>OY744528.1:55224065-55959065 GCA_963556195.1 Sepiola atlantica
TGATGTGTTATGTACTTTTATGTATTTTTGTATATATTTTTATATATTTTCAAAGTGTAATTTTATCACCTGCAGTAACGTCACTGCGGTAATGGTCCTCTGAGGAGAAGAATTATCTTTGAAAACTCATGAGTTAAGGACGTTGAGATACTTTGCCTTAAATTTGGAATTCTAATAAAATTTGATTCGCACCTGATTTTATTTATTATTTCATTTCATATTATGCTATATATATATATATATATATATACATGATATATACATGTATATATACATATATACATTAAATTGGCCATGCCTCTACTCTCCCTTAAAAATACTTGGCTAATATGTCCTGAGAACGCTCTCTGGTGCAATCATTTTGTGTTAAATTTAAATGTGAAAGTAATTCCTCACTCTAAAATATTGTTTTTACTTTTTGTTGTGTTTTTGTTGTGTTTTTCTTTTTTAATTTTTACTGTAAACCTTTTCAGGCTATTTGCATATAATTACCTAAAAATGTGGAATTTCACATTCTTTTTTTTGGGGAGGGGGGTGTATGTCTACAGTTTCACCAAAATTTAAAAAAATAACAATAAAAACATAAAATAGAATAATAGCAATGAATACTAAAAACAATACATAAAAGTAAGTGATCATTTCATGTTAAATTTATGCAAAACTTATCCTTCACTCTAAATTCTAAAATAATTGGGGTTTTGTTTATGTTTTATTTTTACTGCCAAATTTTTCAGGCTATTTACATTTAATTGCCTGAAAAAGTAAAATCTAACTTTTTTTGAGTGAATTAGCATATGTGTATGGCTATAATTATACTGATTATTTGTCAAAGTAGCATTTGGCTTGTTTGGTGATTTTAAAAAAACTGCAGATTATTGTCTATTTTTATGTTTCGTTACATTTCGAGCGCAGTTATTGAAAATAAAATTGACGTGAGGATAATTCAACAAGATTTTTTTTTTTTATTATTGGAATTAGTAACTATTGGAATTTATTTTACATTGATAAGAATGAAAACCTCTAACATTAAGCCTGTCTGGAATTGTGGTCGCGATCCTAAATTCGGTTTCGACTTATCGTCCAGGATGATGGTCGAGATCCCAATTATGTCTAATAGCTACCAAATAATTTTGATTCAAAAATAAGCTTGAAATTCACTTAGACATCATCATCATCATTTTAATGCCCGTTTTACATACTGGCATGTGTGGACAGCTTTTTAAAATTGACTTCCAAACTAAGTTATCTCTTGCTAGGTTTTTCTGTAGTTGGAAATGTGTAATCTTCCCTTTATTCATCCAGAGATGTATAAGCAATGTCAGACAGGCTCTTTCACTGTCCAAAGGAGTCATAATGCCTTTGCCACGATTTTTTGTGACCAAACGATGGTGCAAACTTCTCACTGAAACTTTAAATCAAAAGGTGATATGAGAGGTTTCAGCACTTGCAAGGATGCAGTCAACAGATGAATATGGTCCCATCATGCTGGAGGACCCATCATCCGTGAATGTGAAGCCATGGTTGGCAAAGGAGAGCATAGTGAAACTCCATCAGATTCCCTACCAAGTCATATGAAACGTGACAAAGATGATGTTGAGAAGATTACTGACACAATGAATAGTATGGTAAACCCATTTGACTATGAACAAGATGAGTTTATCCATATTGCATCAGGAGTTGTTGCAACTCAATTTGTTCAAACTAATCTTCAGTCCACAAATGTGAGAGGTGAATCTGAGTGCAAAGTTTTGTGGAGAGTGTCTACAAACAGAAAAAAAGTGAACTGTTTTGCTAACATAAAAATGCATCTGAAGACATTCATCATTGTGTCTAAGATATCCAGACATAATGTACATGGAAAAGACATGACTTCGAAAGTTAACAGAAACCTCCTAGGTTGGTTGTGATTGGCAAATATAAAAAATAAACTTACAAGAGCTACTGTCCTATTTATTTGGTTCATTGCCACTGTCACTTGCAGATTCCCAAGGATTCCTAGTTGAGACCAACCAGTTTAACTTATTTCATGCACTTGAAAATCTACATAAAAATTCCAATCAAAGACCACAATTATAGCTGTAGTGGATGGCATAGCATTGCTACATCGACTTAATGTCAACAGTCTACATGGAAAGAGAATATTTATAAACGTTTCTTTTACAAGCATCTTCTAAATTGGAAAAAACACTATAGTTCACAAGAAATTCACTTTGTGACTGACACATACCAGCAGATCTCCATCAAGAGTCCTGAGCTGACCAAAAGAGTAGCTAGTGGTTCTCAGGTAATACGAATTCATGGCCAATCCCTTCTCCAGCAGTGGAATAAGTTGGAGAGAACAAGGAGTCGCTGGTAAAATACCGTTTTAAGACATGGTCCAATGTTTCAACATCATCATTAATAGGGGTGAAGGTGTTCTTGGAACACAATAGCTACTGCTATTCATTCTCACCTTGGAAGCATACAAATCATAAGGTCACCGCAGTAGAAGAGACCAGACTCTGCTTTTCACATGAAGCAGCAGATACACACATATTTTTACATGCATCTTGAGCAGCCAGTAACAGTGCTAACATTATCATTGTAAACCAAGATACTGACACCTTCATCAATGGAATCACTCTGCAATCTCTCATTTGTGTGCTTATATATCCATACAAGAAAAGCACCAAATTTGAGGATAACGATAGAAGATTGGATATTATATCAGCCAAGCATTGATCAGCCTACATTGCTTCACTGGATATAATAGTGGCAGGGCCTTCTATGGAAAAGGAAAAAAATATCTTAATGTCCTTTTTGGGCAGAACAATTTGATGTGCAATCAGATACAGCAGCAGCTCTTGAAGTGTTTGTTTGTAGGGTTGTATGAGTACTTATACCCAAATACTAATTTGTTTTTCTTTATAAACTTGTATTTTGTGCATACATGTTTCTTTTGTTTTATTTATTTGAAGAAATTTTATTTTAATAATAAATAATGGAATAAAATCACTGAGGAAAATTGGATGAATTACTTTTGAAGAGATGATGACAATTATATACTCATAAAATGATGCCATTTTTAACTTCCTGTTTCTGGCTATAATTATATATAACATATAAATATAGAAGACACATTTTTGGGAACCTGATAAAATATTTTAATGATCCATGAATCTTTATTTTCACTAAGAATTAAATATACACGTAATAGACAGAAACAATATAGCACACATATACTTGCAAAATGCTTGAGTATATATCATTATGCTATGGGCTTTAAGTTGTCGTGTCTGACACATACAAATGCATGACTTATCCTGTTAGGCACCTGGTATCTCTTTTCAAATAGTCACCAGGAATTTAGAATTCTGTGTTTTTTTACACGTTTTACACTTTTACTCATGCTGTGATGAAATAAACTTCTAAAGACATAAAATCGCACAGACACCACAGTGGAAAATGACTTGCCTGGTGACAAAAATACAATAATAAACTGATATAATTGATTTTATTGTTAGGATATAAGTGTATCAACAGGACAAATATTTAAAAAATGCTAAAAATATGTGTCTGTTTATTTTGATAAGAAACTATAATATATGTATCTAAAAATAATGTCATAAAATGTGCTTTTTCCACAACACTTTCTCAAACCTGAAGCAGATTCTGGCTATAAATTGTAAGACCATAGGATGCAGAATAAATTGTAAGACCATAGGATGCAGAATAAATTGTAAGACCATAGAATGCAGAATAAATTGTAAGATCATAGGATGCAGAATAAATTGTAAGACCATAGGATGCAGAATAAATTGTAAGACCATAGGATGCAGAATAAATTGTAAGACCATAGGATGCAGAATAAATTGTAAGACCATAGGATGCAGAATAAATTGTAAGACCATAGAATGCAGAATAAATTGTAAGATCATAGGATGCAGAATAAATTGTAAGACCATAGGATGCAGAATAAATTGTAAGACCATAGGTTGCAGAATAAATTGTAAGACCATAGAATGCAGAATAAATTGTAAGACCATAGGATGCAGAATAAATTGTAAGACCATAGAATGCAGAATAAATTGTAAGACCATAGGATGCAGAATTTACCTAGGAATAAAATGAACTAATTTATATGTCCCTATGCCAATTGGTATTAGTACTAGTAAGGTTTAAGTAAGCTGTCATATTTTCTTTAAAAATCGATGGCCATCTTTAAAGATGGCCACCGTTCTCACAACTGAACCACATTTAGACTTGTGAAAAATAGTATGATATTCTTGGGTATATAGGCTTCCATTTGCCACCTTTATATTTCAGTGCTCTGATCAAGCTGACAAAATCAAAAATCTAGAAGGGGTTTTGGCCCACAGTCTGTATCCTCTTTGTAACATTTCCTTCTAAGAGTAATGTTTTCAAAGAGTAGTGTCACTGGTGGGATGCTTCCTTGGGATGATCCGTTTTCCTGTTTTTTGAGTAATGATGGTACCCTCTGTGAAATTCCCTTCTAAGATTTATGTTTTCCAAGAGTAGTACAATGTATTCTAGGAATATAAATAATTATACTACCTATAGAATTATATTTGACAATTTTATTTGGTATTAAATAACCTGTAGATGGTTGATATGCCGTAAATCAAACCAAACCAAGCCAAACTTATCAAAAACGTTGATGCCAGCAAATCAACTGGTCCTGACAACATTCCAATCATAGTGCTTAAAAAACTGCAACCGGAACTAGCTCCTATTCTTACAAAGCTGTTCAATCATTGCTTAAAAGAAAAAATGCTTTCCATCACCTTGGAAAACTTTGTCAGTCCGAACAATATTTAAAAATACTGGAGATTGGTCTTCTGCATCTCAGTACAGACTAATCAGTCCCCTGTGCATCATGAGTAAGTTGCTTAAATCTGTGATGAATCAAGAAGCTGTCAATCACCTCAGTAGAAATAGTCTACTCAATGATAAGCAATATGGAGTTCATCCTGCAAATCAACAGCTGATGTGCTGACTGTAATATCACACAGGACCAGTGAATCTATTTACAGGGGATTTGCTTCCAGAGCAATAGTTCTTGACATATCACATACTTTTGATTAGGGTTTGGCAATGGTCTACTTCACAAGCTTTCTAACTATGAAATATTTGGAAATATCCCCTCAACCATTAAATCTTTTCTCTCTGATAGGTTTATAAAAGTAGTCGTTGATGGGCAGAAGTTTGGAGCACATAGTATCAATGCCGGCGTGCATCAAAGATCCATTTTGGGCCCAACCATCTTCCTGATCTTCATTAATGATTTCGGAATTACATCCTAAGATTATTCGTCGACATTTCATTTATGCAGATGACACAACCATCTATGACAACACTTCAAAGAGCAAGATTTTTCTGATTCTCTTTCTTCCGACCTGGAGCACGGCGTGCAATGGGGAAAAAGGTGGCTGGTTATTTTTAATAGGCTTTTCACCACCAATACTTGGAACATCACTTTGCTCCAATTGAAATGAATGGCTTTCTCCTTGAGGAAACTTCCTGCTTTGATAAGCTTTTGGGACTGACCTTCACTTCAGACTTGAAATGGAAGATTTACATTAAATCTTTTGCTAAGGTCGCTGGAAAAATGGTTGGATCATTCTACCACTCCAAAAAGTATCTCATGCTGACGCAATCCTCTACCTGTGTAAGAGTTAAATACATCCTAAGATAGAGTACTGTTGCTACATCTGGGGAGGTGCCACTCAGAGCACCCTTTTTTGCCTTGACAGAGTACAAAATCGACTTCGAAGTCTAGTGGGAGATGTACTCTTCTCTTCCCTACAGTCACTTTCTCACAGAAGATATGTTGCTACTCTTTCTCTGCTTTATCGTCGTTATTTTCATGGTAGGTACTCGACTGAACTCCAATCTATGGTTCCCCCCTGTAAAACATTCACAACAAAAACTAATTTAGCTACAATTGTCAATAATTTCCCTTTCTCCCTCTGTGTACCTAAAACTAAACTGAGCTTCCATGAACAAAGTTTCTTTCACAGAACAACCCATCTGTGGAACACAATACTGCAGGGTGATTCCCAGCTGACTACAACACAGTCGTTTTCAAGTCCAATGTAAACAAATTCTTGTTGAGCCGCCATCGTTACCAATCATCAGGGTGTTGTCTCACCGTCCACCTGAAAAACTCCTTAACCCTTATCCTCGAGTGTCTTTTGGGCCTTGATAAGAGGTGACTCATTAGTAAAAAAAAAAAAAATTATTTGCCCGTTTTTACTTCAGTGTTTCATTTTAATTAATTAATTTTTTTCTGGGGGCAGACTCTATATGGAAAGGGAAGTCATTCGATTTATTCAGTTGAGAGTGGTCTCCTCTTCAAAAGGATTTATAATTTGAGATTAATTGTTTTTAAAAGGTGCTGAAAATATACTTAATATTTATTTATTTATTAATTTGGTAAAATTTTCATTATTTAGCATTTAATATTAATGTAAATATTATTATTGTAAGGTGAATATTGTCCAGGCCTCAGCTTAATGAGTCTTAAGTATTTATTTATTCACAGATTAAAAATAGAAATAGAATAATAATATTCTATTTCTATTTTTATAGTTTTATATTTGGTGATATAATGGATGTTCTGTTTTTAATATATTTTATTTATTTATTTTGTTATATTATTACATATACGTTGTCTGTTTTTTCAGCTCGTGAAGTGGGGACATTATCAACAATTATGTTTAATATGATTAGCTGTGTTTGGTACTCGACCTGCTTTATTTAGTTTACTTTAGATTTGTTGTGATGAGTTGATTTCTTAGATTGTTTTATAAAGTTCAGTTAAGTTCGGTAGTTGTTGTGGGAATGTGGACCGTCAGTCTAATGTTATATTTCTGTCAGTATTGTGTGTTTAAAGGTAAGTTTTTTGTTTTTTCTGAAGTATACATATATAATATGATAAATATTTCTATTTCTATCAGCAGTGGAAAATTAAGTTTTAAACAAACAAAAAATTAAAAGAATCGTTTTTTTTTTTAATCGAAAATTAGGCTAAAATTTTTCGCATACTGATTATGATTAATTGCCCCAACACTTGTTAAAAGGTCGTTAAACACCAACAAACGAAAGACTGGGAACTTAGTACAATTGAAACACTTGATAGAGGTAATTATAGAGGCTTAAAGTTGATGGATCAGATCCTGAAAGCGATTGAGAGAATAATTGAGCAACAAATAAGAAGTCAGATAAACATAGATGAAATACAATTTGGTTTTATGCCTGTGTAAAGTACCACTTGTGCTATATTTATCCTGAGACAAATGGAAGAGAAGTACCTTAATAATAATAAGAAACTGTATTTTGCTTTTGTAAATCTAGAGAAAGCTTTTGACAGAGTGCCAAGGGAGGTTGTCTGGTTGGCTTTGCATAAACTAGGGATAAATGAGTGGTTGATTAAGGTTGTTCAAGCAATGTGCAGAAATTTTCAGTCATGTTAGAATTAACAGCACACTTAGTGACAGGTTTAATGTTAAAATAGGAATACATCAAAACTCTGTACTGAGTCCATTTCTTTTCATTAGTGTCTTAGAAACATTGTCTAGAGAGTTCTATGCAGGTTGTCCAGAAAGGATGCTGTATGCTAATGATTTAGTACTTGCTTGTGAAACAATGGAAGGTCTACTTGTTAAGTTGGAGTTATTAGGTCAGTAGATGTAGAAAAGTTAAAGTAGCAGGTCCAGTTCACAGAGGAAGGCCAAAGAAAACATGAAAGTAAGTGATAAAAATGAACTTGAGAGAAAGATATATAAATAAAGACTTGGCCAGAGATACATTAATTTGAAAGTCAATTTCTTAGCATGTAAACCTGAATGTGATGATGATGATGATGATGATGATGATGATGATGATGATGATGATAGTGATGATGATAAATAAAAATTAATCATAATCTTCTCTTCTTCTATTAATTTAACATCACTTTTCCCTTGTTAAGGGGTCAGACATTTTCTGACTCTCTAGTTCTCACGATTAAGCGAGTCAGCTGTCTCCAAATTCCACTGTGCGGTCTTGTCTAATCACTTGGATGACCAACCTTCCTGTCATTTAGAATATATATGCTTCTGCAACGGTTTATCCAGGAGTATGAACATTCCACATGACCATACCAGCGTAATCGATTCATGCTGGACAAGTATAGTGCTTTTAGCAAATCCTTTGAAATGATGTGTTTGGTTTGGTTTGATTTTGAAATTATAACGTAGGTCGCAAGTCACTGTTAACCTCCAAAGCAGCTCTTACTGCTCGACACGTGCACTCGCTTCGCACACTCCGTTTCTCTGAGACGGTACGAGACTCGCTTTTTATAATATCCAGTCACACCTAATTTCCATACGTGCAGCGAGACTTTGCGAGATTTTGCGTGAACTGTATGTAATAAACATTCAGGGACGCCATGTTGGATTTCTTTCCTTCTTTCTTTCTTTGTATTGTATTGAGAGGGACGTCATGAGTTTCGTCATCCCATCCAGTGGTGACGTCGGAGGCTCTTCGCTTAATAAATGCCACCGCAACACGAAGCCAGCCGCCGACAGGAAGGTGTCCAACTAACTTTCCGCACAAGGAAAATACGTTTCGTCGTGTAACAATACAAGGCATGTCCGGGGTTTCATTTCCTCGTTTCCAGTACAGAACGTCATCTTCCTCCCAGACCTGCAAACCAAGTACCCGTGCGCCATCTCGTAGCCTTTCCGGTTCCTTGCTGAGAAGGCCAAAGTTGTAGAGATGCTCCCTCACGCGCGCCGCAGATACAATTTCCTCGTCCACGTACACGTCATCAATATATGCAGACGTTGCCCGCTGAATGCGCTCATCTTTAGTTAGAATGGTGTCAACAATCATTTGCATAATTGATGGCGCAACATTAAGTCCAAACCCCATGCGGGTTAGGCAATACCTTTTCCCCTTGATGAGCACCGTTTGATAGGGCCATAGTGATTTGTGTACACGCACTTGAAGGTATGCTTTGTGAAGATCCAGTACAGATACATTAGATCCCACTTGCCGCCATTCCCTCAACTTTTCAGTGCATACGTCCGCGCGAGCTGTAAAAGGGTCCACGTGCTCATTCAATTCTCGATAGTCGAGCACCGGCCTCACCTTCTGCTTATTCTGTTGGATAACCGCCATTAACGGGATCAGGCACTTTGGAGGACCCAATTCCTTCTCTGAATACGGAACTAGCCATCCATTACTAATCCAAGTTTGTAGTTCCTTGTCGTATTCTGCACGAGCTCCGGGGGGAATTTTGTATTCTGGCACCTTATTGCATAATTTCTCGGGTGGCTGCTCCTCCGACCACTTCCAGGAGGCTGTCCAGGATTTTGTGCGCTGGTCGAATTCCGCACAAAAATCAGGCTGTTCCAGCTTCATAGCTGCACTCAGAGCAAGGCCCGCTTTTGCAAAATGTGCCCTACCCTCACCATCAATGCGTACACCTCCCAATTCCTTGATGACGTCCATTCCCAGGAGTAGGTCGTAACCGAGCAGGTCACCGTTTATAACCAAGGCTCGTGCGGTTACTGTAGGCCCATCGCCGACACCTGCGCGAATGATGCTAACGCCACAAGAGGCAATCGAGCCACCGCCAACCGTCAATACCGGGATCCTTTCCTTCTCCCATGCGTCACAGCATGCTTTGCGCACGAGGGTCTGCGTGCACCCGGTGTCTACGAGCGCGAAGCGCTCACGCCCGTTTACGCGCACGCTCACTGTGGGTAGCGCCTTATTTGGCGACGATCTGGGGAGAAGACTGGCGCTATAGCTTACTCCCCTTGCCCGTTTCCCGGACAACCTCTTGCCACGTGACCCAGCTTGTTGCACCGGTAACAACGCACGCGTTTTAACGTTCCTCGATCGGGCGCGTCCTTTGCACCGCTTCGGCTACGGCAGTCTTTTGAAAAATGATTCGGCCCGCCACATTTGTAGCATCTCACGTCTTCTGTTGGTGGTGAAGATGCTTCCGCAGCTGCCGAAACTGGCTCTGTGTCCTCTTTCAAAATGTTTCGGGCTCTGGCCAACAACTCGTCAAGCCCAATCTCACTGAGTCTGGACGATGCTCGCAGCAGTCTGCTGGCGCCGTCTGGGAGTCCAGTCAGAAAAGCGCATCCCAGTATTCGCTCGCTTGTTCCACCAAACGGCGCGGCTAGCCTCCTCAAATCGGCCAGGTAGACGTCCACAGTCTCATCTAGCCCAAGCCGCCGTTCGGTGAACTGCCTCCAGGCGACGAAAGGGTCCACAGCAAAGGCTGCGTATAACGCCTGCCTAATTTCCTCCAGGCCTGGTTCGTCTCCGAGCTGCTGATACACCGAATATGCTCCTTTGGTCAGCCTCAGCGGGATGACCAGTGCAGGATCCTTTATATTGCAAAGTCTGCAGACGCGCTCGGCTTTCTCCCACCACTCGACTACAGAGGGTCCGGAGGGGGAGCCGTCGAACTCGGGTATCAACCTCAAGTCGAACTTGTCCATCGCCGAGATAGCTTGAAATTATAACGTAGGTCGCAAGTCACTGTTAACCTCCAAAGCAGCTCTTACTGCTCGACACGTGCACTCGCTTCGCACACTCCGTTTCTCTGAGACGGTACGAGACTCGCTTTTTATAATATCCAGTCACACCTAATTTCCATACGTGCAGCGAGACTTTGCGAGATTTTGCGTGAACTGTATGTAATAAACATTCAGGGACGCCATGTTGGATTTCTTTCCTTCTTTCTTTCTTTCACTCGCAGCGCACAGGACAAGCAAACCCGAGGACGTTTCGCAAGTAAGCCCTCTTCATGTTCATGTTCCCTACAGATTTCACATTGCCGATCCATCTAATCATGGATCTGTCATTGTGTTGCAGACGGACATTCACTGCCATATACCATGATGTTCTTGACACAGTTGCTATACAACTTACCGAGGTTATCAGAGGCAACAACTCAGAAAATGTTGTCCAAGCTGTCTTCACACTTGTGATCGTACTGAGTTCCCATTCACCACCTCTCTCAGTAAATATCCTAGATAGTAGAAAGAGTCATCTAATACCATCTCTTTATGGGGACGACTATCAATAGGATGCGCCTGTCTCATGCATCTCCTACACTTGAAGTTGGGGTTTGGGGATAACTTACCCTTCAGGTCGCTTCACTTTTTGTGGACCCACAATAGGCACAGGTTACACTGTATTGCTTCTAACACCCTTTCGGCACACAGAACAAGTATACTGACCAGAGTCCCTTAGGGATTGTAGACCAGAGCCACACACCATCACTTTGGTTTTAGGTAAGTTCACCCTTGACCTCCAGACCGTTTTTCCATATTTCCAATTTATCCTTGAACTATTCCAAATATTCGGCAATGATATCTAAGTCATCAGCATAGAGTAATGGACAGCTCAACTGAAATTCTCTTGACAGTGCCTCCAAGACTATGATGAAAAGTAGAGGGTGACCTCTAACCTTGACATTGAAGTTATCACTGTAAGTGTCATCCACCCTCACTTTACTACTAGAGTTCATGTACATACATTGTACGAGACGGACAAGCCACTCCTCTATGCCCACCATAGCACCTATCTGGGGACTCTGTCGAAGGCCTTCTCCAGGTGCACAAATGTAATGTAGACATATCTCTCCTGTAGTTGGCGAACGATGAATATGGCATCAATTCTGCCTCTACCAGGTACAGAGCCAAACTGCATCTAATCTATGTCGACCTCCTGTCTGATGTTTTCTGCTACATGTTCAATCACTTTCATTTCTGTTTCTAGGAGATTCAGGCCTTTATAATTACCACGTGATTGTGTGTTTCCTTTTCTCTTTGTAGCAAATGACAATTTACCTCTCACTCCAGCACTTTGGCCCACGCTCTTCTCTTATGATAGCATTTGCTACATCTGTTAGGATCAGAATGGCGACTCTACCAGATGCTTCAGTATTTCAGGGACTATTCCAGGTCTTGCTGCCTTACCATTCTTTATTTGGCCTGAAGCATATTCTATCATGCCTGAGCTGATCTGTGGGGCTGGGCCTTGCACTGGTTGCTCTAATGTTAGATGGGCCGTCTCCAGAGACAGGGAGCAAAGACACCAGAGAAATAAAAAAGGCCAACAGAAAGACAAAAAAAAAGTTAGAGGATGGGCCCCAATGCCTGAAGAGATGACCATCTCTTCTTCTCAGATTCCTGAATCCTAACCACCTACTCCTACTTTATGATTCCATCCCAGCTAGCTCCCACTCTCTGTCTAAAAGCAAAGAGCCCGAGCCCAAAATTAGCAGCAGGTCTGCGTCTCCTTCCCTCATTAGGAAGGACAAAACCCGTAAGCTCCCCTTTTTGCCAGGGGACCAAATCTGCGAACAGATCTTCATCATGTCGCTGCCAATCTAAATTTGAGACAGCTCAACATAGTGCGGCTGCTGCAACTCCTCACTCAGACCCAGGGGCTGGATGTCAGCAAGCCCCCAAATTTTCCAGATGCCCCCTTGATTATCACCTTCATCCGAAAAACGAAGGTAGAGCAGACCAAGGCCCTCTGGAGGATGATAAAGGCTGGCAAAGGAATAATTTCGGGTCTGACACTGGTGGATGGAGCCCATGACTCCCTCAAGCAGCTGGTGTCACAATGTGATGTACGTCCATCCTTCATTTTATAGGGCCCTTAAACTCACCTTCCCATTGGATGTCGAAGACATTTCCCGAGATGGACAGGTTACATCTGAAATATGGCTAATGCCTGCAGCATCCTCATCCCTAAAGACTTCAGACCGGTGGTTGACATTGAATAGTGCAGATGGCCATGAACTTGGTTTTAGGAAGTTTGAACACGAGGGGCATGAGGTCTTTAAGCAAAGCTAAATGCATACTGGGAAACCTCATGTCCTTTGACATAGATGTGGCTGCGTTACAGGAAACTCACTATGATTCGATCGACAATCACCGACTGCTGTCAAAGCATTTCGATGTTTTTTCAGCATTTGGTGACCATTGTGTTAGGGGAATTTCCTTGTTAGTAAGACGCACACTGTCCGCAAGGGTAAACGTTGTTCACGCGGATGCTTATGGCAGACTGGTCGTGGCCGATGTTGCCGTGAAAAGTGCCGCATTTCGATACATCGTGGTTTATGCACCCAATATCGCTCGGGAGAGGGCTCTCTTTTTCCGGGGTTCTTCAGAGCGATTATTTTTACTGGGAGATTGGAATGCCGTTCTTGATCCCAAAATAGATAAGGTGGGTGGGCCTAGAGGGTCGGGTGGGTGTGAGACAAGTCTGTCTGATCAGATGACTGAATGTGATCTGGTCGACAGGTTTTGTGTCGATCACTCAGAGCGGGAGTGGTGGACGTGACTTTCTAGCAGGCCTTCCGCTCCAAGTACTTACTTGGATCAGTTGTTAGTGAGAAGACGCAAAGTAGATTATATCTCTTGTCCCACGTTCCACTGGTTAGGCCATTCTGACCACAAATTACTTGTGGCCAGTTTGGAAATAGAACATAGAACCCATAAGTTAGCTGGGTACTGGAAGTTAAATACCTCCTTACTGGAGATACGTGACTTCCGGGACAGGCTAACACTTAATTTTCAAAAGGGATTAGTGGGGGCGGTAACCGGGAGTAAGTGGTGGGTTAATACCAAATGTGGCATTAGGCGCTTTTCTGTCAAATATAGCCAACGCCTCGCCTTAAATAAGGCTGAAACAGAAAGGGTTTAGAAAATAAGCTGGCCCGAGCAGTGGAAGGGGGGATGATTCCCTAAGCATAGATTTAGCTAAGGGGGACCTGAAACGTTCGGCTAACGAGCGGTATGAAGGTCAAGTAGTCAGGGCTAGGTTAGAAAGAGTGTCCAACGAAGCCGTGAATTTTGACGCTGCAGAGTGTAGAGCTCTACTACGTCGCAATTCAAATGACTATATTCGTAAAATTCAAAGCCCGGAAGGACACACCATTGTGTCGACTCGGGAGATTTGTGAGGGGTTTCGGGAGAATTTCGCGGATCGCTTCACCCAACTGTCCAGACTCCTCGTCAAAGAGTTTGGCAACTATTTAGCTGGTTCGCCCCGCCTGAAGGCGGCTTGAGCGGCTAGTTGTGATGGGCGTGTTACGGAATGTGAGGTCCTGGCTGCGTTGAAGCAGGTCGGCTAAGACAAATCTCCGGAACTTGATGGTTTGCCTTATGAATTGTTCTTAAGGCTGTTGCACATAAAGATACCTATTCTGACCGATGTGTTCAACCACTGGTTTGAACAGGGTTTTATCCCTGGTCAAGTCACCAGGGGAGTGATCACATTGCTTAAGAGAAAGAGCAAGCATGTTGGGGGTTTAGATGACTATAGGCCCATAACTCTGTTAAATACAGATTTAAAGATTTTAGCCAGAGTTCTTGCCAATCTGCTACAGGCTGTTATTGATGAATTGATTGAACCTGATCGATTCAAAACAACTTGCATCTGATACGCACGATCTTAGAGGGGTTAGAAGACGACACCGAAGTCGCGCTGATCAATTTAGATCAGCCCAAAACTTTTGATAGAGTCGACCATCGATTCTAGGGATCTGTTTTAGAGGCTGCCGGTTTTACACCGGACTTCCGCAGATGGATCTCCATGCTGTATCGCCACCCGACGGCAGTGGTGCAGGTAAACGGGATGCGATCGGAATCGTTTGCTGTTTCTCGGTCGGTACGTCAGGGATGTCTGCTTTCTCCTCTACTCTACGTTCTTGCATTGGAGCCCTTCCTCCGCAAGGGGACGTTGGACTGGTCCAACGCGATATCGCTCTACCTGGTGGTGCGTGAACCAGGGTTTCCGCGTATGCTGATGATGTTACTGTATTCGTCTTAAGCTGTCAAGACATTTCCACGGTACTAAGGCACTCAAAAGGTATGAAGAAGTTACAGGGACCGTGGTTAACCTTAGCAAATCCAATGGCCTATAGTTGGCTGCTTGGAGTGGCGCGGCTGCGCTGCCGGCCCTTTTCAACTGGTCAGATGGCCCCGTTTGGATCCTCAGCGTGTGGTTCGGACTGGATCTCCAACTTGAAAAGAATTGGTTGGAAACACAGTCTAAGGTCGAAGCGTCTGTAAGGATTTGGCTTCGAAGGGGGCTTTCCCTTAAAAGTCGAGCTGAGGCGTGCGCCACGTACATCTTTCCTCTTATCCTTTACCGATTAGCTGTACTACCTCTGCGACTTTGACGTGTACGCTTTTCTCGCTTTTGTGGAAGAAGGAGCTGCTAGTCTGTAGACAGGTCTGTACTCAACGTCCTGATGGTGGGGGCTTGGGAATGCCCGACTTCACAAGCCATTTATATGCCGAGAGATTAACATTCCTGAGTAGAACTTTGACAGAGGAGTCCGTGAGGGGCCCTGCGGTTGAGAAGGCTTTTCCCAACCTCATCCCTGACCACTTAGCTGAATGCCATCGTAAGCCATGGGGAATACTGCGGTTCTTCAACGAATGCCAAACTGTGTTCAGAGTGCTGCCGGGGTCCAGTGACCTCGCCCGGTCTAGAAAAACACTATATCGGGAATTAGTGGTGGGGACCGCTTTAGATCCACTTGGGGGGGGGGGGTGACTTGGATTGTCGGAGGAGGAGGAGGAGGAGGAGGAGAAGGAGGTTCACTCTCAGTGGAATTGGGCGCTAGGCCTGGAGTCATCTTAACAATACTGATATTTTTCTTGGCGATTGGTTCAAAATGTAGTACCCCTTAATGGCATACGCTTCAGTATTGGTTTGGACATGAACCCTTTTTGTCCACGTTGCGAGGAATATGAAATTGAAACGGCCAAACATGCCTTTTTCGACTGCTCCAAGCCTCATGAATACTGGACGTATGTCAACGAGGTGACGGCTTGCATCGTTTCTAAGCGGGTGACATGCCTGGATTTAGCGTTCGTAGTCTTCAACATTGATCCCTTGTGACCCAGGGAGAAACAAATGGTGTTTCTTGCGATTTTTAGCCATAGCTAGACTCGTAGTGTGGTCTTTACGCTTAGACATAAGGAGTGGAGGGAGGCGCCGTCCTCTCATTAGGATTTGATTATGTATTTTAAGCATCAGCTTAAAATCAAAATTAAGTGTGATAGAAGGAGGTTGCTTACCTCACTGTTAAACGTAGGTGGATACACACCGCTAGTTTATGCGTGTTGAATTTGTGTTCCCTGCCTAAGCGTGGCACACACCGACCTTAGGTCTTTCTTTCTGACCATTTTTATTTTAATATCCAAGTGTTGGATCAGTCCCTCTAGCTAGTAGTACAAATGAGTCCTGTCCCCTGTCTTTATTTTAGGTGTCAGAACTCCTCCAGAATGCCTACTCCCCGATTTACTTTATCACTGACCCACCCTAATGGTATTTATCCTGGATGACACCGCACATCCCTCTTATACCCTGTATTTCTTTTATCCCCTAGGAAATGCCCACTTCCACTTAGAGACTGACTTGACTGCTTTCGGTTGTTCCTGAAGGCAACGAGCAGTGTATACCTTAGATAGGATGGAAGAATCCTACAGAAATGATTAAAAATGTGTTCAAATGATTTTAGATTCTTCAAAATCTCTATGATTTCTTTTATTTGATTTTTTTTCATTTGTACTTTTCAACTTTACAAAATGTGAAATTGCAGTTTTTATGTTTTCTTTCTCTTTTTAGTCTATATCAGAAGAAAACTTGATAAAGTCCAAGCAAATATTTCGTAAAACGGAAGCTAAGCCTTGGTGGATTGAGGCTGATGAGGAATCTGATGGTGATACAGGTAATTCAATTTTTTCTTGAGACAGCATGTGGGTTTAGTCAGCTTCATACATATTGTATTGTTGCAGAGTCGGTAAGGGTTCAACTGCTAGGATTTCAAAAATTCTGACATTGTCTCTGACTCCAAGAAAAATCAAAATATCCATTTCCTTATTTTAAGGTCTTCCAATATTCAGACTGTCTGTTGATTCTTCGGAGAGATAGCATTTTTTTTATCATTCAACTGAAAATGTTCTAACAACTTTTGACGATTTGTTTGAATCCTTTAAAACTCTGTTTTATCCATTTTTTTTTTGTCTTTCCATTACAGCAACAAAATGATCTAAATACTAGGAACAACTTTTTACTCTTTTTATATTAAAACTAGCTGTATCTACTCGGTATATATATATATATATATATATATATATATATATATATATATATATATATAATGTGTGTGTGTGTGTGATTTGTAGTTAAAACTTCAGTGTTTAAGCTCAGTAGATATTAATTTATTATTCCAGAGCATTTATAAATAGAGAATATAAAAAACAGATTTCAATGACGATATTTTTATCGCCAGCAAAAAGTTTAATTTTAACAGCTGTTTTTTTATGGGCTGTGTATTTTTTTGTATTTTTATTTAGATAGAGGAAGAAAACTATGTTTTGTTTTGTCTGGTAAAATCAAATATGGCACCCATCTTGTGGTAAAAAACGTGTGTTTTGGGCAAAAATCTATATAAAAGAATACTTTCGAAAATAAGTTTTCAGTTTGTAAAAAAATATTTTTCTGATTTTTTCCGATGAATCATTGCTCTAGAAGATTTAAGATTTGGTCGAAAACCTTTATTGTCGTGATAATTCAAGAAACTGCTGTTAAAATGGATCTCTTTGCTGGAAAATAAAAATATCATCGTTGGAATCTGTTTGGAATTTGTCTCTCTCTCTCTATATATATATATATATATATATATTAATCTAGGTAGGTTTATATCCATAGGGTAAAAATTCAGTGAATCCTTACTGTGTTTATATAAAAATGCTCAATAATAAATAGAGCTGTTTATTAGATATCATTTTTTTATTTATACAAAAATTATTTGGCTACATTTGCAAAAATGTTTCGGTCAAAGCTATGAAATGGCTAGACCTCTTCGGCCTGTACTTTTATGAACAGTTATGGAAGTAAAACCTATGTATATCTATGTTATAAACATGATCCTATGGCACCAATTTTACAAACGTGAAAATTAGTGTCGAAAGCTAATCATATGTAAGGCTGGAAATCCCCGCTCCCCTCACTGCGGGTCACATGTTAAACCTGCGGTAGTAAAACGACTTTTCATTAAAACGATAAAAGGGAGAACAGCAAGTATCCATGGTAGAGAAAGAATGGGACACATTTAAATCAAAGTTCATAAACATAAAATTAGAAATAAGAGACTTGTAAGAATTAGTAAACAGCGAGATTATGCAAACACAACAAGTGTTTATTAAATAAAAAAAAAAGACAAAATAAAAGTTCTGCTCCGCTCTGGGGAGTTTTTGATATGGGGCTGGTTTAGATAAGATCGAAAATGGTTGATCAGTCCAGAGTTATAAAAATTTGCAAATAATGAAAGTTAAAAATAAGTAATTTGTTTTCTTTTTTGTTTTTGTTTTTGTTTTACATAGGACACATACCTTTTTATAGCCTTTTTTGTGTGTTAATTGACACGCTGAGTGGAAGATATTTTTACAGGATTTTAGATCCTGACGTCAGTTCCTTGTATATGGAAGTATAGCTTTCGATTTGAAGTGCTGGATCGGCACAAAATGTTGATACGACTTCACCCCTCTGCTCCTGAAATCTGACTGTCTCATCTTTCGCGGATAGTTTTTAGGTGGCGAGATATAGGTTATCTTGTATCCAGAAAGGAAATTGTTGCCTTTGTCTATATGGCCGACTTTGTCGGATTAGATTTTTCCTTGTGAATCTCCTTTTGTTTATTGTATACAGGGATCTATATTTCGATTTCTGCTTGGTCGGCAGCAAATCTTAGAAACGTCTTGACTCCACCACTGCCGCGAACCAACTCCTTGTGCTTCTTGCCCAGCTCTTCCCGCTCTCTGTCTAGGGCCTTCCATTTGCAGCAACAGGCTTTTCTCTAATTTGATTGGTTGCCCTTCATCCGCCCCTGCAAACTGCGTGGGCTGATTTTACTGCTCTTGGCCTCTCGCTGTCTAGACTAAATCCGGTCCCAATTTTTTTAATGTGTTTTTTTTTTGTTTGTGAATTGCACCATACTTCTTTTTTGTAGGAGAACATGTGCCAACAAGTCCCCTATTCTTCTTTTCATGCTTTATGGGGAAAAATATGTGGATATAACATCTATATCTATTGATATATATATATATACTATACTGCCACCCGAGTAGACAACATTTTCTTCCTTCTTTGTCAGAAACATTGCTCATCGAAAATTAGGACTGAGGGGCAAAGTATGGAAAGCAAGAGTTACAGAGTGGCCGAAAATGCATCCACAATGCGTTTCCTACTCTCCATTTATCTATGTATATGTGTGTGTATGTATATACATATATATGTGTATGCATATACATATATATGTGTATGCATATACATATAAATATATGTGTGTGGGTATGTATATATATAAATATATGTGTGTGGGTATGTATATATATAAATATATGTGTGTGGGTATATATATATGCAGAAAAAACAATCTTTCAGCATGTCTATGACTTGCCAGATCCATTATTCTCAAACCTCCCTTGCTCTGACGTTTAGTATAGACCTGTCTACGGGCATACGGTTTCCCTCACTTCCAAAGCGGTGAGATGAGCAAGCGCGTGAAAACCAAAAGGCGGTTCGCAGGCAGGGGTAGCACAGCCAGTCAGTAAAGGATGAGAGGAAAAATGTAAGAGACACACGCCTCAGCACTACTCTTTAAGGAAAGTTTCCTTCAAATCCAAATCACGACTGACGATTCGACTTTTGACTGTACTTCCAACCAATTCTTTTCCAGCTGAAAGCTCAACTCTGAACCAAATGCCAAGGATCCAAATCGGGCCATCTAACCATCAGAAAATACCTGGAAGTCCAGCTTTGCCGTTCCAGGCACCAAACCGCAGGCTGTTGGACTTGCTGCAATTGATTACGGCCCCTGTAACTAGAACCAGGATGTTATAAGTATAAAATCTATAAAGAATGATGATAGACAGCTGTGCCTAGATAATGTGGCCAAGCATAGAGCCTAGCAACAGCATTTTGAAACATTGCTTAATGTTGCATTTCCCTGTAACCCGAACCATCTAACGTTAGAGCAACCAGTGCAAGGCCCAGCACAACAGATCAGCTCTGGCATGATAGAATATGCTTTAGGCAAAATGAAGGATGGCAAAGCTGCAGAACCTTCTGGAATAGTCCTTGAAATTCCTTTTCTTCTCATGGATTGCTCTACTCTTAAGGAGAAATCGACTCTGAAACTTCTTGGTCTTTCTCTCTCATCAAATCTTTCTTGGAGTTCATACATTAGATCCATTGCTTTTTCTGCTTTTCATAAAGTCGGTTCTCTCTATCGCTCCAAACACCTGAGGCTATTCTCTATCTCTACAAATCTACAATCAGACCATGTATGGAGTATTGTTGTCATATTTGGGCTGGTGAATCTCTGTCCCATTTGAGGTTTCTTGATAAGGTGCAGAAAAGTGACTGTAATTTGATTGACCCTACCCTTTATTCTTCTCTGCACCCTCTGTCTCACAGACGTGATGTTGCTAGTCTCAGTCTTTTCTATCAATACTATTATGGCATGTATTCTTCAGAATTATGTGATCTATTCCCCACTTCTTTTGTTTCAGCTCATTTGGCTATTTGGTATCCATCAATTCGCTGTTTTGATACCTCATTGCTTCCTATTGCAGTAGCTTCTTTCCAAGAATTGCAGGCTTGTGGAATTCTCTTCCTGCTGACTGTTTTCCCCCTACCTATAACCTTGGTCTTTTCAAGACTAAGGCCAATAGGCATCTTCTGTCTTTGTGATAATCATATTTTTTCTTGTTAGCTCCTTACATCAAGTGGCTTCATGGCGATTTCTATAAAAAATATTTAAAAAATAATTCATTGTTCACCAACTACAGGAGAGATATGTCTGTGCAGACAGGAGACAGAGTCCTGAGAGAGGTGCTTTGGTGGGCAATGCATAAAGTGAGCATTGAGGAGTGGCTGGTCCGTCTTGTACAATGTATGTACATGAACACTAGTAGTAAAGTGCAGATGGATGACACTTACAGTGATAACTTCAATTTCAAGGTTGGAGTTCACCATGGATCTGTCCTTAGCCCTCTACTTTTCATCATCATCTTGGAGGCACTGTCCATGAGAATTACTCTATGCTGATATCTTAGTTATCATTGTTGAGTCTTTGGAACAGTTAAAGAATAGACTAATGGAAATACAGTCTAGAAGTCAAGGGTTTGAGGGTGAACTTGCCTAAAACCAAAGTGATGGTGTGTGGGTCTGGTCTAAGGAACTCTAGTCAGTATCCTTGTTCTGTGTGTCAGAAGCAATGCGATACAGTATAACCTGTGCTTACTGTGGGTTCACAAAAAGTGCAGTGACCTGAAGGTTAACTTAACCCCAAACCCAAACTTCAAGTGTAGAAGATGCATGGGACAAGCACATCCTATTGACGATCGCTTCCACAAAGAGATGGTACTAGATGACAATACCCTGGAGGTAGTAGAATCTTTCTGCTATCTAGGAGACATGCTGAGTGCAGATGGTGAACGTGTACTCAGTATGCCCACTAGAGTGATAACAGCTTGGACGAAATTTCCTGAGTTTTCACCTCTGATAGTATCACAAGCTGTCCCTCTCTACATCCAGAGTAAGTTGTATAGCAGCTGTGTCTGGAGCGTTATTATATATGGCGGTGAATGCTGGGCTCTCTCGACTGTTGCAGCACAATGACAGATCCATGATCAGATGGATCTGCAATGTGAAATCTGACCAAACCCAACAAATCAGGTCAGAGGATTTGCTGAAAGCACAACACTTTTTTTATGGAAATCCCTGACAAGGCATGAAGACACTTGATGTAAGAAGCTAAAATAAATACTACTTAAAGGTAAAAAACTAACCAATGCTTAGTGCTAAATGGACAGATTCTGACCCAGAAAATACCAATTCTTCCCCCTTTGTCAGAAACATCGCTCATGGATTGTGAGGACTAAAGGACATCCTAAGGATGAATCGATTACACTGGTGTGGTCATGTGGAATGTTCATCTTCCTGGATAAACCGTCGCAGAAGCATGGATGTCCTAAATTGCAGGAAGGTAAGCCAGCCAAGAAAAACTTGGAAGCAAGTGATTGGACAAGACTGCACAGAATGGAATTTGAAGACAGCTGAACTGTGAGAAGTGGATAGTGAGCTTGCGTAATATCAGAACACGTCTGACACCTGAGAAAAGTGACCTTAAATGAATAGAAGAAAGAAAATAATATCTTATATACACCCACACAGTGCGGACTTGTATATATATATAGTTTCTTGTAGAGTTTCTTGTCTAGTATTTATTATTAAACATGTTTCTGCTAGCTGCAGAATACGCACTAACATAGATGAGTGTACTTCAAGCCTTATGATCTTAGGCCAAAGTTTTCATTTGGTTTATGTCCATGTTCATGTTCGTCCATTCACGTTGTCTATCCGTCTTTTCTTTTGTCTAGCTTTCGACCAGCTTCTTTATATTATGCCTTCAACGTATATGTTTCATAGCCCTACACTGGAACGCTTAACGTGAGAAAACAATCTCATTGATTTTCTTTGTTTCGGACCAAAAATATTTTTAATTAAAAATATTTAAAAAATTTCTTTCACCCCGGTCCCTAAAAAAACAAAATGTGTTCACCCACTCCAACCCTCCTAAAAATATTTATTTTTTGTAAGAAAAAAAAACTGTTTTTCACCACCACCACCCTTTTTTTTTACCCTTCCTTACCCAAAGAAATATTTTTAGTTAAAAAAAAATACCCACCCCCCAAAAAAAAAAATTTAAAAGAAAAAATATTGGAGGCGCCTCGGTCATATCAAAGAACGACTTTTGATACCCATGTTTAAATATGCTACTTTTTTACCATCGCCCACAGAAATATTTTTAGTTAAAAAAAATAATAAAAATTTGGACCCTCCCCACCAAAAATTTTTTTTTTACTCTTCCCCATCCATAGAAATATTTTTAGTTAAAAAAAAAAAAATTTTTTTTTAAATAAAAAAATTTGATCCCCCCCCCCCAAAAAAATGTCCACCCTCCCCTCCTATCCCCCCTACTCCTCCCTACCCCGCCCCTGGAGAAAAAAATATTGGAAGTGCCTCAGTCATATCAAAGAACCCGTTTTGATACTCATGTTTAAATATGCTATTGAAGGCGCCTACGTCATATCAAAGAACCAGTTTTATTATTCTTCCAAAATGGTCACCCATTTAGTAATGGCCGGGATATGCCTCGCTAAACTTCAATCTACAACAAAACACGTTGTCTTAAAAACGTAATGAAAATAAAAAATAATAATGTGAAAAAATCCTTTCACAATGACGTCACTTCCAAAAGGATGAGTCAGCAATTTATTCTTCTAAAATGGTCACCCATTTAGTAATGGTCGGGATATGCCTTGCTTAACTTCACTTTACAACAAAATACCTTGTCTTAACAATGTAATGAAAATAAAGAATAATAATGTGAAAAAATCCTCTCACAATGACGTCACTTCCGGAAGGATGACAGCAATTTTAACAGAATTTGCCATTCAAAGTATGGTTTAAAAACAAGCACGTTTCTGAATAAAATGTGTTTAATTAATTGTATGAATAATTTTTATTAATATCACCTTATCGGAAAATATTGTAAGTACATATGTAAATTTGAGAATAGCAGTTATAAGTGTATATTTGTAAATATGAATTTATTAGAAGTTTAAAAGAAATTAATTATGTAAATTGTAAAACCCGTCTTGTGTCTGAGCGACTTTTTAAATACATTCTTCACTGAGATATTCTTTAAATTTTTTTGTTTTATGAAACAAAAAAAATCTATTTTTAAATAATGAATTTCGTTTCTTTATGTTTTAATATATTTCATTTATTTTATGGACCTAACCGATAATTGCCCTTAGTGGCCTCAGGAAAATTTCAATGGTGTCTTTAGATTCTGTGAAAAATGTAACCCTTATTGAATCTGATTTGCATATTCTAACTGTTAACATATCGATTTTTGTAACACACAAACATTGACTTATATGAAATTACTTTGGGTCAATTTAAAATCTTTGTAAGTGATGCTTTTTTATTAAATATTTCTTCACTTTTTTATCAATTAGACTTTCTAGAGTCCACAATTATCCAAAGCAATTTTTTTTTAATAACTCACATTTCAGAGGGGGAGGGGGTAAAGTTTCTAACCTTTAATTCTTTGCAAAATGAGTCATTTTACTACTACTAAGTGACAAAAATGTAACAATGTACACTTATTTTCATAAATTGTAACTAAAACCACTCGTTTGGCAGTACATTTTATTGTTTAATTGTTAGTAAACTGAAGAAATAATTTTTTTAAATCACAAAAAAATTCCAACGGGTCAGTGATTCATCCAAAGTTCCTCTCTCTCTCTCTCTCTCCAGTTTATAATATGCTAAGTGAAATGTTTTTTGAAATATAAGTGGAATTTTTATTTTTTTGCATTTCTAAAGGGAAAGGCTATAATTTCTTGAAGAGTAATCCTGCTGGACCGACACACAGTACTCCAGATGATTCAAAGAAAAACCCTGCTGATAATGAAAATCTAAATTTTTTCTCTGCTTCAATGGAAACTTCAAACAAAGTGGAAAGATTGTCGAGCCGATATGCAAAGATTGGAGAAGTATAAAAGGCTATTTATATTTACAGTTAGGAATGGTTGGCTTATCAATAACTTACTTTATCTTATCTTTGTTGTAATTTTAAATATAGTGAAAGCTGCTTATCATAATCACTTTTGGAAAACACAGCTTCTTGATGATAATCAATTGCAGTAAGAAGAACAGTAAGAAAAGAATTTTTTTAAATGTGAAATATTTGACTCAATTTTTTGGTAATTAAAATTTTAACTCGAATTTATGAGAAAGACCTGAATCAACTTAAGGATTTACTAAGTTGTTTTTCGATCCATCTTCACATCTTTATGCAAGTTCATCACTAATCATATAGATTTAATGGAGCCATCTTAAGAATATCTGTTCTTGTTTCATTTTTAGTTCATCCTCAGTTGTAAACAACAGTTATTTACTTCTAATAAGCAAATGCAAAATTTAAATCATAATATTTGGTTAAGTGCTAAATAATTTAACGAAATATTATTTTTAGACCAAGTCAATTTGAAAATAGGTGAAAATGCATTGCTTTTAATAGCTGGCAGAACTGGAGTGTTGAATTTACATATGATCCCACAAAATAAACACATTATTTGACTTATGGGTACTGTGTATGCAAAAACAAAGATTGTATTTATAAAGTTCATATTTATAGTAATATCATGGTCACCACCTGTTATAGAGTCAGGTTCTCGGTAAGACAAATAAAAAGTTATTTCTCAGTTTGTGATCTTTGTGGTAAGTTAGTTGAACAGGATTCTGTCAACATAATATCAGAGTACTGACTTTTTTTCTTGAAAAAGATTCTTTCAACATAATATCAGAGTACTGACTTCTTTCAACATAATATCAGAGTACTGACTTTTTTTCTTGAAAAAGATTCTTTCAACATAATATCAGAGTACTGACTTCTTTCAACATAATATCAGAGTACTGACTTTTTTTCTTGAAAAAGATTCTTTCAACATAATATCAGAGTACTGACTTCTTTCAACATAATATCAGAGTACTGACTTTTTTTCTTGAAAAAGATTCTTTCAACATAATATCAGAATACTGACTTCTTTCAACATAATACAGGGATGTGAGTACTCCACGTTTTAGTGGAATTCTGCTTCTTTTTTTAATCCAGAAAAGGCTTAAATTGTTGTTTGGTCGAAATCTGCATTTTTTTTTTTTCAACTAAATTGAAGAGCCCTACTTCCTTCATTTTTATTTGGCTGGGTTTTCTTTCTTTTTTTCTCTTTCTCTTTCCTACTCTCTCACTTTATCTTTCTTTCTCTTTTCCTGTTTTTCTCTCTTCCTCTCTCCATCTTGTCTAGCTTTCCCCTCTTATTTATGAAAACCGAAGCGTTAATTTTGCCATGAAAGTTAACACTTCAAACGATGGAGTAGGGAAATTAGATAACTCCTGTCTCCTCATACACACTGGTATCTTTCTCTTAATTTTGACTTACTCAATTGAAACTGATTGCAGTTGTTTTTTTGACTAGAAGCAAAGTGTAGTATCTGTTTTGATACTACACTTCATCTTTTCTGCCCTTTATCGATGAGGAAGAGATCCTTTTGAACTGAGGCAATTTTTAATTATGTCCCAATACTTTTTGGGGAGCTGAATTTTCCCCACGTTAAAAACCGACCTGGTGTCTAACTCTACCCTTGTGGGGAGGCAAGTGAATAGGGACTATAAATGACGCTAAATTTTGGCAAATAGATGCACTTATAAATAACAAATTTAGATGGGGTTGGTTAAAAGAAGGTTTCTATTTCTAGTGGTAATAGTGACTCCACCCTCACACACACGGGGGAGGATGTGACCCCCCACCCCACCCGGTTGGGAAATTTAATTAGCCACTCACATCCCTGATGGTAAGCAAGTTGGTTGGCTGTCAGTTTGATTAGCGTCAGGAAAAAACTTCCGTTATGCATCCATTTTTTCTCAACATTGAATCCAGTAGTCACAAATCCCAATCTAACTGCCTTTTCTCACACCTGCAGAGTACCTCCACAGTGACCTTCTGTCTAACTCTGTGCAACAACCCTTCATATCCTCTAACCTTCCATGGCCATGTATTCTTTGGCATGTTCTTAATTCCTTCAATGACACTCAATATACAAAAGAGAAATATAAAATTTGAAACTAGTTGAAATATCTGACATTCAATATATTACATGCCAATTATGTTATCTATTACTTATGTTTTAACTCTGTTCAATGTGTCGCCCTGTTGGCTGGGGCTGTAGAATTCGCCAACTGCACCTCTGCAGAGGGGTAAGACTGTTTGCCGTGGGTGGCGACCCGTGATGTCTGAGGACGGGATCCTGGTGGCTGAGCAGCTCAATGACTATAGAGCAAAAGGCCATTGGCTGCAACACTCCACTTTGGCCCTTACCGGACTAGACGGGCGGTCGGAGAGGCCCGATCCGATCAATCGGCTGGTCACGACAAGCCCTAACACAAATTTAAAAAAAAAAAAAAATCTTTTAATTTAAAAAAATAAATAAATATAATAAAATAAACTTTAAAATAAAATAAACTTTATATAAAGGGTTTATATTGGCAGTTTTATTTAAATCAAACTTTATATAAACCCTTTATATAAATGGCCTTCAAAAAATAAAAAATAATAATAAACTAAATATATGAGTGTTAGAAGGCGGTGGCTAAGGGTCAATAGATTCCGAGGAGGAAAGCCACAACATGGCTGCATACACCCGAGAGGCATCCCTGGACTTGGCCAGTGAGGTTTACGGAATACAGGTGCTTGTGGCTTCCCCAGATGAAAGTATACTCTTTCTGTAGCCCTGAGGTACTAGGGCGAATGGGTTCCCTCCCCCCCCTCCCTGGCATCTCCCACGCAGTCGGGCTCCGGGGTGGGTGGGGAGCAGGAAGGATTAAATGGAAAAAAAAATATATAAATGTATACACCAAAATCCACCAATCGATCTCACTGCGAAAGCTCAGATAGTGAGGTTGAAATAACATATCAAGAGACACCAACATTTATTATAATACAATCAATTGAAGACAGACTGATAACGGAAATATCACCCTTTAAAATAGAACAAATCTTCTCCAAAATAATAAAACCTAACACAATTAAAAAAACTCTCAAATGTAACAATATTAATAGAAGTTAAAAAAACTCAAGTTGAAGAAATTTTAAAGTGGGAAAGTTTCTCTGATATAAAAATCAAGGCTTATCTCCACCAATCTCAACTATTCAAAAGGTGTTGTTAAAAGCTCTGAACTCTCATTATGCACAATAGATGAAATAAAGTCTAATCTAATAAAACAAAATGTAACAGACGTTAAAAGAATAAGTTTCATAAAAAATGGAGAAACCATAAATACAAATATGTACATATTAAATTTTAATATATCAAAATCAGCAAATGAAATTGAAGTAGGATACATGAAAATAAAAGTTGAAACCTACATACCAAACCAACTCAGATGCTTTAACTGCCAAAGGTTTGGTCACCATCATGACAGATGCAATAGACTTCCAGTATGCGGAAGATGCGGGGAATACAACACAAGACATACAGACTGCCAAAAGGAGGTAAAGTGCTCTAACTGCAAACAAAAATCACCCGCAAACTCCAGAGAATGTGAAGTCTGGAAAAAGGAAAAAGACATATCTCAGTTGAAATATACCAAAAACATCCCTTTCCCGGAAGCAAGGAAAATAATTGAAAAAACGAAATACTCAGAAATAACCAAAAGTCACATACCAAATACAAACCAACAAAGAAACCAAATATACAACCAAACAGAAATAAAACCTGATACAATAATACAACTTATAAATGAGATGAGAACATTAATTCAAGAAATGAAAAATATCATTAAAACAGTTACTGAAAACAAACAGGTTCCCAAAGAAAACTCAAATACAAAACAAACAACCAACCAAAAAACACAAACAAGGCAAAATCGAAGTCCTCCACTCATGAAATAGCCCCATCAACTAAGACTCCACAAAATTAAAGAAAGCAAAAGAGAAGCCTGGAAACAATATATCTCTAAGATAAACATTAACACTCCAATAAAGAAAGTATGGGATATGACAAGGAAAATGAATGGGAAGAGGACTGCATCCAAGTTTCACTTAAAAAAAACAAATGGAGAAAAATGTACAGAAAGGGAAGATATTGCCAACCTGTTGGCGGAAGAATTTGAAAACCACTCCTCGAGCAAACAGTGCGATCCTACATTTCAAAAACTTAGGAACAATGCTGAAAAGCAAAAACTAAACTTCACATTATACAATACAGAAAATGACAACATCCCATTTACTATCTCTGAACTGAAAGACTCTCTCAGAAAATCCCATGATACAGCAACAGGATCAGATGATATACACTATCAATTTCTGAAACAATTACCAGCAACACCTCTAATAATGCTACTAGAAATTTTCAATCAGATTTGGTACACAGGCAGCTTTCCAGAAACATGGCGGGAAGCAATAATCATACCAATACCGAAATCTGGAAAAGATCCATCAAACCCAACAAACTATCGACCTATTTCACTAACTAGCTGTTTATGTAAGACAATGGAAAGAATGGTGAATGAGAGATTGAAGTTGTATATCGAGAAATATCAGTATATATCCAAATACCAAAGTGGTTTTCGACAAAACCGAAGTACCATCGATCAACTAGTACGACTTGAAACCTTTATCAGAGATGGCTTCGCTCGGAGTCATCATGTTATCACAGTTTTTTTCGACCTAGAGAAGGCCTATGACACTACATAAAAACATGGAATTGTAAAAGACATATACAACATAGGCCTAAAAGGTAGACTAACCACATTTATACAAAACTTTCTCTCAAATCGTATTTTCCGAGTTACAAACGGAACAACGATGTCCAAATTACACAAACAAGAGATGGGAGTACTCCAGGGAAGCATTTTATCAGTGACCCTTTTTATAATAAAAATAAATAGTATTATCCAGAAGGTCAATCCTGAATTTGAAAAATCTCTATTTGTGAATGACTTTTCTATTGCCGTGTTATCCCCACACATGTTGATAGTAGAAAGGAAGATGCAAAACTGCATTAATAAAATAGAAAAATGGGCAAACAGAAATGGATTTAGATTTTCTAAAATCAAAACAGTATGCATGTATTTCTGTAACAAAAGAATCCTACATCCTGACCCGCAACTCAAAATAAATAATACCAACATACCAATAGTTTAACAAACCAAATATTTAGGACTCATTCTTGATAGCAAATTGAATTTCAAGGACCACATAGAGTACTTAAGACAAAAATGTATTAAAAGTTTAAATCTCTTAAAAATCATATCAAAAACTGAGTGGGGAGCAGATCGTAAAATGAAGCTACTCATATATAGAGCATTGATTAGATCAAAATTAGATTATGGTAGTATAATCTATAGTGCAGCCCGTGAGTCATACCTTAAAAGACTACAACCCATACAAAATCAAGGACTAAGATTATGTCTGAATGCCTTTCATACCTCTCCTATGCAAAGTCTCCATGTAGAAGCCAATGAACTCCCATTACATCTACGATGGGAAAAGCTTTCACTCCAATATACGCTAAAAATCCAAAATGACCCTGATAACCCAACATATAAAAAAATATTAACATCACAATACAACCACTTTTACACCAGTAAACCCTCAGTCATACATCCTCTAGGAATACGCATTAAAGAAGCCATCTCCCAAATTAACAATAACCCTGACAACATATCGCGATGGACAAACTCTAATATACCACCATGGATGCTGGCTAAACTGAAAATAGACCTCACAATGAGACAGGAAATAAAAACAAAAAAAGAATTAATTTATACAGATGGGTCTAAAGACGGGGGAAAAGTGGGAGCAGCAGCCTATAGCGTCTACAAACAAAAAACTATAAGGCTACCCAACGACGCTTCAATCTTTACTGCTGAAATGAAAGCAATAAACATGGCAATTGATCTTATAAGGGAAATTCCAGAAAAAAAGTTCATAATATTCACAGACTCCTTATCTTCCCTCATTGCTTTAGAAGAAAAGAGATCGTACCACCCTTATATCTCCAATATACTGGAAAAACATAACTTAATGAAAACACAAAAGGAAGTAATCATGGCCTGGATACCAAGCCATGTGGGTATTAAAGGCAACGAAAGGGCGGACAAATTGGCCAAAAAAGCCCTTAACAAAGAAATAAGTGATATAAAAATCCCATATACAGTTTCAAAGAAAAAGTTAAGGAGCACATGAAATCAAAATGGCAAGAAATATGGAACACCTTCCCTCAAAACAAGTTGTACGAATATTGATCTATAGTTGGAACAGAAAACCAAAACATGACAACCAACCAAAAGGAGGACACATGTTGACACGTGTACGTATTGGCCACACAAGACTGACCCACATACACCTACTGGGAGGAGAGGAAGAGCCTCGGTGTAACTAGTGCAATGAAGGACAAACAATAAAACACATATTACTTAAATGCAAAAAATATACACATATACGCAGTAAATACTACAAAGCAACTAATATCAAAAAATTATTTGAAAATAAAGCCCCGTCTTAAATGATAGCGTTTCTCAAAAAAACCAACTTGTACGATAATATTTAATTTTAAAAAAAAATTTTTTTTTAAGTTTGACCTCAGATGGCTAAAGGGTCCTAAAACCCAACAAACAAACAATGTGAATGCATGTAACTATTTCAAAATAAATGTTCTTTTTGTATCTTTTTTTCCAGTTATCAAACAATCTGAGAGGAACTAGGAAATTTGACAGAACTTTAAGTAAAGACAGTTTGAAAGACAGTGAGTATGGCATGTTTTGTGCTCTATTTGCAGAGATTATGGTGAATTTATTTGAGCTACAAACATCTGTTCCTTATTATAGAATTTGATACTTAGAGCTCAACTGTACGACCAGTTGAGTGGCAAGATAAGTAAAGACTCAAGTAACCAAAAAGCCAGTTTATATGCTAGATATGTCAAGTATTTGAGAACATATTTTAATACTTAATAAATCTACTATATCTGACTGAAAACCAAATATGCTAGATGTGTCAAGTATTCGAAAACATATTTTAATACTTAATAAATCTACTATATCTGACCGAAAAACAAATATGCTGGATACGTCAAGTATTCAAGAACATATTTTAATACGTAATAAATCTACTATATCTGACTGAAAACCAAATATGCTAGATGCGTCAAGTATTCAAGAACATATTTTGATACATAATAAATATACTATATCTGACCGAAAACAAAATATGTAAGATGCGTCAAGTATTTGAGAACATATTTTAATACGTAATAAATCTACTATATCTGACTGAAAACCAAATATGCTAGATGCGTCAAGTATTCGAGAACATATTTTTTACGTAATAAATCTACTATATCTGTTCGAAAACCAAATATTCTAGATGTGTCAAGTATTCGAGAACATATATTTACGTAATAAATCTACTATATCTGTCCAAAAATCAAATATTCTAGATGTGTCAAGTATTTAAGAACATATTTTAATACTTGACTGAAAACCAAATATGCTAGAGTGCCAAGTATTTGAGAACATATTTTAATACTTGATGAATCTACTATATCTGACCGAAAACAAAATATGCTAGATGTGTCAAGTATTTGAGAACATATTTTAATACTTAATTAATCTACTATATCTGACTGAAAACCAAATATGCTTGATGTGTACAGTATTCAAGAACATATACTAATACTTAATAAATCTACTATATCTAACTGAAAAACAAATATGCTAAAGTGTCAACTATTTGAGAACATATTTTAATACATAATAAATTTACTATATCTGACCGAAAACCAAATATGCTAGATGTGTCAAGTATTTGAGAACATTTTTTAATACTTTACTGATCGAAAACAAAATATGTTAGATGCGTCAAGTATTTAAGAACTTATTTTAGGACTTACTTATATCTAACCAAAAACCAAATATGCTAGAGTTTCAAGTATTTGAGAACATATTTTAATACTTATTAAATCTACTATATCTGACCGAAAAACAAATATGTTAGATGTGTCAAGTATTTGCGAACATATTTTAATACTTAATATATTTACTATATCTGCCTGAAAACAAAATATGCTAGATGTGTCAAGTATTTGAAAACATATTTAAATACTTAATTGATCTACTATATCTGACCGAAAACAATTTATGCTGGATGAGTATAGAATTTGAGAACATATTTTTTAGGTAATAAATTTACTATATCTGTCTGAAAACGAAATATATCTAGATGCGTCAAGTATTTGAGAACATATTTTAATACTTAAAAAAATCTAGTATATCTGACTGAAAACCAAATATGCTATATGCATCAAGTATTTGGAAGCATATTTTAATTCTTAATAGATCTACTATATCTGACCGAAAACCAAATATGCTAGATGTGTATAGTATTTGAGAACATATTTTAATACTTAATAAATCTACTATATCTTACCAGAAAACCAAATATGCTAGATGCATCAAGTATTTGAGAACATATTTTAATACTTAATAAATCTACTATATCTGACCGAAAACAAAATATGTTACATGCTTCAAGTATTTGAGAACATATGTTAATACTTAATAAATCTACTATATCTGACCGAAAACAAAATATGTTAGATGCGTCAAGTATTTGAGAACATATTTTAATACTTAATAAATCTACTATATCTAACTGAAAACCAAATATGCTAGATGTGTCAAGTATTTGAGAACATATTTTAATACTTAATAAATCTACTATATCTGACCGAAAAAAAAATATGCTAGAGTGTCAAGTATTTGAGAACATATTTTAATACTTAATAAATCTACTATATCTGACTGAAAAACAAATATGTTAGATGTGTCAAGTATTTGAGAACATATTTTAATACTTAAAAAAATCTAGTATATCTGACTGAAAACCAAATATGCTATATGCATCAAGTATTTGGAAGCATATTTTAATTCTTAATAGATCTACTATATCTGACCGAAAACCAAATATGCTAGATGCATTAAGTATTTGAGAACATATTTTAATACTTAATAAATCTACTATATCTGACCGAAAACAAAATATGTTACATGCGTCAAGTATTTGAGAACTTATTATTATACTTAAAAAATCTACTATATCTGACTGAAAACCAAATATGCTAGATGCGTCAAGTACTTGAGAACATATTTTAATACTTAATAAATCTACTATATCTGACCGAAAACAAAATATGTTTGATGCGTCAAGTATTTGAGAACATATTTTAATACTTAATAGATCTACCATATCTGACCAAAAACCAAATATGCTTGAGTGTAAAGTATTTGAGAACATATTTTAATACTATATAAATCTACTATATCTGACTGAAAACAAAATATGTTAGATGTGTCAAGTATTTGAGAACATATTTTAATACTTAATAAATCTACTATATCTGACTGAAAAACAAATATGTTAGATGTGTCAAGTATTTGAGAACATATTTTAATACTTAAAAAAATCTAGTATATCTGACTGAAAACCAAATATGCTATATGCATCAAGTATTTGGAAGCATATTTTAATTCTTAATAGATCTACTATATCTGACCGAAAACCAAATATGCTAGATGCATTAAGTATTTGAGAACATATTTTAATACTTAATAAATCTACTATATCTGACCGAAAACAAAATATGTTACATGCGTCAAGTATTTGAGAACTTATTATTATACTTAAAAAATCTACTATATCTGACTGAAAACCAAATATGCTAGATGTGTCAAGTATTTGAGAACATATTTTAATACTTAATATATCTACTATATCTGACCGAAAACCAAATATGTAAGATGTGTATAGTATTTGACAACATATTTTTTAGGTAATAAATTTACTTTATCTGTCCGAAAACCAAATATACTAGATGCGTCAAGTATTTGAGAACATATTTTAATACTCAATAAATCTACTATATCTGACCGAAAAACAAATATGTTAGATGTGTCAAGTATTTGAGAACATATTTTAATACTTAAAAAAATCTAGTATATCTGACTGAAAACCAAATATGCTATATGCATCAAGTATTTGGAAGCATATTTTAATTCTTAATAGATCTACTATATCTGACCGAAAACCAAATATGCTAGATGCATTAAGTATTTGAGAACATATTTTAATACTTAATAAATCTACTATATCTGACCGAAAACAAAATATGTTACATGCGTCAAGTATTTGAGAACTTATTATTATACTTAAAAAATCTACTATATCTGACTGAAAACCAAATATGCTAGATGCGTCAAGTACTTGAGAACATATTTTAATACTTAATAAATCTACTATATCTGACCGAAAACAAAATATGTTTGATGCGTCAAGTATTTGAGAACATATTTTAATACTTAATAGATCTACCATATCTGACCAAAAACCAAATATGCTTGAGTGTAAAGTATTTGAGAACATATTTTAATACTATATAAATCTACTATATCTGACTGAAAACAAAATATGTTAGATGTGTCAAGTATTTGAGAACATATTTTAATACTTAATAAATCTACTATATCTGACTGAAAAACAAATATGTTAGATGTGTCAAGTATTTGAGAACATATTTTAATACTTAAAAAAATCTAGTATATCTGACTGAAAACCAAATATGCTATATGCATCAAGTATTTGGAAGCATATTTTAATTCTTAATAGATCTACTATATCTGACCGAAAACCAAATATGCTAGATGCATTAAGTATTTGAGAACATATTTTAATACTTAATAAATCTACTATATCTGACCGAAAACAAAATATGTTACATGCGTCAAGTATTTGAGAACTTATTATTATACTTAAAAAATCTACTATATCTGACTGAAAACCAAATATGCTAGATGTGTCAAGTATTTGAGAACATATTTTAATACTTAATATATCTACTATATCTGACCGAAAACCAAATATGTAAGATGTGTATAGTATTTGACAACATATTTTTTAGGTAATAAATTTACTTTATCTGTCCGAAAACCAAATATACTAGATGCGTCAAGTATTTGAGAACATATTTTAATACTCAATAAATCTACTATATCTGACCGAAAACCAAATATGTTAGTTGTGTCAAGTATTAGAGAACATATTTTAATACTTATTAAATCTACTATATCTAACTGAAAACCAAATATGCTAGATGTGTCAAGTATTTGAGAACATATTTTAATACTTATTAAATCTACTATACCTAACCGAAAAACAAATATGCTAGAGTGTCAAGTATTAGAGAACATATTTTAATACTTAATAAATCTACTATATCTGACCGAAAACCAAATATGCTAGATGTGTCAAGTATTTAAGAACATATTTTAATACTTAATAGATCTACTATATCTTACCGAAAACCAAATATGCTAGAGGCATCAAGTATTTGAGAACATATTTTAATACTTAATAAATCTACTATATCTGACCGAAAACAAAATATGTTAGATGCGTCAAGTATTTGAGAACATATTTTAATACTTAATAGATCTACCATATCTGACCAAAAACATAATATGCTAGATGTGTCAAGTATTTGAGAACATATTTTAATACTTAATAAATCTTCTATATCTGACTGAAAACCAAATATGCTAGAGTGTCAAGTATTTGAAAACATATTTTAATACTTAATAAATCTACTATATCTGTCCGAAAACAAAATATGTTAGATGCGTCAAGTATTTGAGAACATATTTTAATACTTAATAAATCTACTATACCTAACCGAAAAACAAATATGCTAGAGTGTCAAGTATTTGCGAACATATTTTAATACTTAATAAAATCTACTATATCTGACTGAAAACTAAATATGCTAGATGAATCAAGTATTTGAAAACATATTTTAATACTTAATAGATCTACTATATCTGATTGCAAACCAAATATGCTTGATGTGTCAAGTATTTGAGAACATATTTTAATACTTAATAGATCTACTATATCTGACCGAAAACCAAATATGCTTGATGCATCAAGTATTTGAAAACATATTTTAATACTTAATAGATCTACTATATCTAACCGAAAACAATTTATGCTAGATGTGTATAGTATTTGAGAACATATTTTTTAGGTAATAAATTTACTATATCTGTCCGAAAACCAAATATGCTAGATGCGTCAAGTATTTGAGAACATATTTTAATCTCTTATATAAAGGCCAGTTGTCTGTATGTTTGTCTGTTTGTTTGTTTGTTTGTATGTCCAGATACTCCTCCGAGAGTACTCAACAAACAGTCACAGGGTTGACGTCATTATGACCGGCCAGCCCCGGGACGTATAATATCTCAGAACCGGAAAAAAAAAATGGACTCTTCGGGGTTCGACTGAGCACTTTTCTCCAATGGGGGGGTGCCTTTTTCCTCGATTTTCAACGTTGTTTAGTACTAATTTGAGAAAAAAACAATGACATCATGTAGAATTTGAGAAATAATGCACCGTCATGATTTTAACAGGAAATGACGTCAGAGGAAATCCCTAACGGCTCTTTTTTGAACATGAGTTAATAGTGAAGCAAGTGTTGCTTAATCACAAACGGCACTTTTTTTGAACACGAGTCCATAGTCAAGCATGGGTTGCTTACTTACTAACGGCACTTTTTTGAACATGAGTCCATAGTGATGCAAGGGTTGCTTAACTTCTAACGGCACTTTTTGATACATGCGTTTATAGTGACGCAAGTGTTGTTTAATCAATAACGGCACTTTTTTTAACATGAGTTCATAGTGAAGCAAGGGTTGCTTAATCCTAACCGCATTTTTTCTGTTGATATGATAACATCCTCCTAGGTATTACCTCCTCCTTTTTGAGAGGTGTGAAGTTAGTGTAGTATCAGTAAAATTAAAGTAATAAATAATTATGCTCCCCCACTGTTTTCACTAATATTTGTATACATATTAAATAACATAGTATCAGTTTTTTGGGGAACATTTTAAGGGTTAGGCCGAACTTTTTAGGGGTCAGGCCAAGTTTTTTTGTTTTTTTTTTGTTTTGAAGTCAAAATATTTCTCAGGGTTGGGAGAGAGTGAAAAATTAGGGGGCTGGAGAGATTTAGGTGTCGGGGAAAATTTTAGGGGTCAGGACAAAATTTTTAGGGGTCAGGCCAATTTTTTTTGTTTTTTTTTGTTTTGAAGTCAAAATATTTCTCATGGTTGGGGGAGAGTGAAAAATTAATGGCTGGAAAGATTTAGGGGTCGGGGAAAATTTTAGGGGTCAGGCCAAATTTTTTAGGGGTCCGCCCAAATTTAGGGGCGGCGATATGTACGTATTTAGCTTTCACACCGGGGCGGCGATAGGTACTTATTTAGCATTCAGCGGTGGTGATAGGTACTTATATAGCATGTGCACATGGGCGGTAATAAGTACGTATATAGTATGCGCACTGAGGCAGTGATAGGTATGTATTTTGCATGCGCACTGAGGCAGCGATCGGTTCATATATAGCACGCGCACCGGGGCAGCGATAGTTACGTATATAGCACGCGCACAGGGGCGGCGAAAGGTACATATTTAAAATTCACACCGGGGCGGCGAAAGGTACATATTTAAAATTCACACCGGGGCGGCGATAGGTACGTATTTAGCATTCACACCGGGGCGGCGATAGATATGTATTTAGCATTCACACCGGGGCAGCGATAGGTATGTATTTAGCATTCGCACTGGGGTGGCGATATGTACGTATTTAGCTTCCGCACCGGGGCGGCGATAGGTACGTATTTAGAATTCACACCGGGGCGGCGATAGGTACGTATTTAGAATTAACACCGGGGCGGCGATAGGTATGTATTTAGCATTCGCACCGGGGCAGCGATATGTACGTATTTAGCTTCCACACCAGGGCGGCGATAGGTACGTATTCAGAATTCAGGGGTGGCGATAGCTACGTATATAGCATGTACACATGGGCAGCAATAAGTACGTACATAGCATGCGCTCTGCGGCGGCGATCAGTACATATATAGCACGCGCACCGGGGCGGCGAAAGGTATGTATTTAGCACCGTGGTGGTGATAGGTACGTATTTAGCATTCGCACCGGGGCGGCTATAGGTACGTATTTAGCATTCGCACCAGGGCGGCTATAGGTACATATTTAGCATTCGCACTGGGCCGGCGATCGGTACGTATTTAGCATTCACACCAAAGCGGCAATATGTACATATTAATTATTCGCACTAGGGCAGCGATAGGTACTTATGTAGCATGCACACCGGGGCGCAATTGGTATGTCTTTAGTATTCGCACTAGGGCAGCGATAGGTACTTATGTAGCATGCACACCGGGGCGCAATAGGTATGTATTTAGCATTCCCACCGGGGCAACGATAGGTACTATTTAGCATTCGCAACGGGGCGGCGATAGGTACTTAAATAGTATCTGCACCGGGGCGGCGATAGGTACGTATATAGTGTGTGGACTGGGGCGGCGATAGGTACGTATATAGTATGCGCACCGGGGTGATGATGGATACGTATATAATATGAACACCGGGGTGGAGATAAGTACCTATATAGAAGGCGCAGATAGAGGTGTTACTTTTTATAGAAATACGTCATACTATTACCCTGGGCAATAGGAGAAATGGTGGGGAAGAAACAGCTTTTGCAAAAGGCAAAATTAGAAAGTAGCGGCGAAATGGGGCGACCAGGGAAGAGAAAGGTAGCAGATAAAGAGACGGCTATAGAGAGAGGGGGCGGACATAGAAGTTTGAATATAAAGATGTTACACACACGATCTTTCTTCAAATATATGTTTTTGTGACCCCGAGCAACGCCGGGTTGCCCCGCTAGTCTCTTATATAAAGGCCAGTTGTCTGTATGTTTGTCTGTTTGTTTGTTTGTTTGTTTGTATGTCTAGATACTCCTCCGAGCGGACCCAACAAACAGTCACACGGTTGACATCATTATAACCGGCCAGACCCGGGACGTATAATATCTCAGAACCGGAAAAAAAAATGGACTCTTCGGGGGTCGACTGAGCACTTTTCTCCAATGGGGGGGTGCCTTTTTCCTCGATTTTCAACGTTGTTTAGTACTAATTTGAGAAAAAAACAATGACATCATGTAGAATTTGAGAAATAATGCACCGTCACGATTTTAACAGGAAATGACGTCAGAGAGTGGCAGGAAGAAATTCACTCACACTACAACCATATTTTCTTTCTTTCTTTTTTCCCTCTCACTCCCACACTCCCCCCTCCCTTCCTATGGCCGTTCTGTTATCATGATAGGCATTACCTCCTCCTTTCAGGCCAAATTGGGGTGGGAAGGGTGTCGACATTCGCCGGTGTGAGCGCCTCAGGCGAAATTTGGCTGAGGGGGGGGGTATCGGCATTCGGCGGTGGGGCGCCTCAGGCCAAATTTGGGGGAGGGTCGGCATTTGGCGGTGGGGCGCCTCAGGCCAAATTTGGGGGCGAGGGGGGGTGTCGGCATTCGGTGCACCTCAGGTCAAATCTGGGGAGGGGGAGTGTCAGCAGTCGGCGGTGGGGCCCACTCAGGCCGAATTTGGGGAGGGGGAATGTCGGCATTCGCCGGTATGAGCGCCTCAGGCCAAATCTGGGGAGGGGGAGTGTCGGCATTCGCCGGTATGAGCGCCTCAGGCCAAATCTGGGGAGGGGGAATGTCAGCATTCGCCTGTATGAGCGCCTCAGGCGAAATTTGGGGAGGAGGAGTGTCGGCATTCGCCGGTATGAGCGCCTCAGGCCAAATTTGGGGAGGAGGAGTGTCGGCATTCACCGGTGGAGCGCCTCAGGCCAAATTTGGAGATGGGGGATTGTCGGCATCATGGAAAGTCACGATTTTAAATAACTACACTTTTTTGAACATGAGTTTATAGTAAAGCTAGGGTTTCTTAAATCTAACCGCATTTCTTCTGTTGACATGATACCATCCTCCCAGGTATTACCTCCTTCTTTTTGAGAGGTGTGAAGTTAGTGTAGTATCAGTAAAATTAAAGTAATAAATAATTATGCTCCACCATTGTTTTCACTAATATTTGTATACATATTAAATAACGTCTCAAGAAGTAAAGTAAGAAGAGAAATAATTATGCTCCGCCATTGTTTTCACTTATATTTGTATACATATTAAAGAACGTCTAAATCAGTAAAATTAAAGGAATTAATAATTATGCTTCGCCATTGTTTTCACTAATATTTGTATACATATTAAATAACGTGTCAATAAGTAAAGTAAGAAGAGAAATAATTATGCTCCGCCATTGTTTTCACCAATATTTGTATACATATTAAATAACGTCGACATGTAACTTAAAAAATTTCTCAGGGTTGTGGGAAGGTGTGAAATTAGGGGGCTGGGGAGATTGAGGGGTTGGGGAAAATTTTAGGGGTCAGGCCGAACTTTTTAGGGGTCAGGCCAAATTTTTTTGTTTTTTTTTGTTTTGAAGTCAAAATATTTCTCATGGTTGGGGGAGAGTGAAAAATTAGGGGGCTGGAGAGATTTAGGGGTCGGGGAAAATTTTAGGGGTCAGGCTGAACTTTTTAGGGGTCAGGCCAAATTATTATTTTTTTGTTTTTGTTTTGAAGTCAAAATATTTCTCATGGTTGGGGGAGAGTTAAAAATTTGGGGGCTGAAGAGATTTAGGGGTCGGGGACAATTTTAGGGGTCAGGACGCACTTTTTAGGGGTCAGGCCAAGTTTTTCTTTTTTTTTGGTTTTGAACTCAAAATATTTCTCATGGTTGGGGGAGAGTGAAAAATTAGGGGGCTGGAGAGATTTAGGGGTCGGGGACAATTTTAGGGGTCAAGCTGAACTTTTTAGGGGTCAGGCCAAATTTTTTTGTTTTTTTTTGTTTTGAAGTCAAAATATTTCTCATGGTTGGGGGAGAGTGAAAAATTAGGGGGCTGGAGAGATTTAGGGGTCGGGGACAATTTTAGGGGTCAGGACGAACTCTTTAGGGGTCAGGCCAAATTTTTTTTCTTTTTTTTGGTTTTGAACTCAAAATATTTCTCAGGGTTGGGGGAGAGTGAAAAATTAAAGGGCTGGAGAGATTTAGGGGTCGGGGACAATTTTAGGGGTCAGGCGGAACTTTTTAGGGTTCAGGCCCAATTTTTTTGTTTTGAAGTCAAAGTATTTCTCAGGGTTGGGGGAGAGTGAACAATTAGGGGTCTGGAGAGATTTAGGGGTCGGTGAAATTTTTAGGGGTCAGGACGAACTTTTTAGGGGTCAGGCCAAATTTTTTTCTTTTTTTTGGTTTTGAACTCAAAATATTTCTTAGGGTTGGGGGAGAGTGAAAAATTAGGGGGCTGGAAGGATTTAGGGGTTGGGGAAAATTTTAGGGGTCAGGCGGAACTTTTTAGGGGTCAGGCCAAATTTTTTTGTTTTTTTTTTGTTTTGAAGTCAAAATATTTCTCAGGGTTGGGGGAGAGTGAAAAATTAGAGGGGCTAGAGAGATTTAGGGGTCGGGGAATATTTTAGTGGTCAAGCGGAACTTTTTAGGTGTCAGGCCAAATTTTTTTGTTTTTTGTTTGTTTTGAAGTCAAAATATTTCTCATCGTTGGGGGAGAGTGAAAAATTAGGGGGCTGGAGAGATTTAGGGGTCGGGGAAAATTTTAGGGGTCAGGCGGAACTTTTTAGGGGTCAGGCCAAATTTTTTTGTTTTGTTTTGTTTTGAACTCAAAATGTTTCTCATGGTTGGGGGAGAGTGAAAAATTAGGGGCTGGAAAGATTTAGGGGTCGGGGAAAATTTTAGGGGTCAGGCCAAATTTTTTAGGGTACTGCCCAAATTTAGGGGCGGCGATATGTACGTATTTAGCTTCCACACCGGTGCGGCGATAGGTACCTATTTAGCATTCAGCGGTGGTGATAAGTACTTATATAGCATGTGCACATGGGCGGTAATAAGTACGTATGTAGTATGCGCACTGAGGCAGTGATAGGTATGTATTTAGCATGCGCACTGAGGCAGCGATCGGTTCATATATAGCACGCGCACCGGGGCGGCGATAGTTACGTATATAGCACGCGCACAGGGGCGGCGAAAGGTACATATTTAAAATTCACACCGGGGCAGCGAAAGGTACATATTTAAAATTCACACCGGGGCGGCGATAGGTACGTATTTAGCATTCACACCGGGGCGGCGATAGATATGTATTTAGCATTCACACCAGGGCAGCGATAGGTATGTATTTAGCATTCGCACTGGGGTGGCGATATGTACGTATTTAGCTTCCGCACCGGGGCGGCGATAGGTACGTATTTAGAATTCACACCGGGGCGGCGATAGGTACGTATTTAGAATTTACACCAGGGCGGCGATAGGTATGTATTTAGCATTCGAACCGGGGCGGCGATATGTACGTATTTAGCTTCCACACCAGGGCGGCGATAGGTACGTATTCAGAATTCAGGGGTGGCGATAGCTACGTATATAGCATGTACACATGGGCAGCAATAAGTACGTACATAGCATGCGCTCTGCGGCGGCGATCAGTACATATATAGCACACGCACCGGGGCGGCGAAAGGTATGTATTTCGCACCGTGGTGGTGATAGGTACATATATAGCATTCGCACCGGGGCGGCTATAGGTACGTATTTAGCATTCGCACCAGGGCGGCTATAGGTACGTATTTAGCATTCGCACTGGGCCGGCGATAGGTACGTATTTAGCATTCACACCAAAGCGGCAATATGTACATATTAATTATTCGCACTAGGGCAGCGATAGGTACTTATGTAGCATGCACACCGGGGCGCAATTGGTATGTCTTTAGTATTCGCACTAGGGCAGCGATAGGTACTTATGTAGCATGCACACCGGGGCGCAATAGGTATGTATTTAGCATTCCCACCGGGGCAACGATAGGTACTATTTAGCATTCGCAACGGGGCGGCGATAGGTACTTAAATAGAATCTGCACCGTGGTGGCGATAGGTACGTATATAGTGTGTGGACTGGGGCGGCGATAGGTACGTATATAGTATGCGCACCGGGGTGATGATGGATACGTATATAATATGAACACCAGGGTGGAGATAAGTACCTATATAGAAGGCGCAGATAGAGGTGTTACTTTTTATAGAAATATGTCATACTATTACCCTGGGCAATAGGAGAAATGGTGGGGAAGAAACAGCTTTTGCAAAAGGCAAAATTAGAAAGTAGCGGCGAAATGGGGCGACCAGGGAAGAGAAAGGTAGCAGATAAAGAGACGGCTATAGAGAGAGGGGGCGGACATAGAAGTTTGAATATAAAGATGTTACACACACGATCTTTCTTCAAATATATGTTTTTGTGACCCCGAGCAACGCCGGGTTGCCCCGCTAGTCTCTTATATAAAGGCCAGTTGTCTGTATGTTTGTCTGTTTTTTTGTTTGTTTGTTTGTTTGTTTGTATGTCCAGATACTTCTCCGAGCGGACCCAACAAACAGTCACACGGTTGACATCATTATAACCGGCTAGACCCGGGACGTATAATATCTCAGAACCGGAAAAAAAAATGGACTCTTCGGGGGTCGACTGAGCACTTTTCTCCAATGGGGGGGTGCCTTTTTCCTCGATTTTCAACGTTGTTTAGTACTAATTTGAGAAAAAAACAATGAAATCATGTAGAATTTGAGAAATAATGCACCGTCACGATTTTAACAGGAAATGACGTCAGAGAGTGGCAGGAAGAAATTCACTCACACTACAACCATATTTTCTTTCTTTCTCTTTTCCCTCTCACTCCCACACTCCCCCCCTCCCTTCCTATGGCCGTTCTGTTATCATGATAGGCATTACCTCCTCCTTTCAGGCCAAATTGGAGTGGGGAGGGTGCTGGCATTCGCCGGTGTGAGCACCTCAGGCGAAATTTGGCTATGGGGGGGGGGGGGTATCGGCATTCGGCGGTGGGGCGCCTCAGGCCAAATTTGGGGGAGGGTAGGCATTTGGCGGTGGGGCGCCTCAGGCCAAATTTGGGGGCGAGGGGGAGTGTCGGCATTCGGTGCACCTCAGGTCAAATCTGGGGAGGGGGAATGTCAGCAGTCGGCGGTGGGGCCCCTCAGGCCAGAATTTGGGGAGGGGTAATGTCGGCATTAGCCGGTATGAACGCCTCAGGCGAAATTTGGGGAGGAGGAGTGTCGGCATTCGGCGGTGGGGCGCTTCAGGCTGAATTTGGGGAGGGGTTATGTCGGCATTAGCCGGTATGAACGCCTCAGGCGAAATTTGGGGAGGAGGAGTGTCGGTATTCACCGGTGGAGCGCCTCAGGCCAAATTTGGAGATGGGGGATTGTCGGCATAATGGAAAGTCACGATTTTTACTAACTACACTTTTTTGAACACGAGTTTATATTGAAGCAAGGGTTGCTTAATCCTAACTGCATTTCTTCTGTTGGCATGATACCATCCTCCCAGGTATTACCTCCTTCTTTTTGAGAGGTGTGAAGTTAGTGTAGTATCAGTAAAATTAAAGTAATAAATAATTATGCTCCACCATTGTTTTCACTAATATTTGTATACATATTAAATAACGTCTCAAGAAGTAAAGTAAGAAGAAAAATAATTATGCTCCGCCATTGTTTTCGCTTATATTTGTATACATATTAAATAACGTCTAAATAAGTAAGGTTGGAAGAGAAATAATTGTGCTCCCCCATTGTTTTCACTTATATTTGTATACATATTAAATAACGTCTCAATAAGTAAAGTAAGAAGAGATATAATTATGCTCCACCATTGTTTTCACAAATATTTGTATACATATTAAATAACGTCTCAATCAGTAAAATTAAAGGAATTAATAATTATGCTCCGCCATTGTTTTCACTAATATTTGTACACATATTAAATAACGTGTCAATAAGTAAAGTAAGAAGAGAAATAATTGTGCTCTGCCACTGTTTTCACTAATATTTGTATACATGTTAAATAAAGTCTCAATAAGTAAAGTAAGAAGAGAAATAATTATGCTCCGCCATTGTTTTCACCAATATTTGTATACATATTAAATAACGTCGACATGTAACTTAAAAATTTTTCAGGGTTGTGGGAGAGTGAAAAATTAGGGGGCTGTAGAGAATGAGGGGTCGGGGAAAATTTTAGGGGTCAGGCCAAATTTTTTTTTTTTTTTTGAAGTCAAAATATTTCTCATGGTTGGAGGAGAGTTAAAAATTAGGGGGCTGGAGAGATTGAGGGGTCGGGGAAAATTTTAGGGGTCAGGACGAACTTTTTAGGGGTCAGGCCAAATTTTTTTCTATTTTTTTGGTTTTGAACTGAAAATATTTCTCAGGGTTGGGGGAGAGTGAAAAATTAGGGGGCTGGAGAGATTTAGGGGTCGGGGAAAATTTTAGGGGTCAGGACGAACTTTTTAGTGGTCAGGCCAAATTTTTTTGTTTTTTTTTGTTTTGAAGTCAAAATATTTCTCATGGTTGGGGGAGAGTGAAAAATTAGGGGGCTGGAGAGATTTAGGGGTCGGGGTAAATTTTAGGGGTCAGGACGAACTTTTTAGGGGTCAGGCCAAATTTTTTTGTTTTGAAGTCAAAATATTTCTCATGGTTGGGGGAGAGTGAAAAATTAGGGGGCTGGAGAGATTTAGGGGTCGGGGAAAATTTTAGGGGTCAGGACGAACTTTTTAGGGGTCAGGCCAAATTTTTTTTTTTTTTTTGGTTTTGAACTCAAAATATTTCTCAGGGTTGGGGGACAGTGAAAAATTAGGGGGCTGGAGAGATTGAAAGGTCAGGGAAAAATTTTAGGGGTCAGGCGGTACTTTTTAAGGGTCAGGCCAAATTTTTTTGTTTTTTTTTGTTTTGAAGGCCAAATATTACTCATCGTTGGGGGAGAGTGAAAAATTAGGGGGCTGGAGAGATTCAGGGGTCGGGGAAAATTTTAGGGGTCAGGACGAACTTTTTAGGGGTCAGGCCAAATTTTTGTATTTTTTTTGGTTTTGAACTCAAAATATTTCTCATGGTTTGGGGAGAGTGAAAAATTAGGGGGCTGGAGAGATTTAGGGGTCGGGGAAAATTTTAGGGGTCAGGCCGAATTTTTTTGTTTTTTTTTGTTTTGAAGTCAAAATATTTCTCATGGTTTGGGGAGAGTGAAAAATTAGGGGGCTAGAGAGATTTAGGGGTAAGGACGAACTTTTTAGGGGTCAGGCCAAATTTTTTTGTTTTTTTTTGTTTTGAAGTCAAAATATTTCTCATCGTTGGGGGAGAGTGAAAAATTGGGGGGCTGGAGAGATTCAGGGGTCGGGGAAAATTTTAGGGGTCAGGACAGACTTTTTAGGGGTCAGGCCAAATTTTTTTCTTTTTTTTGGTTTTGAAGTCAAAATATTTTTCATGGTTGGGGGAGAGTGAAAAATTAGGGGGCTGGAGACATTTGGGGTCGGGAAAATTTTAGGGGTCAGGCGGAACTTTTTAGGGGTCAGGCCAAATTTTTTTGTTTTTTATTGTTTTGAAGTCAAAATATTGCTCATGGTTGGGGGAGAGTGAAAAATTAGGGGCTGGAAAGATTTAGGGGTCGGGGAAAATTTTAGGGGTCAGGCCAAATTTTTTAGGGTCCGCCCAAATTTAGGGGCGGCGATATGTACATATTTAGCGTCCACACCAGGGCGGCGATAGGTACTTATTTAGCATTCAGCGGTGGTGATAGGTACTTATATAGCATGTGCACATGGGCGGTAATAAGTACGTATATAGTATGCGCACCGGGGCAGTGATAGGTATGTATTTACCATGCGCACTGAGGCAGCGATCGGTTCATATATAGCATGCGCACCGGGGCGGCGATAGGTACGTATATAGCACGCGCACAGGGGCGGCGAAAGGTACATATTTAAAATTCACACCGGGGCGGCGAAATGTACATATTTAAAATTCACACTGGGGCGGCGATATCTACGTATTTAGCATTCACACCAGGGCTGCGATAGGTATGTATTTAGCATTCACACCAGTGCAGCGATAGGTATGTATTTAGCATTCGCACCGGGGTGGCGATATGTACGTATTTAGCTTCCGCACCGGGGGCGGCGATAGGTACGTATTTAGAATTCACACTGGGGCGGCAATATGTACATATTAATTATTCGCACTAGGGCAGCGATAGGTACTTATGTAGCATGCACACCATGGGGCGCAATTGGTATGTCTTTAGTATTCGCACTAGGGCAGCGATTGGTACTTATGTAGCATGCACACCGGGGCGCAATAGGTATGTATTTAGAATTCACACCGGGGCGGCGATAGGTACGTATTTAGAATTCACACCGGGGCGGCGATAGGTATGTATTTAGCATTCGCACCGGGGCGGCGATATGTACGTATTTAGCTTCCACACCAGGGTGGCGATAGGTACGTATTCAGAATTCAGGGGTGGCGATAGCTACGTATATAGCATGTACACATGGGCAGCAATAAGTACGTACATAGCATGCGCTCTGCAGCGGCGATCAGTACATATATAGCACACGCACTGGGGCGGCGAAAGGTATGTATTTCGCATTCGCACCGTGGTGGTGATAGGTACGTATTTAGCATTCGCACCGGGGCGGCTATAGGTACGTATTTAGCATTCGCACCAGGGCGGCTATAGGTACGTATTTAGCATTCGCACTGGGCCGGCGATAGGTACGTATTTAGCATTCACACCAAAGCGGCAATATGTACATATTAATTATTCGCACTAGGGCAGCGATAGGTACTTATGTAGCATGCACACCATGGGGCGCAATTGGTATGTCTTTAGTATTCACACGAGGGCAGCGATAGGTACTTATGTAGCATGCACACCGGGGCGCAATAGGTATGTATTTAGCATTCACACCGGGGCAATGATAGGTACTATTTAGCATTCGCAACGGGGCGGCGATAGGTACTTAAATAGTATCTGCACCGGGGCGGCGATAGGTACGTATATAGTATGCGCACTGAGGCGGCGATAGGTACGTATATAGTATGCGCACCGGGGTGATGATAGATACGTATATAGTATGAACACCAGGGTGGAGATAAGTACCTATATAGAAGGCGCAGATAGAGGTGTTACTTTTTATAGAAATATGTCATACTATTACTCTGGGCAATAGGAGAAATGGTGGGGAAGAAACAGCTTTTGCAAAAGGCAAAATTAGAAAGTAGCGGCGAAATGGGGCGACCAGGGAAGAGAAAGGTAGCAGATAAAGAGACGGCTATAGAGAGAGGGGGCGGACATAGAAGTTTGAATATAAAGATGTAACACACACGATCTTTCTTCAAATATATGTTTTTATGACCCCGAGCAACGCCGGGTAGCCCCGCTAGTTTCTTATATAAAGGGCAGTTGTCTGTTTGTATGTTTGTTTGTTTGTTTGTATGTCCAGTATCTCCTCAAAAACTACCCGACGACATGTCAAAAAGTTGACATCTACAGGACCGCACAAATCCCGGATGTAAAATATCTAAAAATCGCGAAAATCGATTCACTCGCTGACAGTCAACCGGACCACTTTCCGACAAAAGGTAGCAGTTTTTTAGTATTTTACACGAAATTTCAACGTTAATATGTAGTAAATTCGAAATAATCTGATGTATTTATGTACTAATCTGATAAAAATGCAGAGTCACTGTAAACATCCCATAATCCCTTGCCGGATGTACCCGGTCTTGCCCTAAATTGTGTCCGGTTGTATCAGATCATCCAATAACTTCTGTCCGGTTGCATCAATAACAACATAGGAATCCTACGTTAAGAGTGTGTAGTGAAACAAGGGTTGCTCAATCACATCCGCACCTGTCCCATAATCCCTTGCCGGATGTACCCGGTCTTGCTCTAAATTGTGTCCGGTTATATCAGGTCATCATGACGTCAGAGAGTGGCAGATAATTTGAAAAATAATGCAAAGTGGCAGGAAAGAAATTCACTCACACTACAACCTTTTAATAGACGCTAATATTCCTCCTACTCCCTTCCGTTATCATGATAGGCATTACCTCCTCCTTTCATGCCAAATTGGGGGGGGGGGTGACGGCATTCGCCGGTGTGAGCGCCTCAGGCCAAATTTGGGAGAGGGGGTTTCGGTATTCGCCGGATGGGCGCCTCAGGCCAAATTTGGGGGAGGGGGAGTGTCGGCATTCGCCGACGCTCACACCTTTTTGAGAGGGTGGAGATAGTGTAGTATCTGTTGCGAGGAGAGAGTGTCAGCATTCGCCAGTGTGAGCGCCTCAGGCCAAATTTTTTCTTGGGGGGGGGGATATTAAGCAAATCTATAATAAAGACAAATGTGCATTTATTTGTATCTATAATAAAGACCAATGTGCATTTATTTGTATCTATAATAAAGACCAATGTGCATTTATTTGCATCTATAATAAAGACCAATGAGCATTTATTTGCATTTATAATAAAGGCCAATGTGCATTTATTTGTATCTATAATAAAGAGATTAGGGAGTCGGGGAAAATTTTAGGGGTCAGGCCAAATTTTTTAGGGGTCAGGCCAAATTTTTTTTTTTTTTTTTTAACTTAAAATATTTCTCAGGGTTGTGGGACACTGACAAAAAAAGTTGGGGGGGGGGGCTGGAGAGATTAGGGGGTCGGGGAAAATTTTAGGGGTCAGGCCAAATTTTTTAGGGTCAGGCCAAATTTTTTTTTTTTTCTTTTTTTGAACTTAAAATATTTCTCAGGGTTGTGGAACAATGAAAAAAAAAGTTGGGGGGGGGGCTGGAGAGATTAGGGGGTCGGGGAAAATTTTAGGGGTCTCGCAAAATTTTTTAGGGGTCCGGCCAAATTTTTTTATTTTCTTTTTTTGAACTTAAAATAATTCTCAGGGTTGTGGAACAATGAAAAACAAAGTTTGGGGTGGTGCTGGAGAGATTAGGGGGTCGGGGAAAATTTTAGGGGTCAGGCCAAATTTTTAGGGGTCAGGCCAAATTTTTTTTTTTTTTTTTTTGGACTTAAACTATTTCTCAGGGTTGTGGGACACTGACAAAAAAAGTTGGGGGGGCTGGAGAGATTAGGGGGTTGGGGAAAATTTTAGGGGTCAGGCCAAATTTTTTTTTTTTTTTTTTTGAACTTAAAATATTTCTCAGGGTTGTGGGACACTGACAAAAAAGTTGAGGGGGCTGGAGAGATTAGGGGATCGGGGGAAATTTTAGGGGTCAGGCCAAATTTTTTAGGGGTCAGGGCAAATTTTTTTTTTTCTTTTTTTGAACTTAAAATATTTCTCAGGGTTGTGGGACACTGACAAAAAAAGTTGGGGGGGCTGGAGAGATTAGGGGGTCGGGGAAAATTTTAGGGGTCAGGCCAAATTTTTTTTTTTTTTTGAACTTAAAATATTTCTCAGGGTTGTGGGACACTGACAAAAAAGTTGAGGGGGTGCTGGAGATATTAGGGGGTCGGGGAAAATTTTAGGGGTCAGGCCAAATTTTTTAGGGGTCTGGCCAAATTTTTTTTTTTTTCTTTTTTTGAACTTAAAATATTTCTCCGGGTTGTGTGAGAGTGAAAAAAAAGTTCGGGGGTGGGGCTGGAGAGATTAGGGGGTCGTGGAAAATATAAGGGGTCAGGCCAAATTTTGTAGGGGTCCGGCCAAATTTTTTTTTTTCTTTTTTTGAACTTAAAATATTTCTCAGGGTTATGGGACACTAAAAAAAAGTTCGGGGGGGCTGGAGAGATTAGGGGGTCGTGGAAAATTTTAGGGGTCAGGCCAAATTTTTTAGGGTCAGGCCAAATTTTTTTTTTCTTCTTTTTCTGAACTTAAAATATTTCTCAGGGTTGTGGAACAATGAAAAAAAAAGTTGGGGGGTGGGCTGGAGAGATTAGGGGGTCGGGGAAAATTTTAGGGGTCAGGCCAAATTTTTAGGGGTCAGGCCAAATTTTTTTTTTTTTTTTTTTTTTTGAACTTAAAATATTTCTCAGGGTTGTGGGACACTGACAAAAAAGTTGAGGGGGAGTGCTGGAGAGATTAGGGGGTCGGGGAAAATTTTAGGGGTCAGGCCAAATTGTTTAGGGTCAGGCCCAATTTTTTTTTTCTTGTTTTGAACTTAAAATATTTCTCAAAGTTGTGTGAGAGTGATAAAAAAGTTCGGGGGTGGGGCTGGAGAGATTAGGGGGTCGGGGAAAATTTTAGGGGTCTGGCCAAATTTTTTAGGGGTCCGGCCAAATTTTTTTTTTTCCTTTTTTTGTACTTAAAATAATTCTCAGGGTTGTGGGACACTGACAAAAAAAGTTGGGGGGGCTGGAGAAATTAGGGGGTCGGGGAAAATTTTAGGGATCAAACCAAATTTTTTAGGGGTCAGGCCAAATTTTTTTTTTTTTTTTTTTGAACTTAAAATATTTCTCAGGGTTGTGGGACACTGACAAAAAAAGTTGGGGGGGCTGGAGAAATTAGGGGGTCGGGGAAAATTTTAGGGATCAAACCAAATTTTTTAGGGGTCAGGCCAAATTTTTTTTTTTTTTTTTTTGAACTTAAAATATTTCTCAGGGTTGTGGGACACTGACAAAAAAGTTGAGGGGGGCTGGAGAGATTAGGGGGTCGGGGGAAATTTTAGGGGTCAGGCCAAATTTTTTAGGGGTCAGGGCAAATTTTTTTTTTTTTTTTGAACTTAAAATATTTTTCAGGGTTGTGGGACACTAGAAAAAAAAGTTGGGGGGGCTGGAGAGATTAGGGGGTCAGGCCAAATTTTTTAGGGTCAAGCCAAATTTTTTTTTTCTTTTTTTGAACTTAAAATATTTCTCAGGGTTGTGTGAGAGTGAAAAAAAAGTTCGGGGTGGGGCTGGAGAGATTAGGGGGTCAGGGAAAATTTTAGGGGTCCGGACAAATTTTTTTTTTTCTTTTTTTGTGGACTTAAAATAATTCTCAGGGTTGTGGAACAATGAAAAACAAAGTTTTTAGGGGTCAGGCCTAATTTTTTTTTTTTTTTTTTTAACTTAAAATATTTCTCAGGGTTGTGGGACAGTGACAAAAAAAGTTGGGCGGGCTGGAGAGATTAGGGGGTCGGGGAAAATTTTAGGGGTCAGGCCAAATTTTTTTTTTTTTTTTTTTGGACTTAAACTATTTCTCAGGGTTGTGGGACACTGACAAAAAAAGTTGGGGGGGCTGGAGAGATTAGGGGGTCGTGGAAAATTTTAGGGGTCAGGCCAAATTTTTTTTTTTCTTTTTTTGAACTTAAAATATTTCTCAGGGTTATGGGACACTAAAAAAAAGTTCGGGGGGGCTGGAGAGATTAGGGGGTCGTGGAAAATTTTAGGGGTCAGGCCAAATTTTTTAGGGTCAGGCCAAATTTTTTTTTTCTTCTTTTTCTGAACTTAAAATATTTCTCAGGGTTGTGGAACAATGAAAAACAAAGTTGGGGGGGTGGGCTGGAGAGATTAGGGGGTCGGGGAAAATTTTAGGGGTCAGGCCAAATTTTTAGGGGTCAGGCCAAATTTTTTTTTTTTTTTTTTTTTTTGAACTTAAAATATTTCTCAGGGTTGTGGGACACTGACAAAAAAGTTGAGGGGGAGTGCTGGAGAGATTAGGGGGTCGGGGAAAATTTTAGGGGTCAGGCCAAATTGTTTAGGGTCAGGCCCAATTTTTTTTTTCTTGTTTTGAACTTAAAATATTTCTCAAAGTTGTGTGAGAGTGATAAAAAAGTTCGGGGGTGGGGCTGGAGAGATTAGGGGGTCGGGGAAAATTTTAGGGGTCTGGCCAAATTTTTTAGGGGTCCGGCCAAATTTTTTTTTTTCCTTTTTTTGTACTTAAAATAATTCTCAGGGTTGTGGAACAATGAAAAACAAAGTTTTTGGGAGGGGCTGGCAGGTTAGGGGGTCGGGGAAAATTTTAGGGGTCAGGCCAAATTTTTTAGGGGTCAGGCCAAATTTTTTTTTTTTTTTTTGAACTTAAAATATTTCTCAGGGTTGTGGGAGAGTGAAAAAAAAGTTCGGGGGTGGGGCTGGAGAAATTAGGGGGTCGGGGAAAATTTTAGGGGTCAGGACGAACTTTTTAGGGGTCAGGCCAAATTTTTTAGTTTTTTTTTGTTTTGAAGTCAAAATATTTCTCATGGTTGGGGGAGAGTGAAAAATTAGGTGGCTAGAGAGATTTAGGGGTCAGGCGGAACTTTTTAGGGGTCAGGCCAAATTTTTTTGTTTTGAAGTCAAAATATTTCTCATCGTTGGGGGAGAGTGAAAAATTAGGGGGCTGGAGAGATTTAGGGGTCAGGACGAACTTTTTAGGGGTCAGGCCAAATTTTTTTTTTTTTTTTGGTTTTGAACTCAAAATATTTCTCATGGTTGGGGGAGAGTGAAAAATTAGGGGCTGGAGAGATTTAGGGTCGGGAAAATTTTAGGGGTCAGGCGGAACTTTTTAGGGGTCAGGCCAAATTTTTTTGTTTTTTTTTTGGTTTGAAGTCAAAATATTTCTCATGGTTGGGGGAGAGTGAAAAATTAGGTGGCTAGAGAGATTTAGGGGTAAGGCGGAACTTTTTAGGGGTCAGGCCAAATTTTTTTGTTTTTTTTTGTTTTGAAGTCAAAATATTTCTCATCGTTGGGGGAGAGTGAAAAATTAGGGGGCTGGAGAGATTCAGGGGTCGGGAAACTTTTTAGGGGTCAGGCCAAATTTTTTTCTTTTTTTTGGTTTTGAACTCAAAATATTTCTCATGGTTGGGAGAGAGTGAAAAATTAGGGGGCTGGAGAGATTTAGGGTCGGGAAAATTTTAGGGGTCAGGCGGAACTTTTTAGGGGTCAGGCCAAATTTTTTTGTTTTTTTTGGTTTGAAGTCAAAATATTTCTCATGGTTGTGGGAGAGTGAAAAATTAGGGGCTGGAGAGATTTAGCGGTTGGGGAAAATTTTAGGGGTCAGGCCAAATTTTTTAGGGGTCCGCCCAAATTTAGGGGTGGCGATATGTACGTATTTAGCTTCCACACCAAGGCGGCGATAGGTACTTATTTAGCATTCAGCGGTGGTGATAGGTACTTATATAGCATGTGCACATGGGCAGTAATAAGTACGTATATAGTATGCGCACCGGGGCAGTGATAGGTATGTATTTAGCATGCGCACTGAGGCAGCGATCGGTTCATATATAGCACGCGCACCAGGGCGGCGATAGGTACGTATATAGCACGCGCACAGGGGCGGCGAAAGGTACATATTTAAAATTCACACCGGGGGGGCGAAAGGTACATATTTAAAATTCACACCGGGGCGGCGATAGGTACGTATTTAGCATTCACACCGGGGCGGCGATAGGTATGTATTTAGCATTCACACCGGGGCAGCAGTAGGTATGTATTTAGCATTCGCACCAGGGTGGCGATATGTACGTATTTAGCTTCCGCACCGGGGCGGCGATAGGTACGTATTGTGAATTCACACCGGGGCGTCGATAAGTACGTATTTAGAATTCACACCGGGGCGGCGATAGGTATGTATTTAGCATTCGCACCGGGGCGGCGATATGTACATATTTAGCTTCCACACCAGGGCGGCGATAGGTACGTATTCAGAATTCAGGGGTGGCGATAGCTACGTATATAGCATGTACACATGGGCAGCAATAAGTACGTACATAGCATGCGCTCTGCGGCGGCGATCAGTACATATATAGAACGCGCACCGGGGCGGCGAAAGGTATGTATTTCGCATTCGCAGCGTGGTGGTGATAGGTACGTATTTAGCATTCGCACCGGGGCGGCTATAGGTACGTATTTAGCATTCGCACCAGGGCGGCTATAGGTACGTATTTAGCATTCGCACTGGGTCGGCGATAGGTACGTATTTAGCATTCACACCAAAGCGGCAATATGTACATATTAATTATTCGCACTAGGGCAGCGATAGGTACTTATCTAGCATGCACACCGGGGCGCAATTGGTATGTCTTTAGTATTCGCACTAGGGCAGCGATAGTTACTTATGTAGCATGCACACCGGGACGCAATAGGTATGTATTTAGCATTCACACCTGGGCAACGATAGGTACTATTTAGCATTCGCAACGGGGCGGCGTTAGGTACTTAAATAGTATCTGCACCGGAGCGGCGATAGGTACGTATATAGTATGTGCACTGGGGCGGCGATAGGTACGTATATAGTATGCGCACCGGGGTGATGATAGATACGTATATAGTATGAACACCGGGGTGGAGATAAGTACCTATATAGAAGGCGCAGATAGAGGTGTTACTTTTTATAGAAATATGTCATACTATTACCCTGGGCAATAGGAGAAATGGTGGGGAAGAAACAGCTTTTGCAAAAGGCAAAATTAGAAAGTAGCGGCGAAATGGGGCGACCAGGGAAGAGAAAGGTAGCAGATAAAGAGACGGCTATAGAGAGAGGGGGCGGACATAGAAGTTTGAATATAAAGATGTTACACACACGATCTTTCTTCAAATATATGTTTTTATGACCCCGAGCAACGCCGGGTAGCCCCGCTAGTCTTCTCCTATATAAAGGCCAGTTGTCTGTTTGTTTGTCTGTTTGTTTGTTTGTTTGTATGTCCAGATACTCCTCCGAGAGTACCCAACAAACAGTCACACGGTTGACGTCATTATGACCGGCCAGCCCCGGGACGTATAATATCTCAGAACCGGAAAAAAAAATGGACTCTTTGGGGTTCGACTGAGCACTTTTCTCCAATGTGGTGGTGCCTTTCTCCTCGATTTTCAACGTTGTTTAGTACTAATTTGAGAAAAAAACAATGACATCATGTAGAATTTGAGAAATAATGCACCGTCATGATTTTAACAGGAAATGACGTCAGAGGAAATCCCTAACGGCTCTTTTTTGAACATGAGTTTATAGTGAAGCAAGTGTTGCTTAATCACAAACGGCACTTTTTTTGAACACGAGTCCATAGTCAAGCATGGGTTGCTTACTTACTAACGGCACTTTTTTTAACATGAGTCCATAGTGATGCAAGGGTTGCTTAACTTCTAACGGCACTTTTTGATACATGCGTTTATAGTGACGCAAGTGTTGTTTAATCAATAACGGCACTTTTTTTAACATGAGTTCATAGTGAAGCAAGGGTTGCTTAATCCTAACCCCTATTTTTTCTGTTGATATGATAACATCCTCCTAGGTATTTCCTCCTCCTTTTTGAGAGGTGTGAAGTTAGTGTAGTATCAGTAAAATTAAAGTAATAAATAATTATGCTCCCCCACTGTTTTCACTAATATTTGTATACATATTACATAACGTAGTATCAGTTTTTTGGGGAACATTTTAAGGGTTAGGCCGACATTTTTAAGGGTCAGGCCAAGTTTTTTTGTTTTTTTTTTGTTTTGAAGTCAAAATATTTCTCAGGGTTGAGGGAAAGTGAAAAATTAGGGGGCTGGAGAGATTTAGAAACTGGGGAAAATTTTAGGGGTCAGGCCGAACTTTTTAGTGGTCAGGCCAAATTTTTTTGTTTTTTTTTTGTTTTGAAGTCAAAATATTTCTCGGTTGGGGGAGAGTGAAAAATTAGGGGGCTGGAGAGATTGAGGGGTCGGGGAAAATTTTAGGGGTCAGGCCGAACTTTTTAGGGGTCAGGCCAAATTTTTTTTTTTTTGTTTTGAAGTCAAAATATTTCTCATGGTTGGGGGAGAGTGAAAAATTAGGGGCTGGAGAGATTTAGGGGTCGGGGAAAATTTTAGGGGTCAGGCGGAACTTTTTAGGGGTTAGGACAAATTTTTTTGTTTTTTTTTGTTTTGAAGTCAAAATATTTCTCATGGTTGGGGGAGAGTGAAAAATTAGGGCTGGAAAGATTTAGGGATCGGGGGAAAATTTTAGGGGTCAGGCTGAACTTTATAAGGGTCCGCCCAAATTTAGGGGCGGCGATATGTACGTATTTAGCTTCCACACCGGGGCGGCGATAGGTACTTATTTAGCATTCAGCGGTGGTGATAGGTACTTATATAGCATGTGCATATGGGCGGTAATAAGTACGTATATAGTATGCGCACCGGGGCAGTGATTGGTATGTATTTAGCATGCGCACTGAGGCAGCGATCGGTTCATATATAGCACGCGCACCGGAGCGGCGTTAGGTACGTATATAGCACGCGCACAGGGGCGGCGAAAAGTACATATTTAAAATTCACACGGGGGCGGCGAAAGGTACATATTTAAAATTCACACCAGGGCGGCGATAGGTACGTATTTAGCATTCATACCGGGGCGGCGATAGGTATGTATTTAGCATTCACACCGGGGCAGCGATAGGTATGTATTTAGCATTCACACCGGGGTGGCGATATGTACGTATTTAGCTTCCGCACCGGGGCGGCGATAGGTACGTATTTAGAATTCACAGCGGGGCGGCGATACGTACGTATTTAGAATTCACACCGGGGCGGCGATAGGTATGTATTTAGCATTCGCACCGGGGCGGCGATATGTACATATTTAGCTTCCACACCAGGGCGGCGATAGGTACGTATTCAGAATTCAGGGTTGCCGATAGCTACGTATATAGCATGTACACATGGGCAGCAATAAGTACGTACATAGCATGCGCTCTGCGGCGGCGATCAGTACATATATAGCACGCGCACCGGTGCGGCGAAAGGTATGTATTTCGCATTCGCACCGTGGTGGTGATAGGTACGTATTTAGCATCTGCACCAGGGCGGCTATAGGTACGCATTTAGCATTCGCACCAGAGCGGCTATAGGTACGCATTTAGCATTCGCACCAGGGCGGCTATAGGTACGTATTTAGCATTCACACTGGGCCGGCGATAGGTACGTATTTAGCATTCACACCAAAGCGGCAATATGTACATATTAATTATTCGCACTAGGGCAGCGATAGGTACTTATGTAGCATGCACACCGGGGTGCAATTGGTATGTCTTTAGTATTCGCACTAGGGCAGCGATAGGTACTTATGTAGCATGCACACCGGGGCGCAATAGGTATGTATTTAGCATTCACACCGGGGCAACGATAGGTACTATTTAGCATTCGCAACGGGGCGGCGATAGGTACTTAAATAGTATCTGCACCGGGGCGGCGATAGGTACGTATATAGTATGTGCACTGGGGCGGCGATAGGCACGTATATAGTATGCGCACCGGGGTGATGATAGATACGTATATAGTATGAACACCAGGGTGGAGATAAGTACCTATATAGAAGGCGCAGATAGAGGTGTTACTTTTTATAGAAATATGTCATACTATTACCCTGGGCAATAGGAGAAATGGTGGGGAAGAAACAGCTTTTGCAAAAGGCAAAATTAGAAAGTAGCGGCAAAATGGGGCGACCAGGGAAGAGAAAGGTAGCAGATAAAGAGACGGCTATAGAGAGAGGGGGCGGACATAGAAGTTTGAATATAAAGATGTTACACACACGATCTTTCTTCAAATATATGTTTTATGACCCCGAGCAACGCCGGGTAGCCCCGCTAATCTCCTATATAAAGGGCAGTTGTCTGTATGTTTGTCTGTTTGTTTGTCTGTTTGTTTGTATGTCCAGATACTCCTCTGAGAGGATCCAACAAACAGTCACACGGTTGACATCATTATAACCGGCCAGCCCCGGGACGTATAATATCTCAGAACCGGAAAAAAAAAATGGACTCTTCGAGGGTCGACTGAGCACTTTTCTCCAATGGGGGGGTGCCTTTTTCCTCGATTTTCAACGTTGTTTAGTACTAATTTGAGAAAAAAAACAAATGAATTTGAGAAATAATGCACCGTCATGATTTTAACAGGAAATGACGTCAGAGGAAATCCCTAACGACTCTTTTTTGAACATGAGTTTATAGTGAAGCAAGTGTTGCTTAATCACAAACGGCACTTTTTTTGAACACGAGTCCATAGTCAAGCATGGGTTGCTTACTTACTAACGGCACTTTTGTGAACATGAGTCCATAGTGATGCAAGGGTTGCTTAACTACTAACGGCACTTTTTGATACATGCGTTTATAGTGACGCAAGTGTTGTTTAATCAATAACGGCACTTTTTTTAACATGAGTTCATAGTGAAGCAAGGGTTGCTTAATCCTAACCACATTTTTTCTGTTGACATGATAACATCCTCCTAGGTATTACCTCCTCCTTTTTGAGAGGTGTGAAGTTAGTGTAGTATCAGTAAAATTAAAGTAATAAATAATTATGCTCCCCCACTGTTTTCACTAATATTTGTATGCTCCCCCATTGTTTTCACTAATATTTCTATACATATTGTATACATATTGAAAACTTGGGGTGGGTGTGGGGGGTGTCGGCATTCGCCGGTGTGAGCGCCTCAAGAGAAATTTGGGGAAGAGGGGGGGGTATCGGCATTCGGCGGTGGGGCGCCTCAGGCCAAATCTGGGGAGGGTGAGTGTCGGCATTCGGCGGTGGGTCGCCTCAGGCGAAATTCAGGGAGGAGTGTCGGCATTCGCCAGTATGAGCGCCTCAGGCCGAATTTGGGGGAGTGTCGGCAATCGCCGGTGTGAGCGACTCAGGCCGAATTTGGTGGAGTGTCGGCATTCGCCGGTGGTGCGCCTCAGGCCAAATTTGGAGATGGGGGATTGTCGGCATAATGCAAAGTCACGATTTTAGCAGGAAATGACGTCAGAGGAAATCCCTAACGGCACTTTTTTGAACATGAGTTTATAGTGAAGCACGGGTTGCCTTATCCCAACGAAACATAAGTTTTTATTGAAGCAACTGTTGCTTAATCCCTAACGGCATTTTTTTGAACATGAGTCCATAGTGAAGCAAGGGTTGCTTAATTCCTAACGGCACTTTTTTGAACATGAATCCACAGTGAAGCCAGGGTTGCTTAATCAATAACGGCACTTTTTTGAACACGAGTTTGTAGTGAAGCCAGGGTTGCTTAATCCTAACTGCATTTCTTCTGTTGACATGATACCATCCTCCCAGGTATAACCTCTTTCTTTTTGAGAGGTGTGAAGTTAGTGTAGTATCAGTAAAATTAAAGTAATAAATAATTATGCTCCACCATTGTTTTCACTAATATTTGTATACATATTAAATAACGTCTCAATAAGTAAAGTAACAAGAAAAATAATTATGCTCCACCACTGTTTTCACTAATATTTGTATACATATTAAATAACGTCTCAATAAGTAAAGTAAGAAGAAAAATAATTATGCTCCACCACTGTTTTCACTAAAATGTGTATACATATTAAATAACGTCTCAATATGTAAAGTAAGAAGAAATATAATTATGCCTCGCCATTGTTTTCACAAATATTTGAATACATGTTAAATAACGTCTCAATAAGTAAAGTAAAAAGAGAAATAATTATGCTCCGCCACTGTTTTCACTCATATTTGTATACATATTAAATAACTTCTCAAAAAGTAAAGAAAGAAAGAAAAATAATTATGCTCAACCATTGTTTTCACTTATATTTTTATACATGTTAAATAACGTCTCAATAAGTAAAGTAAAAAGAGAAATAATTATGCTCCGCCATTGTTTTCACTAATATTTGTATACATGTTAAATAACATTTTTTTGTTTTGAACTCAAAATATTTCTTAGGGTTGGAGGAGAGTTAAAAATTAGGGGGCTGGAGAGATTGAGGGCTCGGGGAAAATTTTAGGGGTCAGGCCAAATTTTTTTGTTTTTTTTTGTTTTGAAGTCAAAATATTTCTCAGGGTTGGGGAGAATGAAAAAATAAGGGGCTAGAGATATTGAAGGGTCGGGGAAAATTTTAGGAGTCAGGACAAACTTTTTAGGGGTCAGGCCAAATTTTTTTGTTATTTTTGTTTTGAACTCAAAATATTTCTCAGGGTTGGGGTTGAGTGAAAAATAAGGGGGCTGGAGAGATTGAGGTGTCAGGGAAAATTTTAGGGGTCAGGCCGAACTTTTTAGGGGTTACGCCAAATTTTTTTGTTTTTTTTTGTTTTGAAGTCAAAATATTTCTCAGGGTTGGGGGAGAGTGAAAAATTAGGGGCTAGAGAGATTTAGGAGTCGGGGAAAATTTTAGGGGTCAGGCTAAATTTTTTAGGGGTCCGCCCAAATTTAGGGGCCGCGATATGTACGTATTTAGCTTCCACACCGGGGCGGCGATAGGTACTTATTTAGCATTCAGCGGTGGTGATAGGTACTTATATAGCATGTGCACATGGGCGGTAATAAGTACATATATAGTATGCGCACCGGGGCAGTGATAAGTATGTATTTAGCATGCGCATTTAGGCAGCGATCGGTTCATATATAGCACGCGCACGGGGCGGCGATAGGTACGTATATAGCACGCGCACAGGGGCGGCGAAAGGTACATATTTAAAATTCACACCGGGGCGGCGAAAGGTACATATTTAAAATTCACACCGGGGCGGCGATAGGTACGTATTTAGCATTCACACCGGGGCGGCAATAGGTATGTATTTAGCATTCACACCGATGCACCGATAGGTATGTATTTAGCACTCGCACCGGGTGGCGATATGTACGTATTTAGCTTCCGCACCGGGGCGGCGATAGGTACGTATTTAGAATTCACACCGGGGCGGCGATAGGTATGTATTTAGCATTCGCACCAGGGCGGCGATATGTACGTATTTAGCTTCCACACCAGGGCGGCGATAGGTACGTATTCAGCTTCCACACCAGGGCGGCGATAGGTACGTATTCAGAATTCAGGGGTGCGATAGCTACGTATATAGCATGTATACATGGGCAGCAATAAGTACGTACATAGCATGCGCTCTGCGGCGGCGATCAGTACATATATAGCACGCGCACCGGGGAGGCGAAAGGTATGTATTTCGCATTCGCACCGTGGTGGTGATAGGTACATATTTAGCATTCGCACCGGGGCGGCTATAGGTACGTATTTAGCATTCGCACCAGGGCGGCTATAGGTACGTATTTAGCATTCGCACTGGGCCGGCGATAGGTACGTATTTAGCATTCACACCAAAGCGGCAATATGTACATATTAATTATTCGCACTAGGGCAGCGATAGGTACTTATGTAGCATGCACACCGGGGCGCAATTGGTATGTCTTTAGTATTCGCACTAGGGCAGCGATAGGTACTTATGTAGCATGCACACTGGGGCGCAATAGGTATGTATTTAGCATTCACACCGGGGCAACGATAGGTTCTATTTAGCATTTGCAACGGGGCGGCGATAGGTACTTAAATAGTATCTGCATCGGGGCGGCGATAGGTACATATATAGTATGTGCACTGGGGCGGCGATAGGTACGTATATAGTATGCGCACCGGGGTGATGATAGATACGTATATAGTATGAACACCGGGGTGGAGATAAGTACCTATATAGAAGGCGCAGATAGAGGTGTTACTTTTTATAGAAATATGTCATACTATTACCCTGGGCAATAGGAGAAATGGTGGGGAAGAAACAGCTTTTGCAAAAGGCAAAATTAGAAAGTAGCGGCAAAATGGGGCGACCAGGGAAGAGAAAGGTAGCAGATAAAGAGACGGCTATAGAGAGAGGGGGCGGACATAGAAGTTTGAATATAAAGATGTTACACACACGATCTTTCTTCAAATATATGTTTTTATGACCCCGAGCAACGCCGGGTAGCCCCGCTAGTCTTCTCCTATATAAAGGGCACTTGTCTGTATGTCTGTCTGTTTGTTTGTCTGTTTGTATGTCCAGCTACTCCTCAAAAACTACTCGCCAAACGGTCAACAAGTTGACATCTTTAGGACCGGACAACACCTGGGAGCATAATATCTCAAAATTACGAAAAAAAAAAATGTCCGTGGGGGTCAACGGGGCTAGTTTTCGGGGGCGGGTCTGGTTTTTTGAAACTTTTTCAATGTTATTTACTGGTGATTTTGAAATCAGCCAATGTATTCATGTAACAACTTGATAAAAATGCACTGTCCGGTTGTATCAAGTCATCCCATAACTTCTGTCCGGATGTATCAATAACAGTGAAACAAGGGTTGCTCAATCACATCCGCACCTAGAAACCTAAACTTATATTTTTTAAAAGAAAAATAGTTCTTTGGTGGGAGGGGGGGGGGGGGGGATTTTTGGGGGGGAAGGGGGGGGTAGTTGGGGGGGGGGGGGGGAATTATCAACATCTTCATCCTGCGCGGGTGCTTATACAATATAGGACCCGGAGGCTTCTGAAGTATATGGACCTGGGCGGGGGGGTTCTTCTGCAGTATAGGCACCAGGGGGGGGAGGCGCTTCTACAGTATAGGAACCAGGGGTGCTTCTACAATATAAGACCCGAATGCTTCTGCAGAATAGGGACCATGGGTACTTATGCAGTATAGGGACCAGGGGTGCGTCTACAGTATAGGACCCAGCACCGGGGGTGCTTCTACAATATAGGACCCGAATGCTTCTACAGAATAGGGACCATGGGTGCTTATGCAGTATAGGCAGTACAGGGACGGGGGGTGCTTCTGCCGTATAGCCACCGGGCCAGCTTCTACAGTATAGGACCCAGCACAGGAGGGGGGGCTTCGTCAATTTAGGACCCGGAGGCTTCGGCGTTGTCCGGGAGAAAAGTGCTAAATGTCCTAGATAGAGCTACTGTAGTGTTTCTCTTCAGACTATTGTGCAGATGAAAAGGAGGGGGGGATCAGTAAGAGTGCTTTTAGTAGTGCTCTGGAGGCCATCTTGATTTTCTAAATACTCGGCGTTGTCCGGGAGAAAAGTACTCAATATCCTATTTTGCTTGCGGGAAGGAGGAGGGAGAGCCCCGGGCAACGCCGGGTACCCCTGCTAGTACTTAATAAATCTACTATATCTGACCGAAAACAAAATATGTTAGATGTGTCAAGTATTTTAGAACATATTTTAATACTTAATAAATTTACCATATCTGAGCAATAACCAAATATGCTAGAGTGTCAAGTATTTGAGAACATATTTTAGGACTTAATAAATCTACTATATCTGACTGAAAACCAAATATGCTAGATGCGTCAAGAATTGTAGAACATATTTTAATACTTAATAAATCTACTATATCTGACCGAAAACAAATATGTTAGATGCGTCAAGTATTTGAGAACATATTTTAATACGTAAATATATCAACTATATCTGACTGAAAACCAAATATGCTGGATGCGTGAAGTATTCAGGAAAATATTTTAATACTTAATAAATCTACTATATCTGACTGAAAACCAAATATGCTAGATGCGTCAAGAATTGTAGAACATATTTTAATCTCCTATCTCCTATTTAAAGGGCAGTTGTCTGTATGTCTGTTTGTTTGTATGGCCAGCTTCTCCTCAAAAACTATGCGGCGACATGTCAAAAAATTTACATCTTTAGGACCGCACATATCCTGGGATCATAATATCTCAAAATTACAAAAAAAAAACTGTCCCCGGGGGTCAACGGGGCCAGTTTTCGGGGGCGGGTCTGTTTTTTTTAAAACTTTTTCAATGTTATTTACTGGTGATTTTGAAATCAGCCAATGTATTCATGTAACAACTTGATAAAAATGCATTGTCCGGTTGTATCAAGTCATCCCATAACTTCTGTCCGGATGTATCAATAACAGTGAAACAAAGGTTGCTCAATCACATCCGCACCTAGCAACCTAAACTTATATCTTTTAAGGCGCTTCTACAGTATAGGACCCAAGGGCTTCTGCAGTATAGGAACCAGGGGTGCTTCTACAATATAAGACCCGGATGCTTCTGCAGAATAGGGGCCATGGGTGCTTATGCAGTATAGGGACCAGGGCTGCTTCTACAGTATAGGGACCAGGGGTGCGTTTACAGTATAGGACCCAGCACCGGGGGTGCTTCTACAATATAGGACCAGAATGCTTCTACAGAATAGGGACCATGGGTGCTTACGCAGTATAGGCACCGGGGGTGCTTCTACAATATAGGATCCAGAGGCTTCCGCAGTACAGGGACGGGGGGTACTTCTGCAGTATAGCCACCTGGGCGCTTCTACAGTATAGGACCCAGCACCGGGGGGGGGGGCTTCTACAGTATAGGACCCAGCACGGGGGGGGGCTTCGTCAATTTAGGACCCAGAGGCTTCGGCGTTGTCCGGGAGAAAAGTGCTAGATGTCCTAGATAGAGCTAATTGTGCAGAAGAAAAGGAGGGGGGATCGGTAAGAGTGATTTTAGTAGTGCTCTGGAGGCCGTCTGGATTTTCTAAATACTCGGCGTTGTCTGGGAGAAAAGTGCTCAATATCCTATTTTGCTTGCAGAGAGGATGAGGGAGAGCCCCGGGCAACGCCGGGTACCCCTGCTAGTACTTAATAAATCTACTATATCTGACCGAAAACAAAATATGTTAGATGCGTCAAGTATTTGAGAACATATTTTAATACTTAATAAATCTACTATATCTCACTAAAAACCAAATATGCTAGTGTCAAGTATTTGAGAACATATTTTAATACTTAATAAATCTACTATATGTTACCGAAAGCCAAATATGCTAGATGCATCATGTATTTGAGGACATATTTTAATATTTATAATAATACGCTAAAGCATTTCATGTCTATACATACGTTATCACCAATCCTTCCTTTATTAACAGAGTAAATGTACCGATTACTCAAGATTAAATGCAAAATAGTAATTTATTTAAATTCATCTTCCAAATGTTGAGTATTTAATAAAGCAACTATAAAGTCACAGAAAAATCGCAATTCATAGTGGTTAGTAATATACAGAAACATAGGTGTAAGGTTTTTGATTGTACCTAATAGTAGCTTTTAAAAACGTGAGTATTGGACAGTTAACTGATTAAAAGAAAGATATTGAAACAGTGCTACATTCTTCTGTTATTTTTTTTAATTTGGGCTTAAATATTAATTAGAGCATCTGCTTCCACCTCCAATTATTTTAGTTACCATAATTTTGGCTCAATGCTTGAAAAATATTAAATGCTTTTAGTAGTGTCCATGAGTGAATGAATGAAAGTCAAGATAAGTCCTGTTTAGTATGTGCATTTTCACTTTCACATTCATTTTGAAAAATAAGATCGCCCAATCACCAAAGATGAACTAAGTAATTGAAAATCAACTAAAATTTTTCTTAATTTCAACTTGACCCATCTTAAAATGAATTGTTAGAAAATGTACTTTTAGACATCCAGTCGAATTAAGCATTTTTAAACACCTACACTTTGCATTCTTTTTATTTTAATGTAATTTTAACATCAAATTATTACAATTTTAAATACATACACTTATAAAAGTGACATTCGTTTTATTTATTTAAAGAATATTTAGCCTGCAATTATTTTGAAACCAGTTAAATCATAACAATGAATAAATTAGATAAAAAGATTAAAACTTTTGTTTTATTTATTTAAAACAAAATGTTTAGCTGACAATTACTTTTTACAGTAAGAAGAAAGAGAATATTGTTTTAAAAAGATATAAATTGTTACAATAGATAAAGAAGGAACGTATTCGTTTTTGTGGTAGACGAAATGCGATACGAACGAATGCCAAAAAGCTATCCTCTTTCTTTCTCTGCTTCGTTGGGATATGCTTTCCTTTTCACTAACTAAAAGCAAGGATTTATAACAGAAACGTTTTGACTGAGGAATTTCAACCAATCAAAAACGGTTCAGAGTCAAAAGCTAACAGGTCGATGCCAAAGTAATAAACCAATGCAAACTCCATAACCCCTATAAAAGAACGCAAAAATAAACAGAGTTCGCCAGAGAGACCCAAGCGACAGATCTCGAAAGAACACACAAGAAGTAGCTCCACTCGACTCCCGGCCTTTTGGGCTGGGGTAACAAGAAGAACCGAACACTTCAAAACTTATGTACAAGCTTTCCTTGCCTGGTGCGCACAGACAAGAAGTCAGGTGAACAAGAAACAAACCGCTATGACTCACACACACAATAGCAGAACAAGGTAACCTACCCACACACATAGTATCACATCACCGCTTACATGCACTAGCAAATATAGACATACATATCTTTAGCCCTTGTGTCATGCTTATTCACTGAACAATTTCTAACAAAGAACACGAGTTGAATAAACTTTACCATGAACATTTCTTCACAAAAAACAACTCTTATATTCTTGTAAAATTGTCGTTCTATAAATGCTTTGTCTAAAATGATGTTTTCCTTCCTTCATTTTTCATACACAAAAATCCTTTGCATGTTATTGTCTAGCACCTTCATTATATTGGTACCCCCCGACGACGTTCGGTGCACTGTATTTTATTTATTTAAAGCATATTTAACTGACAATGACAATTATTTTTACTATTGTCATAATTGACATTTTTTTCTTAATATTATTAACCCTGACAAACATTATTTCAAAAGAAATATTATTAATTATGCAGATAGATAAAGAAAGCAAGTGTGGAATTTCAATGGGATCCCGCTAGAAATCAAGTAAATATGCTAATGTTTATAATGTCCTTTTGATGTTTGTATTGAAATCCTTTTTATTTATCATCTGTATTATTAATATTTATTTTTTCTTGATATGTTTGTTTCTGCTATTTCTAGTTTCAGAAAAGTCTGAAGAAGATAGTGAAAGCAAAAGAATCAGGTAAGTTCTACACATATTGGCCAGACAAACAAAGTTTTCCAAGTAGATGGGAAGCTTTTCTGTTTTAAGCAACGAATGTATAATTTTGTTATAATAGGAGCAAGTACTGGTATCAGCTTCTTTAGCACAATGACTGGGATGTTGTCTGAACCAGTTGCCTTGATTGCTGATAAATTTGGCAATGTCCTGGACCGATATATTTAGACCACTAAGAGTATTTAGTGGAGTTTATAGCAAAATTCTTTGCAAAAAGTTGGCTTTATCAGATGTTGAGAAGATCACCTTAGGTTCATGGGCAAAGAATAGAATGGTCATTTTTTGTGAAAGTTATCAAGTCTGAAAATGTATTTATCCAGATAGAAATTTGATTCAATAAATTTGGCAAAAAATAAAACAAGCATGCTTCAGGGGGTGGGGTTACTGAAAAAATTACTTTTTTCTAATGATGAGTTGTAACAAAGTATTGACTCTGAAGACAGAAATGACGGGATAAAAGAATGAAAAAAAATGTTGGTGTTTATTTATATTGAGATGCATGTGAAATATGGCAGTTCAAAATATAAAAAAACAGGAAAACTTATGGATATACTTATTTATCAGTTGAAAATATTTATGTACACTAAAAATTATAAAAAATTATTGAGTAGAATTTTAGTAATAAATAAAATTAATTTCTTTTTCATACTTCAACTGATAAATAAGTCAGTCTGTCAAATCAAAGTTTTCCTAGAATGGGCATATGCAATGGCTCAAAATGACAATGATCCAACGTATAATCAGAAATATGCGAAAGAAATGAATTTTATTTATTACTAAAATTCTACTAGAAAATCTTCCGTAATTTTTGGTATACACTAATATTTTCAACTGATAAGTATATCCATAATTTCTCCTGTTATTTTATTTTTAACTGCCATATTTCGCATGTATCTGTAGTAACAAAGATAATTGATGCCCGTCTCCCCCTTTAAGTAATAATGGAATGTTCTACATTCGTGTATATTAAAAGTGAATGTTAAAACACTATTTGTCGCAGTAAGCCACAAATGGTTAAATAAAGCTTATCCTTAAGTTATATTCGGCGTCCAGTTTTTATTACAATTTATTTAACCATTCGTTATGGAACGTTACTTGAAACCCGATCGTCTAGACCTTGATACGGCCGACTCGGAATCTACTGACAAATGGCGGCATTGGAGAAAAATGTTCGAAGGATTTCTTACAGCTCTACAGTTATCTTCAAACGCGGCTTTAACAGGTACTGAGAAATATACCCTTCTTTTACATCATGTCTCTACTGCTATTTATAGAAATTTATCTGAATGTGAAAATTATGAAACTGCGGTGGACATTTTAGAAGCCATGTTTGTCAAGAAAAAAAATACTATTTTTGCTAGACATTTACTTGCTACCCGGCGTCAACAACCAGAAGAAAGCCTTGAACAATACCTTCAGATTCTAAAGACGTTAAGTTGCGAGTGTGAATTTACAGCCTTAACTGCGAACCAAGCGAGAGATGTTTTTATCAGGGACGCATTTATTAATGGAATACAACAGCTTATGAACAAGCTCTAACGTTGGACATGGCACAGAAGCAGTCTGTCTTCTATTTACAACCCGATATTTTGGGAGCTGCTATCGTAGCCCCTCCTCTGCATGTTCAAAATTCTTCCATTGTTCAAGATGCTGCCACCCCCCTTTCTAACGATCACGAACAACTTATCACTGCCGCCTCAGCTGGATCCACATGCTACTTTTGTGGCCTTCGTATACATGCTCATTCGTCCTGCCAGGCTCGAGATGTTAGATGCCACAAGTGTGATAAGCAGGGACATTTTTCGAAAGTTTGCCGGTCAGCTTCTCAAAAAAAAACGTTCGGCTACTCTTGCTACTGTAGCACCAATTACAATAGCAGCTGCATTCCCCGGCTGCCTCTCAAAAACAATCGTGAGGGTAAAAATCAATGGATTGACTATTCATGCGCTTATTGATACAGGCAGTTCCGAAAGTTTTATTAATGCCAGTATTGTAAAAGCGAATAAATGGGAAATATTTCCTTGTTCCAACCAAATATCAATGGCAAATTCATCTTTATCGTCCCATGTAATTGGATATTGCATGGTTAACCTGAAACTAAAAGGAAACTCCTATCAAGGGATCAAATTATCAGTAATGAAAAACCTCTGCTGCGAAGTGATTTTGGGTCACAATTTTCTAAAACAACATTCATGCGTTGAAATTCCTTTTGGTGGCCCCAAGCCGGTCCTAAGCGTATGTGGACTAGCAGCTGTCAAAGTGCGGCACCCGTCACTTTTTACAAACTTAACTCCTGACTGCAAACCAGTAGCAATAAAATCAAGACGCTATTCAGAAACGGACAAACAGTTCATAGCAGCAGAAGTAACAAAACTACTTAAGGAAGGAATTATAGAGCCAAGTGAATCTCCATGGCGAGCCCAGGTCCTCGTAACAGCCACTGAAAATCACAAGAAAAGGATGGTCATTGACAATAGTCAATGACCATCCTTTTCTTGTGATTTTCGTCAGACCGTCAACAGATACACATTACTCGATGCCTATCCACTGCCTCGTATTGACGAAATGATTTCTAATATTGCAAAATATCACACTTTCAGTACTTTGGATCTCAGAAGTGCCTACCATCAGGTACCTATCAAGTCAGAGGATAAGCCCTACACGGCATTCGAGGCCTGCGGTCGCCTATATCAGTTCTGCCGAATTCCTTTTGGGATAACAAATGGTGTGGCTAGCTTCCAGAGGGTAATAGATGAAATAATCTCCAATGAAAAATTGAAGGGTACTGTTGCATATATAGACAATGTCACAGTATGCGGACATAACCAAGCTGAACATGACCACAACCTTAAACGATTCATGGCTGCCATCAAGAAATATAATCTGACTTTGAACAGTGAAAAATGTTCCTACAACTTGAAAAGCATCAAATTATTGGGATACATTGTCAAAAATGGCACCATGACACCGGATCCCGAGCGATTGAAACCGCTAATGGAATTACCAATCCCTGGAAACATGCCCTCTTTACGACGAGCCCTCGGTATGTTTGCTCACTACTCCCAATGGGTTACTCTTTTTCAGAAAAAATACACCCATTGACGCAAGTATCTACTTTTCCGTTGTCCTGTTCCGCCATCAGAGCATTTCAAAACATGAAAAGGAACATTGCTCAGTCTGCCATTTCTGCTGTGGATCCTTTTATCCCTCTATTAGTTGAGACGGATGCCTCCGACTGTGCGATAGCTGCCTCACTGAGATAATCCGGTCGTCCTGTAGCTTTTTTTTCAAGAACACTTTCGAGATCCGAGCGACGACACTCGGCAATAGAAAAAGAAGCGTACGCTATAGTTGAGGCATTACGAAAATGGAGGCATTACTTAATCGGCCGACATTTTGAATTAATCACTGACCAAAAGTCGGTCTCGTTTATGTTTAACCCAAAAACAACGAGTAAAATAAAAAACGAGAAAATAGCGAGATGGAGAATGGAGCTTTCTTGCTACTCCTTTGACGTCACTTACCGCCCTGGTAAGGAGAATGCCGCGGTCGACGCGCTTTCAAGGGTATGTGGCCTGGTAACTGGCTCAGATGATCTTCAGTATATACACAGGGAATTGTGTCACCCAGGTATCACAAGAATGATTCACGTAGTCAGGAGCAGAAACTTGCCATATTCTGTTGAAGACGTAAAAAGAATTACGAACTCTGTCGGATATGCGCAGAAAATAAGCCCAGATTCTACAAACCTCCTCCAGCAACACTCATTAAGGCCACACAGCCTTTTGAAAGACTTAACCTGGATTTTAAGGGCCCTTTACCCTCTAAAACTAAAAATAAATACATGCTCACAATAATAGACGAGTACTCAAGATTTCCGTTCGTCATCCCCTGCCCAGACGTAACGGCTGCAACAGTAATTCAAGGCCTCTGCTCCATTTTTGCCGTTTTTGGAGTGCCTGCATATATACATTCAGATCGTGGGTCTGCTTTTATGTCAGACGAACTTAAGCAGTTTCTGCATGAACGAAGAGTAGCTGTAAGTAGAACAACTCTTCACAATCCTCAAGGAAACGGACAGTGCGAAAGATACAATGGTATAATATGGAAGACAGTACAGTTGGCGGCAGCAAATCGCAATAGTCCGATCTCCGATTGGGAAAGTCTCATCCCCATGGCCTTATACGCTATTAGGACTCTATTATGTACAGCGACAAACGCTACTCCACATGAGAGATTCTTCTCGTTCCCACGACGAAGCTCAGCAGGCACATCACTTCCCTCGTGGCTTGCACAACCTGACACAGTTTTATTAAAACGCCATGTTCGTCATAGTAAACATGACCCATTGGTAAGCGAGGTAGAATTAATCGAAGCGAACCCTCAGTATGCACTGGTCAGAAATTCAGAAGGAAGGCAATCTACTGTCTCCTTAAGGGATCTAGCCCCAGCAGGAAATGTATATGAACGTAGAACTGCTTCAGATGGATATACAGCTCCGGTTCATGGAACAAGTCCGACCCACTTAGGTGATCGTGTGCTAGATACGTCAAGTTCAGAGTCCCAACAAAACGAATCTGAATATACTAACAGAGTCGTCTCTGACTCTAGTTCGGACGACAGATGGGTACCACGAAAGAGGTTTCACCCAATATCTGAGACAGATACTCAATCTTCAGACACCAAGCGACCGAAGCGCCGTAGAAAACGAGAGCGATTTGGAGCAAAATATTTTAGCCCTAAACCAGCCACACAAGACAGTCCTGAAACGTCGTCAGGTCCCGAGGAGCCTAGATTAGAAATGGATGTCGGGCACGAACAACCAAGACGCCCTCAAAGAACCCGCAGGAGGCCAGGTCGATGGGATGATTTTGTTCCCTACGAATAAGAAGATAGATGGGGGAGAATGTAGTAACAAAGATAATTGATGCCCGTCTCCCCCTTTAAGTAATAATGGAATGTTCTACATTCGTGTATATTAAGAGTGAATGTTAAAACACTATTTGTCGCAGTAAGCCACAAATGGTTAAATAAAGCTTATCCTTAAGTTATATTCGGCGTCCAGTTTTTATTACAGTATCTCAATTTTTTTTTCTAAATAAAAAATGTGTTCACAAATTAACAAGACTGAATCTGTACTTATCAAAAAAGCAATCAATGATAAATAACATATTAACTTTCTTTTAAATACTAAGATCTACTGAGCATGAAAGGAGGTGCTCTTAACACTTCAGAAAATATGTTTAGATTAAATACACAATTTAAGATTACATTAAAACCAGATGTTTATAAAATTCTTACTTGAGCTCCTTAATGTAGTTTTCTAAATAATTCCTCAACAGGTTTGGTTTTTCATTCTTTTACAGAATGCAGAAAAAAACATTAGTTTCAACAGAAACATCTTCTCAAATGACTGCACCTCTTATCCAAACAAACAAACAACCGCAAGGTAAGAATTCTTTTTGCTGCCATGAAAAAAGTATATTATTACTTTTTGAATAAGCCAATTTTTCGAGTGAATCCTCCAATAATCATAAACTTTTGATAATATACAAGTTTTGTTTTCTGTTTTTTTTTTAAATTTAAAATTTTATTCATTGCATGTAGTGACATTGGTACAGTGGTAACAGATGCAAACTAAGCATGCTGTATTTGCACTCATCATCATCAGTTTAACATCTGTTTTACATGCATGTCTTCTCTACTCTGACTATGAAATGTTGACAACCTTCACGTGGTCCCCGATGAGTACCCGATTCTAAAATAGAATCAGAGAAATGAATGCGAACAACTGAATGAAGTTATATGATACAGTAGCAGTTACATGTGCAAACTATTTTTTATCGGTCTACGTGACTTTCAGTGAGATTGTAATTCGGCTTAGCAGTTACGTAATCATCACCTCTTCACCACGTGGGTATATAGCACTTCTACCTGTAACTAGATTCATGCGCACTGACACTTTTGGTGCGAAGACAACCCACAAGGTGAATCATTAATTCAAGCTTATCTCTCAAACAAGCAAGACATATATCCTGCGCTCACTCTACTTGGGCTAACGGTAAATGAGTTGAGAAACTCCAGGATATTATTTTGTCTAACCAACATGAATCAGCCCATTGTACTATCTTCATTTTGTTCCTGTGTTTCTGTGAATAAAACTTCATATCTATTTAGTTGTGGAGCCATTGTTTATTACAGATAAGAATGGTGATCCCTTTTTCTTGTGTAACATTTCTCTTTCAGTCAGATTCGGTCAAACGTATTACTCTTCCAAGTAAGTTTGTCATTCTGATTTTCTTCCTAACCTAAACTTGACCCCCCACAGCTAAAATTGGTAACCCTGACTCGTGCAACCTTCTTCATAAAAATATTTTAAAAAAAGGAAAAAAGTCAGACATTTTCCTTCTTCATGGCGAGCTATAGATTTATTCCACAGAAGTTACCTTCATCATATTCGGCAGTTTAAGGACTTAAAAACTACCATGTAAAACAAAACATTTAATTTATATCGAGGATTTACATATACATCAATTCCTGCCAGTATCAACAATCGGTAAGTACATTTCGACATGGGTTTCTTAGTCCTGACATGTGTTCTTTGCATTTTGTTCAGATTTTTTGTCGGAGCCTGTTTGCATTTTAGGAGATGAAAATAATAAGGAATGGCCATTGAATCGTGTTGATTTAGTAACAAAATGTATGTTTCATTGCTATTAATTTATGATTGAGTTAAGATTTGTTGCAATTTATTGGATAATAATAATAACATATTTTTTCTTTTGCTCATTTCTAAATAGTCATGGCATTCATCTTGCCCTTCGTGTATGATTCCAGAATTTCTCTTAATTGCTACCTCACGCCCAAGTTAATTGCATTTAAATAACTATAATTCTAAGTCATCCTTTATGATGTAGACTTGTGATTATGGTTGCGCATTAACGTTTTTTCACATATTTTTTCCAAATATGTATTGCGTCTTGAATTTGGCTATGACAACTTTTTGACTGCATGCGGGTTGTTTTACGTGTGCCATTTTTCGTCATTCCAGTAATACAGTATTTTTTCTAATACTACTTCGACTTGTTTCTTCTTTTCTTGTCTCAACACATGATGTTTGCCATTCACGTTAACTTTTGTCGACTATTGGAAGTTAGGGCATTGTATTTTCATATATTTTCCAGATTTAGGCACATTTTGTTGCCCATTGCATATCATTAGAGTCAAAACAGCTAAACTTACTATACAGTGCATCTCCACTTACATGCACTTCTTACATGCTACAATGCATTAATCAAATGACCTTACTCACATATCCACATTCATTTCTCTTTGCACGCGACAGTAGAGACTGACCTCTACTCCTCCATGTATACAACACTTACAGACTGACCTGTGCTCCACGCTTGCAACAGTGTATAATCACATGCACTACTAATTTCAAATTCAATACCCATCTATAGTCAAGTTGCACAATCCTTGGACTTGCAACTACGCAGAGATTTCACATAGATCTTTATCGTTGCTGACATCCCCACCCCTATCTTAAGTGCTGATTTCTTGCACCACATTGCCTTTATGGTGGACATGCGTAGACACAGACTGACAGATTCTAGCACTAACTTATCGTTATCTGGTAGAAAAGCTTCCGAACAGTTTACTAGTCCTGTATTTTTTGTAGCTTCTGCTGATAGCCCTTATGATGTGTTGCTGAATTCTTTTCATAACCTAACGAACTTGAATTTTGAAATAACAAACCTGCTCATTCTACTATGCATTTCATTGAAACAACCGCTGCTCCTATCTTTGCACGTCCTCACTGCCTCTCTCTGGAGAAGTTGAAGGCAGCCAGGCATGAATTTAATCACATGCCTCAGCTAGGTGTTATTTGACCCTCATCAAATCATTCTAGGGACTGGCGTCTTACAGGAAATATCTGTTGGCTGAACTCTGCTACTGTTCCTGATCGTTACCCTATCCCCCATATTCAAGATTTTGCTTCATCCTTGCACGGTTGTAATATATTTTCAAAGTTGGATCATGTTAAGGCTTACCACCAAATACCAGTTAATCATGCAGATATTCCTAAGACCGCTGTTACTACTCTTCGCGGTGCTTTTGAATTTTTGACTATGCCATTCGGCTTATGTAATGCAGCTAGCACTTTTCAACATTTTATGGACGAAGTAGTTCATGATTTAGAATTCTGTGTATAACTATATAGACAACATTCTGATAGCTAGCTCCTCATTGAAGGAGCATTTAAAACATCTCTGTATTCTTTTTGAGCATTTGCAGTGTTATCATGTCAGGATAAACCCTGTTAAATGTACTTTTGGTGCCACAAGTCTTGAATTCTTGGGTCATGTAATAAACTCAGAAAGTATTTTGCCCCTCCTTGACAAAGTCAAAGCTCTGTTCGATCTACATCCTCCAACTTCACAACGTCAATTACGACATTTCCTTTGACTATTGAATTATAACAGACGTTTCATTCCACATTGTGCAAATATACTCATTTCTCTGACGGATCTGTTGAAAATAGAAAGAAGGATGAACCCATTTCACTTGATAACTTCCAGCTTAAACCCTCTCATGAGGCAAAGAAAAAGTTCAGCCGACATCATTGCTATCACATCCCATACCTGATGCTGAATTTTCAGTTGTCGTGTATGCTTCCAGTTCAGCTGTTGGTGCAGTCTTACAGAAACATCATCAGCAACAGATTCAACCTTTGTCATACTTTTCTCGATGATTGACTCCTATGGAAAGTTGTTACAGTACTTTCAAGTGTGAACTTTTCGCTATTTACTTAGCTATTAAACATTTTCGCCAGCTGTTGAAAGGTTGGCAATTTGCCATTTACACTGATCATCGTCCACTTATGTTCACGCTACATGCTAAGCTGGACAAATATTCTCCTCGTGAATCAAGACATTTGGACTTTATTTTCCAACAACATATGGCATATATCCAATTCACAGAACACTGCGGCAGATGCATTATCTCATCTACCCATCAGTGCTATCTCTTCACCAGAAGATATTGACCTCCATCAAATAGCTCTGGATCAGCCATCTTTAGAGAATCGGAATCTATCATCTCCGCAGTTTGTTAATTGCAAATTCCAGTACATGCCTATTCCTACAGTGGATGAGCAAATTTTATGCGAGAATTCTACAAATTCACCTCGTCAACTTGTTCTTGACAATTATCGAAGGACTGTTTTTTCTTCTTCATACGGATTGACTCACAACGGTGTCTCTGCCTTGGTGAAACTCATTTCAGCCCAATACTTTTGGTCTGACATGAGTCACAAAATCACTGCTTGGACTACCTTGTCAGAAATCGAAGGTACACAGATATGTACGAGCCCCTCTTGGCACTTTTAGCACTCCTGATGCTAGATTCAAACGCATACACATTGATTTGGTTGGACCCTGACCGGTCAGCGAAGGCTATTCTTACTTACTGACCTGTATTGATCGTTTTTCACGATGGCTTGTAACCATCCCCCCAAGCTATATATCTGCTGAAACTGTAGCGTGTGCCCTTGTGGCGGGCTGGATTTCGGGTTATGGTGTCACGCCAACAATTACCACTGATCGTGACAGACAGTTTTAATCATGCCTATTCCAAGAGTTATCCAAAATACTTGGTATTAAACATACCAGGACTACTAGTTATCATCCAGCTTACAACGGGGAAAATTCCATGCCAAATCATCCACTCTGTTCAGATTTTTTTAACACTATTTCATCTTCACCTAAAAACTAAGAGAAATGTGCAATATCAGAACCATTAGACTACTAGAACCCTATTTTCTAGGCCAATTTAAATTAGTCCAAATCTCATTTTTTGCAGCTAGACGGTGCCAAAATCCGACTACAGTAGTTTACAAAAGTTGCAGTTTTGAAACCAAAATTCAATGAATTTCTTTGAAAACTTCACCTTTTAGGGCAAAGATTCCAAAAATGATACTTAGAAAAGGGAAAAAGGAAGGGAAAAAACACTTTTTGGTACATGTTGGTTTTGTGCGGACGTTTTGAAAAGTACTACATAGAAGAGATTTAAAAATTGAAAAAAACATAACTGTAATAGCATGAAAGTATAATCTTTTTTATTTATGATCAAACTATTTAAAACATCATTTTTTAGATGTTTTAAATAGTTCGATCATCAATAAAAAAGATTATACTTTCATGCTATTTTTTGGGAAATTTAGCATACTTAAGAAATCTATCCTCAAAAAAGACATTTTTCAGTATTTTTAGTGAAAATCTAAAAACATTGCGTGTCAAATTTTAATGTATGTTGAAAGTATCAAGCCACTGCACTTTACTTAATGTTTGCTTTCTTTGAAATGGTATTGGAAGCCACATTTATCTCCCAAAAAGTCTATTTTGTCCCGTTTTTCATGTAAATCCTTAAAATTTTTGAACAATTAAAATTGAATTATTTTACCATAATACTTTATTTTATTTTCTGATGAAAATAATTATCCCTTTATAATGATGGATGATTCCATACTTATTATGAGCAATGTTGTCTGAAAATTTTCATTTCAGTGGTTCACTGTAAACAAAGTTGACCTGTTATTCAATGACCATATATTTTATTTTACATGTAGTCCTAAAATTTGGAATAATAGAATCACAAAAAATTGATGAATTATCACAGATGGGGGAACCTTTGCTATTTGAAAATGTAAGATTTTCCAAAAAATCTTATAATTAAAATCCTTAATTTTCGCTCTGATGTTATGAATTCACTTTTATATGGTAATTTTCTTTTCAAAAGGAATTTCATGGTTAAAACGTCAATATAGTTACTTGACTTTTTTTTCAAAATATGGTGCCATATTTTTTCGAAAATTTGCCTGTTAAAACATTAATTTCAGATAGTCATTAACATGTCAGTGTAAATTCTTCAGAATTATCAAATATGATGCTACATTTTGTTACATGTGTTTTCATAATTAAAATGAAATGCTTCAATTGAATCAAAAGCTATTAAATGATAAGTCATTACAATTGCTTTATTATCATTAGATAAACATGGAGAGTACAAGAAAGAGAAAAGCACCAAAAGTTGCTGATCAAGTAGAAACTGAAACTGAAGCAGAAGAATCTTCACAGGAAGAAGAACAACGGTCATCTTGGGATATTCGTGATGAGCAAATGCCATCGTAACCTGAAATCAACCATCAAGTCTCTATTAGAATTAGAGAATCAGCAACAATCTATTTTGAAACTGATTGGAGTCTGATTCTTCACTACACAACATCTGTCGTTACCATTTACTTCAACTTGGTGATTATTTTGAAAGAAAACATACAAAAATGCTGCAAGATCTTCAAGAGGCATGTCTATACATCAACAAACAAGAAGAAAAAAGTACTCATATCATCACCCTAGAGATTTTCCTGTTGCTTAGAAAATGGACTTACTCTGTAGTTCCAGGCTGGAAATTATCTTGTACATGCTATGACGAGGTAGTTAATTTTAATGAAGAATCAGTCTGGTACAGCAGAGAGTGAAAATGAGGTGGATCTTGCACAAGATTTTGAACGAGAAGAGCAGCGAGATAAGTTGAATGCAAGTTTGGACATTTTTAGCATTTCACCATTAAAGTCCCACGGCCTAGCCAAGAGAACACAGGCCTCTACAGCATTAGACAACATTGAACAAAATTATAAGAGTTCGAAAGAAACAGCGGCAACAGTGCTTGAAAGTCCCGAATTCAGCACTCCTACTGTTAGTAGGATCCTTGAAAAAGAAGTTCATAGCAAAGCAGCTGATCTAGACCTTTTGGTGGCGTTGATGAAGGGTAAGCTTAAAGGAAACTTATCAACTCGCGGGAAAGTTCAACATGATATTAGCCCTTGCCAGCATTTCAATGTGTCTAAATATGAGAGAAGCAAGACGTTTCATTGTGACACAAGGAATTATTGCACTTTCTGAACAAGGCAGAACTCTCTCTGAAGTACGATCAGTGAACTTATTCTATGAGGATGATGAGTTTTTGCGGATGATGCTAGGAGGAAAGCACTATGTTAGTTTTGTCCACAAACAGAAACGTTTATTACTGTGTAACTTTAAAGAACTATACATAGCCTATAGAGAAAAACACCCAGATCATAAAATAGGTTAGTCGAAATTATGTAGCAGTTGCATGAGTAAACTATTTTGGATCAGTCTACATGACTTTCAGTGAGATTGTAATTCGGCTTGGCAATTACGTAATCATCGCCTCTTCACTGCATGAGCATATGGCACTTCTACGTATAACTAGATTCGTGCGCACTGACACTTTTGATGCGAAGATAAACAACAAGGTGAATCGCTAGTTCCAGCTTATTTCTCAAACAGGCAAGACATATATCCTGCGCTCGCTCTACCTGGGCTAACGGTAGATGAGTTGAGAAACTCCAGGATATTATTTTGTTTAACCGACATCAATCAGCCCATTGTACTATCTTCATTTTGTTCCTGTGTTCCCGTGAATAAAACTTCATATCTATTTAGTTGTGGAGCCATTGTTTATTACAGATAAGAATGGTGATCCCTTTTTCTTGTGTAACATTTCTCTTTCAGTCAGATTCGGTCAAACGTATTACTCTTCCAAGTAAGTTTGTCATTCTGATTTTCTTCCTAACCTAAACTTGACCCTCACAGCTAAAATACGATTATTGGTGTTACCATGTTGTTTATCTCTATATTATACTACAGGAATATGAAAGGCTCATTTTTTGGCTATCTTGGTGTTTCGTGAACCTAAACTTCTATGATTTGCAAATAATAATAACCATTTATTTAATTTTTTCATGATGATAGATGAATTGGTACATACTGGAAGTCTTCCTTTGTTTAAAGATAACAGCCATCCAGGACAAGATACTTTGGAAGAAATGATGGATAAACAGAAGTTTTTTTTTGTAAGTAACTTATTGTAATATTATCACTTTAACATATTCTTATAAAGTTGTGTTCACGTATACATGCTTTGCTTTTATAAAATATTTGCAATGTCTAAAAACTATAAAATGTTAACAGAATTATATAAAATATTTGGCTTTCCATATAGCTATGGCTCGGCAATTTCATGTTTAATTCCAACCAACTTTCCAGAAATTATTACGATCATCTGAGATTTTAAACTTTATTTGGTCAGGATTATTTCTTTTTTTAATTTTTTTTCTAGGACACATTTTCTTTTCTTAAGGTTAACTAATAATAATAATTAAAATAACTGACAATAACAATAATAATATTTAACAATTACTGTTGATAAAGTTGTTCCTCATCTAACTTTGCTACTGACATTATGATATCAGCAGAGTTCACATCACTGTGTGTGGGAGTGACTTTCTTAGTTTATATTACTTATAAAAAATTCACTCGTAATAAACATCATATTCGGTTTAACGTCTGTCTTATATGCTGGCATGTGTTGGACGGCTTTTAGAAATTGACTTCCAAACTAATTTATCTCTGACTAGATCTTTATTTATGCCTCTTTCTCTCAAGTCCATTCTTATCACTTCCTCCCATGTTTTCCCTGTGAACTGAACCTGCTACCTAAACTCTTCTACATTTACTAACCAAAGAACTCTCATCCATTCTATCAACATGTCCTGTTCTGCACAAATCCCCCTATACTGTCCAGATTTAATTTTCCTCTGAGCTAATCAGATTTAACCCTGTTTTTAAGACTCACATTACACATCCATCGTATCATTCTCATATCATTTCTCTTCATGCAAACCTCACTGGCCAGGTTTTACTTCCATACATCACCACACTGCATACACATGTCTGATAGACTCGTTCCTAGGTTGACTGTAGTAAAGCTCTTCTGGTTAGTAATAGCAGAAGTTCTCTGAACTTACTCCATCTACTCCTAACTTTTGCAATCACACTAGCACTGTCTCCACCCTGTGTTCCAATAGTATCACCAAAGTAACAAAACTTCTGGACAACCTTAATAGCTTCTCATCCATCTGTATTGTCTTACACTTCTTGCAAAACAAACTGGTTATCTTCTCTCAACCTACTTCAACTCTACTTCTTATATACCTAGCATTCCCAGCCTATAAGTGGTAATCGTATGACATCGATCAATTTGTACCTTAATTCGTTCAACTCACAATTTCTTACTTATTCCTGGGTCAATTTTAAAAATATATATATGGCTGGAAAGAAGAAAAAAATCTTTCTGAATAGATAATGTGTATGTGCATTTATCCATTGAATTATTTTTTACACTGCATTAAAACGGTATTTACTTTGAACAGGCAAAAATGCAAAATATGAATATTTTTTTGAGACACAATTTCACGTTAGATTTTTTTTCAAAGTTAAAGCAGTCAATCTTTATCAACATTCTTGAAATTATACAATCAATCAGAACCCACATTAAACTACAACCAGAAAGTTGTATTTTTTTCACTGACCAGTTGAAGTGGAAACACAACCAAGTAAACTGAACAGAATTAATAAGTAGTTGTTAATTTTTTATCACTGAAACTATCTTCTATTAATAAGTAGTAGCTATTTTTTGCGTATCTTTTATTTTTTTAAGGAAATTTTGTTCAATTTACTCGGTCAATAGTTTTGAGCTCCAGCATTTTCAAAATTCTCCCATTTCATTTCATGTCTTGTTAAACTTTCTTTTTCAGACTTATTTGCAAATTATTATTTTGTTAAATTTAGCAGTGTGTGTGTGTGTATATATATATATACATAAAAATGATTAATTTTGCTGTTGTCTCTGAAAGGTTACATGAAGACTTATTCTAAGTAGAAATATATATATATATATATATATATATATATATATATACAAAAGAAATTTTAACCTGCGGGACCTCTGAAATACCTGGCATAGTACACGGGTGCAGGATTACCCCTCTCAGTGTGATGGACCCGAAGATCTTGTCAGATCATTCATCTAAGAGAAGGAAAACTCTGATATAAAACCAATGGGAGAGGGAGGTCTCTTTAGTCCTGGCTGACAACCTTTCTAGAGCTGAAGACTAACAAAATATCCGGTTTGCAAACCTAAAATTGCTTAAGGAGTAGATAAGCTCTGCCTATCACCCGGCCTTTGCACTTCTTCTTTGTCTATTAGCCAGGTGCCAAGGTACCAAAACAGGAATGCTTCAAAGACACCCAATGCTTGGCCTTGTTTCCTGACTAGGACAATAGAAGATTGTCTCTTCTTTCTTTCATACTGGGCAACTTAAGGAAAATTTCTTGCACTATGTCTCACATGACTAGTTTGGGCTGCTCTTGTTCTGATAGGTTGAGGTACAGGTTTGACAGCTTGCCTAGCTGCTGTTTCCGACTGGTAGTGTTGGAGCCCTAACTCTTAGGTAGCGCTAAGAGCGGCTGCTCTATCAACAGTTGTATAATATTGGGGTAACTGTAGTGCCATGTTTCGCTTGGAAATGGACTCTGCACTTATCTCCGGTGGGCTTTTTCGAGGCCACAACTCCACTCAACTACTTGTGTGAGCTTACTGGCACCAAACAAACACCCACTTTGCCCATCCCACTCTATCAAATAACTAAAAATGACAATACAAAGTAAAAACAACAAATTCAAACCAGACGCCCACCAAAAAACGACACATTCGCCTCCTCCCTTGAGACTTGCATTCACAAATATCCAAGGGCTTAGACAAATATCCAAGGGCTTAGAACCAACATCGATGATGTAGGATCCTTTCTCCTAGTAAACTGCTGGATATCCTAGCACTAAGTGAAACCAACCTACACTCCTCCATCTACTCAGATCGATTTCACATGACCATAAAAACTCTGACAAACATATGCACGGACTTGGGGTTTATGTCCGAAACACCCTCCCCTTGACTAGAGAACATAGTCTAGAATCAGATGATAAAGCCTATATGTGCTTTAGATTAACCACACAACACAGCATTAGTTACTTATATTTCATATACAGTTCTCCTTCAACCCATGACTGTACCCTGCTCAACTATTTCTCTGATAGCATAGATGCAACACTCAGTAGATCCGAGCGCCCAAATACATGTATTTGGGGATTTTAATGTCCAACACCGTGATTGGCTTGGATTCTCAAACTATACAGACACAGCTGGTAACTGTACATATAGTTTCTCCATTGCACTCTTCCTCTCATAGACTGTCACTTTCCCGACCCACCTCCCAGATCGTCAGGATCAGCTAGCCTCACTTCTTAACCTGTTCTTGACCTCACTGCCTGAGCCTTGTGCGACGAATGCCCATATCCTACTTAAAAACGCTGCTCACCTTGTGGTAATCATTGAAATGAGTTAACCGAATGGGTCAAAGTAGGTATTGAAGCACATGTCCCCATGCAGAATTTCTATAGCAAGCTCCACCTCCTCAATGGTTCACCTCAAACTATGTAGCTCAGAAACAGCAAGTATTCTGTCAATTCAACCGCCATAAGTCAACTAAAAATAGACAGAAATTTGTAGCATCAAGAAATCATTGTACGATTGTAATAACCGCAGCTAAGAAAAGGTATAACGAGATGACCAGAAAATGCATCGAGTCACAGAAACTAGGAACTTGCCATTTCTGGAAAATCTATAATAGTGTGGTGAACAATGGACAATCAACAATTTCCCCGCTATCCAACCATAATGATGTCATTTTCACAGCAACTGATAAGGCTGAACTACTTGCCCAGCGACTCGCCTTCAATTCCACTTTGCACTTCGTGAACTACTCCCTCTCAAATGTCCTATTGGGGAGTAAAGCCACACTTGATGACCTGATCATCACTTCTTCCCATGTCCAGGATATCATAAAAATCCTTGACACCTCCAAACATGTGGGGCTGATATTATCCCATTAATAATAATAAAGAAATTCTCTGCTGTGCTGGCTCCTGTTTTCTCAAAACTCTACAACAAATGTCTTGCCGAATCTTGCTTCCCTCATAGCTGGAAAATTGCCTCTGTGGTACAAGTCTTCAGGAACTGGTGATAGAACTGACCTTCAGAATTGTCGCTTTATCAGTCTACTCCTGCTTTTCACTAAAATCTGTTAATCAACCTAGCAATAGTTTGCCATCTTGTTAATTCTAAGCTTCTTTCTGACAATTAGTCTAGATTTAGGCAAACACGGATAAGTTTCACTCCATGGCGCCTCTGATGTGATCTCGGATATCCTTACAGACAAAGTAGGTGAAGCTATGGTGGTAGCGTTTGATATATCCAGGATCTTTGACGAGGTCTTGCATGAAGGTCTTCTCATGAAAATGAATTTGTATGGTTTTCCTGGACGAATACTTAATATAATTAGATCCTTTCTATCCAAGAAAAAGATTTGGGTTGTCCCTGATGGCCATTCATTCAAGCAACATGCCATGAATGCGGGTGTCATTCAGGGATCGATCCTTGGACCTTTAGTTTTTCTGATTTTCATAAATGACCTCCCTGATGAAATTCAGTCTGAGATGGGTATATTTATGCTCTACTCTCGACATGTGGAAAAAAAGATGCACTCATAGCTGAATTCTTAGAAAATGACTTCCAGCTTGTAGTTGAATGGGGACAAAAATAGATGGTAACATTTAAGGCTAAAAGACAAAGCTCCTTTCCTTTAACAACTACAAGAAACCTATTCAACCACCAATTACCATGGATAATAACACCCTATCCGAGAGTCCAACATTCAAACTCCTCGGCCTAACATTCACAGGTAATATGAATTGGAACAAATGCATAGAAGATATTGCCAAAGCTGCTGCAAGGAAAGTGGGCTCCCTTTACCGTGCTAGAAAACTTCTCACACCTGCCAGTATCCTATATCTCTACAAAGTAACCATCCATCCATTCATGGAGTATTGTTGCCACATCTGGGCTGGTGCACCATCCACTAGTCTCTCTCTTAGACAGGGTTAAAAAAAAAGTTGCTAATCTAACAGGTCCCTCACTATCCACCAAGTTCCAGCCCCTGTCCCATCGCCACAATGTTGTATCCTTGTGCTTGTTTTACAAGTACTTCAATGGAATGTGGGCAGGTGAACTTGCTGCTCTGGTGTCCCGTCGACGTCAATACAACCGGTCAACTCGACAATCAGTTAAATCTTATCCATTCACTGTGGAGGTCCCGAGATGCCGGAGAGCTTTCTACTCTAATAGCTTCTTTCCTTGAGCTGCCAGCATTTGGAACTCCCCCTGCTTCCTGTTTCCTTGACTGTATCGACATGCAGAAATTTAAATGTAATGTAAACAAATATTTCGCTGCACAATGCCTAACTTGGGATGTCCCCTTTACTTTCTGGTCTCTAATCCACAGTAGCCCCTTACGTCTCAGTTGCAATATTCCTTGTCTGGAGTGAACTCAAGTTTTTTAAAAAAAAAGAATTATTTTGATATATACTATATGAAATTTTAATAATGCCAGAAAGTTTCTGAAACTTTCACTTTTGGGAAAAAAAAACATACTTAAAAATTATGAGTCATTTTATATAAACAAATGTTAGTACACAAGAGGAAAAAAAGAAAGAAGAAAGAATTCTTGCTTACCTTTTCAAACAGTCTTCTTTATTTTTCCCAAACTTTTTAAAACTAAATTATTAATGCCATGTGAATTTAAACTAATTTAAATGTGTATATTATTTATTTGCGATACACATGTTTCGTCCGTCCGAATTATTATTTTTTTAAACTGCTTCAAAAATTTTACCATGAAAATAAAATAAAAATAAAGCCAGTTTTATCTCTAGCTTATTTACTTACCTATTCATAAACTGTGATATATCTTTAAGACATTCTTCTTGCATAAGTAAAAATAATAAGTATCTTTGTTCCTATATTATCCTTATTATTTTTACTAGTGTACACCCATCAAAAATGATGGAAAAAAAAATTATGCTTCGCCAGTGTTCGCACTAATATTCATATAAAATAACGTTGAAGTTTAAAAAAGAAATAAAGAAAAAGTTAAAAATAAAAACAATGTATCAATTGGTATAGAAAGAAGAAAGGAAAAAGGAAAGAACATGTCTCATCATAAAAATAGTGAAGGATTTCTTTCCAAATTCATTTCAGACAGTGAAGGGCGCTTATGTAGAGAATGTTGCAGTATTAGAGGGAAGTAACTTTTTCAAAATCCAAGGAACATAACTACTTTTGACTTAAAAAATCTAATGCATGTACGGATGGACAGAGGGGTAAAAAGTAACATTATTATTTTTTGAGGGGGGGGGGGTTACTTTTTTTTAGGTAATTACGTGTGCTTTTACAACCTGGAACCACTGGGATTTTTTTAGAGGGGGGGGGGCGATTCTACTTTTTTAGGTAATTACGTGTGCTTTTATAACCTGGAAACATTGGGATTTTTTTAGAGGGGGGGGGGATTCTACTTTTTTAGGTAATTACGTGTGCTTTTACAACCTGGAACCACTGGGATTATTTTTAGAGGGGGGGGGGGATTCTACTTTTTTAGGTAATTACGTGTGCTTTTACAACCTGGAACCACTGGGATTATTTTTAAATGTATATTTACCTTTAATTAGTAAAAACATAATAAATCGAAAATTGAAACAAGTTAATTAACAAACTAAAAATGAAACAAGGTTAGGTGAAAATAACGTTAATTATAAACTGGGACAATAAAACAATGTTAATTAACTAAAAGCTGATGAACCGTTGCTCAAAACAACAAGATACTACGAGCAGGCTGATTTCGAGTCAATCAGAGATCACATCAGTGACGCCCCTTGGAGGGAAACCTTCTCACTACCTACAAACCAGTGTGCAAACGAATTAACTGAATGGGTCAACCCCCTCCCTGAATTTCCTTTGCGGACCGAAGCCACACTTGATAACCTGGTCATCACCCCATCCCAGGTCAGAGACATCATAAAAAACCTTGACACCTCTAAAGCTTGTGGGCCTGATCTTTTACCTGTAATAGTAATAAAGAAATGTTCTGCTGAACTGGCCCCTGTCCTCTCCAAAGTCTTCAATAAATGCCTAGCTGAATCTTGCTTCCCCGATAGCTGGAAAATTGCCTCTGTGGTACCAGTTTACAAGAGTTCTGGGAATAGAACCGACCCTCAGAAATACTGCCCAATCAGTCTACTGCTGATCTTTGCCAAAATCTTTGAATCCTTAATCAATCTAGCGATAGTACGGCACTTAGTTAATGCTAAACTACTATCTGACCGCCAGTATGGATTTAGACAATCACAATCTACTGCAGACATTCTAACGGTCATCTCTGAACGCATGTATCACACACTCGACAAGGCAGGTGAAGCTAGGGCAGTAGCGTTTGATATATCCAAGGCCTTTGACAAGGTTTGGCATAAAGGGCTTCTCCTGAAAATACGCTCATACGGTATTACTGGGCAACTACTTAATATAATTAGATCCAGGTTGTCCTCGATGGCCGTTCATCCAAGCAACATGACATAAATGCAGTTGTACCCCAGGGATCTATCCTTGGACCTTTGTTGTTCCTGATCTATATAAACGATCTCCCTGATGACATAGTCGGAGATTGGTTTATTTGCTGATGACACCACGCTTTACTCTCGCCATGTTGGTAAAACAGACGCGATCATATCCAAGGCAATGGCTGAATCTTTAGAAAATGACCTCCAGGCTGTAGTGGATTGGGGTCATAAATGGTTAATAACTTTTAATGCCACTAAGACATAGCTACTTTCCTTCAACAACTACAAGAAGCCTCTCCAACCACCGATTGCCATGGCAAATAACACCCTACTTGAGAGTTCATCATTCATACTCCTCTGCCTAACCTTCACAGGTAACATGAATTGGAACAAATACATTGAAGACATTGCCAAGGCTGCTGCAAAGAAGGTTGGCTCTCTCTACCATGCTAGTAAACTCCTCACACCTGACATTATCCTGTATCTCTACAAAGCCACCATCCGCCCATGCATGGAGTATTGTTGCCACATCTGGGCTGGTGCATCATCTACAATCTCTCCTTCCTTGACAAGGTCCAAAAAAGAGTCGCCAACCTAATAGGTCCCTCACTGTCAACCAAGCTCCAGTCCCTGTCCCATCGCCGCAATGTAGCATCCTTATGTTTGTTTTACAAATACTTCAATGGATTATGCTCCGATGAATTGGCTACTCTGGTGCCCCCTCGACGTAAATTCTCTAGACTAACTCGACAATCAACTAAATCTCATTCATTCACTGTGGAGGTCCCCAGATGTCGGAAAGCCTTCTACTCAAATAGCTTCTTTCCTCGTGCTGCTGGCCTCTGGAACTCCCTCCCTGCCCCCTGTTTCCCTAACAGTACTGACATGCAGAAATTTAAAACTAATGTAAACAGACATCTCAGTTTTGGTCCCCAACATTTTTTGGATGTGTCTCTTGGCATGAGACCATAAACCTTCATTTAAAAATAAGAAATTTGTTTTTTCTTTATTTTATTTAATTAAAAAATACAGGAATTTCAATGTTAATTATTGCTTAACGTATCTCATTCTGTAATAAAGAAACATATAGAAATGTCAATGTTACTTAATTTTTAAATTTATTTAGCCCCCCTCCCTCAAAAAAAAATAATGTCGTTAATTAACAAATTTTATTTTAACGTTATTTTATTTCAACGTTATTTTCACCTAACCTTGTTTCATTTTCAGTTCGTTATTTAACTTGTTTCAATTTTCGATTTATTATGTTTTTACTAATTAAAGGTAAATATACGTTTAAAGATAATCCCAGTGGTTCCAGGTTGTAAAAGCACACGTAATTACCTAAAAAAAAGTAGACACCCCCCCCCCCCTCAAAAAATAATAATGTTACTTTTTACCCCTCTGTCCATCCGTACATGCATTAGATTTTTTAAGTCAAAAGTAGTTATGTCCCTTGGATTTTGAAAAAGTTACTTCTCTCTAATACTGCAACATTCTCTACATAAGCGCCCATTTACTTACGTGTAATGAAGGAAGTACATCTTCATATATATGTGATGTTTTATTTCCTTCGCTGAAACTGCCACTTCTTGCACTGATGAGGACATAAGTCCAAAACAGCGTTGTCTGTAGGTAAATACACTTCAATATTTAATAAAAAATATTCATAGTATATATATATATATATATATATATATATATATATATATATATATATATATATATATATATATATATATATATATATCAAGTTGGAAAGAAAGTAATGTCGTTTTTGTCCAACACATTTATTTCATCTGAAACATTCACATTAGGGCAAAAATCTTTACAATAATTTCCCTCATTTCCTATGATTTCTGTTCAACGATCAACTAGCTTCTTGATGCCTTCTTCAAAAAATTTCTGATTTTTTAGAGAAAATCAAATTTAGGTCATTTTTGAGTTGGTCGTCATTTTCATAAATTTTATTGTTTAAGTTATACTGCAACAACCGGAAAAGATGGTAGTCGGAGAAGCAATGTCAGGTGAGTAAAGCAGATGAGGCAAAACTTCCCAATTGAAATTCATGACCTTTTCCTGAGTGAGTTTTGCTGTGCGTTATCATGCTGAAGCACTACACTCTTCCTATTGAGTAATGCTGGTCGTTTTGTTCGGTTTAACCATTGTCTTTTGCATTGGGTATTCTTGTCAAGAACCCATTTTTCATCTCCAGTCACAATTCTTTGCAAAAATAGTTCTCGATAATTCCTGGAAAGCAAAGATGTGCAAACAGTCAATCTTTGATTTTGTTGTGCGTCGGTCAAATCGTGGGGAACCCAGAATCCCAGTTTTGAAACTTTTCCTAACTCGTGAAGGCATGAAATAATTGTGGTATAGGTGGTATTGAATTGTTGAGCTAATTCTCTGCTGGTTAACTTTGGATTGGCCTCTACAGCGTCTTTAATGGCGTCTTTATCAATTGAGTTTGGCCTTCCCGAACATCGCCGATCTGACAGGTTAAGGTCTTCAGAAGAAAATTTTGCAAACCACCGTTGACATTTTCAATCATTCAGAACATTTATCCTATAGATAGTTCCAATATTCCTTGTAGCTTCTGCAGCTGAGTTTCCTTTTTTAAATTCTTAGAGCATGCAATGTCTCAGATGCTCCTCACTAATATCCATGTTTTGACGGCTGAGACAGTTAAACTTAATATTTCCAACTAATTACTATATCTGAAAGGCAAAGCAAGATATCAAGACACCAATTCACCAAAACATCTAGAACTGTGTACAACTTAGGAGGCTGCAAAGTGATGAAGTAAAAAATACGACATTACTTTCTTTCCAACCTGATACTTTATAGTTGCATTCCAATGACCATAGGTAAAATAAAACCAGAAACAACGTTGTCTGTAGGTAAATACACTTCAATATTTAATAAGAAATATTCATAATATATATATATATATATATATATATATATATATATATATATATATATATATATACTTTATAGTTGCATTCCAATGACCATAGGTAAAATAAAACCAAAACCATAATTTTCATTTATTGTTTCAATTTCTTTATTTTCATATTTCAGAGTATTTTTGTCGTCTCACAAAACAAAATTTGTTATTTCTTTTTTACAAATTTAATACTTTTTCTAACGTGCGTTTCACAGCAAAGTCAAGGGAAATAATATAGTCTTTAGTTTAACTTTACTGATCATCAGAGCAATAGTTCATTTAATGGTATAGGAAAACATATTATCCTAAAAACAAGAGAAAGGAAGACGGAAAAAGTTTAAGAAAAATTCTTGTCAAAAATAACGGCAAGCCAAAATACATGAAAAAAACTTGCTTGAAAAATGGTGACAAAAATCCAGGGATAGGGTCCCCCAAAAAACCTTGCTCCCGAAATTTGAAACAACTTTTCAAACCGTCACCTATAATCAAACTCAACTGAGCTAGTCTGAATCAAAGCAAAGCAAAATCCCGAAGGAAGAATCTCCCACAAAAAAAAATTGAAAAAAACAATTGATTATTATTAATCCTGAAGATAAATAATACTTATTAAAAAAAATTAAATCCATATGAAAGCTTAATACGAAGATACAGTTAATTTAGAATACTTTCTAATGTAAACACAGATCCGCAGGAAACAGAAAATATCCTTAAATGTTGACTTACATAACCTTAATTCCAGATAGATAAATGGTTCCATCATGGATATTATTATTTTTTAGCGAAAATAAGATTTAAAATTATAGTTAATCAGATGCAATTTCTAAGTATTTATTTTATATTTTTCTAATTAAATTCACAATAAATGACTAAAAAATTTACCCGATTCATTAAACATATACATAACCTATGATACAAGGGACATAATTCATTTGAAAAAAATCAAGAGTTATCTCCCCCTAGATCATTTTTAATTTTCAATTAAAAATGGAAAAAAAAAAAATTTATTCTATATTTAAAATAGGACAACTGTCTCATTAAGTGTGTTTAGTTAAATCCACCCCCCCCCCAAAAAAAGACTTGTTTATAATGAAAGTTCTTAGAAGTGAAATTTCCAACTAAAATTGCAAACTATTCACACCAGAAAGACATATATAATTCTATTCATCTTGCACGTATTAGTACACCGAAATAACATTATGTTATACCCATAAACTAGAATCATCATGTATCAATTACTCTTTATATATCCACATATAGTCTGGAATAGGTATATAATCTTGCTCTATAATTTCTATTAGTTGAACATGTTGATACTTGTTCCCCCAGATTTAACTTCATTATGTAATGTCTTAATAGAATCCCTTCGGTACTAATGATAGCCCCAAGGACTAAGTGAACGCTTACAGATTCAAGGTGTCCCTGTGAACTGGGTTAGCGCCCTGTGACCGTCTGAGATTGTTATTTCCCTTCGCTGATGAGAGCCGTAAGCTCAAAACGACATCATACGTAGGTAAAATATTTTTAAAATATAATTTAATATAAGAAGCCCCTTTCAAGTAAAATAAAATATGAGACATGTACTATTATTACAGGGAAAAATTCAGACGCATGTTAAGAAATATTCTTAAATTAATAAACCTAGAATTAGAAAAGTAAAGGACAAGCTAGTACATCTGGAAACTTCTAAAAACTTCTTAAAATATTGCAGTTAAAGTCTAAATTTGGAAAGAAAATTAGATTATAAAACTAAAAATAATTAACTTATAATTATTTAGTTTTATAATCTAATTTTTGTTCAAAATTTAGACTTTAGCTGCAATATTTTAAGAAGTTTTTAGAAGTTTTATTGTCTTTTATCTTTTCCAGTGTAATAACTTGTCCTTTATGTTTTTAAGTTTATTAATTTAAGAATATTTCTTTACATGCGTCTGCATTTTTCTCTGTAATCCACTATTTTCCATGCACTATAAGAATATTAAAAATCATTACTAACAAATAAGTTAAAATATAGGATAAATGTTTTGATTATCGTCGCAATGTTGTCCGAATGGATTATGTTTGTTTGTGTGTTCGTTTTTAAACTATATCTGTGTATCGTAATCAGTTGCGGCTCATGTAGAACTGCAGCACACCGAGTCATTTCTGCTCAATATTATCGATAAAATTAAAAATAATACTTTCATTTTCTTTATGTCTTTTTTTTTACGTGTACATACAATCCTTAAGTTTAATGTCGGTAGGCGTTCCCAAATTCATGTAAATTAAAAAGCTGTGCATGGAGCTGTGAGATTCACAGTTACACCTATTTAGCATTTTTTGCTTGCACATGCGTGAGTCAGGCCAGCAGCAAAAAGGCAGCGAAGAACTGTCACTCCCCACAGCGACGAGTCTCCTATTCTTAGTATGCTGGTGGAATGCAGTGTTTGCTTTGAACCCTGCATCTGCTGTGTTTATATACCGTCTACTTGAATGTGATATAATGTAAAATTTAGGGCCGTATCCTGCTAAGAATGTCCACTTTCTGAGAAAATCAAGACAAAAACTGGGAACTTTGTGTTAAATTTAGTTTTTGTTTAGATATTTTTCATTGAATAATATTATTAGTTGACAAAATTATTAGTTACGGCTGATATGAACACCCTGTCAAGCTACCTGACAGACTGGCACCTTAAGCTTTCCGTGGCCAAGACCACGTCCACTGCATACCATTTAAACAACCGAGAGTCAAAAGATTTCAGTTCCAGGCTGCTCCCGACGTATCTCGAGGTCAAGCTTGATCGCACGCTGACGTTCCACTAACACCTGGAAAACCTGTCTACCAAGACATCGGCCCGTGTCACTCTAATATGCCGCCTAGCCGATACCACCTGAGGTGCCTCAACCAAGACACTGCGCATATCTACCTAGGCATTAGTCTTTTCCACCGCTGAGTACTGCTCCCCAGCCTGGTGCAGGAGCTCCCACACCAAGAAGCTGGACGTAACGCTCAACACCGCCTTACGCACAGTCTCTGGCTGCTTGCGCGCCACATCAATCAACCAACTACCGATACTTGCTGGCATCGCACCACCAACCCTGCGCTGTGAGGTGGCTGTCCTTGCACTGTCAAGAAAACCCACCATCGATGAGGACGACCTTCTCCACAAGCTCGCCACAGAGACCCCTCCACGAGCTCGCCTGAAATCACGGTGCCCATTCTCAGAGCATGCCCTGCTTTCAACACCCGGTGACGTCAGAAAACGAATCTGTCTGAAACGTCGCTGGACGGAGGAATGGCAGGCAACAGTTAAATCACGGTTGCACAGATTTGTGGAGGACCCGGATAACCTACCAGGCATGAACCTCCCTCGCCGGCAGTGGACAATGCTCAATCACCTCAGGACAGGTGTCGGCCGTTTCGCCACGACCATGAAAGGTTGGGATCTCAGGGACTCACTCTGAACAGACAGTAGACCACATCATCGAGTCATGCCTCAAACATCGACCACCCAATGGCGAAGCCGGCATAGCTATGCTAGACAACAAAATATTAGCATGGCTTTTCTCAACCGAGCTGGTGATCTAACAGTGAGATGCTGTGAAGCAAACGAAAGAAGAAGTTGACGAAAGAGTCTATTTCACAATAATAGGAAGGTAAATGATGTTGATAAAGACAATAGTCCGAATGCAGTTAATAAAAGTAATACTGTAATCTTACAATTTTTAATCCCGGTCAACGTCGAGTAGAACAAATGGTCCCGATCATTTCCTAATTTCTTGCCGACCCCATATTTCACAATAATATGAAGATAAATGATGTTAATAATGACAATAGTCCGGAGAGATTTACTATATATCCCTTAAATACTGTAATCATACAATTATTTATCCCAGAATTCACAGAGTTGAACAAATGGTCCGGGGCAATACCTAATTTCTTCCCCCCTCTACATTTCAACATATCAAGAAGATACGTGGTGTTGATTAAGTCAGTAGTCTGAATAGATTTAATATATATCCTTTAACAAAAGTAATATTGTAATCTTACAACATCAGGTAGAACAAATGGTCCTGGTCAATTCCTAATTTCTTGCTCCTCACCTCTCCATTTCACAATAATATGAATTAAATGGTGTTGATAAAAACAATAGTCTGAAGATAGTTAATATATACCAGTTACCAAAAGTAATACTATCATCTTACAATTTTTTACTTTGGACAACACTGAGTAGAACAAATGGTCCCGATCAATTCCTAATTCCTAGTCCCCACCCCACCATTTCACAATAATATGAAGGTAAATGATGTTGATGAAGTCAATAGTCTGAAGATATTTAATGCATACTCTTTGCCAAATGGTCCTTGTCAATTCCTAATTTCTTGCCCCTCATCTCCTTTATTGCCATCTGTACTTAAAAAATTCAACCCGTTTTTATTTATTTTTTAATATTTTAAAATCCCAAATCCCCTACCCCTCAAATAGGAAGCATGTTTGGGGTGGAGGTGCCAAATGATCTATTTGCTCCCTCCAGCAGATGCCCAGCAAGCATGAAAAATGATATTCTTAAGATTATAAACCTGAAAAAGTACAGGACATGTTATTACACTTTAAAAAATATAGGACAAGTAATTATTTTTAGTAAAGTAAAGAATAAGAAACTTTTTACTTAAAATATTACAGCAAAGAATAAAATTTGAAATTAAAATATCGGTAAACTTACTACTCTAATAGCTTCTTTCCTTGGACTGCTTACCTTTGGAATTCCCTCCCTGCTCCCTGTTTCCCCAACTGTAGTATCATACAGAAACTTAAATGTAATGTGAACAAACATCTTGCTGTCTAAATCCCCACTTAGGATGGCCCCAATAAATCTGACTCCTAATCACATTTTATCAGTGACAATGTGCCTCTTTTGGGATGAATAAAAGTAAGAAAAAAAATTCTTTAGAAAATTAACTATCAATATTCAAATTATGCAAATAATCATGAAATCAGTCAATTCATTAATTTATTGGATGATTGAATTAACAAAATGATCATTGTTTCCATTAATCAAAGGCTTTTTTTTTCTTTCGATTTATTTAAAAGCGAATAATTAATTTAATTTCCTGAAAGTGAAATTAATATTATAAACAAAGTGATGTTAAAGTTTTTTTAGAATGTGATAAATATATATTTTTACTGGCTTGCATAAATCAATGATTTTTATGTATTCATTCAAATCAAAGTTGGCTAAGAAGAAAGAGTAGTATCGGTTCTGACTAGTGATGGTATGATTCCAATATTTTTCCTGATTCCGATACGATTACTGATTCTAAGTCTATTTAAATTTCTAACTAGTGAGTTGTCTTTTTTTTAATTTTCCAATTACCGTAAAAACCCTGTTTAATGTGTGCATATATTTTTACAACTGTAAAAATACACTTGTGAAGGGTACATACATTACACTAGTAGATCTTTCTAAATATTTTTTTCTCAAATGTTTTCCTGATAATTAATTGAAAATAGTGAGGCAACTAAAGATTTATTTCTCTTTTAAAACAAAGTCGATTTGCAGCAGTTCGTTGTAAGTTGACAAAATGTTATTTGAAGTTTTTCATAAATAATTGAATATAGTCAACCGGAACTTTTTTTTTTAAAGTAATTTTTTTTTTAAATAGACACTAGTAAGTAACTTATTTAAAAGAGAAAAGAAGGGCAGGATACTGTTCCTTTTTTTCTGTCTTTTCTCTTCAAAGATTCCAAAGTATACTGCTTTGATGTTCATTTCTAACAAACAACTTGTGGAAATGATATGGTGTCCACATTACCGACACAGCTAATCCCCACATCCGGTGTCATACCTTTTAAGCAAATACTGAAATGTATGTTTCAGCAAATTAAATTGAACTGTTACATTTACTGGGTAATGAAAATGTAATCGTAAGTTCGTACCTACATGAAAATATGCTAAATACAACCGAAAAGAAAACCACTTATTTCCGCCTGGCAGTTCTGAAATGTTTAGGGTGTGAATTTTATATGGGTAGGCGCTTTGTTAAAACAAATTTTATACTGAAAATCCCATACGCACATTACACATTAAATTTATTTTACAACACACTTGATTCAATAGATTTTAAGATTATAAAAACTTTTTGAAAAATTTATCCTTTTAATTTTTCACGTGGTGGATCCAGTTATTGACCACCTACACAAGAGAATGTTACCTCATACCACGGGGGGGGGGGGGGGGGGCGTCATAGCGAACTGACCTTTCCTCTTCATCTAAATATTAAACAGGTAAGTTTTATTTTTTATAATCTTGTAATGTCTGGAAAATTTGGTAATTTTGACAAAGTAGAATAATTCCCAATTCTGTAACTATGAATTGGGAGACTGTAATTGAATCGTGAAACTGTAAATACAATTCTAATTTTATTGTAATTATCTATATATCTATATAATAAAGTAAACTCGATTTTCTCCTGCAACTACAGTTATTATAGGAAAATAACCAGAGCTTTACGCGCTCCACTACTTTTGGAGCTGCTCCCGCTCCTGCTCCAACCCCCAAAATTGGAGCTGGCTCCTATCACGCTCCCCTTTTTCAAAAAGGAGCCGCTCCTTCTCCAACTCCTATAAAAAAGGAGCGGCTCTTTTTCAGCGCTCCATAATAAAAAATATACCATCTTTCATAAACGTTCTATTCTACCAATGAGTGGTCGAAGGATAGGGGTGGTCGTAAAAGGATCTCGTCAACATGGGTTGAGATGTCATTTTAAGTGTAAGACCGTAAGATAATATTTGACAAAATCTCGCTAATATTTTGAGAGAGAACATGTCGGACGAAGTATAGGATTATACGTAAATTTTAGTTTCCTGAGAACAAGAAAACAATTTTGCTTTTTAAAATTCATGGAAATTTTCTAAGAATTTAAAGCCAGTTTAAATGACTTTCTACTCGATAGTTTATAAATTCCTTTCAAGTTTTGCACACACACGAAGTAATTGATGTTTTGTCAATTAAAATGGCTGACTTGTTTACGAAGAAATCTAAATGAATTATGATGGATTTAATCTCGTAACTTTATTACGAACCGGCTTGAAATAATGACATTATTTAGACAACGATTTTTTACATGGGGAGAATGGGGGGTGGTGCTTTGTTAACTATTTTGTACTTTCACGTAACAATTTAATAAACAGAAGATATCGTAAAAATTGAATTTAACTTGAAAATTGTATGTAAAAACTAACCCGATCCAAACCTTTAATTTCGTAACGTAATTACGAACCGGATTGAAATAACATTATTTAGAAAGCCATTCTTAACATGGAGTGAGGAGGGCTTTGTTAACTATTCTGTACTTTCACCTAACAATTTAATAAACAAAAGATATCATAAAAATGTAATTTAACTTGAAAATCTTATTTAAAAAATGGCCCGGTTCGTAAACTGAACAAGTACCAAAAAAATAATATCAAAAATATTCTTCACTGGGGAGGAGGTAGCCCCGTATTTACAAGTATATCTCCTGTAAAAACGGTTCTAAAATCTATTTTCAATCGATATTTATTCGATAATTGACGAATTTTCATACTTGGCCAAAATTGCCGAGTTTTCCGTTGCCGAATTTTCCATTGACGAATTTTCCTTTGACGAGTTTTCCTAAATTGTGTATTATACATACATACTTCTATCCAGTCAAGCAGACTATCTAGTCTAAGAGAAGAAAAACAACATAACTTTCACTAATACACTTAGGAACCGTATGAATCCACATATATCCCCCCCCCCAAAGGTATATGAATTAAATAGTAGGGTAGACTGTACTCTGAAACCTTGATTGGGCAACTTATCTCCTCTATCTAGAGCGCTAATTTTCGGAGTTTTTATTCAACAGAAAGATAGCAGTGTACTTTTTAAAAGGGCCTTAGTAATTATCTCAGGTCAGCTAGTAAACATTTTGAATTCTCTCTCTCGCCCCCTCCCGACCTGCACTCAGATGGTGTCAAAATCGTTCGTACCCCTAACTCAAATGTTTAATCTTTCCAAAGAAATAGAACGCTCAAGTCGCTGACTGCAATAACAACTTTAATGACGCCTTTCATCTGTCTCATCGCTTGATAGCAAGTCGACGGGGTTGGGGGAATAAAACAATAAAAAAAAAAGATTGTTAAAACATTACAATTAAATCGTCTTCTACCAGAGACATAATTTTTTTAAATAATTCAGAGTAAACTCTGAGACTTTCTTTACCTTTCCTTTATATTGCTGAATAAAAAACTAATGTTTAAAAAAAAATCAAATCATTTTGGAGCGAGGAGCGCGGAGCGATAAACCCACCGCTCTTTAGTCCTAAATGGAGTTGCTCCCGCTGAATATAAAATGAGCCCTCCTCTCCTTCGCTCCAGCAAAAAGGAGCGTGCTTCTGGAGCGCGCTCCTTTTTGGAGGGCTCCGTAAAGCCCTGAAAATAACCTACCACTTTCTATGCTAAATTGTCCCACTAAGCAATTATCCTAGATCCTCATGGGTATTTCCAGAAATTATCTATTAATTGTACATCCTTTCAATTATTGTTACATTTTATCCAGGAAACCTAACTCTCACGTCTAAAACTTCGAAAGAGCAAATAGCTACACATTTTACCCACTTCTAATTTTCTACTCTAACCGCTACCTAATTCACTGTGTCCCGTGTTTATAAAAGTGACAGTCTGTTACGGCACCACTACATTCCAGATTCAGGGAATTAAATTTTGCAATACCGGCTGCTTGAAACTTATACGTTTTGAGTAACCGGATTAAGTTTTAACGAACACATTTCAGATCACAGGCAACTAAATTTTTTATGTTGATCTTTTCCATTTCTATTTTTATTACTTATTTTCAACAATATTTTCTTATATACTTTTTTAAATAACACAAACAGCTCAAAATTACGTAGCTATGCAATTACGTTGTGTTGTAATTCTTGCTCTCGCAACTAAAATAAACAATGGGATTTCTTTGTAGACCAAATAAAATAATTTTCTTTGGAAATATTCTGTATTAGATCCTACATAATTAAAAAAAACAATAAAACAATCATTCTAATAAATAAAAAAAATTATTATTATGACTAAACATAAATGTTTTCTTGCATTATTTGTCAGAAAAAATACTACATTTATAAGTATAATTAGCTGATTTCTTTTCTTTTACTTATTTTATTGCTTGTGGAAAATCCTGCTATCCAAACAAATTAAACATTGCCTTAGTTAAGAAGGATTTCTTCTTAATAAATATAAAATATTTTCAGGATTATTCTTTTTTGGATATGTATTATAAACTTATGTAAATTTCTATTAGTTAGATTCCACAATTTCTTTTATATATACTTTTTTAATAACATAAATAGGCCACAAACATGTACTTACTAAGTAACCCAGTGTGGAAAATGATGCTGTACAAACAAAATAAACAGTGGGATTTCTAAACCAATTATTTAGCGCACATAAACATTATTTTCTTTTTATTATCCAAATTTCAGAATTGAACGACTTTTATTCAAAAAATTTTTTTTTAAATAAACAACACAATACCCGCCAGCAATTAAAACATTTTATTAACGTTCGATTTTCACGTCATTATCAAGTAAATTGAAATCTGATCAGTAAATTATTTATCGCACTGAAAACTTTGATATTCGTTTTCCTTAATGACATTTTCAAATTCGAGCTGAAATTTTTTTTTTGTTAAGCGAACACATCCCCCCCCCCCACCCCAATTTTTAGTTTTGGAGGGGGGTCTGTGTATCTGACTTGCGATATTTTTATAATGGTCTCTATGCTATGATTGCCACATTCCTTTTTCTCTATCTGTCGGTCTCTTACCCAAAGGGCTAGGGTTCAACAGGTCCAGGGATCGCATGTGCCATGCTCAGGCAGGAAACATGCACACATTAACGAAAAGGCAAACTAAGCATAAAAAAACATAAAATGACTCAGATGGGTTGCTTGATACTCTAATATTTACTTTTTTTAAAGTTAAATAATACTTTTCGATTTCCCCTGGGTAAGGCCGGAATACAGGTGTTGCTAGTATGTTATAAATTAATAAAGAAGTAATATAAGTGCATAAAATTTTGGTTAAAGTTGTTAAAGTATCTACAGTTGTTGTGCTAAACAGATAAACAAGACACTTTGAAGTGAACAGTTACACATTACATATGACAGTGGTCTTTTCTGTTTTAAATTATTTCATCTTTGATCTAATAATTGTTTGGTATTTAAAAAAGGATACTGATGGTTTTATTTATGTTGTTTTTAAGGTGGGATAATGATTTGAAGATGAAACTAAAAAAATTATAACTTATTAAGATTAAAATTCAAGATCGATGGAAAATCTTAAATAAAAAACAAATATTTGCTTGTTTTTTCCTAAAATTTTAAATGTTGTTTTTACACAATAACAAATCTGCATAACATAAAACGTTTTGTTTGTCTTAATACAAAATTCTAATTTATTTTCGAATGTATATAAAATTGAACTTTTTTGCCTACTCATCGACATCTGTTCTCATACTACACTTCATCTTTTCTGTCCTCAATAAGTGAAGGAGAAATCCTTTTAAACTGAGGAAATTCTAATTTTTGTCCCAATCCAGAGTGCTCTTTTTGGGGAGCAGGATTTTCCCCACATTAAAAACATCAGATTATCTATTGCGATACAAGTGCATTCCCCCACTGCAATATCTAAAGTAAACTTATCTCGTACCACCATCAGAGTCTAGTCCATGGGTACTTTCGTGAACAGACTCACTACATCTAGACTCACCATCTGGTTGGAATGAATGGGAGCATTATTGATTTTTTCCACAAAGTGAGCTGAATTCTTGACATACGATGGTCTGTAAGCGAGGTGATTATATCTACAAGGAATCACCTTAATGGATGGCATGCTGAACCTCAGGCGCTGACAATGGATCTTAATAGAATAATTACTTAAGAATTTGGTACTTTGTTACATTGAGACCCACGCTAAAAGTCCCTCGGCGTCGGTGCTTTCCGGCGGTTAACGGTGAAAGCCCTGAAGCAAGACGAATAAGCAGACGACATGTAAGCATTAAAACTGAATGAAATGCTAAACATGCAAACTGGTTGAAATGTGATTGCAACATGAATTTTAACTGTTGAAACTCTTGAAGGAACGATAAATTTCTGTCAGGACCATACGTAAATTGATTGCTAAAGAAAAAAATGCCGAAAATCTGGAGATAAATGCAAGACTGCTAAGCGAACAAAACTCACAGATAAATACTCTTGGAGATACCTTAACGCCAAATGCAGAAGCTGGCTTTCGCTGAGGAGTGATATATTTTTCGAGCAGGCTCATTTGGACATTCTTCTTTGACATCTACAAACGAGCCTGCCCTAACCCTAATTCCTAATCCTGCCTTAACCGTAACCCTGCCCAACCCTGCCCTAACCCTAATTCCTAACCTGACTACCCTAACCCTAACAAAATAAACAATTTTCGCAAAAAAATGTAAACAAAAACACTTACTTAATTAACTTTTGATTGTTATTATTACTGTTATTTCTTTGTTTAAAAAAATATTTCTTTGGAAGAAATTTTTAATAATAAAAAAAAGTACAAAAAAATAATTTTAATTGAAACTTCGTTAAAAAAATAAATAATAATTTCGAAAATTTTTTGCTTGTTTTCTCACACTTGTAAATCCAGCCTCGTTTGTGTTTTTTTGAACGCAGGTAAGTCAACGGATTTTTCATTCAACACTATCCGGCTTTAATGTAAACATCCGGAAAGCGCGGGTCCCAATGTAAAAAAGCACCAAGAATTTTACCCAGTCATGGCTGATGAAACGAGAACAAGTTACCTATGTGGAATAAATAAAGGGTTTCGTTCGAATTCCCTAGAGATTCTCGAGTTCAACATAAAGATTCCTGAATTTGGCAAGATACACCTGTAGAAGGTCAGAGGTTACATCAGCGGAAACATTATAAGAATAACATCCAAACTGAAAACAATAGCCGAATAATACAAATAGTACAACTATTAAGTCTATTGTTTTCAATAAAATAAAATCGATTTCTCTAAGTTTTGGTGGGCTTCAGCTCCCTCCCCTTTAGTTTTAGAATAAATATTGTAATGAATTTAAAGCAACTTCTCTTACACAATGAGCCATCTCAATCTCCTCTCTCAGCTGTCAAATTTCGAACTTAATTGTCTCATCCCATTCATTTCTTTTTAAAGTAGTTGCAAATGAATGCCACCTATAAAAAATCTAATTACGAACACTTTTCATGGTAAAAATAACCTTTTTTTTTTTATCAAACGTCTGTCACAAAGTTCTTTTTTTCTTTCTTTTTCTTCAATAATTTTCCTTTAGCAAATCCAACGTAAGAAATACGTCACAAGAACAGTCCAAATTTCAAATAAACATAATACTTGCTTTTTTCACCGTTTGTCCCGAACAGCATCACGCGCGATTATGAGGATCCTTTTTTCGAAGTCATCTCTTTCAAATCGATCTGTGTTGCAAGTACGATCACTTTACGATTCTTAATCTCTGATTCAGAATCTTCTTAACAGCAAAGTATTTCAGTTCACGGGAGCTAAGCTCTTCAACATAGACAATTTCGTTCTCGGAGTTATTTTTATCTCGTTCAAATTCTTCATAATTCTTCATTTCAAGTCTCTGACTTGAAACTTCTTCCCAAGGATAATATTCTGGACGGAAGGAAAAATATTTCATACATAAAAGGCAATTCTAGCCACGAGATACTCTATCTCTTAAATTTCTTCAAGTAGAAATTCTTCACAAAATTTAACGTCCACATGTGGACGGAGAAACAGTTTTTACAGGTGTTGTCTGTCTGGCGTCCAGCTCTGTTCTGATTAAATTTTGCGCCGATATCAAATCCAGACAGAAGTAATGCATCATTGCTAAAAATAGAAACCACGTGACACAAAATGGCTTCCCTAGCATAACTCCCACGCAACTAATCCATATGACCTTCCCCCCAGCACGCAAGGAAACTGACAGCCCTCAAACAAAGGGAAGTAACCCTTGACTCACTAGAAAATATATCGAAATTTCCACACTCTCCCGACGAAGAAAAAAAAAAAAAAAAATGTACAATGTTATATACATGTCTCATGCACACATCAATACCACAAATAATCATTATCCCGTTCACTCACCTTCTTGCGAGTTCGAATGGGTCTAGAATTGGAAGTCGAGGCATGATCTCCACCAGCAACATCCGGCTGGACCACATCAGGATCCTCGGAACCACAAGGCTCTTCGGGAACCTCCGAGGTCTGATGGGAATGAGTAACCGACAACTCCATCGGAAAAAGGTGTCTCAAAGAATGTTCCTGAGAGGAACCATCTGCCTTCTTAATCAGGGCAGATCTAACATGAGAATCATCACCTGGAGTTAACCCTATCACTCTACCCAAGGACCAATAAGGGCGAGATTTGGCTGGGTTCTTAACAAGAACCACATCGCCTACCGCGAAGACATCACTGAAATCAGATTGATACAGATCGCCACTCAGCTCTCTCAAGCCGAGCAGGTATTCCTCATACCATAAATCCCTAAATCTCTGTAAGAGAAAATCCCTTTGTTTCAACTTCTCCAAAAGGTCACTCCTAGAAGGAGGAGAATTCTCAAGAAAACATTCTTCAGAATTTATAAAAACAGAACTATTACAATGCGGGCGAATAAATGCATTTGGAGAAATAATATCCAAACCATCATCTCCAGAACATCTATAAGTTAGAGGACGTGAGTTAATAGCATTCTGTATATCAGACAACACAGAAAGAAGTTCGAAATAACCCAACTTCTGCCGTCTCACTAACTTGTAAAGACAAACCTTCACCGTCTTAACAAGACGCTCCCAAACACTGCCGAACCAAGCAGAATATAAAGGTATCGTCAGGTGCTTGATGTCAAACGTACTAAATTTGTCCTCGAACTCGTCAGACACAAGCACTTGCTTAATTAAACCGCATCCAACAACGAATGATTTAGCATTATCTAGGTATATATGGGAAGGCACCCCATAAATGTTAAAAAATCTAACCAATGATAGTATCACTGAGTGAGTAGACATGTCACTCACTAACTCCAAATGGACCGCCCTCACATTGAAGCACGTAAAAAGCAAGATGTACATCTTTTGCGGTCCCCTTTCATCTTCAACCCACAAGTGACCAGTAAAGTCTATACCCGTATGGTTGAAGGGCTTCACAAAATTAACTCTGTGTTTAGGTAAATTGGTTACCTTGGGGTATTTGAAAGATTCAGCATTGTATCTTTTACACAGAGCACAGGCAGAAATAACCGACTTCACTGCCTGCCTGGATTTATGTATCCAGAAACCTGACAAACGGAGTTTGCTGAGGGTAGCTGCAATACCCAAATGTTTACACTTGAGATGACAGTCCATAACAATTAAATCAGTTATATGACTGCCTCGAGGTAACAAAATCGGATGTAAAATTTCCGGAGGGTAAAGGCTGGATTTACCAATCCTTCCCCCAGACCTTATCAAACTTTTATCATCCAGGTAAAGATCCAACTTCGCCACCAACGGAGGAATCTCACGGTTGGAGGGGTTCAACAAAAAGGACCTTTCCCTGGAAAGAAGCAAGGACTGCTCCAATTTAATCAAATAAATTTTGGCCACTTGGCCTGGTTATTTCGTGGATTTCCGCAAATTCAATATAAATTTAAACGTGTAGGACAAAACTCTCATGAGTTTTCCCAAGGAAGAAAATCTCTTAAAATCCACTACCGGTGACAATTCCTGAATCACAGGAGACACAGAGATGGCATTAGTCAGCACTAACCTCTGGCTGTCAGAACTCAAACAGTTCAAATCATACACTGGCCAGGTAAAATTCTCACCGACCAGCCACTGCGGCCCCGATAACCAAAAGGGCAATAGAGATTTGAATTTCGCCAAAGAAATTCCCCTGGTGATCAGGTCGGCAGGGTTGTCAGAAGTGTTCACATACTTGAACATTACTTCCAAACCTTGTTCACACAATTTATCCACTCCCACTCGAATATCTTTTAACCTATTTCGGACAAATACACTCTTTGTCACAACTGTCTCGGACAGAATCCAGGACAACACAGCCTGTGCGTCCACCGCAACCACTATTTTCTTGACCACATCCCTTTGAAACCCCTTCAAAAGATTAGGGATACATTTCATCGCCAAAAAGACAGACAACAACTCAAGTGACGGCAAAGTTCTCTTTGTCAAAGGAGCCACCTTAGCCTTGGAAAATATTAATTTAGCAGCCCCATACTGGAAAATGTAAGCCGCGAAGCCAAAGGCTTGTTGTGAAGCATCACAAAAAATCACCAACGTGGCAGGCGCAGAGGAATCAACAGCACATCTGGGGACGCTCACACCATGCAGATTCATCAACTCAGGAAACAACTTGTTCCAAGTGAGCTGCAAACTCTCCGGTATCTTCTGATCCCATGACACCTGAGTTTTCCATATCTCACCGAGTATTACTCTTCCCTTGATAGTTACAGGTAAAACAAGCCCCAAAGGGTCGAATATGGAAGAGTTCTGCGATAGGATGCCCCTTTTTGTATCAGCCGGCACATCTAAGTAACCGGCCGCCACATGCAAATTATCCTGCACAGGATCATACGCATAACCCAACACCCTCTCCAGAGGAGAATCATGGGTGACGAAACTTTTGTCAGCTTTCATTCGAGTGGTCAAAACATCATTATTGGAATTACAGGACCTTAATGAAAAATTACCATCCTGCATGATACTCCTTGCATTCAGGTATAGGTCCAACAAAGTTTTCTGTGAATTGTGAGTTTTTATAAGATTATCCACATAAAAATTTTCCATAAGCATATCCCTACATAAACTATGAGGGTATTTTTCAACATGATGTCTAATGACGAAGTTGAGAATAAATGGGCTGGCCACAAACCCAAAAATCAATGTTTTGTAACGATAACATACCAGTTTATCATTCAATTTTACAAAAAAGCAAAACCGATTCTTATCTCTTTCGGTTTCCAACCGAATCATGAGAAAGGCTTTACGGACGTCTGCCAACAGGACATAACGATCCATTCGAAATTTCAACAGTAATTCCAACATATCAGAGAAAAGGTTAATTCCCGGATAGACACAATCATTTAGAGAGGGATGTCCACCTGTTCGCAACGAACAGTTGAACACCGGCCTTATCTTTGTGGTACTCTGACCATTAGCCTTAATAACCGGACGGTGAGGAATCCAAGTATAATGAGTGAAATCCTCTGGATTCACTTCCACTCTCTCAATAATGTCCTCCCTTTCCTGCTCTAAGAAAACCTGGCAGTAGTCCTCATACAGACCCTGCCTCGTCAAACGAGTGACAACCTTATCAAGTACGTTCAACGACACTTGATGATTGGAAGGAACAGAAGGCAACTTTCCCTCGTCCCATGGCAAACTAACATAGTAGCAACTGTCTCGGTACGAGATCGAATTGCGAAAGGAATCAATTTTATTCTTGTCATAATCACTTACAGAGTTCTCAGTAACTCCTATCGTTTCCAAACTAAAGAGCTTGTCCACGGCTCTTTCCACAGAAGAATCAATAAAACTATCGAAAGGGTCGAAGTATTCAGACTTCGGCTCAAGCACAAAATAAACATGTGTCATAAGACACCGTGAGTGTTCGGACACAACTTGGCTGTAATTCGCGCCAACAACGGAGGTATCCGTTTTCTTCATAACAGGACTCACAAAATTGGACATATCTCCAAAAGGCACAATTCCTTGAGGAAACTCAAAAACAGACCCATTCATGAAGGGAGACAACTTCATGGGTTCCAAATACATCAGTAGGTCAACACCTACCAAACCATGTACAGTAATACAATCATTTTTAACATTTGAAAAGTCAGCAGCCAATTTCCCCCCACCCGCAATAATACTTTCAATAGCAGTAGACAGACCCCTGACGTGAAACTGAAGGTCCAAGCCTTTGTCCACCAAAAAGGGTATAACACACTCAGAGTTCGGCACTTTGACCCGCAACTCGAGTTCATTTAGGCTCCTTCTGGCCGTTCCGAGAAAAGTTTTAATAAAGAAGTCCCTTTTCCTTACAGGCACAGAACGGCAATTCAATAGGTCCAGAACTCCATCAGACAAATAGGAGCGCTGGCTTCCTGAATCCAACAGACAATTAAAAGATTTTACAACTCCATTATTGACCACGTCAATTTTAATTATAGGCAGGAGAAGATTCACTTCTCCCACCTGAAGACAGGGGTTAGTATCCAGCTGAGACTTGTCAAAGTCAGGGCATAATGCACCTGCATGCTCGCAACTCTCACATTTCCAACAGGGGCGGAGGCGACCACTTTTACCGGGGCAAGCCTCGGCATTATGGAACGGGCTAGTACAACGGGTGCACAACTTAGCCAATTGGCATCGTTGTAACCAATCCCTTAGAGAGGGATACTTCCTGCAATAGTACGCAATATGGCAGTCACTACTGCAAAGGAAACACTTATGTCGACTGGGTTTAGTTTTTACAAAAAAGTTCTCCAAAGTGGAGGGCTTCTTAACAGCACTAGCGGGCCTGAATCTAAAGGAACCAGACGAACGCAGTTTGACGACGGGCTTTACAGTTTTAACCATCCTGGGTTTGACGATGTCTAACGTGCGCAACACCTCAGAATAATTATCTAAGATATTTCCCAGAGATGGGTAATTACAATTGACGGTATGAATCAGTTCTCTTCTCACAGAAAGAGGAAGTTTTTCAAAAATAATGCTACTTAGCAACAGATTGCCGGGGGCCTCCTCCTCTAGAAAATCCATACCAAAGGAGTTTTTCAGCTCGTATATTTGAGCTTTCACCTTAGTTAGAAAGCTCTTCACCGAGTTAGTATCAGAATCCCCAAGAGGTTTAGCACTATGGAGATCCCTAAAAATAGAGTTTACAATAAACCTTTTATCTAAAAATTCTCTATCTAGGATCTCTATCGCTGCCTCAAAGTTGGAATCCGAAATGGAAAGATGTCCCACTATTCGGTGGGCATAGCCCCTGAGGTGATTTTTCAGAATGATCAACCTCGTGGACTCACTAGGTATATTTGACACACAATTTTCGAACTCCTTAGAGAAGTTGAGATACGCTAATTTGTCGCGTTCCAAACTCATGGGGTCGAAAATAGGACAGATGAGTTTGGGTGTCACACTACAAAGTGACGCTTTAGACTTCTCCCCTTTCCCTATTGGGTGGGGAGCTCTCATCCCTCCACATGCTCTCCAATTCGCTGAAACGTCGATCCACATGGATACGATATAACGTTTCGCTCCGACAGTTCTCAGACATCTCTTCCCGAGACTCACTCTCAATATAGGCACTTGTGATCTGCTCATTGAGTGAATCAATGGACGCAAAGAGTTCCTTAACCCTAACCTTCTGGGAAGAAACAAATTCCTGGTTCTCCCCCTCGCCACCCCCAAGAACATCAATAATAGTATCAACTTGGATTTTTACACTATCTCGCCTTCCTACAAGGAGATTAACAGTGGGGGTAGACGCCATTATGGCGAAAATACAATATGGCGATCAGGTGTGGGCTAACCTAAAAGAGGCGCCAAACGTCTTCTTAATGGCGGGAAAATGACAACGTAAAATTATCTAAGTAAGTGTTGTGGAGTACAAATCACCCCTATTAAAGAACTAATGGAAGCAACCATCTATAATAAATACCATGGTTGCAAAGACTCAAACAGAGGACATTCCTATTCATGTTTTACCGCATGGTAGGAATCCGGTCATCTCCTACCACATTTAGTGGCGTTACTGTATTGCTATGAATAAATACATTGTATATTTTAACCTGTCACAATTTGTGGTTGTTATCTTTGTGACCCCTAGCACCGGTCTACAACACTGGCGACGAGAAATTAAGTAAAGAACAAACGTGAGGATTCTGACTTATACCAGTCACGACAAACTGGCTACCAGGATTACTCAAGAAAGTTACCGGATCATTCGACAAAAAACTGAATAACGAAGATTCGGGCAAGGATTTACTTGAAAAAAAAAAAAAAACGTCAAACAACAAAAGACGTCGTCAAAAAAGTCTTATCTTGCTGTTGAAAAAAAAATGCCACAAGAAGCCTAAACTACGAGTTAAAACGGAACTCATAAATGGCGTGGATTTACGACAACTGAAAAAAAAAAACTACTCAAAGTTTCAGTAAGTACAAAAAAAAAAATTGTTCATTCTAAAAAGATTGTCTTAAAAAGGCATTAGCATTGAAAAACAAAATTAAAAAGTTACGTCGGATTTTTCCGATTAAAATAAATTTTTCTCTGACTGACTGGCACGTTGAAAAAAACAAACACTTTCGACAACGCCGATCTTCCAGAGAAAGAAAAAGGATTAATCCCATAGAGATCAATCCCAGAAAAAAGAGCTATACGATCATTCCAGGGGAATGAAAAGCTCGGGAGGGGGGGTGTTGTGGGGTACAAATCACCCCTATTAAAGAACTAATGGAAGCAACCATCTATAATAAATACCATGGTTGCAAAGACTCAAACAGAGGACATTCCTATTCATGTTTTACCGCATGGTAGGAATCCGGTCATCTCCTACCACATTTAGTGGCGTTACTGTATTGCTATGAATAAATACATTGTATATTTTAATATGTCACAATTTGTGGTTGTTATCTTTGTGACCCCTAGCACGGGTCTACAACAGTAAGATTCCTACAAAAAAAATGGGAAAAGGCTGTATCATAGTTAACCAAATTCGTTCAAATGTAAGTCTAACAATTCCACTTGTCAGTCAAAGCAAAATTTCAAAGGAAAAATAATTACACAAAAATCATTCAATATCTAACATTCAACAGTTTCAAAAAATGGCGACTTAGAATACGCGGGAAATTTACAAAAATGACTCCACGTGGCGAACAAAAATGGCGGTCAGACTTCCAAACATGCAATTTTCACATAAAATACATAAAAAGAAAAGGAAAAAAAACAGTCAGCTTAAAACAGTATTAAAACCTGAACAGCAATAGAAGAAAATTAATTTAAATCTAAACTAGTAGCACATTTTCGAGTATTTTTTCCAATACGCGAAATATGGAACAAGAAGTAGAATGCTTTTAATAGAAGAAAATTAATTAAAAAAAAGCAGAATGCTTTTAATAGGAGAAAAATAGATATTATCCCCGCATATCGCCTGAAGTTTTTCCACCCAAACGAATATGGAACAAAAAAGCAGAATGCTTTTAATAGAAAAAAAATTAGATATTATCCAGCACATCGTTCTCAATACGTTCATTGTAAAACGAAAATGGGATAAAAAGCAGAATTGCTTTTAATAACAAAAAAGCAGAATGCTTTTAATAGAAAAAAAAATAGACATTATCCCAGCACATCGCCTGAAGTTCGTCCACCCAGACGAATCTAGGACAAAAAAAGCAGAATGTCGGATTTTTCGTGGGTGTTAACGAAAACCGCTCTAAACAAAGGTCATGTTATCTAGGGCAATTATCACAAAAAAAATTATAACAAGAGAGAAGGAATGGAAGAGTACGAGATGTTCATAAAAGTTAAAATAAAGTTTTATTTACAAAAAAAAGGTAGCTTGGACTGCTTTTTTTCCAAAGCTGGAATAAATAAATTATTCCTAGATAACGTACAAAAAAAATAAAAATCAAAAAAATACAACATCAGGATTTCTGAACATTAAAGTTAGATACAACAAAAATTGACACAATCTAAGAAAAGGAATAAATCCTTTTAAAACATGAACTTACTATAAAGTCAGTATTCTTACAAAATCAATCAAATAGTCTCTTTTTTTCTTTACACCAAAGTTACAATCAAAAGTAATAAAATTGACAAACCGTGCTTAATTCCGACACAAGTTTCATGGTAAAAATAACCTTTTTTTTTATTTATCAAACGTCTGTCACAAAGTTCTTTTTTTCTTTCTTTTTCTTCAATAATTTTCTTTTAGCAAATCCAACGTAAGAAATACGTCACAAGAACAGTCCAAATTTCAAATAAACATAATACTTGCTTTTTTCACCGTTTGTCCCGAACAGCATCACACGCGATTATGAGGATCCTTTTTTCGAAGTCATCTCTTTCAAATCGATCTGTGTTGCAAGTACGATCACTTTACGATTCTTAATCTCTGATTCAGAATCTTCTTAACAGCAAAGTATTTCAGTTCACGGGAGCTAAGCTCTTCAACATAGGCAATTTCGTTCTCGGAGTTATTTTTATCTCGTTCAAATTCTTCATAATTCTTCATTTCAAGTCTCTGACTTGAAACTTCTTCCCAAGGATAATATTCTGGACGGAAGGAAAAATATTTCATACATAAAAGGCAATTCTAGCCACGAGATACTCTATCTCTTAAATTTCTTCAAGTAGAAATTTTTCACAAAATTTAACGTCCACATGTGGACGGAGAAACAGTTTTTACAGGTGTTGTCTGTCTGGCGTCCAGCTCTGTTCTGATTAAATTTTGCGCCGATATCAAATCCAGACAGAAGTAATGCATCATTGCTAAAAATAGAAACCACGTGACACAAAATGGCTTCCTTAGCATAACTCCCACGCAACTAATCCATATGACCTTCCCCCCAGCACGCAAGCAAACTGACAGCCCTCAAACAAAGGGAAGTAACCCTTGACTCACTAGAAAATATATCGAAATTTCCACAGTACTTTACAGTCCTAAATTCCATATTTCCTAAAACCAAAATGTCAACATGGCGACAGGTCGACTACAAAAAGAAATTTAATATGATATCTGCCACAAAATCGTATGCGGAATCTGTGCAATTGGTACCCTTCACCCAACCACTAGCCCTAAGGCCATGATAGCATAACCAATTTCACTACAACTTGTTATGTTTTTAATCCATTTTTAATTATTTATAATTCAATGAAGGGGGAAAATTACAAATAAAAATAGAAAAAACAGAAAAACTATTTTTATCGATCAAATTATAAGAATAAACAAAAAGATTTGTTCATCTAGATAATAAAAAATTCAAATGAAATAAAAGTAGCAAGAAAAGATTTTTTTTAAATGGTATTTTTTTAAAGAGGAACAAAATTTGGTTTCACCGTTTCAGCGTTATTTCTTTCTTATGGACATATTTTAATAAAAAAAACTCACATAGTTTAATGTAACTTTTTTTCTAGACAATCAAATTTCGATTTTTTATGTTAAAATGTAGCTGGGTAAGTGTCCTTTTAAACAATGTAAGGAGTTTTAGATTTGGTTCAGAACTTGATTAGACATTGATCTTAAAAGGTGATGAAAATGTGGACATAAGATTTTAAATTTGCCAATATCTGTATACAAAAACTAAATGAGTTACAATAGCAATATTATTTAATGCTCATCCGATATAAACATAGCTCCAATATTAATGCCCTTCTTAAAGCCGCATAATACTGTTATAATCCCTTTTTAACAGATATATTACATACGCATTGTGATGCCATGTTACATCTCTCTTCGAAACAATCTTTAATTTTGATATCGTTGTTATGCTACTGACAAAACATTCGTTTTGGGACCATGAACATTGTTACAGTAATTATGAATTTTTGTTTTTACTGATGAGCCAATCTTTATGATGATTTAAAAGTTTTTTTTGTTCTCTTTCTTTTAGGATCTTGAACAGAATGCAAGTGGTACATTGGACTATGGCCTCCTCAACCAACAACTGAGCAACACTGCATCAGTAGTCAACATAAATGTTGCTGCACAGAAAGAACATTCACCAATCTTAAACAGTGCTAATAGCAAGGAACCCCCTGAAGTTTGTCTCATGTTTCTATTCAGGGAGCATTATTTAAATAAAAACTTAATTGGTTTAATTGTATTTATATATTCACATACCTATACTTATCCAAACATGAAACATTTTTGCCACTTTAAAATTCTAAAATAATTGTGTGTGTTTTTTCTTTCTGCCAAATTTTTCAGGGTGTTCACATGTAATTGCCTAAAAAAATAGAATCTCTTTTTTTTGGTGGGAGGTAGGGTGATTTAGCAGAGGATGTTAATCTACAATTACAGGAAAATATGAATCTCTTTTTGTTTTCGTAATTTGGACAGATCAGTGCTACTAAACTTCTGTTTTCATTTGTCAATAAGAATAATAGAAAAGAGGTTTGTTAAACATTAAGTTTGTTGTTAAACTTCACAAATAAGACATTTACTTAGCTAATTAAAAAAAGTAATTTATTTTTCACAGAAAATGTAAAAACTGTAAAAAGAGGGCGAGAGAGCACGCAAGCCAGCCACCCTCTCCCTCCCTCCCTTTTCTTATCTCGCTTGTGCCTTGTAGCGAGCGCTGATAGTTTAAGTTAGGGTGTTTTAGTCATTTATCCAATTAGTTTATTAAATAACATAATTCATTACTGTTAATATTGACACAACTATTGCATATATATATATATATATATATATATATATATATATATATATATATATTTGTGTTATAATGAAATAAATTCCAGGAGGAGATACGGGTATGAGAGCTCAATGTAATACACAGAGCAAGAATAAAATAAAATAACATGAAAAGTAACACGAAATTACATAATCATCGATGCAATAATTTATTTCAACGTTGTGGTATTGTCAAGCATCCAAGTGAGATGATTACATTTTTGACAATGAGAAAAGAAAAATTCACACTCAACAATTCAAATATATATATATAGAGAGAGAGTGACAACATATCTAATACATATTTAGAGAGAGGGGGAAATTTGAAGCATATTTAGTCTATAATTTTAAAGAGGGGGAAAGGGACATATATATATAGAGAGGAGGGGAAATTGTAAGGAGGCAATGTCTCTCAAGAAACCAGGTCAGCGTGGAAATCCACGTCCACTGTCTGGCGACCAAAGAAACATCTCGGAGTAGGGGGAGACATAAGGAAAGGAAAGCTTTGAAAACAGACAACAAACATTCAAGGTCAGAGACCATGTCACATATATACACATACACAAGCATGTATACACACGCGCACACATACATATATATATACATATACACACACATATATATATATATATATATATATATATATATATATATATATCCAGTCTACACTAATCCACAAATAAAACAATTTAATTCACCCTAAAAAAATTAACGTGTTTTCTAAAGAAAACAATCGTAAAACCATGGTATTTTAAGTAAATTATTTGATTATATGACAATAATAAACTCTAAGAAATCAACTGGTAACATTATCAAACTAGATTGATTATGGCTTGTCGTAAATCCATCCTTGTAAATAATCAGGAAACATGGATTAAACAGAACAATAACAACTTTGATGTCCCGATGGGAGCATTTGACTCAGCATATATTGAAGATCTGGTGGGTATTTTTATAATTTACACAATTAGTAGAATTGCAGAGCCTAACTTAGTGGGGTTATACAGGGATGATGGACTTATTGTTATCCCTAATAGTAACGGCCCCCTGGTATCTAAAATACACAAAAAATTAATAAGAGCTTTCAAATACTTAGGACTGAAAATAGATATAACCCCAAATTGTATGGAACTAAATTATCTAGATATTACCCTGAACTTGAAAGAGGGGATATACAAACCCTTTAATAAAGATAACCACACTCTATCTTATATTAATATTAGATCCAACCACCCGAAGTGTATAATTAAACAAATACCTAAAATGATTAACACTAGAATTAATAAACTCTCGGCAAACAAGAAAATCTTTGAAGCAAATAAACACTTATATAATAGAGCGCTAGATAGCAGTGGTTACACTGAAAAACTCAAATATACCGGAAATAAAAATAAATCCAGGAATAGAGGCCGGAAAATAATATGGTTCCATCCACCTTACTGTCAACATCAACATCGGTAAAGTGTTCTTGAACCTGGTAGACAAGCATTTTAACGTGAACAATCCACTAAGTAAGATATTCAACAAAAAACTATTAAAATTAGTTACTCTTGTACCAAGAACATGGATAATTAGCACCCATAATCATAAAATATTAAATAATTCTAATAACAATAAGGCTAAAGTAAATAAATGTAATTGTCAGGTGAAGAATGAATGCCCACTGGACGGCAACTGTAAAGTAGAGTGCGTAGTTTATAAGGCCATGATATGTCCGGAAGATAACAACAGGGATAAGAGTATACATTGGCATTTCCGTGGGAAACTGGAAACGGCATTTCTATGACCACAAACACTCATTCGTAAACCCAGAACTTAAGAACAAAACAGAGTTAGCGAAACAATGGTGGCTACTGATAAATGAAAACCGGCCACCAGTGGTTTCTTGATCAATCCTATGTTATTCTAACATTCCAAATGGATTTAGGCAAAGATACAATTTGTGTTTGGAGGAAAAAATAAGAATCCTGAAATACGGACACTGTAATCTTCTGAATAAAAGAGATGAACTAATGGCAAAATGCAGACATAAATGTAAATTTAAAATAACCAACAACTCGCAATTCGAGATACATTTAGATCAGTAGCAGTGGAGATACTGAATTGGATCTGACTAATCCCCTTCTTAATTCTTTATCTATGTATCTCTTTATTGCAACATGGCTATCTACATGGGTATAGATGTTTGCTTGTATATGGGTGTATATGGTTATGTTTGCGTATATATACATGTGTGGGTGTATGTATATATATATATATTTACAGATGTTTGTAATGGTATGTATGTATTTGTATGTATATTATGTATATATGTATATATGTGTGCATGTATATGTTGTGTATGTGTGGGTGTATGTATGTATCTATATATATATATATATATGCATGTATATGTATGTATGGGGTAATATGTTCATGTGTGTGTATGTATGTAATAATTATATTTTTTTTGATTAATCAAATGGGCTATTATATAATATTATTATGATTAGTATTATTATTGTTATCATATGGCCTCGTGATTTGTTTTAATTGGTAGTTTGGGCTATTGTTGATAATGTTACCAGCTGATTTCTTAGAGTTTATTATTGTCATATAATCAAATAATTTACTTTAAACAACATTGTTTTACGATTGTTTTCTTCAGAAAACACGTTAATTTTTTAGGGTGAATTAAATTGTTTTATTTGTGGACTGGATATATATATATATGTATGTGTGTGCGTGTGTATACATGCATGTGACATGGTCTCTGACTTTGGATTTCTGTTGTCTGTTTATAAATATTTCCTTTTTTTTATGTCTCTCCCTACTCCGAGATGTTTCTTTGGTCGCCAGACAGTGGACGTTGATTTCCAGGTTTCAGAGGCGGATTTGGGGTTGGTGATATCTAGACACGCTGACCTGTTTTTTTGAGAGACATTGAATACTCTCCCTGCCTCCTTACAATTTCCCCCTCTCTTTATATATATATATATATGGTCCTTTCCCCCTCTCTATATTGCCTTTAGTCATAAATCGTGCAATCCTACTTCTTTAAAATTATAGATTAAATATGCTTCAAATTTCCATCTATCTAATACATATTTATGTATTAGATATATTGTCACTCTCTCTCTCTATATATATATATATATATATATTTGAATTGTTGAGTGTGAATTTCTCTTTTCTCATTGTCAACAATGTAATCATCGCACAAATTATTGCATCGATGATTATGTAATTTCGTGTTACTCTATTTTATTATATATATATATATATAGTAAAAATAACAGAATACAATTCCAAATTAATAACACTAAACATTAATTTATTATGAACTTTAAAAAAATAGTTATGCAAATTAGACATTAAAGGGACTCTCTCTTAATCGTTGATCTGTACTATATATAGAGTATTTCAAAATATTATGCTGTACTATTGATTTAAATAAGTAACCCATTTTGATAGTAATATAGGAGTGATAAATAAAAAAAACTTTTGCATTTATTCATTTAGATTTTAAATATTTGTAACCATCAACAATTAAATATTTTTTTCAGATCTTAATAGATCTGAAAAAACAAAAATATTTACCATAAACATTCAAAGTTAAAATTCTCCTCAACTGTTATCTTGCTAAAAGTTATGATCATGGTGAATGAGGGGGGGGGGGGGGGGGCTCTGATTGGTTGAGCCAGATCATATGTTAGGAGGAAGGGGCATTTTGAAATAGCAATTAGAGTTAGTAGTTGTTTCTTTGCAGCAGTGACGACTGACAGAAACCTGTCCAACCTGGAAATGATAATGAAAAGTTGCAAAAAATTTATATACACCTAACCTTGGGAACCCAGATAATGGTTCACAGGATCAAATAAGTTAATGTTATAAATATTCAGTGTTGCCCATGTTCATTGATTCATCCCAAATCAGCTTTTAGCTATGAGGAGAGAAGATCTAGATAGCAACCCTGTTCACCATACATGAAGTCGAGATAGCAAAGCCACTGAGACAATCACTGAGGATATAACAAATATTCCATTGGGTTGATGGCTTTCTGTAAGATTGCTTTAAGTCATGATTGTGGCTTTAATAAAATTTAACTTTTCAAATTCTGTACATACCTTCAAATTAGTTAGATCCACTTGCTTCATTTTTCCTCCACAATTAGTAGACTTCATTATAAAATATATTTTCTATGTTGATAAAATGCCATCACTCTTCAATGTGCTTTTCTATGTACTTACATAATAACAGTTAATTCTCTTTTCGATAACTGTTTCTCTTGCCTATATTTTCAGATTACACCAAATCAGCATAAACCAAGTTTATTGTCAAAAGGTAAATTAATTATTGAAAACATTTCTTTAGCTTGCTTTTTACTATAAAGCCTGTTGTTATTACATTTCCAATGATGTTAATTTTGATTCTTTGTTCTTTTTTTAGTATCCCTGAAGGATTCACAGGGATCTTCCTTAAATACAACCGGAATATCTACCCAGGCACATGCTGAACATTCTCCTGTTGTCAGTAAAGAGCATGTCAAAAATGCTTTCAAAGATACTGAGTTTGTTCCCATTCAAAAAGGTTTTTGAAGATTTTGTATATTCTTAAATTAAACAAATAAAACTTATAGCAATTTAATCTGATTTTTATTGGAAGAAAAGAATTGGTACTTTTATAGAGTACATGGTCTATTCTTATATGTGTGATCAATCCCAAACTAGAATGTGTTGTACTAAGAAACAAATAACACAATCAGACATAGGTAATTTGTTAAAACTGACATAAAAAATAAGAGTAAATTGCTAATTTCATTCGTACATCATTTCATTATGCTTACTACACTTTCAAAACTTCAACAAAAGCAAAATATCCAGAGCTTCTCCAACCACTAATATCAAAATAAGACCAATGTGAAAGAGATTCTGAAACGTAAAAGATTCAACCAAGATTGGTAATTTTAGCTCAACGACTGTAAATTCACTTGGCCTTTTGGCAAGAAGCAAAATGTAGTATCCGTTCTGATACTACACTTCATTTTTTTCTGTCCTCGGTAGTGAAGGAGAAAACCATTCTTGACTGAGGTATTTTAATTTTTGTCTCAATCCATTATGTCCCTTTTTGGTGAGCTGGATTTTCCTCGTATTAAAAACTAACTTTGCATCTAACTTTGCTCCTGTGAAGAGCAAGTTAATAGAAACTGTAAATTCACCAATCTGAAATTAACCAACCACCCAACTTATAAAAATGTTATTTATGAACCCCCTTTTGTTCAATGAAGGTCATATATCTTTATTGTACGACAAAAGTTTCTTTGAATTTAAACTCAGTTAAAATTATTCTATCAATTTGTACAATTTATTTACTTAATGTGAAAATAAGACCATATAAAAACTAAACTTTGTGAAACACCCAAATGTGAAAATAGTATTTTGTGCTGTTTCATACAATAGAGGGCAATATGGTGACACACATAATAGTATCATATAATAAGTCAAAATTACTTGTTATTGAAATGCACTGAGATTCTAAGAGCTTATTGCTATTAGAAGATTGTGCAGTTGTAAAGCACCAAACCTTCTGTTCCTGTAAAAAGTAAACTAACTTAAAACCCAAATTATTATCACTCGAAGGCCTATCTTTGAAGCCATGTTTTTTTATTCCTCATACAACACTGGATTTTGTAAAATGCCACAAACCAATGCAATTTTTTATATTTAGGCTAACAATTTTATCTCCTTATTTGAGAAATGGTTCAATTTGAAAAGTTATTTTTCACTTGAGATGCACATATATAACATTCTATATATATATATATATATATATATAGTGTGTGTACGAAATTCCAGGACAAGAATTCATCTGGTCTGGTAAAGTCTTACTAGAAACAACATCACTTGGAGAAGGTGCACCATTCCTTGTATAAGCTAGTGTGTAGTCATAATGAGGGGATCTTATTCAGGCTTCGAATACTATGTTATTTTGAATATATTTGGTCAGGGTTTAGTTAAAGATGCTGCAGCGCCCAGATGCACATTTTGCAATCAATAAATAACAGTAAAACACCTAATGATCAAGTGCAAAAAATACAAACACATACAAAACAACTTTTTTAAAAAAGGAAATATTAATTCACTGTTTAAAAAAAATAACACCTTACCAGATTATAAAATACTTAAAAGAAACACAGCTTTTTAAATTTCTCTAGGAAATATCACAAAAGAAGTATCATAAATATAAACTTGTTGATGAGCCGTAAAACAAAATCAATCCAATCCTAAGATTATTATTGTTTCCTTATTCAGATGGCTACATGGAGAAATGTCCTCACATGTTTTCTTTATACCTGTAATTGACTGCCTTAACTTCAAAATCCTAACTTACTACTTGATTTTACTCAACGAATCACAGCTTTTTATCGGTCACATCTTACTATTTAACAAAATTTGAATTATCTTTTTCCTTTTCAATTCATCTTCAAAATGACAAATCTCAAATATTTGAATCTATGTTTTTAAAGTAACTGAAGGAAATGTCATGGCTTATATACTTCCAAATCTTTTTTCTTCTTCCAAGACAATAATGGTACCATCACAAGCCAAGAGATGGAAGACTTGCACATTGCCTTGCAGAATATTGACATGTCATCAACATTACCACCTAATGAGCTACCTCTACCTGATCATGATATTCAGAATTTTTTTAATCCTGCAGTAACCGAATTACCAGATGAAATTGAAGTCCAAACACCCTCAGAAAATGATGACTATGCGGTTATTATTGGTGAGATTTTTATTGAATAAAAACATAAGTATAAATTTTACCACATTAAGTTCTACTTATTTGTAGGTGCATCACTTTCCTCTTGTTGCTCAGGTATACTTTGGTGCAGGATTTTTGGTACCAAGGCCTAACTATTTTTGTTATTTTGTTTGTGTAGTCTGTGAATTTTATGCTGTTTTAAAGCTCAGTCTCATATTGATTTTTTGCCACATGGCGCATTAGTATGGCACATTTCATATATAAATAAAAGCAATTTTATGTTTACAAAAATGTTCTGACAAAAGAATTGCTAACATCGTTATCCTGATATATGATCAAGCTAATGATGTTAGTGCTGTTGAGCATGTCGACAGCAATTCAATTTTAGAACATCATATACTTTTTAATGAATGAATACATTGAATGAAAAATAAATTTACATTCGTAAAATTAAGAAAATTAAACTTTAAAAATATTCACTGAGTATTTTTTTTAAAAGTTCACAATACTATAAGGTACCACATTTTCAGATTATAACAGATTTTTAAAAAATACTAAATGTTATTTAACATTTGGTGGTGGTGGTGATGGTGGGTATGCATAATACACTTCCTTCAAATGTTGTTTTTTAGAAAACTCAACTTTTGACATAAATTAAATTGCAATTATTTTGCAATTTAATTTCATTTAAAAGGAAAAAGAATGAAATTAAAATTTTATAATCACTTTTTTAAAAAAATTACTTCAACAGGGATGTTAGACTTCCACTTTTATGTCCTTTTTTTGTCATTTGGCTTGATTTTATTTCTCTTTCTGTTTCTTCCTTTCTCGCGTTTTATCTTCCTTTTTCTCTTCCTGTTTTTTTCTTCCTCTTCATCTCTCAGAAGAGAAGACTTTGTTTCATCTAAGAATGACTCTCCTCCACATACGCGCTTGGAGTCTTTCTCATTCTAACGGCCAAGGTTTTTTGTTTATTTCTTCAAAATAAACTTTAAACATTCTTTTTACTCAACAAGCTAACTTTAACAGAAATTAACAAATTTAAAAGCAAAAATGAAGTTAAAAACATCAGTTGATACTTTCAGTATGAAAAAAGGGTATTGTAGATTAACACCCTTCACTACAACGCCCCTCCCCTCTCCTCCAAATGAGATTCTATGTTTTTTAGGCGATTATGTGAGAACACCCTGAAAAACTTGTCAGAAAGAAGAGAAAAAAAATTATTTGATAATGTAGAATCAGGGATCAGTTGCTCATATGAATTTAACATGAAATAATCTCCCATTCCAGGCCATTCTAGCGTTTTCGGGCAGTTAACCATATTTTTTGCTATGGAATTGAAAGATAAATTCTGCATTTTTCTTTTTTGAGTGGGTCTACTTTTTAGGTGATAACATGTGGTTTTACAAGTTTTTTTTGTTGAGGCACTTGAAATTAAGGTTAGTGGTAGGGTTAAGGAAGTTTTTTTCGGGGGGGGGGTTGCCACTTGGACTTAGGGTGAGTGGTAAGGTTATGGAAAGGGTTTTTCTAGGGGGCTTCCCACTCTGACCTAGGTTTAGTGGTAGGGTAAGTAATTATTATTTTATTTTTTTACTAACTTTTCACCATGAACGTACAGAACTTATCTCCCATAGCAAAAATCTTGTTTTGTTAACTGACTCATGTTGGGAAATTAGTGGGAGGCCGTGACTGCCCAGGTTGGAAAATTCATTTTGATTTCAGCTTTATTTTGCCATTGGCCACTCACATCCTTGCTACAAATTATAATGTGTAATATTCATTGTAGTGATACTATATTAAAAAATATAATATTTGGTTTAGTGATGTCATATTACAAAATGTTATCACCAATTACCTATGTTATGTTCCAATCTATGGCACACTGTAAGTTGGAACGATAGTGCGGCTTATGACAAGTTACACATTAATAATGTTAGGAATACAGATATGAACTTGCAATTTTCCCTCAGCTATGTTCAATTAATCATATACGATGAATCATTTACTGTGTTTCAGCAATATATGTTTCAGCATTAAATCACCCCAAAAGGTTTGATTTGTGAAATGGACAAACCAAACCATGCAATTATATTACTCTGTTTGAGATTCAAACTTGACACTAGAAAGGAGAAAAGATAATCAAACTAGAGTATATCAACCAAACTTTGAAAAATGAAAATATATTGTAGGATTCCAATTTTGTCGATAATTTGTTACAATGTTTTCCTGCAAGTGCACAAATTAAAAGCTACAAGCTAAAAGATGACAAGGAAACAGGAGGAGGAAATGAAATAACTGATTTATTTTTGGCTACAACTGGATGCAAGACGATAATGAAAGTCTCTACCATGGTGTATCCCACAACTCTGGAAGACCGAACTTTCAAAACAATAAGTCATATCCCAAGAAGAAATATGTCCAAGTTGATGAAACCAAAAATTGACAAATCCTAACCCGATGAACCAACCCTAAAATATTTACACCATCTACGAAATGCGAGTAGATATTGCGAGTTTGAATAACTCTGATAAGAAGAACAGACGATTGAAGAGAACTTTATTCAATTAAGGTTAATTGAAGTGCATCACAGTTATATAAAATAATTGAACAGCTACAAATAGGAAATATGTCTTTAAATACCTGCATTGACTTTTCCCTTGGGAAAAAAAAGGGTAGTATGCCCGGAGAGAAAGTAAACACAGACCACGGCATCAGACACTTAATATGTCAATCGCGTCCAGCAGCAAATTAATCCATTAATTCATTCTGTGTTCAGTTTTAATAAATTTGTTAAACGTTTCTCTTGATAGTTCATCCATTTTATTTAAAAGTTATTATTTATTATAACCTAAATTACGAGGTTATAAAAGTGACGACGAGGACGAGATAAATTTACATTTTTCATAAACAAGAAAGAAAAAAAATGGAATGTACAATACAACAGTTACTACAACAACAATTATGTTTGATGGAGTTATTTTCAGAGAGATTTTCCACGCCTACATCGTCGATTTCAGAAACAAATCTTAGGACGGCTACAGATTCACTTTCGCAGACAATAACCAGATTTCGTTACGACCCAATGGCAAATTCGATGTTCGAAACATGGTTTGCGCGTTTCGAGGACATTTTTCGAGTTGATTTCAAGGATCAAGCTGACGACTGGAAGGTAAGACTTCTGGTACGGAAGCTTGAGACGTCGGAACATGATCGGTATACAAATTACATATTGCCAAAACATTCTCGTGACTACAGTTTCCACAGCACAGTTGAAACCTGTCGTCCGAAAAAAAAACACCTTCTTGTTGTCTCTCTTCATGGGACACCCAATCCGACCTCCACCGTTCACTGGTCTCAATCAGGAACTGAACCAACAAAGACAATACAGCATTACTTATACCCGCCATCTTTGGAGTTTAATAGAAATCTCGCAAGATTCACGTCCGCCCGACGAGATTACGGGTAGGCCTTATGTTTTTATTTTTCCACTACATGCCCCCGTGATCTTAAAATCACATCTCACCTCGCATAGTCAGCCATCCAGACCGGTTGTCTCCTCTCACGATTAGAGCGTCGCGGGGGTTCTTCCAACGGGGGTTCACCGGCTTCTTCCTCAGCATCTCCATTTGATGGCAGAGAGACACGACGTATGTCAAGCACGTGTCGCGGCATCCCGTCAACACTCACATTGTTTACAGACTGTACATGCGTTACCCTTCCTCGTCCCCAACGTGTAGTGCATAGAGCTCCCGGTGGCTTGACCCACACTTCTTCACCAACTGTGATGGATCCTTGTCCCTCTTCACTCATGTTCGTTCTAGCAAGAGGATGACGGCACTCATACCGAAAGACTGACTGATGCGACACTGACTCTTCATCTTGACCACTCTTTGGAGACATGTACCAAAATACCGCCTCTTCTGGTGAGATTCGGCCTCTCTCTGCAACAGCTTTTATGGTTCGGTGATGCCTTTCGACAATCCCATTTCCTCCCGGTCGAAATGCAGCCCGAAAAAATTGCCGGGTACCCCACCTAGCACACAGCTCTGCAAAGTCTTCAGAGCGGAAGGCGGCACCATTATCCAGTAATATTTCCTCCACTGGCCCCCTCTCCAAAAACACCGCCTCCACGGCTCTGCAGATTTCACTCGCGGTTTCCGCTCTCAACTTACGCCAGATTGCTACTCTCCCAGGTCCACAGTCAACCATTGACAGGAATATATCGTTCCTATAATGCGTGACGTCAATGGCCAGCCGTTTCCAAGTTTCAGTCACCTGTAATTCCCCTCTCTCGTGCCTGGATGGGGCAGGGTCAATTGATTGACACTCTCTGCATTGTTCCACCACCTCTTTAACCGCCTCCTTTGTCACACTCGGGTTCACCTTTCTTGCAAGAAAAAGTGTCCTCTCTTTCCCAAAGTGGTGCATTTCATGCAGCTCTCTCGTTTCCTCACTAACAGCGCACACAGCCGCTGCATCCTTCTCTTTAAGCCAGGCCTTCTTTACTCGGGTCAGGGCATCTGCTCTGTTCTTTTGAGTTGGGACAAGCGTAACCAACACTCTCAGTCCAAACTCGCGAATCAAGTCTCCCAAAATCCCGAGCCTACGCTTGATCAGCATCTCAGCTGCTCCCTTGGTCCTTACTCTCCTGTCTCCTGAGACTTCTGACTGGATCCAGGAGGCCACTGTGGCCGAGTCCGTTTTCAACTCTGCATTTTTCGAGCCCCACTTTAGAGCCAGGTTCACTCCCTTTGCTGCAGCCTCGAGCTCTGCAACATTTATGTGGGCATGGTCATTCCTTTTGCGTAGCCAAACGGCATCCTCCACTGTTGCTCCTCCAATTTCAAGCAGCACACCGAGAGCCAGAGAGCTAGCATCACACCAGATCACACCTTCTTTGCCCCGTTCGACACGCCATTTTCCTTTGACGGGGTCTTCCACCTTAACCTCCTCCACCACCTCGCGTATCAACTGCACAACATCCTCAGTCACTGTGTCATCCCAGCGGCCGCCTTCGGTCCGCCTTTTTATATAGCTGCATGCTACTCTGAGCCACCCGCAAATGGGGTAATGGCCAACCAGCTTCCCACATATGGAGAACAGCTCTCTCTTAGTCAGTCCGTCTGAGATATCGGGCACCTCATTACCTCGTCCGAACATCAACGTCCCCTCCTTATTCCTTTGCAGCTTTAGTCCTAGGGCCGTGCCATTTTCTAGTGGCTCAGGTGGCTTCGCAATCAACCCATATCTTCCAACGTGATTGCTAACACTTTCCGCGGACGGATTTCCTTCCTCGACCAAGATGTCATCAATATATGAGCTTGTGGCCCTCTCCACCTCGTTATCTTTCCCCAGCACTGTTTTCAAAATTGCAGTCATAATTTTGGGTGCAGAACTGAGCCCAAAACCCAACCTTGTCAAGCAAAAGGTCTGACCCTTGAACTTAACCAGCTGGTACCGCCATAGCTTCTCGTCTATGTGTATCTGGAGGTAGGCTGATTTTAGGTCCACAATCTTGCTTGCCCGCTCCATCTTCCTCCACTCTCGCATTACTTCCTCGCAAACGTCGATACCGTCCCCTGTGTGGCAAGCAATATGCTGGTTTAGCTCTCTGTAGTCCAATACTGGCCTAACCTGCCCTTTGGTGGGCTGGACTACCGCCATGAGTGGTAGGACTCCGTCTGCTTCCCCGGACCATGGTACAAGGATACCTTCCTCAATCCACCTCGCTATCTCTTTCTCAAATTCAGCTCTTGTGTCACCATTCAGAGTACTTTCGTAGCACCCAACTTGATTTTTTAGTATTGGCGGCTCTGAAACCCAACGCCATTCCACCGTCCACTTATCTCCATCAAAACTGGCCTAAAAGTCTTTGTCTTTGATTTGGCACGGTTCCGCCTTCTTGGCTTTAACACTCTCCATTCCTGCCAATCCGACTGGGCGCTCGCATCCAAATGTGATCATGCCCATGCTAAACATAGCACCCCCTAGTCGATCGATGACATCCAGGCAGGCCCAACACAACATCAACACCTGCAACAAGCCGCTCCATCACAATTGCCCTCACCTCAAGTTCGGTCTCTCTCACTATTATTCTCACAGTGCACATTCCTCGGCACATCACCTCACGGCCATCAACCGCCCTCACACTGGTCGTTCCATGCCAAGATTTAGCAACATCCGTTGTCACCAACATGGTCATGCAGCCGGTATCAACCAGGGCTTTGGCTCTCTTCCCGTTTGCGGTGACCTCCACCTGTGGTAATGCAGTCCTATGCGCCGTCACTTGATAGGGGGGGGGGGGGGTAGCCACTGGCGCTATGGCACCCCTCTAATCGTTTCCCTGCACCGTGCAGGTTCAGCTGATATGCCCAGTTTTTCCACAACGGAAGCAGGTTATGCCAGGCTTAGGTTCTCGGCAGTCCCGTACAAAATGAGGCCCCTGGCATCGAAAACATTTCACTGGGGCTTTTCCAGGTGACCGCCCCCACGAGAGATTCTCCTTAACTGCGGACTTCTCTCCCATCAGGCTTACACTCGCGGTTGCCTCCAACTGGTGACTCTTCTTTGTCAGCACCCTGGCATGGGTCAGCACTTCATCCATGTTCATGCTCTCGATCATTGTCAGTCTCTGCAGCTCTGTGGACACACTATCAGGAAGACCAGTCACAAACGTCATTTTCACAGTTTTTTCAAGGCTCATCCCTGCATAACCCGCCAGTCCCGCTAGCCTCCGGATCTCCGTCGCAAAGACATCTACTGGCTCCCCTGTCCATGTGATCCTGCGCATTTTGCTATAGGCGTCGAAAACGCTTTCTGCGAAAGCGGTCTTTAGTCTTGCCTCTATCAAATCTGCGTCGTCTTGTTCAGCGTCATTCATTTCCAGGTAGACCGAAAGTGCATTTCCTTCCAAATATAATGGAATCAAGGTTGCCACATCCTCAATTTTTTGCAATCTTGCTACCATCTAAAACATGATTCAACTATGGTACAACAAGCATCAGCATCCATGGTAAACACAGTCCAAAAACAACGTCGGCCCACCTCACCGACTTCAAAATCTGTCCAGCCCCCAACAGCTTGTTGGATTTATGGCAACTGGCATTTTGTGCGAAACTGCACCTTCAAGACACACCGCTGTCGCAGCTGCAATCGACAGACATAAAGAGGGATTTTGCACCCCTCCAGGACTAAAACCAACCCATAATAGGCAAACCTCGCATAACAGGCAACGACAGCAGCACAGAACAAAAACAAACAGTCTGATAGCAACTTTTCTCTCAAACCAAAAATCCAAACGAAAATATGTTGCAGTACAATTGAATGGCCATCCTATTCAACTGCAAATCGATACAGCATCAGATATAACTATTATATCACAAAAACTATGGAAAGCCATAGGCCAGCCTTCATTGACACCAACAAGTCAGGTAGCACAGAGTGCGTCTGGAGATTGTGTTCACATTATGGGTCAATTACTCGCTACCATCAAAATGAAAGAAAAAACGGTGTCAGGTACCGTATACATAGCAAACTCATGCCATAATTTGCTGGGAATTGATTTTATCGAGTTACTAGGTCTTCTCGACATTCCACTAAATCAGATATGTGAGGTGGTGTCTAGATCGTCACCTCAGAGCAGTAAAGACGACCTCAGCAAAAAGAAACAGCAATGGTGGCGGCGGAACACTCAACCAACCACCTCCTACATGCAGCAAGCACCAATTCACCACCAAGTCAATTACCCACCAGAGGTGTACCAGCCAGGACCACACCCCAATTGGTATGGACCGCCACAGCCTCAACAACAGGCTCCCTACTTCTCTACACAGCATCTCCCGCCTGGTGGTCCAGCAGCAGCAGCAAGGTTCGGGTCCTCGCAATACAACAGTCCTAAGCAGGAATTGCGCACCATGTTGCGTGTTCGTCAGCCATCAACCCAGGGTTACATTCAGCATAACACACTTTCGGTCGCCACCATATCATCCTCAATCCAACGGACAAGCCAAAAGATTTGTAGACACATTCAAAAGGGCACTACTAAAAGCAAGAGGGGAGGGAACAACAGAAGAGATACTACATGCTTTCCTCCTTTCATATAGAATAACACCAAATGAGGCTGTGAAGAATGGTCTATCACCAGCAGAGGCACTCATGGGACGAAAACTCCGTACCATACTGGACGCTTTACGTCCCCAGCCACAAAGGCAACAACCAAGCCCTAACAAAACAAAAGCTTTTTCAGTTGGCACACCAGTGTTTGCTCGGAATTACAGACCTGGCCGGCCAAACTGAGTACCAGGCATCATCCGCAAAATAAATGGACAATTCCTGTATGATGGTCAAGTCAGGAGTCAATTCTGGGCAAGGCACAAAAACCAGTTGCGTCTCAGATGCTCTGTAGACAACTAGAACAACAGAACAACCATTCCGTTTGATTTGTTAATGGACACATTTGAACTGCCATCTCCATCACCTCCCATGCAGACAAATACAAATGAGAATTATCAAAGACCTCACAGGAGTTGGCCAAAGCGCTGTCGCACTAGGGTAAAGCACCTCCAAGTTGACCCCAGGTGCGCTCGATACAGTTAAAGACTAAAACGGAGAGATGTTAGGACACCTAACGAAAAGGAATTATCTCCCTTGAACCATTTCGGGAGTTAAGAGTTATCGCCCGTGGGAAAAGGGTAGTATGCCCGGAGAGAAAGTAAACACAGACCACGGCATCAGACACTTAATATGTCAATCGCGTCCAGCGGCAAATTAATTCATTAATTCATTCTGTATTCAGTTTTAATAAATCTGTTAAACGTTTCTCTTGATAGTTCATCCATTTTATTTACAAGTTATTATTTATTATAACCTAAATTACGAGGTTATAAAACTTTTTTATACAGCAACAAAAATTAATACAGAAATTCAATCAGTATAAAAATCAACCCAGCGAACAAATATTCGCCAATACGTACATGTTAAAAAAGATTTTAAAATATTGCTTTTGTGGACGTGAAAATTAAAAAGAAAATCGTTGAAAGAGTTGAAGAAAACGAAAACAATATGGAAGGTTTTTCATTAAAAAAAAACAAAGACAAAAATATGAAAAAAATTGAACAAGAGATATTATATAAAAGTTAAAATCAACAATTTTGATTCGAATATGCGAATGGATATCAGCAGTGAGGTAACGCTTATCCCAAAGATTTATGGGAATGCATTGGAAAGAGCAATTTACAATTCCACCAATTTGATGGGTCGATCATAAAAACTTTAGGGTACTTTGAAGGTTTCTTAGAGTTAGAAGATAATTTGAAGTAATATCTATAATTGTCACAATGTGTAAAAAGAACTATTTATTCTTGGAAATGATGTGCTTAACATAAATTCTACCAAATTAATTAATGGAAAAAAGCAAAAAGTTAAAAAAACTATAAAGCGAGTTTAAAATTAAAAGAAAATGGTACCCCCCCCTCTTATTATGAGGCATGAAAATTACCAGTACATTTGTTGCCATTAGTAGTAGCAAAACTATAAAAATTAATAGAACAAAACCTTCTTGAACATGTTCCACCAGGGGCTAATAAGTGGGCATCACCCATTGTAGTTTTGAGAAAGTTAGATGGAGACCTACGTATATGTGGAGATTATAAAATAGGTGAGTATTCTTATAGATAACGCACCATGTTTCCGTGACTTTGCGTCGTCAACATTCGGAAGGTCTCGGAAGCACCCAAGAATTGACAAAACTATTAACCAATCAGGTTGCAGCAGACATTAGCCAATCAGATTACAGCAAGCAGCCGATAACTTTTGGAAGAAATTAATTGCATGCAATAACAAAAAAATGAATTTCTATAATCTGTTAGCTCGTTGAATCTCTCGAAGGACTAATTGAGTTCTGCCAGCAAAGGTCTCTTTTAGCAAAACAAAAAAGATGCGATAAATGTTAATGTATGTGTCGGTTGAAGTTCCAAAAAAGTCCTGCAGACCAATATCCCTGGAGATGCTCCAACAATGAATGCAGGTCTTGAATTTCACTAAGAACTGGAACTTTTTTTTCCTGATCCAAGATGGAAATTTCAAAGATCCTGAAACTGATATACCTGTGGTCCAGGATATAGCAACTGGAAAAAAATTGCAAAAGGAATGCGGCGTACTGTCACTGAACATGCAGGTTGATTGGAAGGATTTTCTGCGGGAGGTCTGCGAAGACCACTTGTTACGCAATCCTCGACAACTTGGGAGGTCCAAGGCATACGGTTGGAATAAACGAGTCTATGTTCAACCGTAGGAAACATAATGTTGGCTGGGTTCTCCAGCCGCTCTGGGTCTTCGGGAGATATGACCCCACAGAGAAAGAGGAACAGGAACACTGAACCCCTCTTTCCAATAATAAAACAATTCATCCTTCCTGAGACCACAGTTGTATCAGATTGTTGGAAGGCCTACAACAAGTTAGGAGAGGAGGGATATCAACACCTGACGATGAAATTTTTTTACATTTTTTCCGTCTCCACACAGAAGGTCAAAGGTATGTTCACTCTTGTGCTCACATTTACTGCCACTGCCACTGCCACCCACTTCACCAGAACTTAATAAATTTTGTTGTAGTATCATTAGTCTTTCATCATTTCATTCTTGCTATTGTCTGCATTTTTAACTTAAATATAGGGCACTCCCTTAAATGACTCTTTCTTTTTTCCAGGTGTTTTGATTGGCTAAAATAATTACTTCATTTCTTTCAGAGGGCATAGCTTTTTCATTCTCTGAATAGAAAATTACATTTCCAAACAGTACACTGCTATTGCAGTCAATACCACAATTTTTGCAACCAATATTCACTGGCTTATTCCAAACATAAACATTTGTAATTTCTTTTCTTTTTAATTTACTTTTTCCTTCTTCCTGGCAAATATACATTCGTTAACAAACTTTTCACTCCAGAAACATTCTTTTTTTTTTAAGATGACAACTGGAAACCCAACAAAATCAACGATGGACATGTTAAATATTTGGAAAAGGAAGTTGAATTTTGGAAGAACAAGTATGAAGAAGAAAAACAGCAACTCCTGCAACTGAAAAGTATATTTGAAAATGTTTTATTTTTAGTTTATTTTTTAGAAATAGTTATATAATCTCTTACTAGCATGCATTAATATGTTTTAGAGAAAAGAATTTGATATCAATTCAGTAATCCTTTGACTAAAAAGAAACCAGATAAAAGTTTATATTTTAATTTTGTTATATATCAAATATGCAGCTGGAATGAATGGGAAGGTGTGATGGTTCCTTGCAATGGAAGCTGACCTCTAATCTGAAGAAATAAACAAAAACATAAAATGACAGGTCAGGTTCAGACTGAATGATAGTCTTTTAAAAAATATGAGCATGGCTTCATATTTTCTGTGGCCATATATATGCTTACTATATTTATTAGAGTAAAGTGCTTAATATAGAATGTAGATCTAAGTTTTAAGAGTGTAGATATAGAATCAAGAATCATTGACTGTCAATTGATATACCTGTGGTCCAGGATATAGCAACTCCCCTTGCATTTGTCAAACTGGTATGTATGGTCACTATATGTTATTGATTCTGTGCTTATGCTCTTTAAACTTATATATTACTATAATTTATTAAATAAATGAAAGTTGTATTTTCTTTCTGTCTGTCCGGCTAAAACTCAGAAACTACCAAAGATATAGTTACAAACCTTACAAACCTTACATATTCTTATTCAATGTGATCTCACATTGTGTATGGTAAACTAAAAATTACAGTGTTAATCAGGGACTACTTTAGTGCATGAGGGTCAAAAATTCAAGAACCAGAATGTTCTGAAATTATGTCAAATAGCTGCCTGTTTTTAAAAGAAAACATGCTCTTATTTACTTGCATGATGTCAATTTTATGTATGGAAAATTTATCTCCCCAAAAAGAGGCACTCTTGATGGGAACAAAAATACTTGCATCAGCACTCCATCATGAATGAAGAAGGCTCATGTCATAAACTTGAAAGACTCAGAAAAGAGGTGGTAATGCCAGACACTGACTATATTCAATTATCTTTTCACAAGAGCAAATTTATACATAATGTTCGTTTTTAATGTGATGAAAATTCTGTTCCTCAAAAAGTGACATTCTGGATGTCAAGAAAAAAATACCTATATAGGCCTGTCACAAATGAGGAAAACTCAAGCAGTTTTCAATGTGGGAAAAAGTTAGCATTGCCTGGGAACTATAATTTCAAAACTGAATGTTACAGTAATAAAATTTAAAAAAATATTTGTTTCCAATATTGTTATATATTAGAGAAGAAACCCTAATGTTGCCCAGGAGTAATAATTATAAAACAGAAAATATGGTTTAATTTCTTATTTTTAATTATCTAATATATAAAATTAAGTTCTTGAGTTTTGTCATCAATATCTTCAAATCAACAAAATCAATACTTATTTTTGATGTATCAGTTTTTTTCTGCTTATTGTTGTCATATTTATCATTCGATTTATTTACTTCCAGATAGATAGGTTTATTTTCAGACAGCAGCTATCTTTACCAAAAGGGGAGCTAACTCTGAATTCGTTTGGCCATATTTATTTCCCTTTGTCTTTAACAAAAATAATATTTTTAAACAGTAGTTTCATTTTACCATCGAACAAACTCATGAGATGCATACCTTGGTTATAACGTTATAGCTCGTACAAATTCTTTCATGCCATTTAAATAGAAACAATTGCATACTACAATTAATAATAATAATGACCATACTAATAAGACAAACAATTTTGGCAACAAGAAATCAATGATAAATGGCGGCTGTGATAATGGAACGGTTATCGAAAGAAACAGAGAGTGCTAGAAATTTGATGAGGCTTGTTATCATTCAGACTTCGGTAAACACCACTAGTTATTGTCAGTGATCAATCACTGATAATGACTTATGTGTAAACTTTTAGTGAGTAAATCACTCACTCACTATCCAGGTTTATCGTCTATGTTCCCTTTGACAAGAGGTTTAACGTTTTCTGGCTGTCCTTATGCTAAGTCTCTAGTGATCACGATTGTGGGGATTGACTGGGTCCATTTGCCACTGTTTACTGTCTTGCCTAATGATTTCTTCCCATGTCTTCCTAGGGCACCCAGCTTTCTTTTTGCTGTCCAGCCTTAGGTCTCTGCATGTGCTGATATTACCCATTGCTTCTTTCAACATGCCCGAACCAGCAAAGACGGTTTGCCCTTATTAGGACATCAAGTTTTGGAATGGCCAATTTCTCAAGTAGAGTGTCAGACCTAATGTTCTGGATCTGGTCCGGCTTTACATTGCATATCCACCTAATGATTGCCCTGTCATTTTTCCGGAGTCGAGCAAGCCACTCACTGCCATACAATATCACACTTCTTACGCAGCTATCATAGACCTTACTCCTGGTAATAATTGGGATGGCTCAGGATGTTAGGATTGGGAGAAGTTCTCTTAATTTTCCCCAAACTGTCTTAACTCTGATGGTCAAACTTAGTTCGCAGCCACCTCCAGCACTCAGCATATCTCCAAGGTAGTAGAAGGAGTCTCCCACCTCCAGGGTGTCCTCACCTATTTCAACTTCTGTGTAAGAGTGGCCCTCAATTAAATGTGCAAGTCCTAGACATCTCTTACATCTGAAGTCTGAGTCTGGTGTGAGCTTACCATGCACTCCGTTGAACTTTTTGTGCACCCATAGAGTTCAGTGGTTGCACTATATCGCATTGCTCCAAACCCTCCTTCATGGGTATTGACCAGAGACCTTCAAAGACTGGAGTCTAGGCCACTAACCATCACCTTTGTCTTTCCAGTGTTGATCTTCAGACCTTTTGCTTCCACGCCCTTCTTCCATATTTTCAATCTTTCTTCCAGCTCATTCATGGCTCTGCTATTATGACCAAGTGATACTATTGTATCACTATTGTTCCCATGGGCACCCTGTTCGGAACTCACTGCAGAGGCTCTCAAGAACAACAAGGAACTGAGGCCTGATCCTTGATGTACTCCATCATTTACACTAAACTCATCGCTGTAAATGTCATCTACCTGTACCTTGCTTCTGGCATTCCTGTACATGCATTGTACTAGTCTTATAAGCTACTCCTCCACTCTAAGCTTGCGTATTGCCCACCATAGCACTTCTCGGGGAACCCTGTCAAAAGCCATTTCTAGGTCAACAAATGCCATGTATAGTCCACTGTCTGCCCCAATGTACTGCTTGCATTTGACGTAGAATGAAGATTGCATCTGTTGTGCCTCGACCTGGTATAAATCTGAACTGCATAGCATCGATGTTAACTTGTTGTCTAATGATGTTGTCTGTTTCTCTATCACTTTCATCACTTGTTCCAAGAGCTTCAGCCCTCTATAGTTTCCTCTTGACAGCGAATCACCCTTGCCCTTGTAGCAGTTGATGATGTAGCTCTCTTCCCAGCTCTCTGGGACACACTCTTCCCTTATGATGGAGTTCGCTAAGTCCGACATGATCTGGATGCCTATCTTTCCAGATGCTTTCAACATTTCAGCTACAATACCAAACAGTCCAGCTGCTTTCCCATTTTTCATTTTTCTTAGAGCTTTTTCAATCATATCGGGACTGATTGGTAGGTCTTGAACTGGTGTTTCCTCTGATAACTCTTCCATTCAAATTCAATGTTGAGTAGCCTTTTGTAGTGTTGTTTCCAGGCATTTTGTTTAGTCTTGTTATCCAGTTAGAGTTTCTCATCATTATCTTTTGTGCATTTTTCTCCCACAATATCGTGGTTCTCCCTTTTCATTTGTTTAACAACCCCAAATATATCATTGTTCTTGGGACCCAACTGTCTGAATTTGGTTGTAGCAGCAACCTGCTTAGCTGAGTATGCAGCCTTTTTTTGCAGATCTCTTAGCTTGTATGTATTCATCTCGACTCCCCCCTTTCTTCCATGCTTTGTAGCATCTTCACTTTTCTTGTATCGCACTATTTACTTCTCTATCCAACCACCAAGTCTCTTTCCTCCATTGGTGCTTCTTCATCAGGCCACATACAGTATTGGCACTGTTCAGGAGCCCATCCTTCAGTTGCTGCCAGCAACCCTCCACATCATCTGCTTGGTAGTTCTTTGTACTTGCAACAAAGGCTTCTTGGTATTTCCTTCAACTTCCAAGTCCTCACTCTATGCTGTGTTGCACACTCCTCTCCTGCGATGACCTTGATGTCATTGACCTGTCTGAGATCCCTCTGCCTCAGTAGTATATAGTCAACTTGGGTTTTCACCCCGCCAGATTCGTAAGTAATGAGTCGGTTGTCTTTCTTCTTGAACCAGGAGTTTCTTACTACCAGGTTGTTGGCCATCGCAAACTCCAAAATCTTATCACTTTCGGGTTTCGTTCATTAATGCCGTATCCACCGTGCACCTCCTCGAAACCTGCCGCTGATTTACCAATGTGTCCATTCTAGTCACCACAGGGGATGAGAGACTTTTTTCCCCGCTATCTTACCGATAACCTCCCTCAAACGCTCATAGAAGGCGTCTTTTTTTCATCATAACTGTGTCCTACCTGCGAGGCGTAGATACTTAGGAAGGTGAAAACAGTACTTTCTACTATCTGTTTGCTCCTGATGATCCTGTCAGACAAACGTTGAACATCAAGCACCTTGTCAACCCAGTTCTCAGCCAGAAGAATTCCCACACCTGAAGTCCCTGTCTATTACCGGTTCAAAAGAGCGTGTACCATGTGTCTTTGCCTTGAATCATGCGAGCTGATCCTTCTCTCCATCTAGTCTCCTGTAAGCAACACAGGTTGATTTTCCAGTATGTTAGTGTTTCCACCACCTCTTCCCCTCATCGTGCCAACATTAAGAATGGCAAATCTGAATCTCTATTGTGGGATTTCGCTTGATACCGATCTGGCCAGTCCACGTCTGGCCCTACCACTCAAGACATTTTTGACTCTGTTGTTTCCAGCCCCATGTTTACTGTTAAACATTTCAATGACTGCCATGTGATTCTGGAGCAGAGTTTTTTTACCGCTGGATGCCCTTTTTATCACCAACTTTGACACTTCCAGTAGTCTGAGATCTCTGTGTTTGTGGGTAGTTATCTTCAACCTCATACACGCTTTGTCACAATACGGGGCAGTGCTACACGATAATACACCATGGACTATGGAGCTCATAGCGTGCTGTTGGTTGCCAATCAGACGCAGTGGCTATGGTCACCAGATAGCCACTAGATACTGGTCATCTCTGGGTTTGCTAGTTAACCCCTAGCAGGGGCCTGTTTTACTAGACACAAGAGCATGTCCACACACTGGTGGGTCATGTGTCTCTCAGCAATGGGGCACAGGTCCTCTGGAAGTTTTAGTTAAATACCTTCGTCATAACTCGTCCAATTGTGAAACATCGAAACGTTTTCATATTCCTCATTTCTAATAACCGTTTATAACGATTTTTATTTTAAAATTTCAATTGCTGAAACAACACGAGAAACACCCGTGTCTGACGTTCTTCAACTTGTTCTTACGGATCTATTTTCCTTCTTCGTCATAACTCGTCCATTTGTGAAACATCGAAACGTTTTCATATTCCTCATTTCTAATAACCGTTTATAACGATTTTTATTTTAAAATTTCAATTGCTGAAACAACACGAGAAACACCCGTGTCTGACGTTCTTCAACTTGTTCTTACGGATCTATTTTCCTTTGTCGTCATCACTCATCCATTTGTGAAACATCGAAACGTTTTCATATTCCTCATTTCTAATAACCGTTTCCAACGATTTTTATTTTAAAATTTCAATTGCTGAAACAACACGAGAAACACCCGTGTCTGACGTTCTTCAACTTGTTCTTACGGATCTATTTTCCTTCTTCGTCATCACTCATCCATTTGTGAAACATCGAAACGTTTTCATATTCCTCATTTAAAAACACCCGATCGGCAGAGAAGGACGTTTGTTTTTTTTTACTCGCGACCATCGCACGAGTATATTTCAAAAGGATTCTTTATTTTGATTAATTCAACAGAAGCGTTGTTTTCCTTCTTTCGCCAGGTAAAAAAAAAAAATATTTAACGACATTTCGGGCACGTCTACTTCACTTATGTGTCACTATTTTGTTCATACAAGTGGAATTCTTGTTTTATACTTCACCAACAACATCTTGATAAGCAACTCACTGGTAATGTATGACATTTGTACATGCTTAAGTGGAAACGACATCAGCCCTAGTTAGATGGGAACGGTGGAGGTCTTGGACTGCCAAAAGTGTTCAAGTTGGTAAAGGATAGGCATCCAGCCGTAAAATTGCCTTAAATACAATGTCTAGTCGAAATACAGCAGGAAAAAAAGAAAGGCAGTGCCAGTAGCACTAATGCTGCTGGTAATGTCTTGGGCTTCGTAGATCCCAGGATGCGTGGATCTTCAGGGCCTATGGATTCCATCAAGCCTTGCCAAAGACAGGAGTGGAGAGGAAGACTTAGATTTCGAGACTAGACAATCAGGCCCCACCCTCATTAGAGGATTAATTGTGGCCTGATTCAACAAATAAACCGGATGATGATGATGATGATGATGATGATGATGATGATGACGACGACGACGACGACGACGACGACGACCTCATGTTTAGTCTTTGGGTGGAGCCCTAGACCGCATTTAAAATAAATACATAGTTCTCTAAAGTGGACGATATACCATCACTGCTTTCCACTCAAATATATATATTTTTTGTTTGTTTATAAAAAACAACGATGCTTTGCAAACAACTTGCCTGTTGAAATAATTTCTCTATATTGAGTGATCCACTGACAAGCGACAAGAAAAATAAATATGTATTTCTTTCCCTTTTTTGTTTGTTTTTTTAAAAAGAAAAACGATGATGCTTTCCAAACAACTTGCTTGTTAAAACAATTTCTCTATATTGAGCGATCCAGTGACAAGCGACAAGAAAAATAAATATGTACTTTTTTTCCTACTTCTTTTTAAAAACGACGACGCTTTCCAAACAACTTGCCCGTTGAAACAATTTCTCTATATTCAGCGATCCAGTGACAAACAACAAGAAAAATAAATATGCATTTCTTTCCCTTTTTTGTTTGTATTATCTCTCTCTGCGTCTTCCCCGGTTGCCCCATCATCCCCTAACACTAACCCAACGGTCAACCTCCCCTCTCCCTCGCCCCATCTGCAAGCAAAAGTTTGTCTTCTCGGTCGCCCCCCCCTCCTTCGCTCCACCCTCTCTACCCTCTCTCTCTGTTGGCCAGGGCAAAAGTAAGTACTAACTCTCTCTTTCCGGTCGTCCCCTTCCCCCTTTGATGTATATTTAGGTCACGGTTATAAAAAAAAATTCTGGGAGTAAGTGGGGATCGAACCATCAACCACGAGGTCGTGGTCCTTCGACATTATCCAACGGCCCAAACAGACGGAGTATAAAAACAGATAAAAAATCGGTCAGTTAAACGATTTTAAATCGGGGGGCCTCAGTGGGCATGTGTACAAACGTGAAGATGTGGGGGAAAACGATAACATTTGGTTCCCCTCCTGAGAAGTTCCATGTCGGTTCGGCACAAAGAAATCAATGCTTTATTCCAATTTTTCGATATCATGGGTCTGAAAGCTGGAGGATTCAGAAAATGTCAACTTTATAGTAGTCAGTTGAGTATCTTGGGAGCCTTAGCTGGACATACATACAAACAGACAAGTCTCCTTTGTATAATAGATAAATAAATTTTGACTTAAAAATAATGAATTCAAAAGAAGTGAGTAAAAATAATAAGAATCATAACAACAGCAACAACTTCTCCTTGTGTTACAATGTCCTTTTTCTTGAACCCAGGTTCGTCTTCAATATCACAAACACTTCACACAAAGGCTGCAAGTCTTTTTTATATAGATTTATTAACAGAAAGAACAGTCACTGAGAAAGCCAGAAAGAGATTAATACTTTAAAGCGGTTACTTGCATCCACGAGAGAGAGAAAAATATATCAGAAGTTTGTGCTGTGCACTCATTAGATTATAACATGTGCCACCCCCTACCCTTAATGAGGCTAAAATAAGGTGCAACAACTTTCACATCTCTGCTTGAAGTGTTTCCAGGAAGAAGAGATAATTCTATCCTCCCAGAAATCACGTGATTTCACTTACTTCCATTCCTGAGGTCACCTGTTAACCCTAGGTGTCACTAAAAATTTTCCATTCAAACTTACAGTATTGGTTATGTAACATGCTTTTCATTCCATTTTACAAAAATTTCTTCATAGAAGATAGTTTTCATGTCTGTCCCTTATTTTAACATTCTCATTCTTCCATTCACTTCTTTGCTTCCTTCATCAGTTGTTTAATTCTTCTCTTCTGTTCAGAAAATTAACATCTATGCTGATGATACCACTCTCTATTCTGGTGTTGCTTCTTGCCCATCTCCCTTGGATCAGTCGAAATATGTAGTTGATCTAGAAGTTGACCTGGGTTCAGTTGTGGATTGGGGTACGAAATTGCTTGTTTCGTTTAATCCTGTTACGACTCAGCTTGTGTCTTTCAATCATAGGTGTGTCCCTTTTCTTCCTGGGATTCTCATGGATGGCTCTGCTCTTGAGGAGAAATCGACTCTGAAACTTCTTGGTCTTTCTCATCAAATTGTTCTTGGAGTGCATACATTAGATCCATTGCTCTTTCTGCTTCTCTCTATCGCTCCAAACACTTTCTCACACCTGATGAGGCTATTCTCTATCTCTATCAGACCAGGTATGGAGTACTGTTGTCATATTTGGGCTGGTGAATCTGTTCCATTAGAGGGTTCTTGATAAGGTGCAGAAGCATATCTGCAATTTGATTGGCCCTACTCTTTCTTCTTTCCCTGCACCCTCTCTCTCACAGACATGATGTTGCTAGTCTCGGTCTATTCTATAGATACTATTATGGCATGTGTTCTTCAGAGTATATTTCCTGCTTCCTTTGTTCCAGCTTGTTTGACTCGTTGGTCTAGTGGTCTCCATCAATTCGCTGTTTTGATACCTCATTGTAATATAGCTTCCTATTCCAGTAGATTCTTTCCAAGAACTGCAGGCATGTGGAACTCTCTCCCTACTGACTGTTTTCCTCCTACCTATAGCCTTGGTCATGACTAATGCCAATAGACATCTGCTGTCTTTGTGATAATCATATTTCGTTCTTGTTAACTCCTTACATCAAGTGGCTTCCTGCCTTGTCTGGAGCGATTTCCATTAAAAAAAAAATTCTTTATCAGAGCAAAAACAGAAACCCCCATTTAACATTCAACTATTTTTTTCTACCCGGTCTGCCATCTCAATTTCTGTAAGATATCTACTACATACTAAGATACAGATTTAACCTTTCGACACTCTTCCACTGTCAAACATGGATTTCAGAAACGCCCCACCCATACTTAACTCTCACCCAATAGTTCAATCAATTTATATCTGGAGCCGATCTCACATGCCTTTTTTTCTATCCTTTTTTCCAAGGAGCTCTTGGAACTGGCCTTGCATGCCTTTTCCACTATCCTTCTTCAAAGGAGCTCCAATTATTTCAACACTAACCTTTCTGCATAACCTAACTATGGAAGAAATGGGAGGTCATCTCCAATACCCATAGCAAACTACAAAACATGTCCACATTTCACTTTCTTACTCCTTCAGTTATGCTTCAAAATTCTTCTGTCCCCTGATATATGCTCCGAAACACCCTGCACCTTTGTCTAACTCCCAACCAATTGGGTCTGAGGGGCCGGTCTCAATATGAAACCCTGACTATTTCAACGCTAACCCTTCACACACAGGTTTGTATCACATTGCAACCATAGGTCAAACTTTTTATTTCTTAACTTTATGGACACATCAATACATTTTTTTCTGAGAGATTATGCACAATCACATTTCTCTCATGCATTGCTGGGAATCTTTACCAAATTATTATTATTATTATTTCTGAGTAGCCCTGCTAGTTTATTATTATTTCTCTATAGCATCAGCTACCTAGGGACTGCTGTAATAGAATTAAAACACACACTATACAATGATACAAAGTGAAAGTAGTGCTTTGCTGTATCACAGCTCTTCAGTTTAGCTAGACAGGGAAGTATTTCAAGCTGAGATTAAAACTCGATCGTTTTGTTGACAATCCAAGCTTCTATCCACTGCAATAATGGCAAAAAGTGATGGAAATATATAAACAATATCAGCTATTGAAGAGTTAGGCTTTTTTAGGAGCTTTGCATTATCATTAATGGCAACTAGTGATTTCAGTTACCACGGTGCTCAACTCACAAAGAGGTGGGGTTATCCACAGACAGACTATTTTACTGTATCATAAATAAATGGTACCAGAGGCATACAGGCAAAAGTTCAGAGGATGTAAGAAAGATGAGAAAGAAACATACGTCAAATTCTTCCATCAGAAAGAGACGTATTTCGACAAGTGGTGTACAGCCAAGAGCGTGAAGGCAGACCATGATAGGTTGAGGTAGTTGATGCTGATGGAGGAGTTCCAGCGGTGCATCCATGATGACCTCAGGGTCTGTCTAAACAAGAGACAGGTGGACACCGCATATGACATGGCCACCCTCGCTGATGAATATGCACTGATGCATAAGCAGGTCAAACAACCCATTTTCTGACGGAAGCTGCACTGACCCCAGAATGTAGGCTAGCGCTGGTCGGAGCATGAGGTTGGGTCAGACAGGGAACCAGAATCGACCAGGCAGCCCAAGAAACCAAACCCATCTTCCGAACAATCGACAAGCAAAGAGATGGAGGGTGATGACGTGTCGCTACTGCGGAAAAACAGGACATGTAGCTGGAATTGCCTAACAAAAAGAAAGGACAACGAAATCAGGAGTGCACCCTTTGGTAAACCACAAGAGACCTCACGAAAGAACACTCGCAAGGAATTATAAAGGAGTATCTTCCACGATCACATTCGCATGATTTCTGAACACTTTCTCCTTGAATGCTGCTAACGATTTTTCCATTCAAAGATCAGTGTGGATCTTGGATGAGTGTGACTTATGACATTCCTGGATCATTGACTTTTCAACTTTCGTGGGGAGTCTTGTAACAACCTTCCACCTTCTGTGAGTGAGTAACCGTTTTTTCTTCCGTGATTTGTTTGAGACATTATTTTGTTCATGGATTTTGCTCGTCATTGTTAAACAGTATCCCTCTTCCCTTAAAATAGTACTTTGTTTTTCTTGTTATTTGTTTTATACATGTTTATCCCTTCTCCTGTTATTCTATAAATAAGTATTAAGTTAATCAAAAACAATATAAATAGCCTAGTAGACCGAACTACCATTACTCAAAATGATAATAGAAATATTGGAAGGCCATCTGGATCTAAAACGAGTACTGCTAAAAACAGAAGACACTCCTGTCTATGGTTTAATCCGACATAATATACAAACTAATAACCCTAAAATATATTTTTTAATTGTTGAGGATAATTTTAAAGTATCGCACAAGTATAGTAAACTTTTCAATAGAAACACTATAAGAATTTCTTTCTCTACTGTTCCAACCCTGGAACAAAGAATAATAGGCTCTAACCATGCGAAAATAAATCTAGTTCCCCCCAAAAAACAATAACATAATTCTATCTAACCTTCTTTGTAACTGTAATGACAGAAATCTATGCCCATTGAATGACTTCTGTAAACATGAGTGTAGTTTACAAATGCATGGTAATACAAAACAATATTCAAAACATCAATAATGATACTAACCCTAATACTAATGAGGCCAATATTAATAATGATAGTGCCATTTTGGACATCAATGAAATAAGTAATAACAACGGACCTACCACTATTAACTCTCCTACAAAGGAAGCTGTTTACATAGGTTCTACTGCTGGCCGGTTGAAAGATAGAATTTCTAGGCATATATATACATTTGATAACAGTCACCTATCTAAAAATACTTCTCTGGTACCTTAAAGGTAATAATAATATTGGATTCAAACTCAAATGGCAATTGATTAAAAAATAAAATCCCATAAACCATTAGACAGATACTGTTCCCTACGTAGACATGAAGCCTTCGTAATCATCAAATATTAAGGGTCCTCTATTCAATAAAAAAGATGAAATATCTAATTGCTTACATAAAACTTGGTACAAGTACAACAGATTTAAGGTCCCTTAATTTATTCTTATATATATATATATATATATATATATATATATATATATATATATATATATATATAAAAAGGTTACACACTTTTCGTTTTTTTTGCCCCATAATTAATTTGGATTTTTGATATCTTACATAATTCTTTTCTTCCTAGGTTAGAATTTGACATAATTAAATTTACCCTAATATGGATAATATTTGTCTACCTCCTACTTGTTTATACTACTGGTTTATTTCCTCCCTATGTGTTTTTCTTGGCCCCTTTTGTATACTTTTGTATTTTTTGTTCGTTTTAATGTGTAATATTGAAACTCCACTGTAGCTTTGGGCCTTGGTTGATGTGTTGGTGCGTATCGTCTGATGTTTTCAAAACTTGTTTTTTGAGTCATCTTTTACCTGCTCGTTATTCCTCCCTCCTTGTTTTCTATGTGATGTCTTGAATTGGAGAATCCCCTTCCCCCTGTATTCTGTTGATAATATTGGGATCTAGGGACCTACGAGTCACCTCCGAACATCTTTTTACTGTTTTTTTATATTTATCATTGTCACGCACTCGCTACCATGGTTGCGACAAAGGCTGTGTGTGACAAGATTGGGAGCCTTTATTTTGTATTTTTTATTTTATTGTTTCTTTACTTATTTTATTTTGGTTTTATCTTAGTTTATATTAGGCTAATATTATAGTAACTATATAAATATGTGTATATGTCTATGTAGATTGCTCTAGATCTGAATGTATGTGGATTTTGTGTTTTGTGTATGTGTCTAATTGTATGGAATTTAATCCATGTGTCTGTGTGTTCGTTAGATTCCATTTAAATGTACTGTTTTGTTTTTTATATTTTCTGTGTAAATATATTAAAAAAAAATGATATATGAAAATATAAAAATAATCGACCCGTCTTCTATATCAAAGCACTTTGTTATTCTGATATATATATATATATATATATATATATATATATATATATATATATATATATATATATATATATATATATATATATATAAATATGAAACTAAAAGTATACTTTTAGAGGATAGAACCTATAGTAAAATAGTTTAAGCTCAATATACGAGAGAGATAAATATGTACGAATGACAAATCTATTGAACTAAACATCTTTCTATTGGATTTACTTCATTTTTGAACATTTTCAACGCTGCCTTCACGAAACCTTTTTTCCATCTTTAAATCTCTTTTCACTGGACACCTTTCATTCACCAACTAGACAAACTCCATATTTTTACAAGCACTCTTACTCTACATTACTTTATATTTTTTTCAAATTTTGAATTTTGACTTTTCTACTGCCAACTTATCCATCTATATAATTCCTCTGATGATAAGATTTTAATCTTTGAAAAGCCTTGGCTTAAGGAAAGAAAAATAAACATGTTTTTACCGAGTACACCTTGCATTAAACAATCGAAGTTGAAATGGATTTGTCATTCGTACCTATTTATCTCTCTTCTTTCTTTCATCTTTTATATATATATATATATATATATATATATATATATATATATATATATATATCCACGTGTATGTAGATACTATTTTTCTTTTTTCTAATTATTATTATTATTCTTGTTATTATTTTCTCTAATAACTATTATTCATTTTATCAAGTTTTTTCCAATTTTTTCTAATTATTATTATTATATATTTTTTCTAATTGTTATTTTTATCATTTCTTATAATTTTTCTTATTTAAATTGAATTTCTCTATATATATTCTTTATTTTTATTTAAAAAATGTTATTTTAATTTCATTTTTTATTTTTTAATATTTCTCTTAATTTTACTTAAATAATTTTCTTCTACTTTGTATTTTTCTAATCGGAATTTTTTCTTTTTTGAATTTGAAATTTAAAAATTTTCTAGTTCTTCTCTGATATTATGTAGGAGTATATTCATCATTTTTATTATTTTACGTTTTTCTAATTATCATACATTTTCTTAAAATAGAATTATATTTTACTTCTCGATATATCCCTATTTACTCTATTATAGATTTTTTATCTTCTAATTATTTTAATTTTTCACAAATGTAAAATATACTCTTCTTTGTTTTCTATTTAATATAGAATTAATTCTTATTTTGTATATTTATTTATTTATTTTATTCTTATTTATCCTTTATTATTTTATTTCTCAATTTTACTTTCTTATTTACCTTATCTAGTTTTATTTTATTCTAACATTATTATTATCAGTATTTTCTTATTATTATTAATATTGTTTAATGTAACTATTGTTTATATTTTTATTTTTTATTTATTTATTGATGTATTTTTCTTTTATGTAATTTCTTCTTCTCGATTTAACCTATATGGTGAATGCTTTGAATGTTTTAAATGTTTGATTTGTAATTCAATTTGCTGTCTTTTTGCTATTTCTGAAGTCCTTTCACTGGTGTTATCTTTTAGTACTGAAATCTGGTGGTTTTTCTCAAGAGACTTCTGTATGTGATGTAATAAAAGGCGCTAACAAAGACGTTTTGGGATCATCAAAAATAATGAAAAATAAAATATTTCCAAAAAGTCTTGGAAACGATCGTATGCCTAATAATAATTCTTGGAATTTTATTGATCTCAACTAACATATATATATATATATATATATATATATATATATATATATATATATATATATATGTGTGTGTGTGTGCAAATGTGACCTGTTGGGTTACTTATTTAGCTTAGTTAAGATTGTTTAAATCAGGAAAAAGTGACTTTGCAATATCAGTTAAATTTTTTTTAAATAAAAAGACAAAATCCCAAATTAGTCTTTTTGCTAATTTCTCTTTCACCACTCTATTTGCCTCTCCAGCTACAGGTTAAATAGTATTACTACTGTGGTGATATTCTTGTTGATGTAAGTAATGGATTATTCCTATCTTTAGTTTTACCTTTGACTGTTAATAAAGAGAAAGAGAGAGCGATGGAAGCAAAAGTGATAGACAATGTATAAAATAATAAATGGGGGGGGGGGGGGTCAAACAACATGTGATGACAGAAAGCAAGAATGATAGACAGAACTTTAGTAAGAGGTTACTTGATGAATTAATAACAAATTACGGCTAATTAGAACAATTAAATTGGATTTTTTTCAAATGTAACTCAATCCCAGAACTAAAGAATATGTTAGCATGTATTTTGTATCATTAAAGAATATAGGAAAAAACTTTTAGGAAACAAGCATTGATTTACTCAGCTTAGAACACACAAATAAAACAATGCATGTCCTTAATAGATAAATGTTTGTTTGGGAAATTTCTTTAGATAAGGATTGATTATTTAGATTACAATTATCATCTTGATTATTATATTTTCACAACGTTTTTGTTGCTGTAACCTTCTCCGACCTTCGGGTGCATATTTTTTTAAACTTAGGAATCCCTCTGTTGAAATCTGGAACCTATATGAAATCTTAAAAGAAACAGCACATATGTTGGGCAATAATGACTTAAGTAGACCTAGTATAGAATTAAATACATTCTGGGAACGAATATATATTAATTGTAAATTAGAACACCAAATATATATAAAATTATAGAAGCTGTAGAGTTAGGGGAAACATTTATGTAGCAATGTGGACCGTAGTTTGGATAAGGTTTAGATGATATTAATGCCTTAGAAAATGTACTAAGACCTATGCTGACTATTAAAATACAATAAGATGTTGTCAAATGAGTAAAAATAGATAAAAACATGAATGTTGAATAAAAGAGATAAAACATGTTTAATGAACACAATATATTTATGTGTGTAAAAATTTACAATTATTTGAAAGTAATTTTTGTGTTCATTTGAAAAGTTGAGTTCTCTAGAGTGTTCAAAATAAAGGCAATAAGAGTTATAAGTGTATGCTTGTATATATGTGTTTCCTGTCAGTGTGCATATGTGTGTCGCCTTTTGTCAGTGTGCATATGCGTGTGACAGTCACTTTAGTAGGCATTATGCCTGCTGTTTTATCAGTATGTGTGTGTGTGTGTGTGTGTGAGTGATGTTAGTAGTCATTGTGTGTATGTGCAGCCTTTGTTAGTATGTGAGTGAGTGAGTGAGTTCACTTCCCCCAAACCTCGAAAACTGAGCTTTATATCATGATATTAAGCTCAGACTGGAATATCATGATATTAAGCTCAGACTGGAAGACTGTCAGGCTCACTGTGTCTACCAACTGAATGTTGAATTTTTTTATCTTTAAAGGCTTAGCTATCGGCTCCAAAAGGGTCATTTTTATTTTGGACGGGAAAAATGATTTTAAAACGGCTGGATGCTTGTTTGTAAATATTACTGTAGGAGCCACTTTGTACCAAAAATGTAATTCCTTTTTTCTAAAGTGTTTTTTGAGATATGGCTTGTGTGTTTTCGCATACAACGTTGGTCAGATAGATACATTGGGATACATGTCGATTTGATAAAGCCATTAACAATGCAATTTTAGTAAGATTTTTTTATTCAAAATTTTCGAGAAGAATTCCTTTCTTCAGATATATTAAGAATGTTTCATTTGCTGTAGTCTTTTATTTTTTCACTGCTGTTGCTGGCTACGAGATCTAAACTAGTGCTTCAGGTCTTGTTTCAATCTGTATATATGTGTGTGTGTTTTATATCTTTCGATAACATTACATTTATATACTATACTTTCTGTCAAACATTCACCATCTAATGGGCATTTTACATTTCCCCATCAGTTACATTTTTTATCTCTTCTTTGTTTTATAAAGTTTAGATTTATTGGATGAAATTATAGGGTTTTTATATCGATCATGGTTAAATAAGATATCTTTATTGTATTTTTATTTAACAATTTCCCTAATATTTTATGTCCTTTAAAGTTAGTATCGATTATCTTATAAAATTCTCTTGATATGTCCGTTTTAATCTCTATTATTATATCCTCATAGTTGTCATTTATCCTATTTTTTTTGTTTTTAACTCTTTATCATTTTTTTCTAAGTGCCATATTATATGATCATTTTTATTTCTTCTATATTTATGTTCATTTTGGCAATAAACCACCCCATTTTCAGAGAGACAGTGTAAAGCCTGTGAGTGTGGACCTCCTAGGACTACCCAGAACAAATACCTTAGCCTGACAGAGCAGAGCCAGAAGAAACCACAACAGCCCACCCTCTGTCGGACTGATCATCAAGGACGTATCCTTGACTGGTATCAACGTATATGAATAAAAATTTAATGATAAACAGATTATTTACCTCCTTGCCAGGAGGTTAGACACAAGGTCAGGTTTGGTTTTGAGAAGCCAGTGTGCTAGAATAAGAGCACTCTTGCCGACAAAAAATCCATGAGCAGCCCTGTCGGCATTCCTCGGTAGGGGCACCTCAGACGATTACCAATAAACTAACCCCTTTTCAGAGAGAAGGTAAAGCCTGGGAGAGTGGACTCCTAGGACTGAACAGAACAACAGTCTGACAACAACAAAGTCACTGTCGGACAGATTTGTATCATAATTCTATAATACAAATTATTTACTTCCTTGCCAGGAGGTTAGACACAAGGTCAAATGTGATTTTGAAAAGCTAGCACACTCTGGCCTACAAAGAATGCCTGAGCAGACCTGTCAGCATTCTCCAGTAGGTTCGCCTTAGGCGATTAGCAAAAAACTAACTAATACCATGTGTGTAGAAACACTTTTGGATTGTAGATATAATTATATCTGCCCTGGTGGATTTGGTAACAAATGCCTCTGGCCATCTTGATCCTGCATCGATTATTCCGATGACATAATCCCCACTGGGGAAAGGCCCACAGATGTCTACGTGGAGTATTTCCTAGGGACCTTTCATTTTGGCCATATGCACCGGACAGTGATTTTTCCTCGGGTCTAGTGTTGTGCATGGGATACATAAGCTTATGACAGCCTCTATGTTTTTGTCTATTTTGGACCATTATACCTTAGTTCTGAGTAGGACTTTTGTTTTCATTATCCCCATATGTGTCTCATGTGCCAGTTTTTAGGATACGTTCCTGTAAGTTTTAGGCTATGATGATTCTGGCTCCACATATGACTACATCTTGTTTTGTTGTCAGTTCATTCCTCACATGTTTAAAGAGTTCTGTTAACTTATTTGTCCAATCATTTTGTTGTATTGCATTTTTCACTGTTTTGACGGTTGGATCCCATTGAGATTCCTCCATTATCTCTGATAATGTGATTGTTTTTGGAATACTGTTAGCTACAACTATGTTGATAAATTCATGTGGAGTGGTTACCTTTAGGATTGAAGATAGTTGTTAATGCTTGATGGTCGATCAATTATAAGAAAGTTCTTTCCATAAAGATAAAAATGGAATTTTTTGCAGGCCCATACAGTTGCTAGGGCTTCTTTCTCTAATTGAAAATAAAAAAAATTAAAATTAAAAATTTTTAAAAATAAATTTTTTTTTTTATTTCTATCACGATACTAAGATGGATGTGACATGGAAACCAAAATGCCTAGACATTGATCCCAGTCTACCGACAGCTGTCAAGAAATACCGACACTGGCGTGCAATATTAAGTAATTACCTTGAAGATTATGAAGATAGGATACCGAACAAATACAGAGCCCTGTTAAGCAGTGTGAGCTCTAATGTTTATGAATTTATAGAGACATGCACGAACTTTGATGCTGCTATAGCAAAGCTCGACAGCTTGTTTATTAAAACACCAAATGAAGTCTTTGCAAGACATATACTAGCAACCAGACGGCAGAAGCCGGGAGAAACGATGGACGAATTTTTCCGAGAATTGGAGAAACTAAAAAGGAATTGCAACTTCCGCGACCACAGTGCAGAGGAGTGTGGCGACGAGGCAATGTGTGATGCATTCATTTCTGGAATATCCTCGCCTTCAATACGACAGCGGCTCCTGGAAAATAAAATGCTGGACCTTCTGACGGTGTACACTCAAGCCTCTGCGTTGGATATAGCCCAGCGTAATAGTGATATGTATGCAACTCCGGATACCTACCTGGCTACGGTCGTGGACCCAGGATCACTACGTGTATGTGAATGTAGTTGCTCTAGTCCTCAAGTTCCTCCCAGTGAATCGGCTACTGCTGCAACATATAAGAATCGTAAATGTTTCTTTTGTCGTTTCGCCTATCATTCAAGAGATAGCTGTCTCGCCCGCGAGGCTACTTGCAATAAATGCTCCAAGAAAGGACATTATGCCCGCGTGTGCAAATCTAAGTCTTCAAGTTCAGTGGCAACATTGGTCGGTTCTCACTTACTGACCACATTTACCAACATACCACAAGGACTCACGCCAGCTGCAACGCATGTGACTATTAACGGGACAAGATTAAGTGCTCTCCTGGATTCTTGCAGTACTGACAGCTATCTTAACGAAAGAATTGTGCAGGAACTAAAACTAAAAGTTTATCCGTCCAATAAAGACATTTCTATGACTCAGAAAACCTTGAATACTTGTTCCAAGGGCTATGTTGTTGTTAACCTAGCTCTCAATCTTAATAACCAGTTCAAAGTGTAACTTTTAAATACGGTGGGCCCCGTCCCGAGTTAACTATGGATAGAACTCCCTCCCCCTTTGTGCATTGGCCGCAGTAAAAATAGAAGAGCCGTCTCTTTTTCAAAATGTATCTTCAAACTGCAAACCAATAGCTGCCAAATCCAGACGTTTTAGCAAGGACGATCAGATATTCATTGCAGAGGAAGTTAATCATCTACTTTCTGAGGGCATAATCGAAACCAGCATATCACCATGGCGAGCCCAAATAGTGGTAGTGAAGGACCCCACCCACCGACATAAAAAGCGGATGTGTGTGGATTATTCTCAAACAATTAACCAATACACTGAGTTAGATGCCTACCCATTGCCAAGGATAGACTACATGGTGAATGATCTTGCAAAATACAAGGTATTCTCCACTTTTGATCTTAAAAGTGCCTACCACCAAGTGCCGCTGAATGAGGCTGATAAAAAGTATACAATGCAAATGGTTGCTTGTATCAGTTTTGTAGAATTCCGTTTGGAGTTACAAATGGGGTCGCTGCCTTCCAGCGGGCTATGGACAGTATAGTAAAAGAGGGGAACCTGCGTTGTGCTTTCCCGTACCTTGACAATGTAACAATTGCAGGACATACTCAGGAGGAACATGATGAAAATGTAAAGCAGTTCCTAGACACTGTCGGTCGGAGAAACCTTACTCTTAACCAATCAAAGACTGTAAAGTCCGTGCCTTCTATTAACGTGCTGGGGTACTGTGTATGGTGTCATCAAGCCTGATACAGAGCGACTTCACCCATTAAAGGAGCTTCATCCACCTGAGAACTTAAAATCACTTAAAAGGATAATTGGAATGTTAGCGTACTATGCAAAATGGATACATGAATTTTCTAACAAAATTGAACCGCTAAAAAACGCAAGAAAATTCCCATTGGAAGAGAAGGCCTTGAAATCATTCAACTTGCTGAAAATAGAATTGGAAAAGGCTACTCTGCAGGCGGTGGATGAAAACTTGCCCTTTGAGGTAGAGTGTGATGCGTCCGATGTTGCAATTTCTGCCGTTCTTAATCAAGGAGGACGACCTGTGGCGTTTATGTCTAGAACACTACAGGGCAGTGAACTAAAATACCACATAGAAAAAGAAGCGATTGCCATTATTGAGGCAGTGCGTAAATGGAGCCACTATCTGGCACGAAGCCACTTTACTTTGATTACCGATCAGCGATCAGTAGCCTTTATGTTCGATACTAAAAGACGTACGAAAATTAAGAATGCAAAAATCCAGGAATGGAGACTGGAACTTGCCGCATTCAGCTACACTATCAAGTATTGTCCTGGTAAAGATAATGTGGTCCCTGACACGTTTTCCCGAGCATACACTTGTTCAACCTTTAATACATCTACACTCGCTGATCTCCACAATGGACTGTGTCATCCGGGGATAACTCGACTGCTTCATTTTGTAAGAGCAAGGAATCTCCCCTTTTCTACAGAAGAGGTAAAGAAGATGTGTGCTTCTTGTAGGATTTGCGCAGAGCTAAAACCTCAATTCTATCGCTTACCAAAAGGAACTCTTATAAAAGCAACAAAACCTATGGAACGACTTAGTGTTGATTTCAAAGGTCCTCTGCCTAGTGTATCGACTAATTATTACTTATTAATTATAGTTGATGAATACTCTCGTTTCCCTTTTGCTTTTCCATGTCCCAATATGCATGCAGCAACAGTGATCAAATGTTTAGATTTGCTATTTAGCCTATGTGGAATGCCAAGTTATATACATTCAGATCGAGGCACATCTTTCATGTCCAAGGAGCTGAAATCTTATCTCTCCCAGAAAGGAGTTGCCACTAGTAATAGCACTCCTTATCATCCAACCGGAAACGGACAAGTAGAGAGAATTAATGGCATTATATGGAAGGCGATTCGTTTAGCTCTTAGATCGCGTAACCTGTCTGAAAAGTATTGGGAACTTGTACTTGCCGAGGTGCTCCACTCACAGAGATCGTTGTTGTGTATGGCAACTAACGCCACACCGCATGAACGTTTCTTCGCATTCCAGCGCCGTTCCTCCCATGGAAACTCGCTTCTCTCTTGGCTAATGACTCCTGGACCCGTACTGCTAAGGAGGTTTGTAAGGAACAAAAACGAACCCTATGTAAACCAAGTTGAGCTCCTTAACAGTAACCCGACCTATGCACACATTAGGTACCCAGATGGACGAAACTACAGTGTCTGTTCGTGACTTAGCACCTTGTCCCGAAGCCCAGACAATTTTAAGGTCTCCTATTGAGGAACTAGAGAGATGGAACCACTTTGTACAGGATGATATACAAGGCCATAACGGAGCCTATGATGACACGTTGGTCCAGCCTGAACTAAGGCGATCCAGTCAGATACAAAAGCCATGTCATAACGGGGCCTATGATGATACATTGGCCCAGCCTGAACTAAGGCGATCCAGCCGGGTACCAAAACTTCCCAATCGATATGGAGATTGGCTGGAGTAGCAAGTAAAATATATATATTTTGAAGGAATGTAATATTACTTTCGTAAAGGTAAAAAAGTAAAAAGTAAAAGACAAAGGTAAAAAAGGTAAAACTTAAATTATTGAAGACACTATGTTTTTTTTGTTGTTTTTTTTAGTTGAATAAATTGTAATAAAAAAACACGTGTTACTTGGAAGCCAAGCTTTATTCAACTAAAAAAGGAATACAAAATGGTGGCAGATATGGCCAGTTTTAATACGCGTCAGCTAACGACTTCCGGCTTCGGGAGCACGTATGGAAGCCCATACGAATGTAATATAACACCGGCGTTCGACTTTGGTTAGAGTCCTGGATGCATAGCTAATGGGGATGAGTATGCCTTGTTTGTTTTGGCAAAGTATTGCTCCTAGTCCCACGGGACTGGCATCCACTATGACTGATGTTTGTAGTTTTGGATCAAAGTGCATGGGTAGTTTTCTCTGAATGACTGTCTCCTTCAGCATGATAAAACAAGATTCTTCTTCCTTCATCCACAGCCTTTCGATAATATCATTTTCTAGCATTTCCTTGATCTTTTTTCTACTGCTTGTTAGATATGAAATGGTATCCATCTTGGTGCTTGTGCAACAGATACAACATTATCGTCTATTCTAAATTTGAGTTGGAAATTTTCTATCCTCTCTAATCCTTCCAATGAGGGTAGGAGTCGATCTAGAATTTCTTTTATTGTTTTCGTGATTCTATTTGTTGTAATTGATTTCACCTGTGGAGTTGTGATAAACCCTAGTTCAATACTGGCCCGCTTACTTAATATGTTACCACCTCGATATGCCTTTGTAACAAATACTTTGTGGGCTTTTCTTCTGGGACCATTCGTCAGTGTTGTGAAGAATTCTCCTATTAGTGGTATTGGAATATTCCCATAAACTTTTGGTTTACAATTTGTTTGGTTTAAGATACTGTGATAATTTGCCTTGGTCACAATATCTGTCAATTGAGTTTGGCTCTGACTAGTAGTCAATTTGCATAGGTGGTGGGTTTTAGTAGGAAATTTGCATAGGTGGTGGGTTTTAGTAGTCAATTTGCATAGGTGGTGGGTTTTAGTAGGCAATTTGCATGTGTGGTGGGTTTATTACTATGAAAACTAATCTTTTAACATTGAAGAGCTGAGTTGATTTCTTCAGACATCTCCATATTGAGAAAGTGTTAAGTATTGATTTTTTTTGCCTTGTTGCCATTTTGGATATTACCGTTGCTGCTGCTGCTGCTGCTGCTGCGAGATTACATCTGTAGATGCTCTGATTACTTTTTTAGTCTTTTTGTCCATTACAAACATAATAATACTCCTCTGCTTAATCTCTTCTAACTTAGGAATGTCAACAAGTAACAAGCACTTTTTCGCCTTCCCAATAAATTCAACAACATTTATAACAACTTTAGGAGGATTGCTCCATTCCGAACCTCCAGGTGAATCCCCTTCTTCTGCTCCTCAGTAACCTCCGCCGCCGCCGAACTTTTTTTTTGGAGTTGCATTATTTTTTTACCACGTTTTCTTTTTTTTTCTGTTATTAGTTTTGATAACTTATCATGGTGACGGCTACTAGTAGCCTGATGCCTACAGACACTATGGAGGTTACTGAGGAGCAGAAGAAGGGGATTCACCTGGAGGTTCGGAATGGAGCAATCCTCCTAAAGTTGTTATAAATGTTGTTGAATTTATTGGGAAGGCGAAAAAGTGCTTGTTACTTGTTGACATTCCTAAGTTAGAAGAGATTAAGCAGAGGAGTATTATTATGTTTGTAATGGACAAAAAGACTAAAAAAAGTAATCAGAGCATCTACAGATGTAATCTCTAAGTTACTGGCAACAGCAGGTTATAGACCACAACGAATAATTCATTGCAAAGGGTATAATACATGGAACACCTTGTTTCCAAATGAAGAAACCTGTCTGAAACTGTCACACAAGACTATATTCTTAGGATGGAATCCATGGGCAAAAGGAGAACAGCTGTGTCCATTTTTAACGTTCCGTTCCATTTGGACGGGGAACCTTTAGGAGCTTTCTTCCTAAAATATGGGGATATCACGTCCGTAACCTGGGATGAACACCCAGAGATATGGACATTTGAAATTCTATTGGATAAGGCGGTATTCAACAACATTTCTTATTATATGGAAATTAGAGACGAGAAACTCCCTATAATTGTGGCCGGAACGAGGCCTGTTGGGCTTGTGAGGAAATTGGTCACCTCACTTTTGAATGCCCACTTAGAAAGCCCACGATTACAAAGACCAGAGTGGGCTAACATTTAGGGGTGCTGATGACCCAAAGAGTGTGGGTGCCACCGAAATCAACCGATGATGACTAGCCAGTACTCCCTCATTCAAGTAAATTGGAAGACAGGGAAAATAATGAATGGATATTAATCCAGGGAAAAAAAAACGCCTGGTCGTCTAGCCCTAGACCAAATGAGAGAAGAAGAGATGCTATCCAAGGATCCGGGAAAGGAAAACTATGTGGAGGTTCGTGACCTTAAAAAAAAAACTTGATAAAGAGAAAGTTCCAGCAAGTCCAAAACCCCTTAAAAGCTCAAGCCCACAGTCACCCATCAAATCCCCCTCCCCTAAAACAAAAAAGTCAACCACATCTATTCCCACCCTGACAAAAGCAAGTTCACCCCCAAAAGTTATGCCCCTCCGATCGCCGCTCCCTTGAAAGAGAGGGAATATAAGTTAATCTCTCTCAGTCCAATCAAAAAAGAAAAACCGTCTCCCCACAAAACACCCCCAAAAGTACTCCCACTGCATCCCCTGCAAAACAGCTCCCTCCATCTGCAAAACAAAACTAGTACCCCTTCCCACTCTCCAATGAATAATGCCACCTCCACCTCAAAAAAGGCAGAGAAGCCCTTCTTTAGAAAGAGGAAGGAAAAAAACTGCTTTTCTCCCTGGTAAGGAGTTATGTATAGTTAACGAAATCCAAGAGGATACAGTAAAACACCATCAACTGGCTGATTTGAAAAAAATACTAGCATTTAAGGAGGTAAGCAACAAATCAGTAAAAGATCCTCTTAACTTCCCCAAGGCACTAAGAATTCTGACTGTAATAAGAAAACGTGAGGAAGCTAAAGGACTATGGCAAATGCTGAAGGAGGCTAATGTAAACTTTAATTTATCTCCTCCCATGGCAATTTTGAAAAATGACGAACTAAATTATTTGAGAAAAGATTGTGTTGGGAGGGTCCCTGTTCGTTGCACCCTTCCCTTTATAGAATAGCCAAGCTAACTTACCCCATGGATGTTGTCGGCATCTCCCAAGACAGGCAAATCAACATCCAGATGGCCACACATTCTTTTGGGAGAGCCGTCGGCATCCTGACCAAATCGATATTTGTTTCTGGAACCCAACCCTAAGATATCTCAATGGCTCTCTTTCTAGCTAGCATAAATGTCTGAGGGCTGAGAGCCGACTCTTGTAAATTTCGAGTTGCTACAGATCTTCAGCACCTTGGAGTGAATATATGTTGTATTCACGAAACCCACTTAATTCCAGGTGACCATTTGGGTACGCTGGCTAGACGTTTTCACATCTACTCAGTGTACTTCGATTTTCGCTCAATGGGGTGTTTCCTGTCTAAATAAGTCTTTAGTTGCATCGTGTGACGCTTGCTTCATGGATCCCTTGTTGGAGCCCTTCCTTCACAGGCTACGAGTGAATCCGGATCCTAAATGGAATTACTTTGGTAGGTGCTTGCACCACGTTAAAGTGCTCCTCCTTTGCCGACGACTTGACTGTGCTTGTACCGAGCAATGCCGAGATAAGTGTTGTCGACAGAGAAATCAGAATGTATGAAACGATAACAGGGGCCAAAATAACTGTGACAAGTCTGTGGGCTTGTGCATTGGTGCCTGGCAATGTGTATCCCTGCAGGGACCATTTAGCTGGATTGACGGGCCTTGCAAGCTACTCGGCATCTGGTTTGGTCCTGATCTTCAGCTGGAGAAAAATTGGTCAGAAGTATAAAAGCTATTCGGGCCGCAGCTGGTCTGTGGATCCGTAGAAATACTTTGTTAAAGGGAAGAGCGGAGGTGTGTTGGTCTCACATTTATCTGATCATACTATATCATCTATCAGTACTTCCACTCCCGCCAGATATGTTGCTTGAGATGCAGCAGGGTCTTTTGAAGTTTTTGTGGCTTGCTAAGGCCCCTACGGGCTGTTGCAAGATTTATTATCTACATCTTCTGAAGGCAGTCTTGGTATGTCAAACGTTGAGATTCAACATCATACACTTCGGCTATTTTACCTAGATCCAATGAGTTCACAAACTGAGGGAAACGGTGGCTTCTGGAACGAAGACACTAAGAAAGCCTTTCCCACTTTAAAAAGTGTAAACTTGGATGAGGGGGAGGCGCACAGGTTGCCTCGAGGCGAGTGCTCATTTTATCGCGAATGTAGACATGCTTTGAAGTTTTTACAGGTGAAAGAAAGCCTCTCTGACACCCTGCTGTTGTCCCGAAGGGCATTATATCGGGTTATGGTGAGGGGAACTGTTCAAGATGATAGGATTGAGGGGCTCGCTTTGGAGAGGGGGGAGCTACGCTCAATCTGGCCTTGGTTGCCTGGGTCAAAGTGGTTCGATAACGACGACGCAACTATGGCCTGGCTGGTGATAAGAAATACACTCTGGGTCAGTAAGAAGCTTCATTCCACTAGCTTGGTGAATTCACCTACTTGTGTTAGATGTGGTGACGAAGATGAGACTGTGTCACACCTTCTTTTATTGCCGCATTGTTGTGCCGCTGATTAGGCTTGTTTGCATACTTAACGTATCGTCTTTTGACCTGGAACCTATCAATGTATTTAGCAACTTTGCTCCGACAAAAGATAAGCAGAAACGTTTTGTGCTCTTAAGCATATTAGACGTTATGAGAGATGCAATATGGAAAACTCGTATGAAGGCAGTCTACAGAGACTTTATCGCGATTTTCAAATATTACCTGAAAGCCCGCATTAAGGCCGAGAGAGTGAGACTTTCTGCGGCAGATTTTGATGAAAAGTGGGTGAGAGGTGCGCAACTATGTAGAGTGACTGGAGCTAGATTAAAGTGGTATTTAGACGTACCTTAGGTACAGGATATTGGGTTATAAAAACGAACATCGATTATGACCCGTTTAAAGTTCACTAGAAGACATGTTTAGTTCATAACTTAGCTAGTGCATTATGGCCCCTTTTATTTTTGCCCTTTGCCCTTCCCTCTTTATTTTTCTTGCCCTCATTTTAGTTGGTAACTCCCCAATCCCATCCCCAACTAGGTGACAGAGCGCTTCACTTGCCAGAGATGCAGGTAACCCTTTTTGGCCTTGTGCCGCATTTTATGAATATTTGTATTTATAAATAAATACTGAGTTTATTTCTGAGCAGCAGAGAGTGAACAGTAAGCAGTAAAAAATGAGCGGTTGACAGTGAACAGTGGAGATTGAAATTTTTCGTAATGGTAACACCGAAAGAAAGTTAATTTAATTCCATTATCGGAATTATTATTCCGCAATAATTACATTTTTTTCTAAATGCTGGGCATTTTGTTTGTCCGTGTATGTGGTCTCAGCCATTACACCCGTAGCATTTTGTAACTGGCTTTAATGGGTTGTAGTCCCTAGATTGTTTACTATATGCACCCTTATATCGTTGTTGCTTATAATTAGTTTCAAAAGTGTGAAGATTTAAAGTGTGAGTGGGGCAGAATTAGGCCCACCGCAATATGAAAGTCCTTTTGATCTCCTCTTCTTTCGCTCCCTTCTCTTTTTTTTCACTCTTTCCATCTCCCAAGCTGAAAAACAAAGTCCATTTAAAAAGAGAATATATTTTTGCTCTGTGATATTTTATTTGTAAAAGTAATCTAGTTTGGAGATTACGTTACAGAAATCAGATCGTAATCAGAAAGGGATCCACCCACACACCTTGTTTCTAAGCATGACGTCCACACAACTATAGCTAACATTGTAAGAAACACCATTCGTTTCTCTCTGGGCCACAAAAGAGCCACATTGTAGATAACAAATGCTACATGCAGGCATACCAACTGCTCAGGTACGATGTGAGCTGTCATCTCGTTGACACACTTCCAAAACTCACAAAGTTTGATGCAGTTGAAGAAGGCGTGCTCAGCTATTTCTTCTTCATCCTCTTCGCAGCACAAACAAAAAGGACTGTCGACCACTTTAGCTTTGGAGAGCCTGCTATTGAGGGATAGCGCATTCCGGGCCAATCGCCAGGTCAGAGAAAACTCAAAATTATTAAGATGACTTCGGCCTGGTGCCTAACTCTCCTGACGGCGGATCTCCTCCTCTAACCATACCATCGGATCCGAAGCAGTCCCTACCACTAATTCCCGATATAGCGTCTTGCTAAACCATGCACGGTCACTGTACCCCTGCAATAGTCTTAGCGCAGCTCAGCATTCGGTGAAATGCTGCAATTAACTTCTTTGTTTCTGTTGGCCTTCAACCAAGTGGTCGGGATGAGGTTGGGAAAAGCACTTTCAACCGCAGGGCCACACGTAGACTCTTAACCCTCATACCGCTCGTTAGCCGAACGTTTCAGGTCCCCCGTAACTAAAGTTATGTTTAGGGAATCCACAGCTTGGGCCAACTTATTTTCTTAGTCCTTTTCTGTCCTAGCTTTATTAAAAGTGGGGCACTAGCCATATTAAACAGAAAAGCGTCTAATTTTAGTTGTTAAGTTAACCCAACACTTACTCCAGGTAACCGCCCCCACTAGCTCCTGCTAGTGTTTCTAGCTTTTCCCAGAATTCACGTATCACCAGTAAGGAGATGTTTAACTTCCAGTATTGAGCTTGCTAAATTCAAACAAGCCACAATTAATTTGTGGTCCGTATGACCTAACCAGTGGAACGTGGGACAAGATATGTATTCTATGTTGCCTCTTCTAACTAAAAGCTGATCCAAGTAAGTACTTGGAATACTTAGAAGACCACGTCCACATCTGCCTCGGGTGATCAATATGAAATGTCAACAAGATCGCATGAATTCATCAGGTCAGACAGACTGCACTCACAACCATCTGACCCTCTATTCCCATCTATCCTGTCTAGCCTGAAATCAAGGATGGCATTACAATCTCCTAATAACACTAACTGCTCCGAACCCACGAGGAACTCCTTCAGCCATAAAAAAAAGGAAGTCCTTTCCTGAACGATGTATAAACCGTGACGATCCAAAACCTGCTATTCCTAACGGCAACATCAGCCATCTGTGTGTACAACTCTTACCTCTGCGGACAGGGTGTGTCTTACTAACAAAGAAACTCTCTTAGCATGATGGCTGCCGAGTGCTGAAAAGACATTGAAATCCCCAAACTGCACTCGACAGTCATCATAGTGAGTTTTGTGTAATGCAGCCACATCTACATAACAGGCCATGAAGTCCCTTAGCACACGATCAGCTTTGCTTCGGCACCTCATACCCCTTGTATTTAAACTAGCCAAGTCCAAATGGGTGGCGATTTGTCTAAACAGTGTTGATCACCGGTTTAAAATTTTTGCCGGTCAGAATGCCACAGGATTGGCCGAGACTGCCGGTAAGCAGTTTGGACGTAAATCGTCAGTGTCACGCAATAACTCCGACATACAACAGGAAGGTTAACTTAAGGGCCCTATAAAAAAGAAGGGTGGACGTAAATCGGGACCCTTCCCTCACATCATGACTCCAGCTGTTTGAGGGAGTCATGCCCCTCCTCCAGTAACCTCAGACTCGGTATTGCCCCTTTCGCAGCCTCGACCATATGCCATAATGCTTTTGTTCTCCCTTGTCTGTTCTGCTGCAGGAACGTTGTTATGAAAAGGGCATCTGAAAAATTATTAGGGTTATCCACGTTTACACCTGGGCCCAAAACAGAAACTGCAGCGGCCAAATCAATTTTCTTAGCCTTCAGTTCAGCTACAGTATGGTGTGTTCGACTTTGCATATTTTGGTTTTTTCCTTCGTCATGAGAGGAGATGCAGACCTGCTGCCAGTTGAATTTATCTGCTCCTGATCTTTCTTACGGGACAGAAAGTGGGGACAGGTGTGTTGAATAGGAAGGGGTGTTTTTGCTCAGTAGAAGCAGGTGGGATTGAAGTTGTGAGGGCTGAGCAAAAGAGATGATTATCTTTTTGATCTTAAGGGAATGAGGCCCGGCATCCTTTGCCTTTTTATTCTTTTATGTGTTCTTTTTTATCATTCTCTCTCTTCTGTGCTGGTTGCCAGACTGGAGTTATCTACAATCATCTCATCTTTTGTTGCTTACTCTTCTATGAATCAAACGATGAAGGGACTGAATATTTTCTTTTCACTGCTGAAGTCAACGGCGTTGGTATAATAGACTGCAGCTCCTTGGTTGGAATTTTGGTATTGCACAACACACTGGATAACTGCACTCTTAATTCAACCGGGGGCTGCACCTATTTGGAGGGGAATTTCGTTGGCTTGGTTAGACTGGAATCGGCAGGTTTGGTAACAGTAACCTTCCCCTTCTTGGCTACTGTGTTCCAGCCGTCTTTCTTGGTTGTACCCCCTCCTGATGTCCTATTGGGAGCTGCTGGAGCCACAGTTGAAGTTTATTTTTCACCTAGGGTGGCAGCAGGGGTGTTCAAGGGAAACTTCTTAAGGCATACTTTTGCCATATGCCCCTGCTGCTGACAATGATAACAATTGGACCTCCTGCCTTCTACTATAACACTCATCATCCAAGTATCGCACTTGAGTAGGGCTTGAATATTATTAATCTTATTTTTAAGTGGTAGTCCCCTACTATAAGGGACCATGGACTGAAACAACGGCTTCGACGTCCCCATATTGGCTCATCACAGCTCCTAATTGCTTGGAGCCGATATAGCAATGGACACTGAGAATGGAGACTGTAGTTTTCCTCCTATTCAGATACTCCAGCTTGAGACGTAAGTTCTTCCACCTCAAGTTGGTTCTGGCTAATTTTTCAGCTTCGTGATTTGTGGTAAACAGCACATCCAACATGGTGAAGCTTCTGTGGTATATATAAGTAGCCGGGATCTTGAGATCCCACAGAAGCTCCACCATGCTCCAGCCCTCTTTGTTGGTTTGTGATGTTGCAGGAACCGCTGGTGCTGCTGTTGCAACATGTTTCCCGACTGATGATACATAATGGAGACCCACTTGTGACCTCTAAAACAGATCCCAGGACACCATGGTCGACCCTATCAAAATCTTTGGACTGATCTAAATTGATCAGCGCAGATCCAGTGTCATTCCCTCTATGATCATGCAAATCAGATACAAATTATTTTGGATTGATCTCCCCTTCAAAGCATAATTCTGCTCCGGCTCGATCAAATCGCCAACAACAACCTGAAAACTCTTGCCAAAATCTTTAACTCTGTGTTTAGTAGAGTTATGGGTCTATAATCATCTAGATCCTCCCCACCACGCCGGTCCTTTTTCTTTAGCAATGTGATTACACCCTTGGTGACTTGGCCAGGGATGGATCTCTGGACAAACCAATGGTTGAACACATCCTTTAGAACAGCGACAAACATGGGCAACAGCCTCAAGAACAATTCATAAGTGGTTCAATGCAATAATGATCTCACACTCCTTAACCATGCCATCACAGCTAGCTGCTTGGGCTGTCACTAAGTGGGACGAGTCAGCCAAATAGCTGTCAAACTTCTGGCCACAGAATCTGGGCAGTTGGATGAAGCGTTTCTCCAAATGTTTCCGGAACTCCTCACAAATCTTACGAGACGATACGAGGATATGTACTTTCAGGTTTTTAACTTTCTGAATGTACCCGTCTGAACCATGACATAAAGTAGCTTTATGCTCAACAGCTTCGTTTGAAACTCTCTTTAACCTGGGTCTAACTACTTGAGCTTCATACTACTCGGTAGTCATGCGATTGAGGTCCCCCTTAATTAGTGCTACAGCTTGGGAATGCCACCGCCCTGGTCAGCCTACCATCTAAATACTTTTCTGCCCTAACCCACCATTTACTCCAAACTACCACCACTACTCAGGCATTAACTCCTCCTTTTTTGGAAAAAGCGGGTAGTGTTGTGACAAGGATAGTGACCCTTTTGGGGGAGCTGGAGTTCCCCACACTTAAAAGCCTTGTTGCATTAAAACATGATGACGGCAAAGCTCTCGCTCAACTAAAGTTGACAGCTTGTTGCTGGCTGCTTAGTTAAAGGTTAAATCAATGTTAGTTGACACCGACATTGTTAAAGGTTAAAAATTGAAACAGCCAGTGGCATAATAATAAAACTTTGGTTGCTGTATTTTCTCTCTGTCTCTTTCTACTTGATATGTTGAACTGAGAATACTGCCAGTGATTTTCTCTCTATTCCTCTTTCTTTTTCCTCCTATTTCAGACCTTTTATTCTTTCTCTCGTTTTTATCACAGCAAGGGAGATTTTTACAGTTGGTGTTTTGCTTTCATACACAATGAGTTAGATTTTTTATTTCGTCCACGACGGGTCATGACATTCGGCAATTGATTTTCAAGTTTTTAATTGTTTTAGCAGAAGCTAAAAAAATAAATTAAATATATTTTTTATCTGTAAAAATGTGTTCGATTTTAACAAAACGACGGTTCTCCCAGCTCAAATAATTAATTCTCTGGAAAAAATTAAGGGTGTCGCCTATGACCCGTCAAGCCTATGGTCAAGATTAACCCCTTCATTGATTGGGATGTGCCTATCGTTTCTCAGGGACCTCATGTGCCATGCCAGGACGTTAACGGCCCTTCCAAAGACATCCCCACGGCCCGAACCATGAAGCCATACTCCCCAGGATCGTTCCAATAGTATCACAATGGCCCCGCAAACATTGTTAAAAATAACAGAATTCGTCTGTTTAATTATACCTTTATTTATTTTTTCAATTTTGCTGTATTAAAATCAAAAAAAATAATAAATGTTCCATAGGTTTCACAAGTTTCATGAACGTTTTCGATTCTTTGTCGAATCTCTGCTGTCTTTTAAAAATTCTCTTCTTTCTCCAGCTTTTTTGTTCATTTGCTTTTGATTCGACGAAGAATTGAAAACGTTCATGAAACCTATGGAACATTTATTAATTTTTTTATTTATTTTAATACAACGAAGACCATCAGAAAAATTGAAAAAAAAAAAAGGTATAATTAAACAGACGAATTCTGTTATTTTTAACAATGTTTACATAAATGAGAAAATGCTGCCTAAATACACACTATATATATATATATGTGTGTGTGTGCATGTATTTATGTGTGTGTGTGCATGTATTTATATATGTGTGTGTGTGTGCATGTATTTATATATGTGCATGTGTGTTTATATGGGTGTGTGTGTATGTATTTCTAGGCAGTTTGAGCTTGCATTCAAATGTATACAGATATGTGGGATAACATAACCTTCTGATGAACAGATTTACTGTGAAGCTGCAGTGGAGTATTAAGATAGGTCTTTTTGAAATACTTATTATTGTTGTAAAATACTTATTATTGTTATATATATGTACAATGGATGATGGTACTACACATCTAGGAACAAGATTGGGTTCATGAACCTGTGATTAACAATAAGTTCTGAGTGATGATCGTCTAGAAGTTAAAGGTTCAATTCTTACTAAGGGCGATAATAACTAATGTTCCTGAGTTCAACAGAAAGATTCCCAAGTTTTAAAAAATGCATCTGAAGACAGCCGGGGGTGATATCGACGGAAACATAATCAAAATATATGTTTATTGAAAGGTGTTTAATTTATGTACATATTTTTGGATTGTTTTATAGTTATTTATTCAAATAAAGTTTACTGATAATTGAATGTCAGTAGTGAAAAATAAAAATGTCCTAATGTGTTTGTGCAGGTTGTATAGCAGAGATGGGGACAAACCAGAAACATTATTTAAATCAACAAAAACAGATTTATGAAAATGAAATCGACAGTTTGAAAAAATCCAACTTTGTCTTAAAATCTAAGGTAAATGAAGTTGTTTTATAAAACTATTTATAAGATTGACTTTTTTTTTTCAAAGCCTCAGATTGATTCTTATTGCCTACTAGCTGAAAGATAAATCTACGCTGAGTAAGAGATCATAACAATAATGTCAAAAATGCTAAAACATAGAACAATCAGTGTTGATAAATCCTGAAGAAAGTTATTGAAAATAGCTGGGTGGTGTGTGATTGGCATAATGGATACGCTCATGAACTATGGAATCAGTTATGTTTAGTTCAAATGAATTGTTTACAATAAGTATCCTGTTTCAGATAAAATAATCCAAATAGAGGTTTCCATGTTGTAAAACTTTCATTTTTATATGTGTAAATATCCGATCGGACTGATGAGCCATCACTGGACCCACAAAAGAACTACATTATCATGGTCATCTTTGCAAGTGATGAACGAACATCATGATCATAAATATCTATAAATTCAGAACTTGAAATAGGCAGTAATTTATTCATATAGTTTATGATTGAACTTTTAGCAAACTGCATTTGCAGCTTATTTCCAAAATGCTGTTTATCTTATTTAATTCATTGTTTTTAGATGTGACCATACATATCTATAAGAGGCTCTGTCCATCCATCTGTCTGTCATGCTTAAGTTTGAAATAGGACTTTCATCGCTAAGTGCAACTTTCTTTAGTTGTCTTTTAGTTAGAAGGAAATTTCCCCCTCCCCATCAATGTTAGGAATGATAACAATACTTCATCTCTCAACTACAAAAACAACATTCAACTATTTTTATTTGTTTTTCTTTTTACGTAGATCTCAATAGAACAGAAAGAAGTATCTGAGCCTGCAAGGTTGTCTTCTGAAGAACTGGTGGAACTACAAAAAGAATTGTCTGAGCAGCAAGTATTACTTTCGGGCTACCAAACAGAAAATGAACGGCTGTACAATGAAGCAAAACAGTTGAAGACTCAATACAAAGTATCTGAAGAAAAACTTTTTCAGGAGAATCAGAAACTTTTGATGGAACTTAATGTCCTGAAGTAAGCAAGATTAGTATACCAAGTCCCCTGTTAATGTTGTTTCTTTCAATGTAATTGTATTATAATATCTTTAAGAAACAAAGATCATAAAAAGTATATTTACATTGTTTTTCTTCTGTTCTTATCGATGTTGACATGTACATTTCTACTATATTTCAGACATCTTCACTCAAGATGAACCATATAACAGTAATTGCTATTTTTCTTTATTTGTTTCTTTAAAGTTAAAGGTATTAGACTCTTAATGTTTTACTCTACATACTAGTTTTCCTTTCCTTTAATTATTAAAATGTTTTTTAAAGTGTTTTATTATGTTATGTAGCCCATCTCAAAAGCCAAAGGTTCTCTTGACTAATTCTGATAGGTTAGTACATTCTTGAATGAAGAAATGATGATTTTAACTTAAAACTGGATTTTATTTACTGAACTAAATAGATCTCCAGTTCATTAACTATGAGTTATTTCTGGTTATCTTCGCATGAATTTTGACAGTAATTGAATTTTATTCCAATCTCCAAATCCTTCCTTATATGACATGGTTGAACTAACTAATTCACTATCTACTTTTCACACGGGGTTCTAGCTGACTCTAGGAGCATCTTCTGTCAATCATTCGTGGTAAACAATAGCACTATCTCTAACAAAAAATATTCTTAATTAGATTCAATATTTTTTGAAGTGTCAAGATAGAGATACAACAATAACAACAACTGGAAAAAAAGTACCAAACTGTAGAATCAGATTGAGAACATTACCTTGTTAAGGCAAAGATCTCTGCCAGCTTAGCCCAAACCTATGCTGCTACATTTGCAAGTGAGAAGCTGACGGAGGAGAACCTGCAAATGATGGACCGGGCCATGTTAAAAGAGCTAGTGATTCCATCAATGGGAGAAGCTAAAGAGCTCTCTACCAAGGCAACCTACGCTAAAGCACCAGCAGCCAAACTTCCTCAGCCCAATCTCGAAATGGCTCCCAACAATTCAGAAAATTCCGATTGATTGGAAATGTTCTACAAAATAACCGGCATGTTGACATTTCAGGCTATACAGTTCTGCTGATGAGAATGCAATAGTCAATACCCACCCTAAATTCTTCACCATTGACCCAGACATGCTACTAGGCATTGGTCACTCGTTCATCATCTCACTTTTGCTTCTGTCACAGGATGAAACTGAAAAAAAACAGAACTATCTTGTCTGCCTCAGGGCTACGACCTTGAACTGCAATTTTTTATGTCCCCTTTGTAAGTATTACCTGTTTAACATGTACATTAAGAACCAACTCATCAGGGAAATAGCGAACATCGGACTCCAAGCAGATCTGCTGGCCAAAGCTAGAACACTTATATCTCTTGAGCAGAATGTCTATCATTCTGAAGCATTCACATCTGCATTGCGCGATCTGACCTCAGTGACCAACACCTCAAACATGGCTATTACTCGTATGTTGGTGTGCTGGAGACAAAAGACCAGTGCTCCACAAACTAATACATGGATGGTGGGGCAGAGGGGGCTCAAGCCCCCCCCCCCCACTTTTTTACTTGCCCCCCCCCCCCCCACTTTACGGTCATCAATAATGAAGTTATATATGCATGTGTTTAACCGGGCCCCCCCACTTTTTAGGAGAGCCCCCCCCCCACTTTTATAACTGTGTCGCCGGTCCTGTAATAGAGGTAATGTTAGTACCAGCACCTCCTTTAATTGCAATAATTTCTTTTGAGTTTGGATGAATTGTAGCAGTCCCCAACATGACACTCCGAGAACAAGCTCCCACCAGTTAAATTTTTCAGCATGAGATCAAACATGCAACACATAAGAAGCTTAACCACTTTTGAGAGTGTGCTGAGCAAGGAAACATTATCACCGAGCCATCCTGCAATATCACAACACCCCTATCCAAGGTATTGTTCTCTCCCCAGGACAACTCTAGCTCTATCGCCAACTTTGTGACTTCATATCATCCCAACCTGCGCTATATAAACTACACATAAAATGAATAGCTAAAGTTCAGAACTGCAGCATAAGTCTCTCTCGCCGCAACACTCACCTGACAGCGCAGTACAATAGCACAGCACATATTCTATGCTCACTGCAAGAAGGAGAAATATTCTCAATACAATATCCAAACAATTGTCGATGAGACACAACAGGTCAAGTTATCAAAACTCTTCCTAACCATCAATATCGGATCAGGATTGACAGGTCAAGCAGAATCACTCTGAGAAATCTGTGATTTCGTAGAAAGCTTGAAACACCTGCAATTCCAGTCCCCATTCCCAGTGTTTTGTCTTAATCCTTGAGATTCTGATGCACTTGGTACACTAGTGTTGCAAATAATATCGCACCCAGCATCGCTAAACCAATGCCAGTGAAATCTGCCTGGACATTGTCCAGGTTACTCCTCCACAATCAACTAGGCCAAAAGGAACTCATTTTTCCACAAAGACCATTATGCTTGGGTACTGGGTGAAGGATGAATGTAGAATCAAATTGACACTTACCAGCATAAAAGATTATCCATTCATGGAGTAGCATCCAATCAGAATGCAGACAATGGACTTGCCAATCTAAGTATAATGGAACGTCCCAGCATTCTTATGAACTAGCTTTATGGGCTTCGAGCTCAGTTTTAGTTGAACTCAATTAGGCTGAGTACTAAATTCAGTTGTTCGACTTTTTAAAACCAATGCTTGACCAAATGTTGAAGGCTATTGGTTGATGGTGATGTCAGTAAAATTCTTAAAAATTGAACCGCATACAAGATCAACATTTTTCATCTCAATGGAGATAGCTGTCATATCATAAAGCTGTGGGTTGACAAATCAGGGTCTTCTTACTCTGATTGTTTCCCCTAGTGGAAGGAGTCTGATATTTAAGAGACACAAAACTTTTTACAATCACAGATAAACAAATTGCTGTTGACACTTACCGAATCATTGTTTAGTGTTTGATAACTCTCAAAGAATATTCAACAATTAGTGTTTTTAAAGATATCAAACATAATTTCCTTACACCAAAAGCTAACTTCTTTTCATGTATCGTTTTCTATTTATATCATGTATGCATTTTGTAATGCAGCTTTAGAACAAAAATATAAGCAAACAATTTAAAAATAATTTGTTTTATAAAGAGATGTTTTCGGTTTATTTGCAAAAATGTGTTAATTATCATTTAATTATTTTGCAGAAATCAACTGGAATTTAAAGAAAATTTGTGTCCTTCTCTTATGCCCCAGCAGTCTGCCATGGCACATAATTTTAGAGAATCTTTCAGTAAGAGTAGTAACGGACTCCCAGGTACTGAAAGTGGTTATTGTACAAATTGTGGTCACCCTGCTATATTTGTAGTCAGCAAAATTTCTCAATTAGAATCTGAAAGACAGCAAGTTCAGGTAAGATGGCAATAAGAATAAATACTGGTTTGAATAGAATGAATCCTTATTTACTTGCCTCCCTACAAGGGAAAACTTTGAAATAGTCTATCCCTCAGATCTATATCACAATGCACACAAGTTAAAATATATTTATAAATTAATCCTTTTTGTCTTCATTATAATAAAGTATTAGACATTATTAGAGGAAATAAAAAATTTTTAAAACAAATTAATTACAGAAAACAGCAACTCACTGTCTTGTTTATTAATCCCTGTCCAGTACTTTGGTGGACTTTTTAAAAGCATGGTTGAATATATTCTTTTTTCTCCATGTGAGAAAACTTTCAGAGGAACTACCCTCTTTGTCATTCTGTTATTAAATGTGAAATCTGGTAGAGATGTATCCATTAATTTGAAATGTGTACATAAGTTAAGAAACTTGCATTTGTTTAAAAATACTGGTCTCAACCATTTATTTCTTGCATGGAATTTTTAGTCTGTCTAGGTACGGTTCATAATACATTTTATCATGAAGTATTCATATATGCTTCTTTTATTAGAGGAAATTTTAGTCTGTCTAGGTAAGGTTCATAATACATTTTATCATGAAGTATTCATATTCTTTTATTAGAGGAAATAAAAACAACAAAAAATCATATTTCTGCAGTTCAAGCACTCTTGTCGGCTTTTCTTTCATCTTACTGTATCTGTGTATGTAAATGTAACGAAAAAAAACAAAGAAAGTTATAAACTATTTCGGCACATAGAGATGGAGTTCATTTGAATAGCAAGAGAGGAGGCAAAGTTGAAGCTGGCATTTACAGATGCAGTTTTTCTGCATATGCAAAGCTAGGAAGGATACGATGGAACAGTAAGATATGCCACTAATATACAAAACCTAGCAGGATTTGGGGGAAGTGATCAGAAATAGATTGTGAAGCTGACTTGTTTATGGCTTTCAAGAAAACATTTTTGTGGCCCTGCAACAGTTGCCTAATATAAAAACACTGGATATTAGTGCTGACATCTAAGAGAACCCAGGAAATGGCAGCCACTGCACAGCCAGGAATCGGAAAAAAAACAAAGTAGGCTAAAGGGTGATTTAGCAAATAATGTTTCAACTGTAAGGGTGCACATTTGATCCGTGATTGTAAAGAGCTACTTAATGCAATTTGTTATGGATGTAACACTCCAGGGCACTTTGTGAGATATTGCTCATAAGGTAACAGGGAAGGGGAACTGTTGCACTGGCAGTTGCCCTTAAGCCAATAATGGCACATCATAGGTCTTTGTTTACAATAGAGGTACTAGTAGAAGATAAGAAAACTATATCCCTTGTCGATAGTGGATGTACTACAATGTAATCCATTTGGATTTTTCAAATTATTCTAAGGGTACGAGCAGTATAAAAACAGTTGATGGAAAGAAGGTTTAACACCATGACATTGGAGATACAAAGACAGTTGTTGTGATGGATGAAATTGTTGATGATGTCAACATTATATTATTAGTCAGTTAGGAGAAGCTACCATCTATGAAAATGGTGCTGTAGAGTTCAGAAGTGCACAATGCGCCATGAGAACAATAAGATGAGTCTGTGCAAAATTGAGGACAAAGATTTTCATGCAAGTTTTGGTGGTGAAAAATATTAAATGGCACTAGACTACTAATGGCTCCTGATGCTAATAAACAAAGTCTGTTATAAAACTTGTCTGAAGGTGGAGGAGAAGGCAGAGTTTGACAGAGAAGTCTGACATTGGATCAAAGAGGGAATCCTTACTCCATGGAATCAATTGTAACATATAGATGGCACCACTAATAAAAAAATTCATATGATTTTTATAAAGTACTAACTTTCAAATGTGTCAAAAGCAACTAAAGACGTAAACATCAGCAGGCAAGGATTTTAGGATGCACAAGTGTTTTTTTTCATCAATTACCTTGAGAAAAGAATAACCATCAATAGTAAATATTATATAGCATAATTGGTGGGGTTTGAAGAAATAAATCGCCTTAAAATGGCCACAAATGAAGAAGGTAAAGGTGCTCTTTAACCAAGACAATGCACCGCGTCACAAGTTCATCGAAACAATGGTAAAACTACATGAATTGCACTTCTAATTCCATCTGCTCCCATCCTATTCTCCAGATCTGGCCCCCAGCGACTACTGACTGTTTGCAGATCTCAAAAGAATGATTCAGGAAAAAAGATCTGTCTCCAATGAAGAAGTGGAAACTAAGACGTATTTTGAGATCAAAGACAATTTGTTCTACAGAAAAGGTATCCAATTGTTAGAGAAGTGTTGGAATCGGTGTATAACCCTAGTTGATGAATACAGTCGAATTTTACCTAAAAGTTGTTATTTTATTAGTTAGGCTCGGGATTTATTGAGTGATGTGTTAAGGATGGAAGTGTTACCATTATTGGCAGTAGTTTAGCCTACAAAGCACAAGGTTCACTCATTCCTGGATTGTCAGATGCTAAACAAATATGTTACATGCCACTCCAGTGGGAATGTAGTCGACGTATGTGGAAAGAGTGAGGAAATGGAGACAAATGATTAGGACTTCTACAATTGTCAATCTAAAATCAGAAGACTTGCAGATACATATTGCAAGCCATCTGTAGCGGTACCAGTTGGTCAGATACAGAGAACAAACCTATTGCCTGACCCAGTTACGGTTTGGATTGAATGTTACCCAAAAGATCATGTTGGCACTCCTCAAAATCGTGTTAAAAAAAGAGGGTGACATGAGAGAGGGCACAGATTCCTATATCGATATCTTAGTTGATGAAACTGCCATGCCCTCACCAAAACTTGTAAGTAATCTTGACAAGTTTGGTTTAACAGCAAAGAAGCTGCTGGAACCATTAAAAGAAGGAGCATCATTCGGTCTTTGGCTTGACAAGAATAGAGCTGGTAACCTAGTTTTACAAAAGGAAATGAAACCCCTGAAGCGTCTGAGGAAATGAATAGACATGAGCTGTTCTCTGTCTATGGTAAACTGGTGGGCTACTACCCAATTGTTGGATGGTTTAGGACCATATACACTTACATAAAAAGAAAAGCAAAAAAATTGATTTGGAAGATGGTGGATGAAGAGATGATCGCTGTAATGCAAGAAGGTGTGGAGGAAATACAATGACATGACCCTGTTCCCAAATCAGAAGGGCATCATAAGTCTGATGTAAGTAGTATGGCCACTGGTTTGACTATAGAGATCAAGTGGTAGCTGATGATGCAATGACATGCCTAAGCAAGAAAAGCAATTATAGCCATATCAGAGTCGTTTCTTTCTTTGGTGTAGTTGCATTGTGATGATCTCTCAGGATCATTTCCAGGGTGTGGAGATATTTCAGGATAGAAGGCAGCATTTTAAGATACAAAATGTGGTGTGGAAGTCTCATGGTCATCTTGAGGCACCAAATGTGATTCTGACGTGTCGTGGATGTCTCACAGTGTCACAACACCAAATGTAGTTCTATGCTACGATTACCACATGCATTCAAACTGACTGCTTTGTCAACTGTTCTATGCCCATGCTGTGTTTAACCGATTCAGAGAACTTTGATGTTGATGCAACTTAGTTGGAGACTTGAGTAATGGAAGACAAAAATGAGGAAAACTTTCTATGAACAATAACAAAAATATAGTGGAACAAAGTTGTGTAACAATAGTATATACAAAACAAAACCTTATCTTGCTCTTATCGTTATTATTTTGTTCCTTAGAGGAGGTTTAATTATAGAAACTTTTTTTAGTCTTTTTACATTCCTGTTATTCATCAGTCGTTAACTTCTGTCTCTCTCTCAATATTTCCTAGAGAGTTCTTTTATTGGAATTTTCACTTGAGGTGGCTATTCTTATTGGTTAATCAATCACAGATTGTTTCAGATTTTCTACTATTTTACAATTGGGCAGTCAATGAAAGCCTTTGTTTCACCCATGTAGGAGGAGCCTCCAGTCAAGCAACACTATGGAGGTTTAGTCTATTATGGGTAATAGCATGCATTTTAATATTTGAGGAAGAAAATATATCAGACATAAGGCAGGTGCACTCAGTAAACTCTTAAATTATAAACACACATGTCTACCTGTGTTCCTCGAAAACAATTGTTTTGCAATAGACTGGTTCAGTTCGAACCTTGCAAAGGAGATGGACATGCATTCCTCAAGCACCTTCATCAGAAAATTAAACAATGCGAGTATAATCCTATCGTTGAAGAGACGCTAATAGTCGATTTTTTTTTATATTATGTATTAATTTAAAATCAACCCAGAAATCCTTAATTATGGAAGGGAGAGATCTAACTCTCGCAAGAGTGTTGCGTATAGCAGAAATGGAAGAAGTCACTATCAAGGCTATTCGTAGCCCATTAAAAAAATTAGTGCACACGTGATTCATTCCATAAACAATGAAAAGTTTACACATTCTGTGGCAGAAGCCATTATTGAGGAAGGAAAAACTTGTATTATATGTAATAAAAAGGGGTATTTTGCTAATGTTTGATGTTCAAAAAAACAAGAAAAAAGCCAAGGAATGACGAAGCTAAAATGGTACGAAAGCAAGAGTATACACACAAAATCGGATAGCAAGGATATTTATTTTCATTCAATTGACAAATTACCTTCAAATGCTACAGAGACATATGCTAAATTAAAAATTGGTAACAAGAAAAAACAAATAGATATCCAAGCAAAAGTAGATATAGCAGCTATGAGCAACCTTCTACCCAAAAGTATATTTTAAAAACTAAATGAGATGTCTCTTAAAAAGATTGCTGTGCAACTATTCGCTTTTGGAGGAGCAACAATTGAACAGGAAGGGACATGTTGGCTAGGAGTAAGGTTCCGTGACAGATTTGTGGGTGCAACATTCCATGTTGTAAATTCCAAAGAACAATATTGTTAGGGCTCCAAACATAATGAGAGTTGGGTCTAGTACCCTTAAATTTATCAATAGAGTCTGACACTCCCACCACAGACAAACCCTAACCAAAGATCAAGATATCTTCACAACAAGAAACCAATTCCAGTGCCAAGATCGAGTCTGAAAGGAGATCTTCAAACAATGGACAACATAATTCAGGAATTTCCTGACATTTGATTCCATTGGCTGTTTGCCTGGTGAATACACCATTTATGTAAATCCAACAATACTGCCAGTTGTGCACCCGCCTCGACGAATACTAAAAACTCTTAAAGAAAAATTCAGAGCAGAGCTGGACTCCCTGGTAAACCAAGGCATCATATCTCCAGTGATAGATCCCATACCATGGGTTAATTTATTTGTATGTGTGACTAAGTCTAATGGTTCAGTCAGACTATGCTTAGATCCTAGAGACCTAAACAAAGCGGTTCTCAGATCACATTTTGTCACTCTTGCATTTGTAGACATTACATCTCAACTACATGGTGCGAGATGGTTCACAATTGTTGACATTAAGTCAGGATATTGGCATTTGAACTTGGATAAAGAGTCTAGGAAGCTTACAACGTTCATAACCTCCTTTGGATGGTACATGTTCAACAGGTTTCCCATGGGGATAAAGTGTGCCCAGGACAAATTTCAGCAAGCTATGGCAGAACACTTTGGCGACATAAAAAATGTTGTTTCCATATGTGACGATATGATTGTCTCTGGTTTCAAAGAAGATTGTAGTGATCATGCGAAGCACTCAGACAGCTACTACTCAGATCAAGGGAAAAAAACGGCAGATCCAACCCTGAGAAATTTGTGATGACAGCATCTGAGAAAGTTTTCTTCGGTCATATCATGATAGTATCAAACCAGACCCTAAAAAAGTAGAGGCAATTGTGCAGATGCAAAGCAATTAACCAGCTTTCTAGAATTGGTTAATTATTTAAATAAATTTATGCCACGCCTTGCAACGTTAACTAAACCTCTTGCGACTTTTTATCCAAAGATAATGATTTCACATAGTCATTTCAACAATAGACAGCATTTAAAGAAAACCAAAGAAGATATTTGGAGAACAACAGTAAGGTACTTTGACCTGAAAGAACATATCATGATCCAAGTTGACGCATCAACTATAAGTATCTGTGCAGCTATCCTTCAAAATGAGATGCCAGTCGCTTTCGCAAGCAAGACGCTTCCAGGTCCAGAAACTCAATATTTAAATATAGAAAGGGTAATGCTGGCAATCGTCTTCAGTCTGGAAAGATTTCACCATTATTATGCATGGGGTCACAAGGTAGTGATACAAACAGATCATAATCCTTTAGAGTCCATAGCATTGAAGAACATAGCACAATTTCCCTAAGACTTGTAAGAATGTTGCTGAAAATTGAAGGATACAACTTCACTGTGAAATACACTCCAGGTAAAGCAGTTCCAATCCCAGACTGCCTATCGCGAGTATCTCCAAGACCCAGCAAACACATTGAAGAAATTGATCTCAAGGTACACAACATAGAGACATACCTTAATTTCTCATTGACAAAGATAGAGAATATCAGAGTGGAAACATTAAATGACCCAGTTCTAAAGGAACTCACAAAAATAGTGATGACTGGCTGGCCAGCTGATCGTTCCAGCTGCCCAAACTGTCTCCAACACTTTTGGAAGTTCAGAGATTAAATAGGAGTTCAAGACAGTATTCTGCTAAAGAGTGCAGAAAGGCATATTAGGAGAACTCCATGCATCACACCAAGGAGTAAAGAAAACAAGATTAAGGGCACAGAGAGTAGTATACTGGACGGAGATTAATGGGATATCGAGGACATTATTGACAATTGCCTCACTTGCCAAAAGCATCAAGCAAGTATTCCAGCTGAATCCATGCACCAAAGCGAAACTCCTACTTACCCTTGGCAATATGTCAGTGCTGATCTGTTTACAATGACAGGAAATAAATACTTGCTGGTGGCAGATAAATATAGCCAAAGCCCATTCATCTGATGCCTCCACTCCACCTCATCAGCAGCCATTATAAAAATATGGAGGCAATACTCAAGGAAAGAGGCATATCAGAGATCGCTTACACAGACAATAGTCCACAATTTGCAAGTAGAGAATTTGCAGACTTCTTTATGAAGTATAATTTTCGGCACAAAACATCCTAACCACATTGCCGCAATCTAATGGCTTTGCTGAGAGGATGGTAGGAGTGTGAAAAAGAATACTGCTAAAGGCACGGGAGACTGGACGTGACTGTCACTTGGCAATGATGTCATATAGAACAACACCACTGTCAGCTACCATTAAGTTTCCAGCAGAAATTCTCTATGGAAGACAGATATGAACCCTACTCGTATCAAAACAGCAGCTTAGTGATAAACAAACCAGACTGGTGATACAGCAGTATAAGGACAAATCAAGGGAAGGCTACAATAAACCAAAAGGTCGACAGCATCCACCCTTACATGTTGATCAAAATGTGCAGCATGAAAAATCTAAGCTATGGGAACCTGGAACAATCCGACATTCTGCTACTGGATCAAGATCATACATAGTAGAGTCTCCAGATGGTAGAATTCACCGACGGAATAGACAATTCCTCAGACCAGCTAGAAATAATCCACCATTCAAGGTCACACAAGACCAACTACCTATAGCTGAGGAAAACACACCACACTTAGTGTTCATCCTCCCTCATCTCATTGCAGAGACCAGAGCAATTCATCAACAGACCCGAGCCAGGTAATAATGCCTGAAGCATGAACACCACACAGATTGGTAAAACAACCAACCACCGAATCACATGCCAGTGGATCAACTAAACCTACCCCATAACCACGGCGATCTCAGAGATGTATAAAGACTCCCCAGAGGCTAGACTCTGAATCCCCAAGAACAAATAAAAGACTGATTAAAGATTTTCCTTGAAGCAGTTTCTAAAAATAAAATTTCTTAAATATCCCACCTTTTAATTAAGAAAGGGAGATGTATTAGTTACGTCCCTTGACTAAGGCCCTAATTTTTATAGGATTATCCGCCCCTGATTTGGGTGTACTTTCTGTAATGGTTAATCTTTAATGAACAGCTTGTTGACACAGCTTCATTCTATCTTCTGCAATCCAAGCCATCCCGGCGAGCCATGCACGGAATATCGTAATATACACCTGTTGTATTAAAGAACCATATTTTCTGAACTGAATTAAAGTTTAAACCCAAAAGTCAAGTATTATTGTTCAGACCAAAAGAAAACATGGATGTGTGTATGTTTACCTGTCATATCAAAGAACTGTTATTTCTAAATTGCATGAAAGTTTCAAGTCAAGTATTATAGTTTAGCCGTGCTCTCAAACCAAAAGAAAATATTAATTTTCGCATAGGAATTATGGTTCTTCGATATGATTATCGAAGAACCATAATTCCTTAACTGAATGAAAGTTTAAAGGCAAAAGTCAAGTATTATGTTTCAGTTGTGCTCCTACCAAAAGAAAACATGAATTTTAGCATGCGTTGTATCAAAGTACCATAGAAATTTGTTCCTAAAGTTTTCTGTTTAGAATCTGGTTGTGTGACATTCGGTGCTATGATGTCACTTCCCTTTCTACCTGAAGTAAGGCTGTTAATATATAATCATGATTGGCATTTATTTTTACTATTTATCACTAATAATAATTTGTCTTTTGTGGGTTAGTTTTTTATTTTAACTCTAAGTCCAGTGATTCAAGTTATTTTTTTTGACATCAACCAGCAGCAAATAAAATATCCAAATCTAGGATCTTGAAAGAAAAAGGTTTCAGCTCCACTCTTGATTTTCTTGAACTTTTACTATGCCTTCTCTAAACAAACCAATAATTGTGAATCTAATGTGCTCTATGGCCAGAATGAAGCATTTTACTTTAGTTTCATACAATTATAAAATAGTTCAATCTACAAAGAAGCAACGATTTTTTGAAAAAAAATAATTAAAACGAAAACAACTTTTTCTATTTCTTTTCATTTGCAGGATGTGTATGCAGTTGTGAAAAGAGAAAACTCTATTTTGGAGAAAACAAAACGAGAACTTGAATCACAGATTAATCTTCTCATCCATCAAAAAGAAGAAATGAGGCAGTCTTTACAAGAAGTGAAGAATGAAAAGCTGGAAGAATTCCATGTGAGTTATGACTGTTTTATTTCCAATCACTTTTATAACTCCTTCATTTCCAAAGATACGTCCTAAGATCGAGTACTGCTGCCACATCTGGAGAGGTGCCGCTCAGAGCACTTTTCCTGCCCTGACAGAGTCCAAAACAGACTTCGAAATCTAGTGGGGATGTCCTCTTCTCTTCCCTACAGTCACTCTCTCACAGAAGAGATGCTGCTAGTCTTTCTTTGCTCTACCATTATTTTCATGGTAGGTGCTCGACTGAGCTAAAATCTATGGTCCCCCCTTGTAAAATATTCACAATAAGAACCTGCCTAGCTACTACCACTGTCAATGATTTCCCTTTCTCCCGATGGGTGCCCAAGACGAAATGAAACTTCCATGAGCAGAGCTTCTTTCCTAGAACTGCCCATCTGTGGAACAAAGTGCCACGAGCCAACTACAATATAGTCATCTTCAAGTCCAATGTAATTAAGTTCTTGTTCAACCGTCCCCTTAAATAATCAATTTCTGCCCTGTTATTGTGCCGGTGAACACGATGTTGTCTCACCATCTACCAATCAAACTCTTTAACCCCTATCCTTGAGTCAAACTCTTATCCTCGAGCAGCCTTTGGGCCTTGATAAGCAGTAACCTTTAATGCCAAAAAATGTATTTTTAATTTTATGTCTCTTTAATTTCCAATAACTTTTATGATTCTTTCATTTCCAATCACTTTTATTGCACTTATATTTCCAATCACTTTTATGACTTATTCATTTCAAATCACTTTTATGTCTTTTTCATTCTCAATCACTTTTATGGCTCTTTCATTTCCAATCACTTTTATGACTCTTTCATTTGTCTCCAAGAAACCTTCCTCAAACAAGAGGACAATATCAATATTAAAAATTATCAGATATTCAGCCACATCCATGATACTGGACACAGAGCCTCTGGAGGGGTATCAATTGATATACCCCATAGTAAACTGAATATCCAAACCAATATCCAAGTGGTTGCCATTAAGGTGACATTACATAAAACAAGGAATATATGTTCACTATATATTCCACCAAACGAGGACATAAATGAAAGTGAGTTTAAGAAGCTAATTGACCAATTACCCACACCATTCATCTTATTAGAGAACTTTAATAGTCACAATACCCTATGGGGGTTCAAAAATACGACAAAAAAGGGTAAAATAATAAAAAAAATTATTAATGAAAATGCTAATGAAGGAACATAGACATTTATGAACCCATTCAATCAAAGTAATTCTGCTATTGATTTGACCATATGAACCCCACAGTCTATATGGACTTTACTTGGAGAGTGTATTATGACACTTGTGGCAGTGATTATTTTCCAATCCTCCTCGAAAATATAGAACCTAGTGGTGAAAGTAAACCAGACCACTGGAAACTAGACAAAGCCAATTGGCAAATGTTTAAAGAAAAATGTCAGGAGAAACTGACATGTGTGGAAACAGACTCTGACTCAGCTGATTGAAATAGCAAAAGACTGCATCCCGAGAAATTCTACACCAGACAAACGTAACAGACCCTGGTTTAACAGTCAATGCAAAAAGGTCATTAGACTGCGAAGAGCAGCCCTAAGAAAGTTTGAAAAAGAACCAACTACAACAAATCTTATAGAATTCAAACAAAGCAGAGCAAGGGCCCGCAGGGTGATAAAAGCAGCAAAAAAGAATGCTGGCAAGAATATGTTGGCAAACTAAATTCCTCTTCTAAACCGAAAGCAGTTTGGAAAATGATCGGGAAAATTGCAGGTAAACACCAGACTAAACCAATCCAACACCTCTCTAAAAATAACTGCACAATAGCAGATAAAAAAGACATAGCAAATCAGCTAGCAGAAACGTTTTCCAAAAACTCATCAGGTCAGGGTGGAAAACAAGAATTTCTAACCACCAAAAGAAACGCAGAAAAGCATAAGTTGAATTTTAAATCCAAAAATCTAGAAAAATATAATAGTCCATTTACATTGATTGAGTTAAGGGACTCTATTGAAAGATCTCATAATACTGCTGTAGGACTGGATGAAGTCCATTATGAGTTTTTAAAGCAACTACCAAGAGAATCACTTAAATTACTCCTAAAAATATATAACAAAATGTGGACAGAGAGGAAATTCCCGGACATATGGAGACAAACTACAGTGGTACCAATCACAAAGCTGGGCAAAGACAACTCGGATCCACAAAATTACAGGCCAATCTCCTTGACTAGTTGTTTATATAAAACAATGGAGAGGATGATCAACAATAGATTGATTTGGTATTCGGAATCCAATGACCTTATTACTAATGTACAGTGTGGATTCCGCAATAAAAAAGAGACAATAAACCACTTGGTCTGCTTTGAAACCGCCATAAGATAAAGCTTCATTAAAAAAGAACATCTCGTAGCTATTTTCTTTGACTTAGAGAAAGCGTATGATACGACATGGAAATATGGCGTCATGAGAGATTTGAATGATCTCAGTCTAAACGGTAGATTACCACATTTTATTGACGTTTTTTTGCCAGACCGAAGATTTTGAGTTTGTGTTGGATCTACTCTTTCTGATATGAAAACTCAGGAAGAGGGTGTTCCACAAGGTAGCATGCTATCTGTGACTCCGTTTAGCATAAAAATAAACAACATAATAAAAAGTTTATAACCCAGAGGGGATGGATTCCTGTACATAGACGACTTCCTAATATACTACTGGTCTAAGCATATGTATACCATTGAGCGAAATAGGAGGAAGTAGTGTTATTCAGACTTCGCATAGGTCACACAAGGATTATACATTCTTACTTACTTGAAGACGAACAGCAACCAATATGCTATGAATGCCAGAATGCGTACACAATCAAACATATTCTTACTGAATGCATTAATCTAGCCCCATAAGAGAAACATTCTACAAAGTAAGTACAATGAAAGAACTGTTTAAGAAAAATTAAGTAGAGACAATAATGAACTTTTTAAAAGCTGTTGATCTATATAAAAAAATATAATTATCTAAAGACATATAAATCCAGCTTGATTTGGTATTAAATTAACTGAGGAAAATGATATGCCATAATAGAAAAGAAAAAAAAAAGTCTGAATGTTTTCAAAATATTTTTTTTTCAAACAACTTCAAAAAATACAATTGATTCTGCATTAAATAACCTGAAAAAGGTTGATATGCCATATAACAAAACAAACAAGCAAACATTTCCATTCACTTTTATGACTCTTTCATTTCCAATCACTTTTATGACTCTTTCATTCTCAATCACTTTTATGACTCTTTCATTTCCAATCACTGTTATGACTCTTTTATTTCCAATCACTTTTATGACTCTTTTATTTCCAATCACTTTAATGACTCTCACTTCCAATCACTTTTATTACTCTTTCATTTCAAATCACTTTTATGATTGTTTCATGTCCAATAATCACTTATGACTCTTTACCTTTCAAATACTTTTATGGTACTTATATTTCCAATCACTTTTGTTACTCCTTCATTTCTAATAACTTTTATTACTCTTTCATTTCCAATCACTTTTATGATTGTTTCATGTCCAATCACTTATGACTCTTTATTTTTCAAATACTTTTATGGTACTTATAGTTTCAATCACTTTTGTTACTCCTTCATTTCTAATAACTTTTATTACTCTTTTCATTTCAAATCACTTTACATGACTTATTCATATCCAATCATGTTTATGTCTTTTTCATTTCAAATCACTTTTATGACTCTTTCATTCTTAATCACTTTTATGACTCTTTCATTTCCAATCACTTTTATGAATCTATAAATTTTCAATCACTGTTTCATTTCAAATTCATTTAATGACTCTTTCATCTCCAATCACTTTTATGACTCTTTACTTTTCAAACACTTTTATGACTCTTTCATTTCTAATAAATTTCATGACTCTTAAATATAATTTAATGGTTGTTTCATGTCCAATCCCTTTTTTGACTCTTTCATTTCAAATAACTTTTGTCTTTTTAATTTCCAATCAACTTTATCAGTCTTTCATTCTCAACAACTTTTATGAGTCTTTTATTTCTGATTACTTGTATGACTCTTTCATTTCCAATCACTTTTAGGACTCTTTTATTTCAAATCACTTTTATGACTTATTCATATCAGATAACTTTTATGACTCTTTCACTTCCAATCACTTTCATGACTCTTTCATTTCCAATCACTTTTATGATTGTTTCATGTCTAATCACTTATGACTCTTTACTTTTCAAATACTTTTATGGTACTTATATTTCCAATCACTTTTGATACTCCTTCATTTCTAATAACTTTTATTACTCTTTCATTTCTAATCACTTTTATGACTCTTTTATTTCCAATAACTTTAATGACTCTTTCATTTCTAATAACTTTTATTACTCTTTCATTTCAAATCACTTTTATGATTGTTTCATGTCCAATCACTTATGACTCTTTACCTTTCAAATACTTTTATGGTACTTATATTTCCAATCACTCCTTCATTTCTAATAACTTTTATTACTCTTTCATTTCCAATCACTTTTATGATTGTTTCATGTCTAATCACTTATGACTCTTTATTTTTCAAATACTTTTATGGTACTTATATTTTCAATCACTTTTGTTACTCCTTCATTTCTAATAACTTTTATTACTCTTTCATTTCAAATAACTTTACATGACTTATTCATATCCAATCATGTTTATGTCTTTTTCATTTCAAATCACTTTTATGACTCTTTCATTCTTAATCACTTTTATGACTCTTTCATTTCCAATCACTTTCATGAATCTATAAATTTTCAATCACTGTTTCATTTTAAATTCATTTAATGACTCTTTCATCTCCAATCACTTTTATGACTCTTTACTTTTCAAACACTTTTATGACTCCTTCATTTCTAATAAATTTCATGACTCTTATATTTACAATCACTTTAATGGTTGTTTCATGTCCAATCACTTTTTTTACTCTTTCATTTCAAATAACTTTTGTCTTTTTAATTTCCAATCAACTTTATCAGTCTTTCATTCTCAACAACTTTTATGAGTCTTTTATTTCTGATTACTTGTATGACTCTTTCATTTCCAATCACTTTTAGGACTCTTTTATTTCAAATCACTTTTATGACTTATTCATATCAGATCACTTTTATGACTCTTTCATTTCAAATAACTTTTATGTCTTTTTAATTTCTAATCACTTTTAGGACTCTTTCATTTCCAATCACTTTTAGGACTATTTCATTTCAAATCACTTTTATGACTTATTCATATCAGATCACTCTTCTGACTATTTTATTTCAAATCACTTTTATGATGCTTTCATTTCCAATCCCTTTAATGACTTTTTCATCTCCAATCGCTTTTATAACTTTTCAGTGCCAATAAATTTTATGACTGTTACATTTCCAATTACTTTTATGGTTGTTCTATGTCCAATCACTTTTATGACTCTTTCATTCTCAATCAATTTTATATCTTTTTAATTTCAAATCACTTTTATGACTCATTCATTTCCAATCACTTTTATGGCTCTTTCATTTCTAATCACTTTTATGACTCTTATATTTCCAATGACTTTTATGACTCTTATATTTCAAATCACTTTTTGTACTCTTTCATTTCCAATTCCTTTAATGACTCATCTTCAATGACTTTTATTACTCATTACTTTCCAATCACTTTTAAGATGCTTTCATTTTAAATCACTTTTATGACTTATCTATTTCAGATCAATCTTGTGACTCTTTCATTTCCTATTACTTTTATGTGTTTTTTATTTCCTATCACTTTTATGACTTTTTCATTTGCAATCACTTTTATGACTCATTTATTTCCAACCACTGTTATGACTCTTTCATTTCCAATCACTTTTATGACTTATATTTCCAATCACTTTTATGACTCTTATATTTTCAATCACCTTTTGTACTCTTTCATTTCCAATCACTTTTATGTCTCTTATATTTCCAATCACTTTTATGTCTCTTATATTTTCAATCACTTTTATGCCTTTAATATTTCCAATTACTTTTCATAAACATCAATAATAATAATAATAATAATAATACACAATTTTTTAATTTTTGTAAACTAACACATTTTTCTCTTAAATGTATTAAATCTTAGAAGAATTCCTGAAAAATAGAAAAAATACCAATTTTAACAAAAGCAACCAAAAAATGTCTTAATTGAAACTTGAGTTTAATTAACTAGTGTTTCTACCTGTTTTCAACATTTTTTTGCTTGAACATGAGACATTTTTTTTATATACATAAATACAAAAGGGATTTGTTGTTGAAGAGTTTGGTTGTAGTTAGAATTAGCTGGGCTTTATTTTCACTGTCTTTATTGTTCTTTAGATAGCTCGGCAGCAAAATGTTTCATTGATCCTCTGTATAGTAGAAAAAAAATTACTAAATTCCATTAAGGTGTTTTGCTTGACTCTGAGAAACATAGAAAATCATGATCATTACATATATTTCTTGATAAGTGCTTCATCTAATCTCAAGGCACCCCTGTCAATCATAATGTATAAACCCTTGCACCTCAATCAAAAGCTTACTCCTGCCAAAGAATATGCAACATGGTCGACAATCACTTACAATCTATCCTCTCCAAAAGAAACACTAAGAGTTTATGGCTGTGCATACTACTTATAGTTACTACATTAATGTCAGATGAAATCAACAAGAATGTTGCTAAAATGCAAAGCAAGGCTGAGTTTTGAAAAAGACTTCTTTTTCTCCATCTTACTAAATACTTACAGTACTTTTTTTCATATACTTTTAAAATCACTTGAACAATGAACCTTGTTTTTCTTTTTTATAGGTAATTGAATCAAAATTAAAAGAGGAACGAGATGAAATGAAGAAGAAATTGTATTGGTATGCTTATAATCAACAGCTGCTCGATCAAGACATTGCTGTCTTCAAGCAGAAAGACAAGGAGATGGAAAGACTCAATAAGAAAATTGAACAACTTCAATCAGAGGTAAAATAAATGAAAATAGAAAAAGAATTAAAAACATTTAAAAGAAATGGGCATTCATATTAGTAAAATAGTCTTGTATAACGAAGGACCCCACACTCTTCGCCCCGTGGGTATCGTTGTCGGCCACTCGCGCACAGGTGTTTGATATCCCGGTCGCGGTGCCGAGTAAAACAGATACCTCACTCTGATCCGGTGTCACTGAACCCCTTGTAACATAGGTGGTCCACTCGTGTCTCTATCTCTGTACTCACACATTTGGTTCTCTGTGCAGAAATCTTTCTAGACTGTGAACACCCTCTTTGGCCAGTGATTGTCAATAGCGGCTGTAAAAAGAAAGATGTGTTAAATCTCCTCCGAGTCGGATGATGATGATTTCGTGATTCTGTGAAGGCAAAGTTACTTAAGCAGAACAAATCGACAATAGAATAATTCAACAACATCGGTTTCTTTTTGTATCAAATAATTATTAACAAGATAACAACTGTTTTTAAACGTTGAATCAAAGTCTGCTTTTCGATAATGTCATTGTTTACTAACTATCTCGTCTGTGTGTGTGTGTGTGTGTGAATCACTTTTACGACTGCAAAGCCTTAATTGAGACATAACTTGTCTACTGAACGGTGGAGGAGGAAATCCTATGGCCTGTGCCATCCCAAACGAGAGCGATCGTTCACGCAACACCCTCGCTTGGCCGGCGCTCGTGTCTGAGCGCCCGCTAACACAACCGTCCAAGCCGCGAACCCAAATCTAACTGGCTGTGTAACTGTCTTTTCGCTCTAACACCAAAGTTCCCCTCTCTCCCCAAAAAGGCATATTGTCACACCTTCTCCCTTTCTTGGGAGTGGGTTGGGGTTGTATTGAATTTCTCTCTCAAAAGGTAAGTACTCTCTTTCTCTCTCTGTATGGGGGGGGGGCAGGTTCGCGCGCGACCCCCCACGAGCTGATATTCATCAGTGACTAAAAGACCCTTGACCAAAATTGTTCAGCTGGTCAAACTCATCGACGTACAGACTTAATTGCTACAGACAACAATTTAAGGAATCCTTCCAGACTTTTCGGCACCATCCTCCCAGCTTGTTTTGAATAGCTGATTCCGTGTGAATATATACTAGTCTCAATTCTCTATCCCAATTCTACGTAGGGCCTAACCATCACCAAGATGCATACTAGTGCGCCCTAAAGTGCAGATCTCTGTCGGTCCTATTGGTCCTGTCACATTGTAGGGAGATTCTAAATATCAAAATAGGTAGATAAATGTTCGTAAAATCGTTTCTTAATCCACTCTATCTAAAAACTAAAAATATGACAGTGAAAACAAAAACGAATAAGCTCAAACCACCAAAAACAAAAATTTGCCTCCTCCCTTGAGTTTTGCGTTCACAAATATTTGAGAGCTTAAAACCAACATCGATGACGTAGAATCCTTTCTCCTAGTAAACTCCCTGGATATCCTAGCACTAAATGAAACAAAGCTACACTCATCGATCTCAAACCACTTTGACATGACTGGATACCTCCTACTCTGCCAAAAGGACTCTAACAAACATATGCAAGGACAGAGTCTATATTCATAACACCCTTTACTAGAGAACATAGTCTAAAATCTGAAAACCAGGTCTATGTATGCTTTAGATTAAGTTTACAACACAGAATTAGCTACTTATATTTCCTCTATCGTACTCCTTCGAGGGTCGATCCTTGGATCATAATTGTTCCTGATTTTCATAAACGACCTCCCTGATGTAATTGTGCCTGAGATGGGTATATTTGCTGATGACAACACACTCTATTCTTGACATGAGGGCAAAATGAACCAACACATATCCAAATACTTAGAAAATTACCCCCAGTCTGTAGTGGAATGGGGACAGGAATTGATGGTAACGGTTAATGCTAATAAGACAAAGTTCCTTTCCTTTACAACTATGATAAACCTCTTCAACCCTGTAAGAAAGCAACACACAAAACAAAACAAAAAATCCGGGACAATCGTCTAACAATCAACCGTTGTTCTTGACGCCTTTTTTTCCATCCCAAATCCTTTTGTTTTATCAGTTCACCTGGATGCTATGCAAATTTCTTGTATGGCACAGGCTATTTTTTGGCATTTATGTCAGGGGGACTGCCCCCTGTTCTCATCATCACACATGCAGCAGCTGCGAGGTGGCCTCCTTCGTTTGTGGCTCCTTCTGAGGCGTGGCACAGCTGATTCAGTCGCTTCTTCAGGTGGTTCTACTGAGACATGTTTATCTTCACTATTGTTGTTGTCACTGTCACTGTCGCTTAACCGAGTAAGGCTATCATCGACCAAGCTATTGTCCTCGTCATTCATCATCGGCACACACAATTCGCCATCGCTTGACGCTGAACTTCCACTGTCTTCAGAATTGCTCACCATCTGAGGATACGGGCGAAGATCTCTTACATGGCGAGGCACTTCATCCACACACACCATTTGGGAACTCACCACCTTTGTAACAGTTCCTGTCCTCCATGCACTTGTGCATCTGTTTGGCTGGGCTCCCACCAGCACAACATCTCTCTGTTCATAAATTTCATGCTTGTATTCTCATAGTAATAGAATGGCTTCATCGATGCCTTTCACCTGGACTTCATACTTGTACAGTGCATTTGCCGGAGCCGGAGCACTATGGACATCGTCTTTTGGTGTGATATTGTACCAATAAACCACCTCTTCAGCAGTGCATTCCTTCCTAGCGGTAATCCGTTTTATAGATTTATGGGACCTCTCGACAATACCATTCCCTGTCGGCTTTAGTGCTCACTCTGGATTCGTTAGTCAACATGTTAGTAAGCCATTGGTGAACACATAAGAAGTCGGTCTTCAGGTGTAAGGATTTGACCTCCCAGAGTAGAACCAAGTTTAGAATAGCATCCAACTCTGCAAGGTTTATGTATCGTGTGTTCAATTCTGGCTGCATCCAACACGATTCTTCAATCACGGTCCCATGTGATTCAAGCAGGACGCCTGTTACCAAAGAACTTGCGTCAACCAACACATCAAGCTCCTCACCATTGACGCAACATTTACCTTTGCATGGGTCAGCCTGACTTACTCTATTGATAGTCTCTGTTAGCATACTTCTTAATGGGACATCCTCGGTTTTATCATCCCATCTTTCTGTCTCCGCGATAACCTTTCACTTGATGACACTAGTCACTACTCGCAGCCAGCCGCACACTTGGAGATGCCCAACAAGCTTTCCGCAGAGAGAGAACACCTTTCTTCTGATAATCATGTCTGGGACGTCCGGACGCTCATTCCCGGACAGTTAAGTCAAGCACCCGAGCCCCATCCTTCAGTCGTTCCGGAGTTTTTCTGGCCAGTCCAAAATGGAACAAATGTTCAGCAACACTGGTTGCGGATGCAACACTTTCATCCACATACACAGCATCGATGTAAGTCGAGGTCGCCTTCTTGATGTTTTTGTCTTGCGATAAGACTGTATTCACAATGGACCTCATTATTTGCGTGGCCACATTTAGACCAAGTCCCATCCTCATTAAACAGTACCTTCTATCTTGGAAAACAATGGTCGAATAGGGCCAAAGTGACTCATCAATGCACACTTAAAGATAAGTAGATCGGAGATCCAGCAACGCTACATTTGATCCTTGCCATTTCCATTCCCTCAGTTTGCTGGTGCAAGTATATGCATCCACATTAAGTCTATTACAGGGTGCACTTTTCATTTATTCTGTTGAACGACAGATAATAATCAATTTCTGCCCTGCTACAACCATCGTGCCGATGAACGCGATGTTGTCTCACCATCCACTAGTCAAACTCTTTAACCTCTATCCTCGAGTCAAACTCTTTAACCCCTATCCTCGAGAGAACTTTGGGCCTTGATAAGAGGTTACCTTTAATGTAAAAAAAAAAACTCCGCTCAAAAATTGGGTTCTTCATTGATAAGAGCTGGTGCAGCCGTGCAAACAGAAACTGGCCCGTCAAGAAATTGGATCTCCTCTGACTTCAAGATGGATACTCTGCCTAGAGGTTTTATCGCATCTATCCCCATCAACAGGTCGAACCCAAGCGGGCCCCTACCATTACCAGGACCTCAATTACAACTGCACGTCCACTCTTCAGTCAGAGGTTAACAGACCCAACTCCATATGTCTGCGTTCTCTCGCTAATAGTAACCACCTTGATGGTCTGCTTTTGCCACAGCCGGTGCACTTTTTTTGCTCACTATGGTGCAGGAACACCCAGAATCAACTAGTGCAATGCACTCTTTCCCGTTTACAGCTACTCTTACAGTTGACAGTGTCGAGTTAACTTCTTGTCTGGGGAATGTCCCCAAAACCTTTTCCAAGACAATCCACATCGGTAACAATGTGCACCACTTCTGCGCAGTTCGGAGTTCTGAGCTCTCCATCTGTCGCACCAAGTGAAACAATCTGTAGCTAAGTGGTTAATTCCATCGCATTCGAAACACCTTATTCTGGTGTTCTGCATCTGGCTTTCCACAACTGCCGTAATTAATGTGGGTCCGGGCAGATCATCTTTCAATATAGCTCTCGCTCGAGCCAGTAGCTGAGAAATGCTTATTTCCCCCATTCGAAAAGGAGCTTAAAGGAGCTGTCGGACATGGTCGGGCAACCCAGGCTACTTTGAGGCTTCAATCCGTCATACCACTGAATGGTACAGGAATCTTTCGTATGTCAGCCAGATAAACATCTATGGTTTCACCCGAGTGCATGCAGCGTGCCACAAACTGTGCATATGCCGCATAGGAGTCCAAGTCAAACGTTGTAAATAAAGCTTCCTTTATGGAGGCATAATCCACCGTTTTTTCTTAACTCAATTGTTGGTACACCGCAAAGGCACCGCCTGTCAAATGCATAGGGATTATGCATTCTATCTTCTTTACAATCGTTTAACAATCAACCGTCGTTCATGCGGCCTTTTTTTCCTTCTCAAATCCTTTCATTTTATCAGTTCATCTGGATGCTGTGCAAATTTCATGCATAGCACAGGCTATTTTTTGTCGTTGTTGTTGAGGGGATTGGCTCAGTCCATTACAAACCCCCGATTGGCTAATAGCACGCTACCTGAGAGTTCATCATTAAAACTCCTCAGCCTAACATTCACAGGTAACATGAATTGGAACAAATACGTGGAAGACATTGCGAAGGAAGCTACAATGAAAGTTGGCTCCCTCTACCGTGCTAAAAAACTTCTCACACCTGCCAGTATCCTATATCTCTACAAAGCCACCCATGCATGGAGTATTGTTGTCACATATGGGCAGGTGCACCTACTACTAACCTCTCCCTCTTAGACAGGGTCCATAGAAGAGCCTCTAGTCTAATAGGGCCCACACTATCTACCAATTCCAGTCCCACAATATTGAATTCCAGTGCTTGTTTTACAAGTACTTTAATGGAACATGCTCCGATGAACTTGCCCCTCTGACATAAATACCACCGACTGACCCGACAATCAGCAAAGTCCCACCCCTTCACTGTAGAGATCCCCTTGTACTACTCGCCTTTGAACTTACCTCTGCTCACTGTTTCCCAGATTGTACCAACATGCAGACATTTAAATTTAATGTGAACAAACATCTCGCTACACAACTCTTTACTTAGGATGCCCCTGTAGGTATGGCCCCTAATTCACAGTAGCCCCTTATGTCTCAGTGGCAATGTGCCTTGTTTGGAGTGAATCAAAGTATTAAAAAAAAGTGTAATGTCGTTGCCTTGGCTAATACAGTAATTAGCATAGCCAGTATACAAGTAACCAGTATACAATAATCCGGCATCTTTGATGTTGCCGATAGAATTGAATATTGAAGGACCTGAACGAGCAGAAGTTTGGATAAAATGCTTTGAAGCACACGCCAGAATAAAAAAGTTACAAGACAGCCATGTATCAAGAAATCATGGACTTATTTTTGGCTACTGTGGGATTTTAAGCCATAAGGAAGAATTTGATTACTTAAGATGATGGTTAAACAAGTATTTGTTGATATTGGACTTGAAGACGACTATGTTGTAGTCAGCAGATCCATCAGACAGGAAATTTTTGGGAAGAAACTCTGCTCATGGAAGTTCTGTTTGGTTTAAAACCAATTGGATACACAGGAAGAAAAGAAAGTTCTTTGAAGTGGTGATAGCTAGATGAGTTCTTGCTGTGAATATTTTAGAGAGCTTGGAGCTCAGTCAGGCACCTCCCATGGAAATACCGATAGAGTAGAGAAAGACTAGCAATGTCTCTTCTGTAGGGAAGAGAAGGGATCAATCTTTACTCGATTGCAAAGTCAATTTTGGCAAGAAAGAGTGCTCTGAGCAGCATATTCCCAGATGTGGTACTCTATCTTAGGATGTAATTGACTCTTATACAGGTAGAGGATTGCATCAGGAGTCAGGTACTTTCTGTAGAAAGAGAATGATGCAACCATTTTTCCAGCGACGTTAGCAAAGATTTTATGTAAGTTTTCCATTTTAGGTCTTGCATGAAAGTCAATCAAGTTTATCAAAAGAAGGATTCGAGCATTCATGGTGAAAGGAGAGAGCTTCATTTTAGAAATGTTGAAAGCAACAAGCCACTTTTATCCCCAACGAACCAAGTGCTCAAGAGGATCAGCAAGATCTTGATCACTAATGCTTTTCGAAGTGCTGGTGTAGACAGTTGTTTTGTTTGTATAGATTTCAATGAATTATTTCAGAATAGGACTTAAAAGATCATTGATGAAGATCAGGAAGAGAGTTGTGCCCAAAATTGATCCTTGAGGCACTTTTTTATGATCTGTAGTATATCAGGAAACCTAGTTTGCTCAGACCCCATCTTTGCTTTGCAGATTGCTCTTCTTTCTGTCCTCTTTGCCCCCATTCACTAAACCTTTTCTTCACTCACTCCATCATTTCAGCTTTTCTTTGATATGCTTCTCAACTTCCCCATTCTACCATCATGTCATGTCTTGGAGGCCCTTTCGTCCACCCACAAGTATATCCTTCAACTTTTCCCACTGTTCTTCCACACTTCCTGAAGTGGATCTGGTAATCACTTGGTCTTGGTCTTGGTCTTGGTCTTGGTCTTGGTCTTGGTCTTGGTTTAAAATGATCTTCATTTAACCCTCACACCTTTCTCCTGTGAATAAACTTTCTCTTTACCTCATGAACTTTCTTCAACTTAAAGATTATAGCGACTGGTTTGTGCTGTGGCACAATTTCTTTACAAGGTATTACTTTCACATCACTCGAGAGCTATCTGTCCTTTTTCCTTACCAACTTTGCTGTTCCAGATTCATATGTAACAAGATGGCTTTCCCTTTTCTTAAAAACAGTATTTGCAACCAAGTTCTAAGATTCGTTATCCTTTTGTAGTCCTATCAGCATATCTATTTCCTCCATGAATACCCTCAAAACCACCAGGGTTATTTCCAACATGACCATTCAAATATCCTGCCAGAGCAAGAACTTCTTTCTTACCAACTTTACAAGTTACTGCAATAAACCTGTGTTATAAAACTCTTCTTTCACATCTTCGCTCAAACCACATTGCTGTTTCAAAATTAACGGTTACGAACAGACAAATCTTAAATTGTGCTCATTCAACATTTTAAGTTAAAGGTGTTGAAATCTAGATAAATTACCTTTAACTTTGTTGTATAGACATTTTTCCTCTTCAGCTTTTATGGAAATTACAACGATTTGACAACTTTTTTTTTTTTATTCTAAGCAAATACCCATTCTATGGATCATGTTATTAATTTAACAAAACTGAATGATTTAGTAATATAATGAGAAAAGGAATAATAAAAACCAGTATATGTGGGAAGCTTTTATTAGCAATATCTCCTTCCCCTCAATTCGACAACGATTTCTCGAGAAATTCTCACATACTTTTCGGGAAGCATACAAGATGGCAAGATCTCTTGAACAAGCCGAAAAACACTGTGTGCTACAACCAAGAGAGTATGATTTCCGCACCAATAATTTCTCTCAGGAGAAAATACAAGTCTGGGAGCGACACAAAAATATATACGAGGCCGAAGGAAATTTGTTTTTTCTGCAGGAATTCCCGTCATCCACGTTGCCTTTCTCCGACACCTGATTCAAACTTCAAAAAATGTTTGAGAAAAGACATTGGGCCAAAGTCTGCAGATCTTCCGTATTGGCAGTGTCAAATAAAGATGAATTCCGTAGTCTCGCATAACTAGTAAGAGAAAAAAAACATTACATTGACTAAGTGTAAAATAAATAAAGTCAATGCCATGGTAGATTTTGGTAGCATAGGGACTTTTATTAATGACAATACTGCAAAAAAAAATGAACCTTAAAATTATTCTCAAACAAAAGCCTAACATGTGTGCGAAAATTGTTGGAGAAACTAAAGTCGATATCTCCCTAAGCAATAGTACACACTCTGAAATGATAGTGGCGGTAATTAAGAATCTGTCGATATTATCATAGGGAAAGATGTTCTATATAAATACAAAAATGTAACCTTCAAATTTGATGGACTGGCGGACGAACTTATTATCGGAGCAGTCACTAAGAATAATCGTTTCTTCACCCCCCCCCCATTATTTTCTCATCTCTCTACAAACACAACTTCAATCAGCACCAAGTCATGCCACCACACAATTGCTGATAGCATATTCATAAGAACAGAGACTGCAAAATTGTTGGAGAAAAATATTATAGAACTCTTAATTTCACCTTGGCATGCACAGGTTCTAGTAACATTAAATGAAAACCAGGAAAAAAATGGTGATCGATTATAGCGACACCACCAACAGATTCACAGAACTAGATGCTTATTTTTACTTCTCTTGATGTTAAATCAGCTTACCACCAAATCAGTAACGAAGATCGTAAATTTACAGCCTTTGAGGTAGATGGTAAATTATACCAGTTTACTCGTCTGCCATTCGGTGTTACTAATGGAGTGAGTGTGTTCCAAAGAAGCATTGACAGCATTATCAGGTACATTTGTCTATGTAGATAACGTTACCCAATTTTCTCCTGAAGAGATTATTGGGGGCGGTAATCATACTCTAACACGCAGAGTGTTTTTCAGCTTGTTCAAGAGATCTTGCCATCTCGTACTTCCTGAAAAGTTATTGAGGATTTCTTGAGAAGTCACTTTTGAATTGAACAGGAAGAGATACTGCTAATAAAAGCCTCCTGCATATACTGGTTTTTATTTACTTCAGCACTCACGGCCTGGAAATTGCATGTTTTAGCAAGGTTTTTCAACTGTGACATGAAAGAATCCACTGTTTCAAATACTTCTGCCGATATGCTATTTATCAATGCAGTTTCTTCAGTGCCGTTAACTGTACGCAGGTAATTCATGAAAGTAACCTTCCAATGTTTGTATTTTTTTCTGCTGTAGACTCGGTGTTAAATCGTTCAGGACGAAGTATGCTGTCCATTTCGTTTTGTAATTAAATTTGTAATGAGAACGAGAATAATAAAAGACCATCATACCTTTAGTAAACTTTTATGACTCTTTCATTTCCAATGACTTTTATGAGTCTATAAATTTTCAATAACTGTTTCATTTCCAATTCATTTAATGACTCTTTCATCTCCAATCACTTTTATGACTCTTTACTTTTCAAACACTTTTATGACTTTCATTTCTAATAAATTTTATGACTCTTATATTTACAATCACTTTAATGGTTGTTTCATGTCCAATCACTTTTATGACTCTTTCATTTCAAATAACTTTTGTCTTTTTAATTTCCAATCACCTTTATCAGTCTTTCATTCTCAATAACTTTTATGAGTCTTTTATTTCTGATTACTTGTATGACTCTTTCATTTCCAATCACTTTTAGGACTCTTTTATTTCAAATCACTTTTATGACTTATTCATATCAGCTAACTTTTATGACTCTTTCACTTCCAATCACTTTCATGACTCTTTCATTTCAAATCACTTTTATGATTGTTTCATGTCCAATCACTTATGACTCTTTACTTTTCAAATACTTTTATGGTACTTATATTTCCAATCACTTTTGTTACTCCTTCATTTCTAATAACTTTTATTACTCTTTCATTTCCAATCACTTTTATGATTGTTTCATGTCCAATCACTTATGACTCTTTACCTTTCAAATACTTTTATGGTACTTATATTTCCAATCACTTTTGTTACTCCTTCCATTAAACTTTTTAAATAATGCTTTTTATTTAAATAAAATTATAATTTTTACTTGATTTTTTACAGATTACAAAATTTTAACAAGGATGAATTAAATTATTAAAGAAATAAATTAGCTAAACTGACGTTTCCAATTTTGTCAAGCTTCACCAAGTACTTTAATAAATGATGTTATAGAACTGTTGCAATTGCTGAGTACTGTTTCAGTGAATGGTTTTGTAAGACAATGCTTTTTATATTGTAGACTGGACGTCGCCTGGAAGAAAATAAACTGTACTCAAAAGAAAAATCAACATTCCAAAGTCGAATTCAGGATTTAGAAAAACATGTAAGTTCAAAGGATATTGAATAAACTTTGAATTTTGTTGGAATTGTTAAATCGAGTTCAAATCCAGTTGGATCTACTGCATTTACTGCAAGTGATGAAACGAATGACTAAAAAAATGTTATTTCTAGCTAAATGTTTCTATTTATATAAAGTTAGGTAAGTTTACTCCTAAACTAATTAACCAATTATTATAAAACATGGAGCATAGCTGCTAGGCATAAGGAGTCGTAATGTGGCCTATATTTAGTTTAATTTATTTTTATGCAATCGGGGAGGTAGGATGGGGGTAATCCTTCATGAAAATTCAGATACTTCTGATTTTTGTGAAATTTTCATAATAGGTATGAGACATTAATTAATAGATATTCCCCAAATTTCAGTTTCTTTGGAGTATTTTAAAGGGGGAGCATAATATGGACGCAAACTCGTATTTGAAAATCCATAGTCATCAGACACCACTTATGCAAGATTTTCAGAATTTCAATTTTTTTTATGGAAATCTCTCCAAACAAGGCATGATGCCACGTGATTGAAGGAGCTAAAAAGATTTCTTCTTAAGTCCCTTAAATTTTAGACATTTTTGTAGAATCAAAATGCAATAGATTTTGATCAAAATTGTAATAAGGATTCTAGACATGAAGTTTAGTAGCATTATATTTGAGGTTGAATCTTCGTAAGGAGATATAAAAGTGGTGCAAAACTGTTCTGTTTTGAGAATTAATTTTACTCATCCTTGGATGGGTATTCTTCTTGTACTCTATATAATAAAGGTAGTATCATGTATGAGGAGTGAATACTCAATAAATCCCTTTTATATAAATTGTGGAGATGTTTTAAAGATGCTGTCTCTTGGTATCAGTGTGATGGGATGTGAACAATTGGCCAAAAATTGATTTGACCTTTTAAGAGGAAAGAGTTAGAGATTCCATCCTGAAATGAGCATAAAAGAAACAGTGCATGAATGCAATAATGAATGACTTTCCTTAAGAGAATATTTATAAAATATGAACTTTCAAATCATTTAAAATCACATGGCCGAAAACAGTCACAAACTGAGTATGATAAATTTCTTCCTCAAAAACTTATGAAAGTTTTGTAACAAATCAGCAGCTGAGTTGAAACTTCAGAAGCCTTTTGTATGAAAATTTGCAGAAGTGAAGCTGACATTAATAGACACTTGCATGCTCATGGATATTTAACACAAATTGATGAGATGGCTTTCTGTCAAAAACTGTCAGTCATGTTATATGTATGCCAGCTCTAGTAGATGTCATGTCAACCAAATCATCATTTATCGGTACAATGTACATCCTTAATTGTCCTTCAGCTTGTGTGGAAAGAGTTGCAAAACATCTCAAAACATATCAAACATCTTCATCACAATGAGGGAGCTGAAAATAATACTCTACCATGTACCTGTTACAGACAACAGTGCAGTAGGCTCCAAAAGCCATTTGAGAAAATATTAATGACAAATCTGTTTGAGTCTTCCAGAAAGTGGTTGTACTCATTAAATATGCCTGCACTATAACTCCAACAACATTTGATTTATTCTTATGAAATTTGGAAGAGAGATTTTATGGAGGCTTTATATCTTAATCTTTTTTTAAAACAAGTCTCTTGTAAATTCTAAACACTTTACTGAAATAGCTGTGGCTTCTAATTTTAATGAAATTTAAATTACAGGCAAATAACATAAAATTGTATAGATTTCTACTATTTGAGAAGATCTTGCTCATTCATGAAGGCTTTCAAGATTAAACCTTTTCTATGTTCATAATTTCTATTTTCACACAGTTCACACCATAACACTATGCTTTTGATTGCTTTGAAGTATTTTGGGTTTGATCAGTTGACATTTTTTAAAGGATACAAGTATTCTAAACCAGTTATGGAATGGCTATTCTTCTAGAATATATGATACAAACAATAAAGTATTTCACTAGATTTAGAAAAGCATAGAATTGTAAGTAAATGTATTTTTCAAAATTGTTGCTATAACTTCTCACCCTTTACTCCAATCAGAAATAGAGATTTGGAGTTCTGAGTTGCAATTTTTTTTTTTAACTGAGGCAGGAAGCTGATTTTTTTCACTAAATACCTCATTCTCTGGAGCAAGAAGTTAGTCAGGAGTTTGCAATTTTTTCAGGTGATTTTTATATAAAAAAAACAACTCAGAAATCAGGGAGGGGGGGGGGTCAGCTAACATCCCACGTCGGATTTCAATTACAGCAGGACTTATTGTATTCATTTTATACAAATGCCCTTGCAAAAGACTTGTATCCACTTTTCCCCCCAATAATGACTAAATGGCAGAGAATAGAAAATAAGTTATGTTAGGAATTACTCTTTGCTACAAAGTACAATGTAACTCTTGGAACTGAATAAAACCTGTTGCATGTTACTTGGAGGCATCACTAAGTAAACTCAATTTTCCCATAAAAATGAATGAAAATTAGCAAAATAATCATGAAACTAAAATTATTATAGTAGTGTGGGTTTTAACTATTACTATTTTTAATTACTACAGGGTGACCTCCCAAGAATGCCCCCATGGTTAATGAATGATTAATAAAATTCATATTCTATTCTACAAGCCAACAATATTTTGCACAAATGAATTGAAATTCATTTGTGCAAAATATTGTTGGCTTGTAGAATAGATTATGAATTTTATTGGTCTATGCCTGATTTGTCCACCAAGTTTCAGTCATGAATGTCCAACAATCTTTGTTTTATGGCTGTTCAATGATATGCAGGGCTAATTTGGTGATTGTCTCATCAGTAGGAAGTGTGATTCTGAACAGGCTTCACACTCACCAGTCCTTACTCTTAACCCTTTTTTTATCTCAAAGATAATATCTATCAAAATAATCCTCAGACTATTCCTGAGCTGAAAAGGAGAGTTTCAATAGAGAAGTGTATCAATGTTATTGAGAATTTTGCATGGTGATACAACAAAGATTGTTGGATATTCATAGCTGAAACTTGGTGAACAAGTCAGATTACAGACTGAAGTTTATTTGTACCAAATATGGTTGGATTAGGGAAAGGATTTTGAATGTTATTAATGATTCTATGGGTGGAAAATAAAGCACCAAACTCCAAAGGGAAACTGGTGTATGCTTAGCCCAATGGATATTGTTGCGATCTATAAAATCTGTTCAAATGCTGAGTTCAGATCCAATCAGATCTATTATGATTATTTACATACCAATATCAGTAAGAAACATATAAACCTGTAATTTCCTCCAACTATGGGTAAAAATATCAACTTTTGTTCAATTAATTGTATACAATGAATTTTGTACAAGATGTGAATTTTGTTTGGGCATTAAATAACTCAAAAGGTTGAATTTGTTGTTAAACAGACAAACTAGTCTGTGTAACAACAAATCCGACCTATTGAGATATGTGTAATTAGTCTAACGGATACCATTGTACACTGTTGAATCAGTTAAGTTCGTTCAAATTGTATTGGATTTATTATGCTCAGCTATGAATTAATATCATTGAGAAAGGTATATAGCCACAATTTTCTTCCAATTATGGGTAAAAATGAAACTTTGTATGCAATAGGTATTATATTTTGGCATTAAATAGCCTCCAAAAGGTTAATATGCCATAAAACAAATAAACTCTGTAAAAATTAGACTTTTAAGAATATTACTCATATAATTTACATCAGCTGTTTGTGTTCTGTTCCTGTTTCTGTTATTAGGTACGAGAGTTGGAGAGAATGTTCCAGAAACGTAATCCAAATTCCTTAACAACATTATTCTTGGCTGCTGGTAATCTTGAAAAAGACAAGGCTGGTAACACGAAAGAGTCTCCTTCTCTGGTTGTAAAAGTGCTGGAAGAAAAAGTGAAGAAGTTGGAATCTGAACTTGAATTGAAGGGAAATATGGAAGAAAAAAGTATTAGGTCTGTAGAACAGAAGTACAATAAACTTAAGGTAAGTTCAAACATGTTTAACTAGCATAAAACTGACTGGGTTGTTTATATTTGGGTCAGCACTTTTGCTTTGGATTAAAAGATCTATACTCTCTAACTAAAATGTGATAAGAGAGAGGCAAGTGAGAAAATGAATGTTTTCTTTTAGTCTAAGAGCATAAATTAGCCATAATACTTGACTTTTTGCATTTACAATATAGTCTTCTCTGGAATTTATGTGAGAGAAATCCTGTTTGTAGGGAGGACGGATTTGTGACTTTCATAAGAAATATACAAAACAGCTTCTCTTGTATTAAAAGGAACATTGGAATACAATAACATAAACATGTAAGGCAAGTGGCTTGGTCGGCAGACATTATCGTAGAAATATAATAACGTCCAAGTTAGTCTTGAGTTTATTCCCGCCTCTCATCACCATGATGAGAGGCAAGAGAATATGTTACATCTGTCTACATTGACATCTCGGCTCAAACTGTCGTATTTCGCACACCTCCAGTTTTGGGCGGTATTCAGGCAAAGCCACAAGTGTGCTTGGGCAGTGATTTACTAGTCGCCTGTGTATCAATGCACATGTTTCACCAATCAGATCACAACTTATGGCTACACAAGAAATTGTGTGTAATAGAGCTTTCGTCATATAACTGCTACATTACCTCCTGCTTAGGCTTTAGGCAATAAAAAAAGATTATTGGTTGTGGCAGTACATGAGAATAAATTCAAATGACATGCAAAAAGGGTAAATATTTATTTATTTCGATCTGAAATAATTGTTCTTTGCTGAAAAGAGAAAAATGTTTTTTGTTGATAAGAGAAAAATGCTTGAGTCGGCTTGAATGTTCCAAGTGGGGCTCGTATGTGTCTGTGCATTGACATGATAAAAAGGGAAGGGTCCAGGCTGTGAATTCACATCTCATAATAAACCATAAGATTCTAACTGAAATAAGTTTCACTGTGGGTGAAATTTTGGTGTGAGCCAGTTCATGCAACAAAGAATAGACAGTTTTGCAATAAGCTTTGAGAACGCAGAGGTGAGGTGAATTTAAAGTAGTCTTGCAGAAGCTGTTTATCTGCTGTAGGGTTGGAAATGTACTGACATTTGCAGGTAGCAAATTCTGAAGCTGACAGATGTAAAATATCCACTGATGGCTGATCCAAAACCATTTGACAAAGGTTATTGGCTTCAGATAAAGAAATAACACTGAAATACATTCAACAAGTTTTATATCCCGACATGGCAATGCTGTAAATGCTAAGACAGAAGACAGAGATGTACCAAGATATTGCTAGCTTAGAAAGTGAATTTACCAGTTTGTGTCTACACTTAAGAAAGTGTAGGATAGGGATATTAGCAACAATGAATTTTGAGTATGGGAGAGTGCTTCAAAGATTATGGTTGAAGTCAGTAGTGCATGTGATTATACACTAGAGTACAGGTCAGTCTTTACCGTTGAAAGCGTGGAGGAGTACAGGGCAGTCTCTACTTTTGTGCATGAAGAGAACTGCATGTATAAATGCACTGCTGCAAGTAAGAAGTGCATGTATATATGCATTATTTCAAGTAAGAAATGCATGTGTTAATGCACTTTTGGGAGTGAGAATTGCATTGTTGGACATGAAGTGCATTATGCACTGTTTTGCATGAATAGAAGTGCATGTATGCGAATGCACTGTTTTGCATGAATAGAAGTGCATGTATGCGAATGCACTGTTGTATGTGGGAAGTGTATGTGTATATATGCACTCTTGCACATGGAGGAGTGCAGATAAGGCTGCACTGCTGCAAGTGATCCTATAATCTCTATCTCCGGTAAGTTGCTCAATAGTCTTCTACTGCGTAAGAGGAGTTTGTACTTAACTCAACAGTGAAAGGAAGAGTTAATGCTACAGCATGAGAAATCACCATTGTGGAACGGTTCCCAATAAGGTTTGCAATAAGTTGGGCATAACAGGAGTCTTATGAAAATTATTACCAAAGACAAAATATTCTAAAATAAAAAATGTCTAAACTTTTATAAAATCACATTATGAAAATTAATAACAAAGACACAAAATGTTATCATAAAAAATATATGCCAAAACTTTCATAAAAACTATTTCTGATAAGCAATGCATGAAATAAGTTTAAATGACAAAAAGATATGAGTTGTGAATGTGGGGAGTAGAAAAATAATTATTTCCACATGGTAGCCTCATGTTATAAGAAATCATTTTGGCATGTTTTATCTTTTAGGCATGAAAAATCAAAAATCGCCATCTTGCTTCAGACGCTGTGTATATCACCAACAAGAGCTGGGGTCGATGGCTGTTCATATTAGCTCGGAATAAATGTAATTTCAATAAGCAGCTTTTGCATCCCCAGAGAGGGGTGACGTGTGTTTGGCAGTGCCAAAGAAGGAAAGAGGGAGAAGGGCGTCTCATGCCAAAGAAGAAAAAGAGAGAGCAGCGTATGCGCTCAACCTTTGAAAAACATGAGGAGTTTATTTGAATAAAAAAGTCAAAGTGTAAGCAAAAAACACGAATTTCATAATAACCAGATTCTCCTTATTGGGGGGAAGAAATAAGGAAATATTGAGCCGCCAAAATCATTAAAAAAAAAGCATCTTAAAAAGTCTTTTTCCTTTGTGTTTTTTTGTTTAGAAATGAGACACTGGCCTAAGGGGAAGAAAAATATTTATTCTAGTATGGCGCCCAAACTTCCAAAACAGTAATGTTAGCTTCACTGACCCAGGGTGTAATTTACTAAAATTGGTGGACATTTTGAATTTGAAAAAAGTTTTCAGATTAGGACATAAAGCCTTTTATATTAATATTCAATTACCTCCTTTTTTTGTTGTTCTTTTTATTTTTTAAAGTAGGTTACAAAGCATAAGAATCTCTGATAAAATATATATTTTACAGCAAATATCCTGCCGAAAAAAACAAAACAAGGAAATATGTACTTATGTTTTGTCTGACCGTGTGTTAAGTACTCCTAGGATAAAACTTTTTTTTTTTAACGTCAGGATTTTTTAACATGTCGGGTGCTAATCTGTTTGAGCCGTAACGTTATTTTTCATTTTTGTTTTTTTAAGCTTTTTGTAATGCCTTTAAACTGACTGTGGAAAACTTACGCTGTTGATAGAGCAGAGTTTAAAAATGCAAGTTTTTGTCAAAATCTAAAACTTTCATGATTTATTTATTTATTATTATTATGTGTGTCCGTTTATTGTTTAAAAACTGTTACAATAAAAATTGGGCATGTTTCCCTTTTTTTTATTTCAGAAAGTAGCGTGTTAAAATCATCTTTCATCAGATAGACCCCAAAATGTCTTTGGAAATTCATTCTTTTAACCTTATTCCTGCATTCATCCAGTTTATTCTTAAAATGTTCTACATTACTGCTATTTTCAACTTGAGTAGATAATAATTTGTTTGAACAATATAATACTCTATTAGAAAAAAAATTTGCCAATAGTTTCATATTTAGAAATCCTGTTATTTTCTAGTGCATAAATATGTAAGCACATTTGTGATATTATTTGTGAATCCAAATTTGTATTCATGCCTCAGTTCTTTTATATTCAGATGTTATTTTTATCATACTTTTCTAATAATGTTATTTCTGCAGTTCCATTATGAAGAGCAGATAGAGAATTTGGAGCAACAACTCCGTCACTTTCAACAGAAATCCTCCCTTGCAGATCACCCACATACACATCGATTGGCTTTAGAAAACGAGCTGGAAAGTGTAAGAGAGAGGCACCGTAATGAGACAGCAGAGCTTCAAGTCCAGCTCAACCAACTATGTACAGCAGTTGATAAACTGAAAAAAGATGAAGGTAAAGGAACTATTTAGTTTTTGAAATGTTGTACTTACCAAATATGTATATTCTTATTTGTAGGATGTTCGTGACAAACTCTCATTCTAACATTAAATAACAACTTTATTGGGTCGTCTTCGTTAGTACGTGAACAAAAAGGAATAAGGTTAGTATGTTCATAAGTATGGACGAAGACAAAAGTAAAGGAAGTACATTACTATAATTTCCTATGAGTAGGGAAGAGAGAATAGTTCATAACATAGAATGTTTGTACACCGGCTACGGTGTCAGGACATGTCCATGTGTGCTTGTGTGTGTGTGTATATAAGTATGTGTATGTGTTATATTCCACTTGTATGAGGCAGTAGCCATTTTGGATCCTTGTCTTGTTGAAGCCGAACCCAGGGCCAAAGGCCCGGGAAGATGTCTTTTGCATCCCCAGAGAGGGGTGACGTGTGTTTGGCAGTGCCAAAGAAGGAAAGAGGGAGAAGGGCGTCTCATGCCAAAGAAGAAAAAGAGAGAGCAGCGTATGCGCTCAAGTGTTTATATAGTTATCTTAGCACTCCGAGATTCGCCTAAGAGAAGGCTACTGATTGGTCAAACCAAGGAGGAAGTAGATTGCTTGAACTAATCAGTGGGCAGCTAAGAAGCCATTGATATTTAAACAATATGGCGGCTGTGCGTCGGTGTTTAGCAAACTGCTACAATACCGCCCTGCTTGGATTGATTTCCGGTAGAAAATCAAAATAAGTTTATCAAAGTAAAAGAATGGTTTAGCTTCTTGAAATTGTCCGTCTGTGACAATAGTTTTTTGCAAGTCAGAATTTGCGTTTCGTAAGTTGATAAAGTATGAAGTAGTAAAGAATTGTATCCGGTAGCGGCTGTGCTGTAGTTTGGAAAAATGTTCACATTGTATCACGAGGCGAGTTGAGTGACCAAATTCAAATTTGATTGCATGAAATTTCTTAAAATTTGGGATCATTAGGTTGATGTTCCTTGCTATTCGGCGATGAATCGATTTTTTGACAATGTTACTTCATATACTCTTCAGTGAAGAAGTTTTATTTTCTTCTGTGAAAAAAATGTTTGCTTTGAGTCACCTTTGGTGAAGGTTTTTTATTTTTATCGGCAGGTCGCCATTTGTCCGTGACGAGTTTGTCTTAATTATATTCGTTAGTAATGGTGGTTCTGTAAATTAAGAGTAAATGACGAGGCATAGTGTCGTGACCGTTTTCAAATTTATTTTCCATAGAATAGTTGTAAACTATTCTTTAAAATTTGAAGTGTTCCTGTTGAATGGAGGTCGTTAAATTTATCCAATTGTTTTGGGCGTCAGTAAGGAATGTTGTCTGGTCGACAGTGTTGTTTTGTGTTAAAAGAAATTAAATTTTTTTTTTATGTCAGCGAGTTGCCAAGGAAAAGATTGTAATGGTGTCGGTGGACCCATTTTTTTATATTCTCCATGTGCGCACTAACGCAGGTAGAGTGTAACAGAAAAATAACTGTTTTCAATTAAAGTATTTGCTTATGCGAAGATGCGTTTATTTTTTTGTTTGTTTGTTTGGTTTTTCCGTGACAAGTGTCCATGTTAGAAATGTCTTTAGTCTTCTTTAGTCTTCTGGTGAGAAAAAAGTTTTGGAAGTCTCTCCATGTTGAAAAATCTTCTCTTTCTTTTTGTTTTGTAAACAGCAGAGTCTTTGGTCGTCATTCAACGTTGTGTTGAATTTTTCTTTCTTGTTTTGGTCGCCGCTTTTACAAGAGTTACGAACCCTTTCACTGCTGAAATAACTTTACAAAGGCTTTTTTTTTTTTAATTCAGTGTCATGCTGTTCTTTCAGTCGGAGTCACCATTGTAAAAAAGCTTAACGTTGGTTTTTGTGTTTTGTTTTGTTTTGTTTCAGTGAAACGTGTCCGGTTGAAAATGTGTTTTAGGTTTTACTTTTCAGAGAAAAGTGTTTGTTTTATTTTAGAAAAAATATTCAGGCGACATTGAGTTTTAATGGGTCTGGCAGTTTGTTTGTGTACTTTAAATAGTTAAGAAGATCCGTTGAAACTATCAAATTATGAAACAATTTTATAGCTTCTATTTACCTGTTTCTCATTGCCGCACAGTTAGACATGAAGTCAGTTTAACGTCTGGCTTAAATATAGCTTCCTCGACAGTCCCTAGGTTGTCAGAATCTGCTAAGGATTTCTCCAGCTGGGCATGAAAGGAAGCCGAAGCTTGTATAGCTCTCCAGAAATTACAGTTTATCATGGTAGGACAGTGTGGAGGGGGTGGGATATTTCTTTGAAAAAACAAAAGTAGTTTTCTTTCCTTCTTAAGGGGACCAGTCTAATTAAGTATATTTACCTGTCCACTCCTACTACAACAAAATTAAACATGAAGTCGGTTTAACGTGGGTGAATTCAGCTCCCCAAAAGGAGGGGGCTGGATGGGGGCAAAATTTGTCATGAATCAATCCATCAGTATTCTCTGGCAGGGGCGCCCCAGGCGATCGACAATAAACCACCCACCCACCCCCTCTGAAGGAGAAGGTAATGCCTCCTAGAACAGAATCGGTACCATACTCCACTTTAACATAAGCCCAAAGACCCCTGCTAAGATTAAATTTAATAATGTGTGTGTAATGAATAATTACGAATAACTTTCCTTACTCTGACTTATCTCCCCTTTGGAGAACTCTCCTGCTTCTACTAACCACTATAAATAGTAGCACTAATACTGTACCGACATTGTGTGCCGAATAAAGCTTTCCCAAGTTACGTCTGTTCTCGTTAGTCATTACAGTGTGTATCCCATATTCATTTAATTTCTGGTAGATATAAATATTGCAAGGTTGCCTACCTCTTTTCTTTGAAAATATATCTGCATGTTTGTCTAAGATGACACTCAAACTGAATGAGATAAATACATTTCCTACCATGTCATTGCAATGTCATTTCATATTTCTCCTTTTCTTTCATTTGAAAATATTTCATCACTAAAATGTAAACAAATAGATTTTGGAGATCTATTATTACTTATTCTAATAAAATAATAGTCATTTAAATGTTTATATAATATTTTTGTTCAATCTTAATCAACAAATCAAATATTGATAAATTTTGATAAAAGTTAAGTTTATTAAAATATGAACGACTTTTTCCACCATATTTCTTTGGATATGGCCATTTGGTAATAAAAGCACTTTATCGAATGGTTTGTGATTTTTTTTTTTTAAGTTTAGTTTTTTTTCCAGTAAAATCAACCATCTCTAATTTGTGAAATTGTGAATTTCTTGTATCGAGATCCAATATAGCCACCCAAGAATACTTACAAAACGATTTACTTTATATTAATATTGTTTCTTTATAAATTTTTACACGATTTTATAATTTGAAGAATTACACATATTTTTGATTTTCAATTTAGTCATTGTTTATAAAATTATCAGCCAAATGATTTTAGTGTCTTTGAGCAGAGATCAACTTTTATATAATGTATTTATGTAAGTAAACTAAATAATAATAATAAACATCCATTACCAATGAGAACTCAATGACAAACGTCTGTGAGAATGTAAAACGATTTGCACAATGAGAAAAAGAAGCAGAGCATACTGGAAATATGGGGAGACTTGTCGTCACTCAGACTCGAGGGAACACCTGTTTCTGCCAGTGAGTAATCACTGGTAATGACTTGTGTGAGAACTCCTCGTAAGAAATAATAATAAAAGCTAATTTGAGGGTGATATTAATACCTATTTTCTTTAAGCTTAAAATGTTATGTCTACACAACTATAACAGCTTAAAATATCTTTGCACTTGATAATAAAATAGTTTCCGCTAGATATGGGCAGATTTTGTAAATTCGTCATGTCTTCATCGTTTTTAAATTTTAAGATTTTGATTGTATTTTGATGCGACAATTCTTTTTCTTTCAGTTTTATTTTGAGATTCCATTTGTCTTTGTGTAAATCCATCTCATTAGTTTGGTTGTCATCTTTGTCCAATTTTAACTTGGTAATGTTGTTTTGATGTTCATACTTTAAATACTTCACTTTTTGTTTGTACACCGGTTTGGAATTGCAGACTTGAGTGAAGTGGTTCTTTTTAAGGCAGTTTCTACACTCTTATCAGGACAGTTCACATGTGTTGCCAAATGACCGTAGTAGTGGCAGGTTTGTCTGTCATCTTTATTTTTTCTCTCACATGGTTGGTGTATTCAAGTAAAATGGCAGCTGCTATTTCATGTACATCCGATATGACATTCACTGTTGGAGTTGTTGACACTTTTACTGACTCCGTTTTGGCATGTGTATCGCTTGTGGTTTTCGTTGTTGCTGTAGGACGAAAGTGCATGGACTTCCCTTTGTTTCATATCTGCAGTTCAGTAGCAAGTTCAATGGCCCTGGCTTCATCTAGTATTTGTTTGAGGATAGAGTTATCTCTTAGTGCCCTTCTTCTAATTTTAGAGAACGAAAAACCTTGCAGTATCTCGGCCAATATTTCCCGCTCTGTATCTGGGAAGTCGCATGTGGATGTGAAAGTTCTTAGCCAGGCATGGTAAGAATCCAAGTTTTTGTCTGTATTTTGCATTATGCGCCGAAATTTGAAAATTTCGTAGGATGGGTTTTTTTTATAGGCGTGAAATAGTCGGTTAGTGATTTCTTCACTGTTTCATATTGGTTTGGTATTACCATCCCATCTTCCACTTAAGTGGTTGCTCCAACACCCTCCTGTTTGTCCATGAAATTGTGAAAAATGTTGAAAACTTTGTCTCCGGCATAATGTAAAAGAGTTGTTTTCCGTTTTCTGTCGGTGTCAATATCCAAAGCAAATTGAATAGGTTTTCCAATTTATCTATCCACTTTTGCCAGTGAATGCCAATTGTATTTTGGGCAGAGTGGATGCTGAAATTGGGGAAAACAGACAAATTACCTCCAGCTACATCTCTCTCTTCTCTAGTATAGACTTTTCTTATTTTGGTAGAGAAATGTGAGCATGTCACTTAAATTCTCATCGTCGTCGACAGATGTAAGGTAGTAAGTTTGGCTCGCGAGACTGAAACAAAAAGCAAAAAAAAAGAGAAAGAGATAGACGTGTGGTTTCAATCAGCACCAAAGTTTAACTGATTAGTTTACACTCGGCACTCTTTATTATTTCCAATGTCTCTCAATGTGCATGCATGCTGGTCTCTTAACTTCCGATCTACAAAGGAAGGCATATAATGACTACACTAAAATGAGGAATTAAATAGACTAAAAAGATGGATGTATTATCAAAAGGAGAATACAGCGAGTGGGCTCCGCCTACAGTCTATGTAAAAAAAGTAAAGAGATCCGTTTTTGTGCAGATTTCTCCACAGGATTTAATCAAGCACTAAAGGATTACCACTATCCTCTGCCTAGTCCAGAAGATATATTCGCTAAACTCAACAGAGGAAAAAATTTCAAGGGTTGATTTAAGTGATGCGTATCTACAAATACCCGTGAACAAGGAGTGCTCAAAGCTACTTTGTATAAATACCCATAGAGGTTTGTACAAATCGAGAGATTACCACTTGGGGTTAAGGTTGCACCAGCCATTTTTCAACAAGTAATGGATACATTGCTTAGCAGACTGGAATTTGCAACAGCTTACCTAGATGACATTCTAGTGATCAGTAAAAGCTCTGAGCAAGACAAATCGCATCTATGGGAAGTATTTAAAAGAATTCAGGATTATAGATTAAAATTGAAGGAAGGAAAATGCGATTTTTTTTATAAAAAAATAAAATATCTTTGTCAAATTATAGACAAAGATGGTTGACCAGATCGAGTGTGATCAAAAATATGCCAGCTCCCAAAAATGTCACTACAAATTTTTCTTGGTTCAGCAAATTATTAGAATGTGTTTATTCAAAACATGCACAATTTGCGAGCACCTCTTAATGGGCTATTAAAAAAAGAAAAGATTGGGTCTGGACGACAGAATACCAGGAGGCATTTGAAAAAATAAAAAAAATTCTCACATCAGAATTATTTTTGACTCACTACAATCCAAATCTCAAAATCATTGAAACTACTGATTGGAGCTTGCATATTACGCAGAATGGAAGATGGATCGCTAAAACCTACCATTTACACATCTCATACATTACTACTTGCAGAAAAGAGTTACTCACAAGTCGAGACGGTATTATTTTTGCAGTCACCAAATTTCATCGTTTCGTTCACGGAAGGCATTTTGTGTTGCAAACTGACTATAAACCACTGTTAACGATTTATGAGTCAAAAAAGGGTTTACCGACACATACTAAAGAAATAAAAGAAAAGGCGGTAAACGATGATTTTTAAAAAACATAAAAAAGAAAAAAGAAAAACACAGAGAAATCTCAGAAGTGTATTCAATCTGTGATAAAGCAGTTATGTACGGCAATCGAATGGTTATTCCTACAGTATTACAGAAAAGAATACTATTTCATGTCGGTCACCTAGGCATTTCAAGAATGAAAAGTCTCATGGGAAGTTATGTGTATTAGACAAACATGGACAAAATCATTGAAAATGCAGTGAAAATATGCAAACGTTGTGCTTTGGCAGCAAAGACATCTTCCATTAAGTTCAGACCTTAGACGAAAGCTGACCCACTGCATGGTTTCTATTACCTAATAGTAGTAGACAGTTTCTCAAAATGGCCGGAAATATTAAAATGTAAGAAACAAACTACGGAAGTAACCATTAGTTTTTTACATGAATTGTTCGTCCAGTTTGGGGTCGTTGACTGTATTGTATTGAACAATGGAACGCAATTCACGTCTAGTGAATTTAAAATATTCTGTCAAACTTTTGTAGTGCAGCATATTATGATCACATCATACCATGTGAGAAGTAATGGTCAAGCAGAACCGTTTGTGGATACGTTCAAAAGACTGCTTAAGAAAGCGAGGAGTACACCTACTGAAAAGGCCATTCAAGAATTTTTTGCAGGTATATAGGATGACCCCAAATGACAATGTTCCATCTTCCATGACGTCAGCAGAAGCAATGTTTACAAGCAATGATTGAAACAGTGTTTGATAGACTATTGCCAAACCATACGAAACCGGGACATAGAAAAAAGTCATGAAGGGACGCTTTAAAGTTGGAGAAAAAGTTTTCTTTTCAATGTTCAAAAACAATAAATCCTACTGTGAAACAGGGATATTGGATAAATGGATTGGAAACATGATTTAGATGGTAAAAGGGCCCAAATTTAACCACAAAAGACACATGGACCAAATAAGGAAACGATTTTCAGATGCTGTCGAGAATTGTACTTCAGAGGACGAATTAATAGATGTCGTGTTCGACACATTTGAGATACCAATCCCGCAAATATGTTCTGAACAACGAAGATCAAAAAGAATGTGTAAGATTACGGACATCATTGAAATAAATCCTAAAAGAAAAAAGTATTGACTCCATACAGAGCAAGGATAAAAAAGGGGTGTTATGGTGTGATGGTGATCTACCCTATTTCATGAATATATGGACTCTTCTATTCTATGTATAGAGATTATGACAAAGTCTCGGAGCAGTCTTTCTGTAACATTATTCTGTACTTCTGTAAATACACACTGTTGTAAATATACCACCGTGTTGTCTTATTTATTATCGGCCCTTCAAGATCACAACATATGCGCTCTGGCCATACCTTGCTTCTCCCCCCCACCTCCACCCACGTTCGTGCACCACCAAAAACTATGTGTAATTGAACCTTGAACATACTAGTTTGCCCCTGCAACAGAAACTGGTGAATGAGCACAGCTCATTCCTGCCCTAACCTTACTCAGCATAGCCTTTGTTGGGAACCAATTTTAGGCTTATGGTTTTAATCGGTAAGAAAGAGTAATACGTCTGGCTGAATCTGACTGAAATAGAAATGTTACTGCAAAAAAGGGATCATCATTCTTCCTTGAAATAAATAATAATAATGGCTCCACAACTAAATAGATATGAAGTTTTATTCACGGGAACACAAGAACAAAATAGATAGTACAATGAGCTGATTCATGTCAGTTAGACAAAATAATATCCTGGAGTTCCTCTACTCGTCTACCGTTGGCCCAGGTAGCGAACACGGGATATACATCTTGTCTGTTTGAGAGATAAGCTGGAATTGAAGATCTGATTTAGCACTAAAATGATTCAGCACATATGAATTTAGTTACACGCAGAAGTGCCATATGCCCACGCGGTGAAGAGGCAATGATTACATAATCGCGAAGTCGAATTACAATCTCACTGCTAGTCACGTAGACCGATACAAAATAGTTCGTTCATGCAACTGCTACCACCTTCTTCCACAACAAAAAATACTGTAACCATAACCATAACTAACATTTTCGTGGGGACCAAAAATACAGAAATGTTATGATCTGCTTCAATTTCAACCTGAAAAGTATGTTCAAAACACAGCATCTCCAGATAAATCTGTCAAAAACTTATGCAAGTTAAAATAGTAGCATTTAGATAAAAGACATAGTTAAAAAAACATCTTTCTTCTTAAGCTAAAGAAAATAATGTAACACCATAGGCACTGAAACAAAATTGCTCCAGTCAAGCAAGTTCAAAAGTACCAATCCTTGTATTAAACTTGAAAAAATAACTCAAATTCAGTATTATGAAAATAAACTTGTTTTTTTTTCTATTTATTGTCTCCTTATATTAAGTTGCTTTGTAGTGGTGCTGATGAGTAACTAAAAGAGTGAGAGAAATACATTAGGATTGATCTCTTTTTTTTTCGGCATAAAACATCATGCCAAAAAAAATTAGATCACTCCAAATATTTTTATTTTGCTCCATACATCCTCTCTCATACCGTCATTTAACTACTATCATTCTGTTTTCTTCATATACTCCTTGACAGCATCTTCACATCCTTTCTAAAGATTAATCTCATTGTGTTATGATGTTGATATCGTGAATCATCAGAGGTCCTTCGATTACCACTCTACCAACGTTGTGATTTGATCAAGAGAGTAATCGGCTGGCACTGGTCTCCAAAATTTGTACCTTTGAGGGGTGAAGGCAATTTCAAGCAAAAACAATAATGGACAAATTCAGATGTGTGTTTTTGTATAAAAGAATAATTATTAGGGTAAAATATACAAGACTATGTTTGCTCAAAAACTTCTAACTTTTAACTTCTAAAGTCTGTGTTTTGGACTGGCAATATTACTAAGTTTGGGCGATGTTGGTTTTGGGCGATTTTAACCCTAAGTCCAGGGTATATCTCTGAATGACGTGGATTTGATGGGCGAGCAAAGTGGAGTCTTTCAGTGTCTGTTACACTTTCCTTTTATTCAGAATTAGGTGTATTGAGACTGGGTGGGACCTCGCCCCCTCCTCCAACAGAATTCAATTCAACAACGAAAAAAATATATATTCTCATTAGCATTACAATCCATATTAGGGATTTTACAATTCACTATTATAACTCAGAAATAGACTAGTGTATGTTTAATCCGCCCCCCTGTCTTCTTCTTCATCTGTCTCCATCTCCCACTGTTACCTGAGTGGGAGGGAGGAGATCTGCTTTCTTTTGAAATTCATTCACAGAAAGAACACTTCTTCATCTGTTTCCATCTCACACCGTTACCTGAGTGGGAGGGAGGAGAGATCCCCCCTTCTTTTGAAACTCATTCACAGAGATAAAAATATAGTTTCATTAACCTGTAAATACGGGGAATGTCATTGCACAGACACCTCACCTCCCCCATCATCTCACACGGCCACACTGGCTGGCGATGTGGGGGGTCCCCACAGAACAATTCAATTCTTATCTCTTTGCCAAATATGTGTTATTTCCGGACACTCATTATCTAAACCTACGTCCATTCAAATGTTAAGAATGTCAACAACTTGATGTCCACTTCCCTGTCACAGTGCCACATTCTCTTCGACAGAGACAATGATAACACTCCAAGAAACACCCCTCAATTTTTTTAGCATCAACGATTTAAGAAGAACATTTCGTTCTCATGCTATCTCTTGTTCAGCTGATTATATCTCGCTGAGTCGCCATTGCACTATTGGGAACTTTTGATTTCCTCAAAATGTCAACAAGAGAAATCCCATCTGACAATGATGGATGAGATCCTCTTTGTATCTCTACCATAAGTTATTTCTCACCCACCAACTCCCAAGAAGAAAACAATTCTTTTCTCTCTTTATCAGAGGTTGGCTTTTCCTCTAGTTAAAAATTTAAAAAATAATCTGGAATTCTCCAAAAGCAAAAACGTCTTCGAATCGGCAATATTGTCACATTGACACTTACTGCTGAGTTCATGGTGTCACAACCATTGATATTTTGTCTCCCCCTCTCATTATACGATATGTCTTACCTGCATTTTCTTTTCAATTTTATAACAAATTGTAAAAATTTAATCTCAACTATATTTGCAAAAACGGCAGTCCATACCCACGACCTACACCAATTAATCCAATACAGTGATAATACAAAAAATACTACTAGATGTTTTCCTTATCTAAATTAAAGCAAAATATGAAAATTGATGTGATAACCTGTCAAACACCTAAATGTTGGCATCTAGAAATGCATTTAAGCCAATTTATCTATTCATTTTCTGCTTGAATGCGTTTGTTTCTTGAAGGTTCACTGCGTGCAGAAATAAAAGTTGCACAAGAACGAGAGAACAAAATTGAAGCCCAAAACCAGGTGCTCCGGAAACAGTTTGTGAACAGTAATCAACAGGTGACCATGCTTCGTGTGTCGGTTGCGAGACTGCAGCGGGAAAAGAAACTGCAACAACAACAGCTACTTCAGCAAGCATCATCAGCTAAACAGGATTCAAATACTTTTGGTCTGTAAACTATTAAAAAATGAAAACGTAACTGATAAGATCAAAATTTTCATTTTTTTTTGTAAATCTAAAAGTTTATGTAAATAATCCAGAAATTTCTGAATTTTTATTGCTAATAATTAATACTGTAATGTGGTTGGCGAGACTAATACAGTAATTAGCATAGCCAGGCTTTATTGCCTATAAGTAGCCTGTATACGATAATCTGGCATTTGTTTTAGCATGTCTGCTAAGTGAACTACATACTTTTAACATCATAACAAAATAGCTTCACCAATAGGATCTTCATTGGATATTGAAGAACCTGAACTAGCAGAAGTTTGGATAAAATGCTTCAAAGTGCATACCATAACAAAAAAGTTACAAGACAGTCATGAACCAGAACAGAAAGAAATCACTAACCTATTTTGAGCTGTAATGCATGTACAACACTTTGCATAGAGTTAAAATCCTAGAACGGCTACAGATAAACCAAATGCTGTTAGAAGCATATATTGACTTCGTACAACAAAAGGAGTTAATTGAAAACTTCAACAAAAATGAGAAGGAAATCTACTAGAAAGTATGGATGCACATGCGATAAACAAAACAAAATTAAAATGCAAATATTGCAACTATGAGCATGAAGTAAATAAACATGAACATGAATTAAATAGGCTAAACATAGCATGGGGACAAATATGTAATAAGTGTAAATAGAAAAATCACTTTCAAGCTGTATTTAAATGACTAAAGATTGTCAAAATAATAGATGTCCCCCTAAAAAATGAAACCAAATGTTTTTTAGTAAAAAAATATACTTTCAAGAAAATCAAAGTGTATGGCAACAACTTAAAAAATGCAAATAGATACTGGAAGCGAAGTAACACTTATGCTGATGAACTGTTGGAAACAACTTTTAAATTGCAAAAATTCTATGAAAATTTGGACAATTTGATGGAATTTGTATAAAAAAGTAGAAATTTTGTAAACAAAATCCACATGGTAAAGGAACATGTATTATAATGGTTGTCAACTGTGTAAAAAATCATAATCTAATAGGAACTGATTTATTTAATAATATTAATAATATTAAATAAATCAGTTCCTATTAGATTATGATGCTTACTTAATGCCTTGAATATTGAAAATCCTGAAACTGGAAATTTAAAAAGTTATAAAGCCAGTCTTAAGTTAAAAAGACATAGCAATCCCTCATATTTCGAAAGCTGTAGAATCCCTATTCATCTGCAACCCGGGGTAGTTAATAAACTATGTAAAATGGTTGGAGAAAGTATTTCCACCAGGTCTCTTCTGGAGGAAGCAAATGGGCTTCACCCATAGTTGTTATAAGGAAGCCAAATGGTGATTTTAGAATTTGCAGTGATTATTAAATCTGTGTAAATCTTAAGATTTGTTCGGATTCATATCCTATTTCAAACATTGAAAACACTACATTCATTAGCAGGAATGAATTGTTTTACGAATTTTACTTGAAAAATGTATACAATCAAATTCAAATAGATGATCAGTTTAAAGAAATCACAATAATTAATATACTCCCATAGGGCTTCTTACATGGTCTTGTCTACCATATAAAATAAAGCCAGCCAGTTCAATTTTCAACATGCAAAAAGGAATCTATTGGAAGGCGCAATCAAAAACATGATAATATATCAGAATGGTATCTGTTTGGGTACACCCAACGAATAAGAACTGGAGCAAAAAACAAGCATCTATTAAATAAATTCAGAACACAGGAATGACTATAAATAAATATAAATGTATATTTAATTGTAAAAAAGTAGTATTCCTGGGATACCAAATTAAAAAAAATAGGTTGCCGGATTCAAATTTAATACAGAAAATATTAGACGTCTCTCCTTCTAACAATAATAAAAAAAAAAAAAGAACTAGAATTATAAAAATGAACTAGAATTATTTTTAGTGTTAGCTAATTTCTATTCTATTCCTACCAAAATATTCTGACAGAATTCCGGCATTTTCTGACTTGCGATAAAAGAACACAGAATATATTTGGACTAATACCCATCAGTTATCCTTTATTAAGTAAATAAGCTCTCAAAAGGACATGACATTAAGCACGGATACTAGTAATTATTCTGTATCTGCAATGTTATCCCCGGAAGGATATCCAGTTGAACGTCGACAGAAACTATTCTAATATAGAAAAGGAAACACTGGTAATTGTATAGAGAGTGACCAGATGATTTTTTTGTATTGGGTAGAAACCCATAAATCGACTAAGCTTGGAGACATTACAAGATCGAGTTTTAAACCGAATCGTGTCTAGAATAAAGAACAATAAATGGAGTAATTGTTCAAAACTGAAAGGCCGTCACAAAAACAGACACAAACTATCAATAGAAAAAATGAGATTTGGTAGTACCACCAGAAATATGTAGAAAAGATATAATAAAAAATGTGCATTGCGGGATAATCACTACACAGAAACATGAAGCTTGGTGGCCCAGATATATCCATGACATGGAGAATTAATGTATGCAAATGTCCTAAATGTGCGAAAATTAAGAATTTTTGTCAGAATAAATCACACCGCATAAGAACAGTTTAGCCTTCATATGGAGAGTTAGTGGAGTTGGATTATGTTTGATATTGGTTGTTTTTTTACAGCCTGACCTGAAGTTCTTTGGTTAAAAACTAGTACAGTAAAACATATATTACTAATAATATTCGCTAGAAATAGCATACAAAGACATTTGTGTCTAATAATGCTCTTTAATTTTGTGACAAATGTATGTTCATGGCTAAGTAATATTGAGTGTATGCTATATAAACCCTTTCCCCATACCACCTGCAATCAAATAGAATTGCAGAACGAATGGTGCAAACAATAAAAATGGGATTGAAAGCATTTTCTTCTCGGAAAGAGAAGATTGAAAATTTCCTACGCAGACTATTATTGATTTACAGAACAATACCACATGCAGAAAGATTAGAAAGCCTGTCTGCATTAATGGGTAGACATATTAGAAGTCTATTAACCATGTCTTACTCAACTAATGAAAGCATGTGGTTCAAGAGAAATAGAGAAGCTGAACGTGAAAGAGCAAATTTCATAATACAAAAATAACACAACACGGCATTGATATGCAGAAAAGGCAATAAGACCAATCTAGTAAAGAAGAGAGCCTAATTTTAGATAGTAGTGACATTATAAATGAACTTCTTGTCAAAGGGAACATAGACGATAAACCTGGATAGTGAAGTGAGCATGAAAATCTGGCGGACAATGATGAATATTCTTCCAAAGAATCAAATTATCAAGCATCATCGGACTCAGAATATAGATGCACCAGATAAAGTGGGGAATACAAATCATAGAGAGGGGCAGATAATGGAGAAGAAACCATAAATCCACACAGATGAAACCCACAAGATTCTAGGAGATGTAATGTGGTTAGCTTGGCTGATACAGTAATTAGTATAGCTAAGTAGCCTGTATACAATAATCTGGCACTCCTTTTAGCATGTCATTGGAATGCATGTCACAAATGTTTGGGATCTTAGTCACAGCTGAATTTATTTGGAATGTTTTACACTTTTTCTTTATCATCTTATGACAAGGATTAGAATCTGCTCCCAAATATTGTTTTTATTAGGAATTTATTAAACTACTAGCAAATTTCCGGTTGCATATTTTTGCTAGCCTGGGAGGATGGTATCATGGTAAAGGAACATATCTTACACTGACCCCCCAAAGTAGGAGGTAATGACTGAGAGAATGGTATAATTAGTAAGGAACATATAGTACACTATCCGCCCCCTCCCAAAAAGGCAGAGTTAATGATATCATGTCAACAAAACAGATACTACATTACCCCCCTCCCCCCAAAAAGATGGTAATCCTGGGAGGATGGTATCATGAAGAACGAACATATACTATACTGCCCCCTCTCCCAAAAAAGAGAAGGTAATGCATGGGAGGAATGTATCATGACAAATGAAAATATACTATATTACCCCCATAGGAGGAGATAAAGTCTGAGAGGATTAATCCCCCCATGAGGGGATAGTATCATGATGAACAAACGAACATACTCTACACTGCTCCCCAAAATAGGAGATAATGCCTGGTAGGATGTTATCATAACAGCACAGATACTACACTACCCACTCCCAAAAAAGAGGAATACCTGGGAGTATCCCCATAAAAGGAAAAAATAATGCCTGTGAGTATGATATGACAACAGAACAGATACTTCACTCCTCTCCGCCTCCCCAAAACAAAGGAGAAGGTAATCCCTTGGAATATGGTCTCATGACAACAGAATAGATAATATATTACCTCCTCTCCAGAGAATTTTATCAAGAAAACAATTCGATTAAAAAATGTAATTCTTTTTGTAAAAGGCTTTGGATTGTTAAAAAAAACTGTATCTTAAGAAAGATTGTGTTAGATTGATATAAATAGATGAATCATTTCTTTAGATGCGACCATGCATCTCTCTCTCTCTGTTGATACGCATCAGTTTGGAATAGCATTTCTGTTGCTGAACATGCAGATCAAATGGATGTAGCTTAAAATGGATCTCTTTTTACATGTATCAGATTAATCGATAATTGTTTTGTTTTTTTCAAAACACATTTATAATCATGAACTAATCATAAATTATAATTTTTTTTTTACTTTGAAATTTGTCATTCATTTGTGACATTATTGAATAATTTTCAGATTTGAACAAAAGACCCAAATTTAAGAAGAAGAATTCCAGATCTGCCCAGAAGAGATTCTTAGAGAACAAGAATGTGGCTGAGACAGTTGAAATACAGGAAAAAATTATAGAGGAAAACGAATCTCTTAAAACTGAGGTAAGTCTTTCAAGTATATGTTGTGTGTGTCAAATTAATTGTAATACTAAATGTATTGGTATTATTTGTATGATAAAATAAAATATAACCACTTGCTTTTTATGTGATTACTCCATGTAAACCTGAAATTTTTAGAGATATTAATTTTTTTCATTTCTTGTATTTCATTAATATCATATTGTAGCAGTTATTATTCAAAAGTAAAGTAGAATCTATTGTAAATAAAGATGTGAAGAAATTGTGTCTGTATGTCATTATGGATTTGGGATTGGCTTAATGAATACTGTTGTAAGACATCTCCCCAACTATGCGTAAAATAGTAACATGTGTTCGATTAATCGTATACAATGAATGGTTTACAATAGGTACACATAGTGTTGATTTGCCATAAATCAAGCCATCTATTATGAGAACAAAACTTGTAGTTATTGTTTTGAATCATTTAACTCATTTTGAATCATTTTACTTTATATTCTGTATACAAGGATATTAGCATTTACAACATTCATTTGATTTGCATAACTATTTTTTATGTAAGGTTTATACTGTGTTATTTATTTTAAATTTGATTTTTATAAAATATTTATATCCAAGTATACCTATGTAATAAACAAAATGACAGCAAAATGATGTTCATCCATTTCTTGCAAAGATGACCGTGATCATGTAGTTGTTTTGTGGGTCTGGAGATGCCTCGTCAGTCTGATCCGAGCTCTGAAGTATCTCCCACATGTAGAGCACTTGTGTGATGATTCTATCGCAGAGTTGCTGACTGCTTTTTGTTTTTGAATCGCACATTGTTTCCTCGACACAGGCTGGTACATTACCTCGGTCTTTTTATGCTGATAGTCATGATAGTTGTCGCACACTTCAGAGAAACGATTTACAATGTATTGCATGTTTGGCTCTGTGTTGGCATTGAAGGCACAATCATCAGCAAACAGAAGGTCCTGTATGATAGTTGTCTTAACCCTGGTGACAGCACTAAGTCATTTTGGGTTGAACAACTTCCCGTCTGTCTGGTAATTGATGCATACTCTGGAGTCTTCTGCGTTGAATGCATCAGTCAGTATCACTGAAAACATCATGCTGAAGAGATTGGGGCCAGGATACAGCCCCATTTTAACACTGCCATTGACTGGGAAATTGTTGGAAGCCTCTCCATCATCTATGACACAAGTCATCATGCCATCGTGAAATTGTCTGACGACTGAGATGAATTTATCAGGAAATTCAAACTTGGCCATGATCTTCCATAGTCCCGTCAGACTTACAGTATCAAAGGCCTTTGTCGGATCAACAAATGTTGTGTAGAGATCCTGGTATTGTTCCTGACATTATTCTTGGAGTTGATGAGCAGCAAACACCATGTCAACTATGCCACACCCTGCACAAAAACCACATTGACTTTCTGGGAAGAGGCCATAAACGATTGAGCAGCATTCTTGCAAGAATTTTACCAGCTCTGCTGAGAAGAGAGATTCCTCTGTGGTTATGGCAGCTCTGTCTGTTTCCCTTCCTCTTGTAGATATGCACTATGGATAGATCTTTGAATTTCTGGAGGAGTAAGTCCTTTACCCAGAATGAAAGAAAGAGTTCATATAGTTTTTTTGTCAGAGCCTGGAGCTTTGCCACAAGAAAGCTGTTTTACAGCTTTCTCAACTTTCTGGATGGTGAGCAGCTCATCGAGGCTTGATTTGCTTCATCATTGATTGAAGAAGGCACACTCATTGCTGTCTCGTCAGCATTCAACAGTGGTCCGTATATAACTTTAAGGACATCGTAGAATCACTTTAGAAATACAGAAATATGCAGATATGCTCATGCATATCTGCATATTTCTGTATTTCCAGAGAGTTGTCATTGCGCCATTTGTCTTGCATGTCACTCAGTTTTGCTTAATACTGCAGACTTTTGCGAATACTTCCTTTTTTGAAGTGGAACTTGAGTCCTGCTGAAGTGTAATGTGACACTTGTGCTTTTCTGTGAGTAGTCCTTGTATCTCCTCATCATTCTCGTTAAACCAATCCTGATGCTTCCTCTGGAACGGTCCAAGCACTTCCATTGGTGAAGTGTGTCAAGCTTCCTTGAAGGCTGTCCAGTCATATTCGATGTAGAAATGACCAAACTGTATGGCAGCAAGTCTTCCATTTAGATCATTCGCAAGGAGTGTTGCATTTGCTTCCACTTTCAGTTTGGAGACATTAATGCGTTTGGTCGTTTGTTTCCCCAGAGGCTGCCGCTTGGATGCAATGCAGAGTCTCAACTTGGAGATGACAAGTCTGTGGTCTGTCCAGCACTCCGCACCACACATGACCTTGATAATCAGAACATCCTGCCTGTCTACCTTTGATAAAATAGTCAATGAGATGCCAATGCTTTGACTTTGGGTGCATCCAGGTAGCTTTGTTTCTATTTGACTGACGAAACACAGTGTTGGTGATTAGGAGATTGTGGGCGATGCAAGTCCATAGAAACAGCAATCCATTACTGTTACACTTGCCAACTCCATTTCTATTGATAGCTCCTTCTTAGGTGTGGTAATATGCACCAACTCTCACATTCTCCAAGAATGAGTAATTTGTTTCATTTAGGGACTGCTGTCAGAAGGGTTTTGAGTTTTTGGTAGAACCAGCTCTTCATCTCATCTGGATTGGTCATCATTGGAGCATATGTGCTCATTAATGTAACATGACTCTTGTTCCCCATAGGTAAGCGTATTGTCATGAGTCGATCATTGGTCCCTTTAGGTAGGAAAGTCAGATTTCCGATGTGTTTGATTTTAATTGCAAATCCAACTCCTGCCTCTTGACGTTCGCCAACACTACGTCCACATGAGTTTCAGATAGGGCTGTTATGTCCACATTGTAGCAACCCAACTCTCTGGCTACCAAGGCAGTTCGCATTCCAGGTCAGGTTGTCAAGAAGGGTACATACATTCCACGTACCTATAGTGAGTAAAGTAACCGCTTGTTTTTGTGTAGTTTTTTGACTGTTGAATTAGGGATCCCTGCCAATTGCGGTATACTGGCCCAGGTGTGATAAAGCAAGCAATTTTCAAGGCATTTTTTCTAACCCCTTCCTCATGCTATAGAAGTGAGCAGTGCATTCCTAGAGAGGGCTGCTCAGTCACCCAGGAGTCTGCCGGGTTCCACTGCTGCTTTGATCAGAAGGAAGACGACCATATAACCTGAGCCGCCTGTGTGCAGGTTCATGTGCTGCAGTCACCAGTGTATCCACTCCCCCATCACAACAGGACTTGTTGTGTAGTTGACCCTCAACTGCTGCAATGTCACAACTTGAGCATGAATTAGTTTAAAGTGAGGAAAACTTGCGCAGTGTCGTCCACACTCTCGCTCAGTAAAAAAATCTGCATTCAATGGCAAGACATAGTAAGGACGACTGGGAATTATTCAGAGTGCAGAAGTTGCCAGAAACTTGCCAGAGTAGACTGCCTATCAGGGCTGACTAGCTCCACTTACTCGAGTTTGCAGTCAAAGTTTTCCTTCTCCTGGATTGATTGCCTACCTAGGCTTACGAGTACAGTCTACCTGCCATTTAACCCATAGGTAGGAGCCTGTTCGTGGGCATCAGGACGTGTCCACACACGGGTGGGCCTAGCATGTCACACGTCTGGGAGCAGACTACCTCCGCATCTTCACAGTTCAGCCTGAAACCGCAAGATGCTCAGTGTACGTGTGTTGCCTCGGGAAAGCACTGTCTAGAGCTTGTCTGTAGAGAGGCTATGTACTGGTAGAGAAGACTTATGTAATTGGCTTCCTTTTCACCTGGTGGTTATCCAGCAGTGGAGACTGAAAGCGGGAGGTGACAAGCACACAACACAGTAGCCGCATCTACAAACCAAGTTCTATTGATGTTATGAAATAAAATAACTTTTTTTTTTATTAATGTATTTTTTTCGAAATCGGCATCGCTATCAAACAGACAACGGACGCATTTGAATGTAGATCCATGAGTTCTATTGATGTTATGAAAACAGAATAACGTTTTTTTTTGTTAATTTTTTTCTTTCAAAATCGGCATCGCAATCAAACAGACAACAGCCATATTAGAATGTAGATCCAATGAGTTCTACTGATGTTAGAAAAGAAAAGAACTTTTTTTGTTAATTTTTTTCTTTCGAAATTGGCGTTGCAATCAAACAGACAACGGCATATTAGAATTTAGATCCAATGATGAAATAAAAAATATGACAGCAAAATATTAATATGCCGTATTCTGAAATAAAATATATTTTTTGGGTTTACATTTACTTTGTTTTTAAATAAGTCAATGGATATTAATCTATCACAAATATAATTGCAACATAAATAATTTACAGTAAGATATCATTTACTGTTAATTTTGTGATTTGTGATCATGTTTTAAACATGTATGTAATTTTAATCAATTTTTATAAAATTAAACATGTCTGTTATCTGTTGTTTTACGAAATGTCTTCAAGTAAGATTAATTCTTACCTGAAGACATTTCGTATAACAACAGATAAATACACATTTTTAATATGACATTAAAATATAAACAATAATAATACTGATAATACAAAATAATACAATGATGATAACTATTATTAGAAAAAGAGACTTTTGCTTAAATGTGCTTCACCACTATCTTTCTTTTTGGGGGGCTACTTTTACTCTTCACGTTTTCGCTTTACCTGCCTCTTCTCCATAATCTTATGCATAACAAGAGCGAAATATACATAATATAAAAAATAAATACACATTGGTCTTTATTATAGAAGAGAATCAATTATGTCATGGAACTGCAGTACAAATTATTATCATTTATTAGATAGATAATGCTGTGAAACTTAAGTAATGTGTTAGCTAAGTACAAATTATTATCATTTATTAGATAGATAATGCTGTGAAACTTAAGTAATGTGTAAGCTAACTACAAATTATTATCATTTATTAGATAGATAATGCTGTGAAACTTAAGTAATGTGTTAGCTAAGTACAAATTATTATCATTTATTAGATAGATAATGCTGTGAAACTTAAGTAATGTGTTAGCTAAGTACAAATTATTATCATTTATTAGATAGATAATGCTGTGAAATTTAAGTAATGTGTTAGCTAAGTACAAATTATTATCATTTATTAGATAGATAATGCTGTGAAACTTAAGTAATGTGTTAGCTAAGTGCAAATTATTATCATTTATTAGATAATGCTGTGAAACTTAAGTAATGTGTTAGCTAAGTACAAATTATTATCATTTATTAGATAGATAATGCTGTGAAACTTAAGTAATGTGTTAGCTAAGTGCAAATTATTATCATTTATTAGATAATGCTGTGAAACTTAAGTAATGTGTTAGCTAAGTACAAATTATTATCATTTATTAGATAGATAATGCTGTGAAACTTAAGTAATGTGTTAGCTAAGTACAAATTATTATCATTTATTAGATAGATAATGCTGTGAAACTTAAGTAATGTGTTAGCTAAGTACAAATTATTATCATTTATTAGATAGATAATGCTGTGAAACTTAAGTAATGTGTAAGCTAAGTACAAATTATTATCATTTATTAGATAGATAATGCTGTGAAACTTAAGTAATGTGTTAGCTAAGTACAAATTATTATCATTTATTAGATAGATAATGCTGTGAAACTTAAGTAATGTGTTAGCTAAGTACAAATTATTATCATTTATTAGATAGATAATGCTGTGAAATTTAAGTAATGTGTTAGCTAAGTACAAATTATTATCATTTATTAGATAGATAATGCTGTGAAACTTAAGTAATGTGTTAGCTAAGTGCAAATTATTATCATTTATTAGATAGATAATGCTGTGAAACTTAAGTAATGTGTTAGCTAAGTACAAATTATTATCATTTATTAGATAGATAATGCTGTGAAACTTAAGTAATGTGTTAGCTAAGTACAAATTATTATCATTTATTAGATAGATAATGCTGTGAAACTTAAGTAATGTGTTAGCTAAGTACAAATTATTATCATTTATTAGATAGATAATTCTGTGAAACTTAAGTAATGTGTTAGCTAAGTACAAATTATTATCATTTATTAGATAGATAATGCTGTGAAACTTAAGTAATGTGTTAGCTAAGTACAAATTATTATCATTTATTAGATAGATAATGCTGTGAAACTTAAGTAATGTGTTAGCTAAGTACAAATTATTATCATTTATTAGATAATGCTGTGAAACTTAAGTAATGTGTTAGCTAAGTACAATTTATCATGAGGATCAGTAATACAGTAAGTCTTAGCTAAGCACAATTTATTATCTTTTATTATGAGCACCGGAATACAGTTTACGTCTTCTGACTTCAAAGAATTCTGTGAGATCTTTCAGATCAGACACATCACGTATCATCCTAGGTCAAATGCTCTAAAAAGAGCTCTGAAAAAAGCTTGTGGCACTCCAACGGAAACGGCCCTGCAGCAGTTTTTACAAGTGTACAGGATCACGCCAAATGTGAACATACCATCCTTATTATATCCCGCAGAGATGATGTTTGTAAGTAAGATCCGTTTTTGACAAATTACCTAAACAGATCAAACACGATCGAATCTCTATTGTACCAAAAAAGTGATACATCCCAGGAGACATAGTATATTTCAAGATGTTTAAAAATAATACGTCTTTCTGGGAACCTGGTAGGATAGAAAAGAGAATTGAAAATATGATTTACATACTCCAAGGACTTCAGTTCTCTTATAAGATTCACCTAAATCAAATTAGGAAATGACTGTTGCATGACACTGACAGCTCTCCCCAGGTAGAAGAAGTAGTTATGGACATCATATTCGATACTTTTAACATATCAGTACCCCAAGCAGCCCCAGAAAAGCAACAATCCAAAAGGAAACGGAAGTCTTCGTATCTTATCGAAATTAATCCAAAAAGGAAATGATATTAATACTCCTGAGGAGGTAAGGCTTTGGAGGGGGTGCTATGGTGTCATACCTATAACGAACATTTGGACTCGTCCATTCTCAATAAGTGCTGGAAGCATAGGCTTCTCAGCGTTGAGGCCAACCCAAGTCTACACTGGCAGTCAGTACTGATGTGACAAAGTATCCGGGACCCCATGGGGATCGGGTACCTTGGTGAGGCGCTAGTATGCATCTTGGTGGTGATGATACGCCGACTGAAGGCCCTGCGACGAGACAAAGTGGATATATAAAACTAGTATATATTTGTCGTAGAAATGAACTTATTCGGACGACAGAACGAGATGCCAGCTAGTCTCACAGAATTGTGTAAGATATTCAAAATCAATTACCACCAGAGGCGAGGAACAGTTGCCAGATGGGAGGTGGAGATTAGAGAATTCCATATTGCAAATTTAATTCTGAAATATCAATAAAGCGATATTATTGTTTGGGTGAATGGGGCGTTTTTAGAACCACGATTCTGTGATGGTTGTTTTGAAGACGTCACGACCTGGGAAAAACGAATCCACTTGACGGAGATTTATTTGAGCCTGTCATTGTTATTTACAAGCCGGGCACAGAGCACCTCCAGCTGTGTGACAGAATGAGAAAGCCACGGTTGTCGTGTTTGTTTTTGGCGATAACGGTGGGTTAGGAGAAAATCCCATTTATTTTAAGAAAAAAAGAGTGAGGCGCCCGTCCTCACCCTCCTTGAGAAAGGAAGACAGGCAGGACGTAAGATGGCGGAGAAGGGGTGTGTACGACCATAGACATCTTCAATAAAAGAATGTGTTTTTTTCACGCACAAGCAGAGTTGGATAAGAAGACCAAAGTGGCGTGAGCCGAAGTGACATGCGCCGTAGAAACAGACCGGACGAAATTCTAGCCACCACCTTTGCCCGTTAAGTTTGTGACTTAGACAACCACTTGTGTAAAGAATCCGCACACACAGAGAACTAGCGAAATAACTTAGCGAAAAAAAAACAACCCTTGCTAAAGACATTTGCGAGTATGGTAGACATTAATCCTACTATTGACCAATGTAAAATCAATTCTTTTATTCTAATAATTACTCTTCTATACAAAAAAACCTAGACCGAGTTGTTGAACATTGTTCTTTTCCTTTTGTTCTGCTTTGAATGATCCTTTGCCCCATCAGAGCCAACCGGTTGCTGTTCGCCCAATGATCGCTCGCTGCTATAAACAGTTTCAATGTGGGAGTGTGTTTGTAGCTGGACGAGACGACCAGATCGTCGACATCATCATCATCATCATCGTTGCCACCCCGGCCTAGAGGAACCTGGACCTATTTTTTTATTGCCACAATGATCTGCATGGCTAAGGGGTGCATACTGACATACTATTTCTCTTGTTCCTCTGTTGTATATACTTTTTTCCAATATATTTGTTTTACCTAAACCCTGTGTCCGTGTTCACATATCGGCCCCTATACAGGGTCATAACACATGTGTTGGACGGTTTTTAGAAAATTGACTTCAAACTAACTCATCTCTGGCCAGGTCTTTATTTAAACTACATAACCTGAAATGCGACAGATTTTCTTTGGAAGTGATTTCTTTAGTTGAGATAAGATTTTTATAGGCTGGATACCCTTCCTGATGCCAACCCAGTGTGGTGATGGGGACCAGTGCTTTTATCGAGGCACTATCTCTAGATGATTGCCTACCAAGACTAACAAGTGCCTCTACTAGTTGTTACATTTGATAAAATCAACTTTTAAAAAATAGCAAAAGTTGACAAACATTATACACATATTACAAAATTATTATTATTATTATTATTTTTACTAATGAGTCACCACTTATCAAAGTTAAAAGCCACACAAAGATTAGGTTAATGAGAGGGATAGAATGTGAGTTGAATAAAGAATATTATGAGAGGATTGAAAATGATGTATAGAATGAATAAAATTTGATTACTTAGGAGGAAAGTTTATGACAAGTATTGTTGACATTGGATTTGAAAACTACCATGTAGTAGTTTGCAAGGAAGCAGTCACAGGTTCCAAAGATGGAAAGTTCTTGGAACCTGTTTGTGGAAATTTAGTTTGATGTCAGACAGCAGGAGGAAGAAAAGAAAGTTCTTTGCTGTTGTGGAGCCAAAGGCAAAAATAAAAGTGGAGAATGAGCATCTTGAAGGATATCTATTACCGAAAAATAAAAAGGTGACAGGACTCGCTCAACTAGCTAAGAGGTTACTTTAAAGGTGTTGGTTCTAAAAGGACCCAGAACCGTGTGCACCATGCTCAAGAAGAGATACCTGCCTCCGTACGCACAAGCTCGCAACTTGTACCCACCTTTTGTTGAATTCCGTAGAATGTAATCGTTTCCTATCACATCTAATTTTAACCTTTAGTTAATGCTTGACACATTCGTCCTAGCTCAAAAACAGGACTATCCACTATCTTTATGAATTGAAAGAATTCTAATTTTCTCTGGTTACGATTTGAGATTTGTCAGCTGTGGATTCATTTGCAGAAATACATACATGCATGTGAATACTAAATTATTCAAAGTAAATATAACTTCTCTTTGAGAAATTTGTTTGGAGTATGTGATTGACCTAATGGATACTGTTATTGCCTATGGAATTAGCTATGCCATGTTCAAATCTTATTGGATCTATTGTGGTCATTTATGCATAGTATAATAAAGTTGGGAAATCTATCGATCCACAATTTCTTCCAAGCTGTAAGTAAAATCGCAACTTCTGTTTCCCGACATATAAGATGCTGAGATCGACAGGAAATATTTGTCCAAAATAGATGCTTATATGAGGACTTTCTGATTTCCAGTGTCTCATGGAAACCCCTGCACACACCTACCTTCAAGTCATAAGATGAAGGCGGGTTTTATTTTATAGGGAAAAAAATATGCACCTGATGCGGTGGGTTCCGTATTAAATAACTCAAACAGTTGATTTGCTGTAAAACAGATAAACCGAAACCGTAATTGTGTTTACATATTCTTCTATTGTTGAGTACATGCTTTGTATTTAAAAGAATTTTTTCTTTTTCTCTTCTTTTGGCCTATTTTTCTAGCTGGACCATCTGCAATTGACTATTGAACAGCAGAAAGTAGAACTGTACAAGAATAGGGCAGAATCTGAAGCTGCCCTTTGGAAGATACAGGAAAAACATCAAACTCAGGTCAGAATAAAACAAAAACTTGATTTCATGTTATTTCTTTTATTTATATCGTAGCAGGTCTATCCGACGTTGCCCGGGGCCATAAAAAACAAAATAGAAAAAGTTAAATAGCATGTGTAAAATATTTATATTAAAACTTCCATCTCTTTCCCCCCCCCTCTCTCTCTCTCTCTCTCTTTAGCCGTCTCTTTATCTTTCTCCCTTCCTATTTTAATACTGTAATGTTAGTAAGGAAGCCTTCATAGAAATGCCAAAAGTACCGTTAAAATCCAAGTATGAAGAGAAATTATGTTGATAATGATTATTAATCCTGGACATGCTGAGTAAAACAAATAGTCCCAGTCTATTCCTAATGTATTGGCCTCTTCCCATTTCAGAGTAATATGAAGATAAATGATGTTGATAAAGACAATAGTCCGAAGAGATGTAATATATACCAGTTACCAAAAGTAATACTGTAATCTTACAATGCCAAGTAGAACAAATGATCCCGGCAATTTCTAATTTCTTCACCCCTCCATTTTAACATATAAAGAAAATATACTCCTTACCAAAAGTAATACTATAATCTTACAATTTTTGATCTCGGACAATGCCAAGAAGAACAAATAGTCAGGCTCAATTCCTAATTTCAACATATTAAGAAGATACTTGATGTTGATGAATTCAATAGTCCGGAGAGATTTACTATACATCTCTTATCAAAAGTAATACTGTAATCTTACAATTTTGTATCCCGAACAATGCCGATAGAATGAATGGTCCCGGTAAATTACTAATTTCTTGTCCCCATACCCCATTTCACAATAATATGAAGATAAAGGATATTAAGCCCTTTGGATTATGGCTTCCGGGTGTATACAACATTATAAAAAAAGACAGAAGTTCTTTATCCCGGGCAACACTGCGTTTAAACACACATAGAATATTACACATTGTTATGAGCACTTAAGGGTTACTACCGGCTTTATCCAGGATATTCATATGAATGAAAAAAATGTAAAATTAATGAAAAGTTGAATGAAAAGTTAATGTAAGAAAAATGAATGAAAAATTAATCAAAAATGAATGGGAAAAATGAATAAAAAAGTGAATGAAGAATCAATGAAATAATGAATTTAAAAAGGAAATATGTAAATGAAAAAAATGAATGAAAAAAATTGAAGGAAAATGTGAATGAAAAAAGATTGAAAAAATAAATGTAAAAAGTGAATGTAAATTGAATGAAAAAAATGAATCCTTCTCAAACCTCTGACTCTGACTCTTTCCCAAACCTCCGAGTCTGACACCTTCCCAAACCATCCGACTCTGACTCCTTCACTACAGACTCATGTTCAGAAGAGCTGTGGTTAAGGAATGAGCAACTCTTCCTTCACTACAGACTCATGTTAAGAAGAGGTGTGGTTATCGATTGAGCAACCTGCTTATTCCCGGATATTGAAAACTTTTGATTGGCTAACTTATACCGCTTAGCAGATATTATAATGTATTGTTACTATCGTGACTCCCGGTCAACACCATATACTTTGTCTATTATGCAACAAAAGACAAATAAGTTTTTTGTCCCGGGCAATGCTAGGTTTAAACACACCTGCTCTATCTAGGATATTGAGTACTTTTTGATTACTTCCAATATGAAATACTGTAATATTACTATTATGACTCCCAACGAACACCAAATAGATTTTCTTGTATAAAATAGCATAACAAAAAACAATGATGTTATGTTTACAGGCAACACAGCCTTTAAACATACCTGCTCTATCCAGGATATTGAGGACTTTATACCACCTACCAATGATTCCCGGGAAACGCAGAGTAAATTTTCTTGTATAAAATAGTATAACAAAACATAGTGATGTTGGTTTTCTCGGATATTGAGCACTTTGGATTATGGCTTCTGTGCAACACCATTATGAAAAAAGACAGTTCTTTATCCTAAGCAACATTGCGTTTAAACACACTTGCTCTATCTAGGATATGGAGCACTTTTTCAGCATTTTGGGGTTACTACCTGCTGTATCCAGCATATTGAGCACCTCATTTAAACACACCTGCTCTATCAAGAATAATGAACACTTCTAAAATTAAGGAGACCTCCAGAGCACTACTAAAACTAAGTCCCCCCCCCCCAATAGGAATCAAGGATATTGATCACTTTGGATTATGGTTTCCGTAAAGACAGAAGTGTTTTACCCTGGGCAACACTGCATTTAAATAGACCTGCTCTATCTAGGATATTGAGCATTTTTCAGTACATTTGGGTTACTACCTGCTCTAATCAGGATATTAAGCACTTAGGATTATGGATCTCGTATAAAAGAAAGAAGTTTTTTATCTCGTTTAAACACACCTGCTCTATCTATGATAATGAGCACTTTTAAAATTAAGGAGGCCTCCACAGCACTACTAAAATCTAGTCCCCCCCCCACACACACACTTTCTTTTGTAGAGAAATTCCCTTTTTTTATAAGTGAGGAATGAAAAAAATTAAACTCGAGATGCCTCCAGAACACTACTGGAATACTCAAATAAAATTAAGGTAACCTGCAGAGTACTGATAAAGAAGAAGAAAAAAAAAGAAGAAAATAGAAGAAAAAAACGGTGGTTAGTTTATGTTAATCACCTGAGGCGCCAATACAGGGGGATTCCGATGGGGCTGTAGTCCTAGGAGGTGCACCCTTCTAGGCTTTACCTTATCACCCTTCAAGAGGTGGGTAGTTTATCAAAATCACGCCAAGTAATTGTTTCTTGCCACCCCCCACCCCACCTCCCTATGATGTAATTTCCGAATTAATTAGTTGTTTCCGGATTAGTTAAGTGGACCTCCTTTTTCCTAGAACTCTACTCAGACTGACAGAATCAAGGACAGTACCGGTAAGAAACTACATTGTGATTTTCCCAGAATTAGTGTCTATTAATTTTGAATTGCTCCCCCCTCCTCCCGGTTGAATTTTGGGAATGACTTGCAGTTTTTACAAATCACTACATAATATCATTGTTTTTTTTTCCAAATTAATACATAATTACCTTGAATTTAAACTAAAAATAGCTGAAAAAAGGTCACCCCCTTACTAAATCTGCTCTAGTTGACCTCCAGAAAATTAATCATTTTTTTGTAAATTCTAGATATTATTCAACCGAAGCTTCGCCGGTCAAAATAATGCCAAGTTTGTTTATGTTTGTTGCATATTTTCAAGTTTTATCTGGACATACAAACATCTGAATATACACACAGATGTTTGCCCTTTATATATTAGACTAGTAGTTAAATAGCGTGTGTAACATCATTATATTAAAATTTCGACCTCTCTCACTCTCTTTCTATAGCCGTCTCTTATTCTGCCTCTCTTTCCTTCTCCCCCATTTTTCCGGCCCTCTCTCCAAGCCAATATGCCTCTCTCTTGTTTTAATGTGTTGAAAAAAAAATGATGTAATTCATTTACTGGAGCTATCCGTTTTAAATATAAGACTGTGATTTTACATTTATTGCTCCTAGACAACGCCAAAATCAATGGAAACAATTAAATTCTTAATGCCAGTAATTCTGCCGTACCCCCTCCGCCCCCGCCTGCTTCGAAGAGAAATGATGTTGATAATGAAAATCTCCAAAGAGATTTAAATGTAATACTGTAATTTACATATAATGCTCCCGGACAACTCCAAGTAGAACAAAAGATTCTGTTACCCCTCTCTCTCGTTTACCAAACATAATACAGTAATGTTAGTAAGGAGGCCTTCACAACACTTTGGATTATGGCTCCCAGTCAACAACATTATAAAAAAGGACAGAGAAGATCTTTATACTGGGCAACACTGCATGTAAACACACCTGCTCTATCTAAAATATTGAGCACTGTAATGAACACTTTTGGGTTACTACTTCCTCTATCCTGGATATTGAGCACTTTGAATTATGGCTCTAAGGGTATACGACAATATTAAAAAAAGACAGAAGTTTTTATCCCGAGCAACACTGCGTTTCAACACACTTACTCTATCTGGGATATTGAGCACTTTTAAAATTAAGGATACCTCCATTGCACTACCAAAAGAAAAGTTTCTTTCACCACCCCCTATCTTTTAAGTGAGGAGTGAAAAAAGAAAACTTAAGAGGCCTGCAGAGAGGTACTGAAACCACCCAAGTAAAATCTAAGAGGCCACCAGAGCACTACTGAAATTATATATTATAGATTAAAATATGTCCTCAAAACATTTAGCGTTCTAAAAACATCCTTTCCGAGTGTCTGGCCACATCCCTCATTTCTGAATAGAACGTGAAGAAACGATAAATGAAATCTAGAATCAACGTCTATTAATTTTGAAATAAAAATGTAGACTCATTACCATTATGTGTTAGCATTTTAATCCCCCCTCCCCTCAAGAGAAATGATGTTATTTCCAGAGGATTTCGAGGAATAAAATATGATGTGTTTATTTTGTTGGGTTTTTTTCGGATTAATACCCATTTGAAATTTTTGATTTCAGATAGGATGGCCATGGGCAAGTGGGCATTTTCTATTTTACCATTAAACAAATTATTGAAAACAAATTATTATTTGCAAAAAAAAAATATCCGGCTAAAATATATTTAGGATTTATCTTTTGATTAACACCGGTTTGCAATTTCTAATTTCGGATGAGTGGATATTTTCTATTTTACCATTAAACAAATTATTATTTGCAAAAAAAAAATCTAAATATCATCAAAACTACTTTTCTTTGGAAATAATAAATAAAAAAATACTTCCTAAGAAATAAAGTTGACACTTCCCTGAAATCTTTTCATCTTCAGTCTGTAACTCTATCATCTGAGCTACTTAGACAAAATATAAAATATATGGGAAATTAACTTACTAAACGAAAGTTTTTGTTTTAGGAGCATTTAAACAAAATACTTGGCTACTGCAATTTAAAACTGTTTTCTTTTATATGACAGGAGCTCTATAGAAAATGAATATGCTTGTTGTTTAAGGGCACAAATGGACCATAATACTTGGTTTTTGCATTGTAAGCCATTAAATTAAAAATAAATTAAGTAAAAAATTGTTCTCTTATATGACAGGGGCGCTATAGAAAATGAATATGCTCAATGTGGGATAGTGTAATATCTGTTCTGTTGTCATCTCGGGCATACCTCTTCCTTTTTTCAGGGGAGTAGTTGTAGTATCTGTTCTGTGATCATAATACCATCATCCCAGGGAGTTCCTCCTCCTTTTTGGTGATGTAATGAAGTATCTGTTCTATTGTCATAATACCATCCTTCCAAAGATTTCCTCCTCCGTTTTTGGATTATAGGGTAGTATCTGTTTGGTAAAAGGTAGTTGTGAGTCCGGAACATAATGAGTTAAAAATTACATATAGGTGATAAATGGTAAAAAGGTAGTTTAAACTCCAGAGCATGATGCGATAAAAATTGTGTATAGGCGATAAATATTATTTCCTGTTGTTTAAATATTAGTACAAATATTAGAAAAACACGCTTGAAATATGTAAATAATCGCCAGAAGAAAAAAAATGGAGTCTTCAAACCATTACTTCTGTTACATTTCAAGCGTGTTTTTCTTAGAATTACATGTGTAAAGCTAATTAGATTTTAACTCAAAATAGTTCCTCATGTACTAATATTTAACAATATATAACAAAAACAACAACAGGAAACAATATTTATCGCCTATATGCAAAAAAAAATCGAGCACGAACGCAGACCTCAAACTATATCGAAGAACCAGTTTTGATACGATCATTCATTGCTAACTAAAACAATTGAAAAAAAAACATTTCTGTAAGTAACTAAATAAAAATGGTTTCTATTGTCTTATTTGCTCATACGGTAGAGTATTTTTAAATCCCCCCCTCCCCTAAAAAAATCAAGCGCGAACACAGACCCCAAACTGTATCGAAGAACCAGTTATTATACGATCATTCATTGCTAACTGAGAGAAGTGGAAAAAAAACATTTCTTTAAGTAGTTAAATCAAAACGGATTTTATTACTTGCGACGGTAGCTCAGTCGGTAGCGTATCGGACAGTTGACGTTAAGGTTGCAAGTTCGAATTATTTATTGTTTATTTAGTCGTTAATATGTGCCCTAATGTATTTGTTATATTTCTGACTTTGAAATTAATTAAATAGTAGTTATGCAACCAAAAGTTGGGTGATTCAGAAAATATCAACTTCACGGTTCTGTCGAGTATATCAGAAGCCTTTTGCAGACATACAAACATACACACACACACAGACATATAAACATACACATGCACACAGACACAGATATAATAGACTAGCAGAGGTACACGGCGTTGCCCGGGGCTATTCCCTCCCCCTCCTTTCGTTTTCCCCTCTCTCTGCAGACAAAAGTGTAACAATCTCTCTCTTCCCGGTTGCCCAAGGCAAAAGCTGTCTCTTTCCCGGTGGCCCCCTCTCCCTGTTGCCCAGGTCAAAAGTATAAAAATCTCTCTTATCCCCGGTGGCCCCTCTTCCTGTTGCCCGGGCGGTCGCCCCCTCATTCACCCCAACTCCACCGAAGTTGGCCGTTCCTGGTTTTCGGTTGGTCACTCAGTACCTGTCTGCAGAAAAGGTTGATGTACTGATGAAGACCGTCGGTGTTGAAAAGTCCTTTGATTACCACTCTACCCACATTGGGATTTGATCAAGAGGGTAATCGGCTGGCGCTGGTCTCCAAAGTTTGTACCTCTGAGGGGTGAAGGCAATTTCAAGCAAAAAAATAATGGACAAATTCGGGTGTGTGTTTTTGTATGAAAGAATAATTATTAGGGTAAAATCTAAAAGATTATGTTTGCTTAAAACTTCTAAAGTCTGTATTTTGGACTGGCAATATTACTAAGTTTCGGCGATGTTGATTTTTGGCGATTTTAACCAGGGTGCATCTCTGAATGACGTTGATTTGGTGGGTGAGCCAAGTGGAGTCGTTCAATGTCTGTTACACTTTCCTGTTATTGAGAATTAGGTGTGTTGAGACTGGGTGGGACCTTGCCTCCTCCAACATAATTCAATTCAACAATGGTAAAAAAATATTCTAATTAGCATTACTTTCCATATTAGGGATTTTACAATTCACTATCATAACTCAGAAATGGGCAAGTGTATGTTTAATCCGCCCCCCTCCCTTCATCTTCCTCTTCATCTGTCTCCATCTCCCACTGTTGTCTGAGTGGGGGAGAGGAGATCCGCCTCCTTTGAAACTCATTCACAGAAAGAACACTTCTTCATCTGTTTCCATGTCACACCATTACCTGAATGGGAGGGAGGAGATCCACCCCTCCTTTGAAACTCATTCACAGAGAAGAAAATATATTTTCATTAACCTACAAATATGGGGAATATCATTCTGCAGACACCTCACGTCCCCCATCATCCCATAAGGCCATACTGGTTGGCGATGTGGAGGGGGGGGGGGTAGAACAATTCAATTCTTACTTGTTTGCAAAATAAATATGTGTTCATTCCCGGGTGCTCGTCATCTTAACCTATGTCCAGTCAAATGTCGGGAATGTCAACAACTCGATGTCCACCTCCCTGTCACAGTAATCACATGGCCCATTTCCCATCCAAATTCTCTTCAGCAGAGACAATAACAACATTCCAAGAAACACCACTTTAATTATTTTGGGCATTAACGATTTAAGAAAAACATTTTGTTCTTATGCTATCTCTTGTTCAGCTGATTATATCTTTCAGTATCGCCATTACTTGTTGTCATTGCACTATGGGAAACTTTTAATCTCCTCAAAATGTCAACAAGAGAAATCCCATCTGGCATTGATGGATGATATCCTCTTTGTATCCTTACCATAAGTTATTTCTCACCTACCAACTCCCAAGAAGAAAACAATGCCTGTCTCTCTTGATCAGAGATAGTTAAAAATAAAAAAAATAATCTGGAATTCCCCAAAAGCAAAAACAAGGTTCGAATCCAACCGATGGTCAATCAACAATATTGTCACAATGGAAGATATTTTTTAGTACAAGAAGCACAGACACTAAAGGAAAATCAAGGTATTCTTGCACTCCCTGATAAGAAGGGAAAAAACAAAACCCAGAACTACTTTGAGAGAACAAGTGTTTAGACGGTAGAGTTCTATTTTTTGGTTTTGATAAATTTTTTATGTATATTTCACAACACAATACATAAAAACATCAAAATTCTCCTGCCAATTTGGCAAAAATTGAACTAATAAATGCTAGCTATGCACTTCTCTAGTCTATATTCGATATTTTGGACTGTCAATTAGTGGGTAAATTATTTCTTGAATCAAAGAAACCATTATAGTGTTAACTGTACATTTCATGTTTTTCTTAGCTTTGCGGCTAAATTTTGAGAAGAATGTCCGAATTCAAGGATAAATATCACCAGAATACCACCAATGCCAAGAGATGTGTTTTGGATGTTATAAAAGTTTCATCCTATATCATTTCAAAAATCAAAAAGATATTATCTACAAAGCCTCAGTTATCAATTTTCAGACTCTGGATTGTTGTCTCAAACGGTCTTTTGAAAAGTTCCACGACACATAAATGGGTTAAAATGCGGTGTTTCCCTTTCATTTGCTGACTTTCTTACCGTGATTTTTTTATTCTCGGGAATCGAAAACATACCTGGGTAAATTTACAGCCTAAATGAATAATTTTTAATTTAAAAAATCAAGATTTTCTAAAACGTCGGAGATCAAAATAGGGGGGTAGCGACACCCAAATTTCTAAACAAATTTAGTTTGTCTGAAAAATTGGGTTCTCCTTCTCCAATCTAGCTGTAATTGCAGATTTATCTTAGTTTTGAGCCAAATTTTATGAGATGTCCATGAGAAAAATTTTTGAGAGGGCTGGTGTCAGGGCTGGATATGGGATGAAATATCCCATAGATAGAATTTACTACTATTGTTAACTTTCCTTATAGCCTGCATTCAACTGTTCGCCTGCCTCACCTCCCATGCCACAATGACAAGGGAAAACAAAGGAGAAAAAAATAATGTAATTCATCAAGAAACAAACACAGAAGAAAAACAACTAACATAATGAAACAATCAAATATTAGTGTCTGTTTTCTTCTTCCAAATGGTCCTATATCTGTCTATGTGTGCATGTGATTTTTAAATTAAGTTGTGTAACTGTAACGGCATTCACCCAGGGTGGGTTGAGCCGGCTCCAAATGAGTCAAGGTGGTCCACACCTATCGAGTCTTCAGCCATTCCCGGTTCTAATGTCGAACACCAAATACGCGGGGGTCAGCCATCAGCTCCATGGTTGTTCTCGCTATTTCTATCCAAGTCTTCAGCTGGACGCCTCTGCACTTCTTCCAGTCAGTTGGTGCAATTGGGGCTACTTGCGGATAAATTCTTCCTCAGGGCATCAAATAACATGACCAAACCAGCAAAGTTTCTTTTTAAGAAAAGTCTCTGTAATGCTGGTGGATAGTACGGTTTAAGATATGGTCAGAGAGATGGGTGCATAAGATGTGCCGAAGGCAATACATGTCGAAAACCTTGAGTGCGTGAAGATCTTTGTGCAAGGCCCATGTCTTGCAATTGTACAGCAGTATTGTGCTTGTAATATCTTCAATTTTGTTGAGAGTTTTATCTCTTGTCGAGATCACAATCTACTTTGGAGATGGCAGAAAGCTGCGTGAGCATGATTGATATGGATTGCAATCTCATCCTTACTCTGTCCAGTAGCTGAAAAGATACTTGAACTGCTCGACTTCCTCGACTATGACGCTGTTAGGGACTCTGCTGGAAAGGGAGTAGTCAGCTGACGGAACCTTTGTTTTTGAGGCATTGATCATCATACCTATGTATTTGGCGATGGATATCAGCGTATATTTCGCTGATGATAGCAACATCGTCTGCATAGTCTAGGTCGGTAATGAAACAATCATGTCCAATATGTGTGGGGAACATGAAGGGGGCTTACCTGCGAAACGTCCTCGTGTTTGTCTGTCCTGTGCGCTGCTGATGAAGGAAAAGAATTCAACATGGCGTCCGTGAACCTTTATTACGTACGGTTCATGCGGAGTCTCGCGAAGTCACATTGCACGCATGCAAATTAGGTGTGCCTCAGCCTAATAAAAGCGGGTCTCTTACCGTCTTCAACGAAACAGTGCGAAGTAAGTGCACGTGTGACGAACGTAGAGATCTGCTTTGGAAGCTGACAGAGGACTTTGTGATCTACGGACAGAGTTATTTGCGTTTCTTTAGACCTTCGTTTTTTACTCCAGAGTGATTTGCGTTTTGTTGGACCTTCGTTATTACTTCAACATGCACACCAGCGAAGTCCATCATGCCCTGATCTAGGATCTTGTCAATAATGTAGTTGAGCAAGATGGAGGAAAGAACACAACCTTGGTGGACATCAGCATGCACATTGAAGAATTCTGATTCCTCTCCGTAACAACAGACATTTGTTCGGGTGTGTGAGTAATATCTCTTGGGTGGAAATCCATCACGGCTCATTATCTCCCAAAGACTGTCACGATCAACGGTTGGATGCTGCAGTAAAGTCAATGAAACATACAACAGTCGCCTGCTAATATGACCAGCGTTGTTCCAAAATCCGCTTAAGTGAAAAGATCTGATTAGTGCAGCCCAGATCTGAAGCTGGATTGGTTTGGTCAGGTTCGAAGATCTCTTTGTGTTTAAAAACGCTGTGGGACGATAATTGAAAAGATTTTCGATGCAACATCAATCAGACTTATTCTACGATAGTTGTTGCATATACGGCGATCACCTTTTTTGTAGAAAGGGAGGAGAATTATGTCACTCTAGTCCTGGGGGATTTTTTTATGAGCACCAAACGGAGCAGAGTATTTGATGTATCACCTGGCCATGAGATCAAGACTACTTGTATATTTTTGCTGAGAAGGTCATCCTCGCCAGCTGATTTGTTGTTCTTCAGCCTTTTTATTACTTCTTTAAACTCATTTTGGTTAGTGGATCGCAGTTGGTATCATAGGTAGGGTCGGCAGTGTTTATGTGGGAGACGTGTTGGAATTGTGGTACATGGTTTAGCAGGTTTTCAAAGTGCTACTTCCACCCTTTGGTGTGGTTAACCAGCTGAGAGATAGGTGTTCCATTTTCATCCAGCAATGTTTCACTGAGGAGACAACTGCCTTTTGTCGCTGATTTCAAAAGATGGTAGGGTTTACTTGAGTCCTCTATGGATGCTGCTTGTTCCATTTCTGCTACAACTGCTTGCCAGTATTTAAGTTGTGTGTGAGAGAGAGATTTCCTTTTTCCTTCATTTTTGGTAGTTAATATAACTTACAGAAACCTTTGTTTTCCTTTAAAGTCATATTAGCTGATGTCTCTCTAAGCTAATGTTCTTTTTTTTTCTTTTCTTTTTCTTTCTTCTCCTTGAAGTGTGTTTATATGAATATGAAACTTCACTTACAATTTCAATTGTTTATATATAAATTTTTCGTGTATATCATTGACAGCTAACTTTCTCTTTTAATTTTTTTGTTCTTTTTCACCTCTCTCTCTCTCTCTCTCTCTCTCTCTCTCTCTCTCTCTCTCTCTCTCTCTCTCTCTCTCTCTCTCTCTCTCTCTCTGGTTGCTGTTGTTCTCCCTTTAATTCAAAAAACACTGAATGAAATGAAAAAAGAAAAAAGGTCTGAAAACCTTTTTTCTTTTTTCATTTCATTCAGTGTTTTTTAAATTTTAGTTCGTTTTTAAATTATTTGAATTATTTAAATCACTTTGTATACCATAGCAATTTTCTTATTTTTTTTCATCTGCTCAATCGACACTCCCTATGAGCATAAAATGTTTTCATGCAAGAACTGCTCAATCGACACTCCCTATGAACATAAAATGTTTTCATGCAGGAACTGCTCAATCGACACTCCCTATGAACATAAAATATTTTCATGCAAGAACTGCTCAATCGACACTCCCTATGAACATAAAATATTTTCATGCAAGAACTGCTCAATCGACACTCCCTATGAACATAAAATATTTTCATGCAGGAACTGCTCAATCGACACTCCCTATGAACATAAAATGTTTTCATGCAAGAACTGCTCAATCGACACTCCCTGTGAACATTTAAAAATTATTTTAACTAGGTTCACCCCAAACAAGGCAAGCTGCCACTGTAGACGTAAGAGGCTACTGAGAATTAGGGTGAGATTTTAGGTGATCAAATTTGGAGCTATACAGCTAAGTGTTTGTTCACTTTAGTTTTAAATTTCTGCATGTCGGTACAGTCAGGGAGCAGGGAGGGAGTTCCAAAGGCCGGCAGTTTGAGGAAAGAAGCTATTGGAGTCGAAAGCTCTCCGGCACCTGGGGACCTCAACGGTGAATGGATGGGATTTAGCTTATTGTCGGGTTGGTCGAGTGTATTTATGCCGATGGGGCATTAGAGCAGCAAGTTCATCAGAGCACGTTCCATTGTAGTACTTGTAAAACAAGCACAAGGATGCAACATTGTGGCGACGGGATAGGGGCTGGAGCTTGGTGGATAGCGCAGGACCTATCAGATTAGAGACTCTTTTTTTGGACCTTGTCTAAGAGGGAGAGACTAGTGAATGGTGCACCAGCCCAGATGTGACAACAATACTCCATGAATGAGTGGATGGTGGCTTTGTAGAGATATAGGATAATGTCAGATGTGAGAAGTTTTCTAGCACGGTAGAGGGAGCCCACCTTCTTTGCAGCAATCAGAAGACATTGGTGTTCTATGTATTTGTTCCAATTCATGTTACCTGTGAATGTTAGAGTTTGAACGTTGGAGTTTCAGGTAGGGTGTTATTTGCCATGACAATCGGTGGTTGAAGAGGTTTCTTGTAGTTGTTGAAGGAAAGGAGCTTTGTCTTAGCAGCATTAAATGTTAGCATCCATTTATGACCCCATTCCACTACAGAGTGGAGGTCACTTTCTAAGGATTCAGCCATTGCCTCGGATATGTGCACGTCCGTTTTACCCACATGACGAGAGTAGAGTTGTCAGCAAATATACCCATCTCAGCCACAATGTTATCAGGAAGATCGTTTATGAAAATCAAAGATCGATTCCTGGGGTACACCTGCATTTATGTCATGTTGTTTGGATGAACAGCCATCGAGGACAACCTGGATCTTTCTGTTGTATAAGAAGGATCTAACTATATTAAATATTCGTCCAGTAATACTGTATGAATTAATTTTTAGTAGAAGCCCTTTATGTCAGACCTTGTCAAAGGCCTTAGATATATCAAGCGCTATCGCCCTAGTATCACCTGCCTTGTCCAGTGTATGGTATATGCGTTCTGAGGTGACCGTTAAGATATCCGCAGTAGACTTTGCTTGCCTAAGTCGATACTGATGGTTAGAACGAAGTTTAGTATTAACGAAGATTAAGGATTCAAATATTTTAGCAAAGAGTGGGGGAAGGTTGATGGGGCGATAATTCTGAGGGTCAGTTCTATTTCCAGAATTCTTGAAAACTGGTACCACAGAGGCGATTTTCCAGCTATCAGGGAAGCAAGATTCAGCAAGGCATTTGTTGAAGAGTTTGGAGAGGACAAGGGCCAGTTCAGCAGAGCATTTCTTTATTATTATTACTGGTATAAGATCAGGCCTACATGCTTAGAAGGTGTCAAGGTTTTTATGATGTCCATGACATGAGATGGTGTGATTACCAGGTCATCGAGTGTGGCTTCTGCAGTGGGGAATTTGGGAGGGAGTGGTTTGGGGAGTCCAAAGTGGAGTTTAAGGTGAAATGCTGGGCAAGAAGTTCAGCCTTGTCAGTTACCGTGTAAATGACATCATTGCGATTGGATAGTGGAGGAATTGTTTATTGCCCATTATTCACCACACTATTGTAGATTTCCACGAAATCGCGAGAACCTAGTTTCTGCGACTGAATGCGTTTCCTGGTTATCTTCTCTTTTCTTCAGCTATCATAGTCTTAAAATTATTTCTTGACTTTAAAAATGTCTGTCTATCTGTAGTAGACTTATGGCGGCCGTATTGTCGGAATGCTTCTGAGCAATAGCAGCTGCACATTTCGAGATGAACCATTGTGGAGACTGAGGTTTGCTGTAGAATTTTCTCATGGGAACATGTGCATCAATGCCTGCTTTGGCCTATTCAGTTGCCTCATTTACGCATTGATCAGCAAGGAGAGAAAAAATGCCACTCCATGGAGCATCTCTGATGTGGTCTCTGATGGAATCACAATCAGCCTGCTTGAAGTATCTCATCATTTTGAGCAACAGCTTTTCAGCTTTGGGACAAGATTTTAAGATGATATCAATTATTACCACAAGGTGATCAGCGTTCCGAAGCAGGCTATAGGAATTCGTCACACAAGCCTCGAGCCGTGAGGTCAAGAACAGGTCGAGAAGTGAGGCTTGATGGTCTACACGATCAGGAAGGTGGGTCGGGAACATGACTGTCTGTGAGACGGAGTGAACTATAGATAAACTATACATGGAGTTACCAGCTTCATCTGTATAGCTAAAGAAACCAAGCCAGTCACAATGATGTGCATTAAAATCCTCAAATACATGTGTCAAGTGAGAGTGCTGTATCTATGCTTTCAGATACAGAGTTAAGGAGGGTAGAGTCCTTGTTTGAAGGAGAATGGTATAAGAAATACTGTGAAATGTACCTCCGCTAAGTGATGTCACCAATTTTGCCGTTCTTGAGTTCGGTTGGTTACTCGGTCCTACTCAGGAACAGTTGCCGTCCTGATGAAGGCCACAGATGTCGAAAGGCCTGGTCCAGCGATTACTCACTCCCACGCTGTGTTTGATAGATTAGTGGGTAATTATCTGGATTGGGTCAGCACTTGGTACCACTGCGAAATGAAGGGGCATTTCAAGCAGAACAAGTAAAAGAAAAAATTAAAATCTTCAACAACTCGTTATGTTAAGTTATTTAGAAGAAGAATTATTTGGTAAAGAAAATAGAAGAAAAAAAAACTTGTATAATTACAAGTCAAGATAGTTTTATAATTTCTAACTCCTAACTCTGTGTTTTTGGCTCGACACTCTTAATGTTAATGGGCAAATTTTAGGTTTTTGGCGAGATTGCTCAAGTGTGGGGGGTGGGAGAAGGAGTCCATCTCAGAGCGACGTAGATTCGGTGAGCGAGCAAAATGGAGTGTCCGAAGCCTGTTATGCTTCGTTTTATATTGAAATCAGTTGAACATGCCCCGCCCCTCTCCTAACAGAATTTAGTCAGAGAACAAAAGAAAAAAAGGTTTCCTCATTATCGTTCTCTCTTTCATATTTGGAATTTCCATTCCTCACTGGTGAGAGGAAGGGGGAGGTCCCCTCTCCTCAACTCATTCACAGAAAACAAAGAAAATGTAATTCCACCAATGGCAGTAAGTCGGCGAAATGCCTGGGTGGCCGTTATCAGTTCAAATCACACATGTCCTGTGTACAAGCCACGACTTGGAGCGGAAAAATGACATTCTTTCCAACCAAGTCGGCACCTGTCTCCCCAACTTGTGTTCCTTATCAAAGGGAACAACTTATTAGCTTTTCTGACACCAAATCTTATTTTCCTGGCCACACCTGTTTTCTATATTGGCTATTATTTCAGCAACCACAGTGACATCTAGGCTGACCAACCTAGACCGACCGGCGCTATCATCTGTTTTTATCGGTTTTTGGTTTAATAAAAATATCCATGTCTTCCTCTGTTAATTCATACTAGCGCGATACCCTGGTCGTTGACCTTCGTAGGCTCACTTCTAATTCATACTGGTGTTGTATTTTGGTTTTCATCTTCCGTAGGTTCATTCAACATTGTCACATTCGTCCCCTTTATCTCTTGTCATTTATTTGTAATTGACACCTTTTAAGCTTGTCGTCCAAAAACACAGAAAGAAAAATAGACGATATAATAAAAACTAAAAAAAACTAAAGAAAAACAAAAAGTTCCTCAACTAATGTTTCATTCAGCATGCAATAGTGTCCTGCTCCCTCAGGTGGCGGATGTGCATGTATGCCTTTCATAGTTCTTGTGTTGGAAGAGAATAGTGATAAAATCAATACAATGAAGAGTTTGTCACTAAGAAATGAGGGCTCTCAGTTACTACACTATTCTCTTCTCCTCAGAATCAATCTTCATTTATTTACTGTTCTTGTAGTGGAAGAGAATGGTGATAAAATTAATGACTTAAGCACATCATGAAAAGTTTTTGGTTTTTTTCCAGTCCACTAATAAATCAGGGCTTTCAGCGCCCTTTACAGTTACTACACTATTCTCTTCTCCTCGAAATCAATCTTCGGGTGGCGTCTCCACCTAGATTTCCGCCAAGGGCAGCAATTCCTGCACTCAATCACCATTTCTGTAAAGTGCACTTAATGGTATCCCTTCTTTGTCAGTGTTCCTGGGTTACCTAACCCCTTCTTACATCTTTCCAGCACCCTTTTTTGCTGCAAATTCTAATCCTATCATTTTTTTAAATAATCACTACCACCGGCCAAGCTATTATAGTACCAGTATCTTCTTCCCAATGTGAATTTTCTTTTTCTACAATTGAGCCTTCAATTTCTCAAAGCTAATAGCTTTCTACCTTCCAATAACGTAACACATCCTAATGCATTATAATACTCCCATAACTGTTCAGTGGGGTTGACAGGCAATCTCAAAGGATGGGGTAACTTAGTCTGTATCATCAACAGCACTTCTCTCAACCCTCCCGGAGTTACTATACTCGGCGACAGGTGTCCCAGCAGCAACATATCCAACTGTGCATGCACATGTTCCAACAGCATCATCAACGACTGTCTTGTCTGGTGCATCTTGCTCGTGAGGGCCAACAACCTAAATTATCTCTGTTAGAACCCGTCTTGTTCACGCACCTCTCTGTCATTGCGTTAGTTATATTAGTCACCTCTTCTCTAAATGTCTGTACCTGGGAAAACAATTCCCTCAGACTAGCCCTATTCTTGGCTGACTCCAGCCTGGTGACGTTTGATATCGATACGCCTTCTCTGGCTGCATGCGACAGTAACCTTTTGGTTCTTCTATATCGTCTCCAATTTCCTCCTGATTATTCTCACATCGCTTTCCAACACTGTCCCAAACAACACACTGAGTGTCTTTCCCACTATCGGTAACACTGATCTCGTCTGCATTAACTCTATCCCTCTTCGATAGGATCTTATATCTCTCCATTCGTTTATCATTACCTCCGTGTCCTTTCACAAGGAGCACCACAATCGGACATATTCCTAGTTGTGTGTATTATCTATTATCTGTCCTTTAACTCCTTTTTAGACTCACTATATGCCTAGTTGTTTCAGCAACAACCCGTACAGCTGTAGATCTATCACTAACGTGATCAACCATTTGAATCTAGCCCCATCGGTCCCAGTTATGCATCTCTCTCTATCCTTATCTACCTCTCTATCTCTGGGGCAACATCCAAGAGAACGGTCCGTGCAACAACCACCAGCACCACATACGTATGGGGGCCCTCCCTGCACACGGCAGAGCCAACAGATGTGATACAGTAAACCCCGGCTGTCCCCCAAATCCCCGACTATCTTTTACTTGACCTTCCTACTCTTCTATTGTGGGGCGTTTTGCTCCCCTCAATCGTAACTTCAGGGGCAATTCTTCCACATTTTTAGCTACCTTATCCTCTCTTAGTCTTTTCTGGAGTTGGGCCAGGGGTATTTCATCCTCTTCCTCCTCCTACTCACTATACTCAACTGACTCGGCAGTCGGGTCTAATTCGATCTCTGTTTCCACGGGGTGGCTCATTGCTTCTTGCGGTCTCTCATAAACCGGAGAGAAAAACCTTAGCCCATCTTCCTCCCATTCAGATTCACTACCCTTCACTAAACTTGTCATTCTTGGGGCCACCCTGCCTTTTACTTCCTGCAGGGTGGCCTCTGGGCATTTCCCTGGTTCCTTACCTCAACGTCAGGTGGTACGCTAAGGTTCGGCATCCTGATCTCTAACCTCTGATCTCCCGCTACTGTGCACCACCGACTATATGTCCAAACTGACCACACTTAGTGCTCTTCGGCCCAAATGATCGGGGTGGGTGCCCATAATTTGTGGGACACTCTTCTGCTCAATGCCCCTCATACCTGCAGGTCCAGCAAATCAACCCATACCTGCCCGGAGTGGACCTAAAGAATCCACATTTAAGGTCTTATGCCTTCCTTCCCAGATCGGCCGCTGCCTCCCAATCCTCCATGCCCCATTTTCCCGTTCGGGGCTCCGGACTCGCTCTGCTTCCCATTATTCTCTCTCTACCTCTAGATTTCTTTTCATTCTCGGCCCCCTCCACGCATTCTCATAGTCTTATGCTATCTCTTGCCAACTCCTGGGCTCTCAATAGGGTAAGCGGGTGACCTCTTAAGACCTCTCTCCGGGTCTCCCTGTCACCAAACCTGTCCACAAAGGCATCTACCAGGATGGCCTGGATGAGACCCATATTCCAGAGCTGCCAACCCCTTGATGCGCTCGACCAATTCATCGAGTCCCTCTCCTTCAGTTAGCTTCAGCCGGGTTAGCTTGCCTCAATTGCAGTCTGCTCGTTGGAGTATTGCTTCACCAGCTGCTTGCGGAGCTCCATCCAAGCTATATCCGGGTTCTCCCCCGTAAATTCCTCTAATGAACTTTGAGACTGGACCTGCGTCTCCATCAAGGGTCAGCAGTACCATCTCATAATCTGCCAAACCATAGACCACCCTCTTCTTTTGGATTACCGCCAGTCAATCTTGTAGTCCAGCAGCTATATATGGGGATATCCGTTTCTTCCCTATGGGCCTTTCTATTTTCTTTGCTACCTCAAAGGTGCTATTTTCTGCCCCATTCTTCTGATTTTCTATCTATCACCCTCTTAACAAAACTAACTGTCGACTTTGTGCAAAGTTGAAACAAGAAAACAACAAACAACCTATCAACTGACAGAGTACATAACTGTTTGACTATGCTCTTAACGTTCTTCTCTTTCTATCTCTTTTGTTTTTTCAAAACGGGTTCGATTAACCCTCGGTCTATCTTCATCTCTATAAACATACAATATTTTCATGCAGGAACTGCTCAATCGACACTCCCTACGAACATATTATTTTCAGGCAGGAACTGCTCAGTCGACACTCTCTATGACCATAAAATATTTTCATGCAGAAACTGCTCAGTCGATACTCCTTATGAACATGAAATATTTTCATGCCAGAACTGCTCAATTGACACTTTTAATGAACATATATTATTTTCATGCAGGAACTGCTCAGTAGACACTCTTTATGAGCATAATATATTTTCATGTAGGAACTGCTGAATGGACACATCTCTATTTACATGAAATATATTTATGAAGGAACTGCTTAATCGACACTCTCAAATGATTACTAGCTGACATATTCACTAATATCTCACAAATAATGTAAATAAAAAAGTAGTAGTTAAAATTAATAATGATAATAGTGTTTCTTCTAAAAATACAGGAATTTTTATGATTCAAAATTTTATAGCAATTTTTCTGTCTATATCATAATTTATACATCTTTGCTTCTTCAACAGATTGATATGCTTAAACTTTCTCACCAGCAAGAACTTCAACAGATTTTAACAGAGCAGACTTTACGGGATTCTACCAGTCAAATTCCGGAGCTTTTAAGTAAAATTGATGCCCAACAAGTAAGAAAAAATTTAATCAAACTTCATATTATTTTTGAATTTAAGAATATCTAATAAAAGCCTGTTCATTTTTGTAAATGTGTCCCCTAAAGTTAATTGATAAAAATAATTGAATAATTTAGTATCTAACCTTTCGACCTTTTGGTCCTGTGCTTAGTAGAATGTAGTTGCGTTTTAATATTTCCTCCCATTTTATTAATAACAAAATTAACCCATTCAGGGAACAGTTCGTGTTTGTTTGTTTTGTCCATGTGAATGTTGATAATGGAATATATACCAGAATTTTTTAAATTTTTTTTTAAGAAGGAAAAATTTTTCATGTATTTATCATGATGTACTCACTTTTTTATGCTTTCTACTCATTTTTTTATCCAAGATTATTGAACTACTTAATCAACAAGCCATCTCTTTGTTTACTGCAAAAATAATTATTTTAAATGTGGGTAAATATAAACTAGATAAATTTCAATGATGCAGCACAAAAAAGACATAAATAATTATTATTATTTACTCACTGGGAGTTTTCACATAAGTCATTATCTGTGATTTCTCACTGGTTTTCTCGAGTGCTTGAGTCTCCCCAGATTTCCAGCATTCCCTGCCTCTTTCAATAACTGTTACTAATAACTTTACATTGTCGCAACAGCTGTTTACCATTTACTTTTCTCCGATAATGATCATTGGCTTTCTCTTGAATTTTAGTGACAATAAGCCTTCCTAAGTTCCAATACTCTCTGTGCGCTTCCACAAGAGGTTTTTCATCCTCCTTTACCCTACATGATTATTTTGTGCCATAATTTGTGGTAGAATGAGGTCAGATTATGGGATTTCTGGCAGTTTCAGTTCCCTTGGATTTGTGTAATTTTCTTTCTATATCTTTTGGTTCTATTTCTATTTCAAAGAATTACCTAATTATGTAAGTTGCTTTTCTGCATTCAAGGATTTTCTTTAATATTACCAGGTTCCAAGTATTTGCTTAGATTTTCTGCCTTCTTGATCTTCGCCCTGTGACTGCTGGGAGGGCAAAATCTATTATTTGACAGGTTTTTTTCTTCTTGTTGCTTATTATCATGTTTTGTCTCCTTGTTTTGATGAATTTGTTTGTTTCTATTTTCATCTCCCAGGGGATTTTATGATTTTTATTCTCCACTATTGGTTCCGGTTTGCGTCTACCATTTATTTGCATTTAAAAAATGCAGATGTTTGCATAGTTCCCATCTGAATGCCTTCCTCATTTTCTTTTTGTATTATTTTTAGGTTAGTTTGCTGCATTCACATATTATATGATTTATCCCTTTCATATATTTGTCCACAGAGTCTACATTTACTGTTATTTTGGCTTTTAATATATTTTGTTCTTATTGCATTGTTTTGTGTAGCTGTCAGTAGTGATTCAGTTTCTCTGTTCAAATATTCTTTTCAAAGCTATGTACATGTTGATGCTTTTCCTTCTATTTTGCTTTTCTTGCATTTTTGTTTCCAGGTTCACTGTTTGCTTTAGCAGTGCTTTTTGCAGCAACAATCAGCCTTTCTGTACTTTGGGTTATGTATTTTTCTAATTCTTTTATCGCACATCCACATAGTCTTCTATACTTACCATTCCTCTTCCCCCTTTTTTATATAGTCAATCAGTATCAACCTTTAGATACAGACCGGAGTTCTTCTTTTGTCCAACCCATGAAGGGTCCAGAGTATTTTACTCGGCATACTGCCCAAGTATTTATTACTTTTATTATATTTCCGCACTGTTGTTATCATTAGTATGTGCTAAATGGAAAGACTTCTTACAGAGTTCAGTTTGTATTTTTCACATTTTGGAATACCATTTTTTTGTGGATCATAATTAATTAATTGCAGAACATTGACTGACTTAGATAAACATTTTTATCCTTGAGTGGATAAATGAATGATAAAAGGATGATGACAGTAGTTTTGATTGAAAATAATGTTGTATAAATGTTGATGGACACACCATTTTAAAATAGCTAAATGTAAATTGGAAAATTTTCTATAATAAATATCTGCCAGGAAAAAAAGTTGTCTGTCTGTCCCCACCTTCTTTCTCTAAAACAAAACTGACACTTATTTCAACTTGTTTTTACTCATTCCTTTTACAATCATTTAATATTAACATTAAACAACAGTTACAATCGTGATATTAATTTGGTATAAAGCATTTAATATTAGTTTAATAAATGTTTGTTATTTATCCCTAATTTCATTTTTTATTTTTTAAATATTTATATATAAACAATATTTACATGGAATTTTGTTTTTAAACTTGCTGTGACGGTCAAAAAAAAAATTAATTATACATTATTTAAATTTAGCCATATTTGTAAAGAACTGTATTTAAATGTAAAGAAAAACACAATTAATTTTAATTTTCACTTCAAAAAATATTTTTTAAATATTGCATTAAGTACAGAATAAATTTTGCTAGATATGAGAAACGTATATAAATGTTATTGTACAGAATTCAGGCAAATAATCAACAAAGAAGCAGGATTGTACCTGACAAAAATACATTATACGATAATACCAAAAATACCACCTTGGACCATAAGGATCCCAAAGATCATACTAGCCTTAAGCAGACTCCACAAACAAAAAACCCATCCTCTAATTTTCCACAAGGAATTAGAGAAAGTCAAAGACAAATATCCAAGACATATGCACATCTTCACAGATGGATCAAAACATGAAGAAGCAACAGGATGTGCTGCAATATACAATAATAATATAAATAAGAAGCGTCTCTCAAATGACACTTCCATTTTTAATGCATGTGCAATAGATATGGCGCTCAATTTCATTTTAAAATCCAAAAGTAGAAAGTTCATTATCTTTTCAGACTCTTTGTCTGTACTAATATCGCTACAAAACAGGAAATTTGACAATCCATTAATAACCAAATTACTATGTAAAATAGAATATTTGTCAAAAGATAATGAAATATTACTGTGTTATATTCCAAGTCATATAGGAATCAGAGGAAACGACCAGGCTGATAGGGCGGCCAGGTCTGCCTTAGGTATGGCTCAGGAGACCAATTTTAAGATTCCATATATAGATTTTAAAATGAATATCAACAAATATATTCAACAACAAAGACAACAATGTTGGAGTAGCAATACGCATAACAAACTCCTAGCGATCAAAATTACAATAGAATAATGGAAGAAAAAGCTCACAAAATAACCGAAAAGAGAAAGTAGTGTTATCCAGACTTTGCATAGGTCACACAATGGTGAAACATTCCTACTTACTTGAAGACAATCATCAACCAATATGCTATGCATGCCAGACTACGTACACGATCAAACATTTTCTTACTGAATGCACTGATCTGGCCCCTAGAAGAGAAACATTCTACAAAGTAAGTACAATGAAGGAACTGTTTTTAAAAAATAAAGTAGAGACAATAATGAAATATATATATAAAAATATATAAAAAAAATATAATTATCTAAAGACCTACAAATCCAACTTGATTTGGCATTAAATCAACTGAAAAAGTATATACCGTAAAAAAAAGTTTAAAGAATGTTTTCAAAATATAATTTTTTTTTGTCTTTTAAAGAATGTTTTTTTGCAAAGATTTTTTAAAGAATACAACTTGATTCGGCATTAAATGACCTGAAAAAGGTTAATATGCCGTAAAACAAAACAAACAAACAAACAAACCAACTCCCTGACATCCATGCCCTCTGGGGTTCATATTCTCAAATTTCTTTGAGGACTTGGCATAGTTACATATTCGGGTACCCGGCATCTGATCATGCCAGTGGTAGTGTGTGGGTTTCCTGAGGGGAAGTCATTTATTTCTCCCTCGGGTGACCATGGGCAGGTAATGTTAGCAGCCGGGAAAAGTCGATGATAAATTCAAAAAGCCAGATGATAAATTCAAAATATGGTGTTGTAGTCACCATATGTTTTATTATATGAAACAATTTGTTGTTTTTTTTTTCAAGAAAAGTTTCAAATAAATAATTATTTTTTTTGCCGAAGAAAATAAAACTAAACAACTCGTCAAAGTTTTCAAGGAAACAACTGTTATTAATAAATTTGTCTTTTTTTTTGTTTAAACAAAAGTTTCAAATAAATAATCTGTTTTTTGCTGAAGAAAATTAAACTAATCAACTGGTCAATGTTAAGGTTGGTCTCAAATTTTCTTTTTTCGCTAAATCTTTTTGTTTTTTGGGGCTTTTTTGTTTATTTCTAAAAGTTTTATGTTGCGATGAGCGCAGACAACAACGAACCAGAACAGAAAGGGCTAGAGGAAGTGGAAGGAAGATGGTCTACAGAGTACAATTCTGCTATCTGCACTAATATGGAGACGATGGGGTTGCTTTTGAACTTTTGTCTCCAATAAATTCATGCAGATAGCTGGTGATGAGGTCCCTGCTTGTACCACACTCTTTTTTGTTTCTTTGTTTTGCTTACTTCCACATTCTCTTTACATGATTTGTAGTAGCCCTTGTTATCGAGTCTACAAAATTTTCACTATGGTTGACCTTCTTCTCCTTACTTGCTGTACGCCTTCTAACAGTTCGAATAACTGTGGTCCTATGCAAGACGTATTTCTTTTGCATGGGAAGAAGGGTTTCAGCTTTCCTGTTGGGCATTATCACCAGGAAAACCCCCTTCTCTCCTGGGTCATATCCTCCGAAGACCCTGCAGTTGAACAGAGATTCATCTATCTCAACTGTATGCTTTGTGCCTCCAATTTGACGAGGATTTCTTATGAAGTGTTGGTCACATACCTCCCGCAAAGAATTCTTTCAATCAGTTACCATGGTTTGTGACCCAATGACGCATTCCTGGCGCAAATTCTTTATGGTTGCCATGTCGTGGGACCACAGATATGTCACCTTCAGTATTTGATCCACGGCCATTCGCGATTGTGAAAAAAGTCAGTCCATATGGATGTCCATCCTCTGCATTTAGTATTATGAAAACTTGTCCGTAAGCGTCTTCCTTTCTGTCATCTTTTTTGCATTTTCAGAAAGCGATGATTCCTTTGGGAGATTGGATTTGTTGACATAGCATGTTGAAATTAACTTCTGTTCTTTTTAATTTTTCTTGATTTAATGAATTTTACGATTTTTTGGAAACTTGTCATCTGCTGACTGTCGACAGCTGAATGGCTAATCACTTTGGCATCTTCCGGCTTTTTAAGTAACCTGTCCGAAAGCTACCGATGCGAAGTTGCCAAAGATTGGGTTGTAATCTAGACAAGTACCGACCTTTCATAGGCTGGACAAAAGAAGAACTATGACACCTGGACCAAAGAAACTAATGGTCATACACTGCACCTAAAAAATGATACTGACTGACTTTATGTAAAAAGGAGAGAAGGGGAAAAAGAACTGTGTGGATGATACAGTAAAAGGACTAGTAAAAATACAAAACCCAAAGTACAGAAAGCCCGATTACTGCTGCAAAAAGCACCGCCAAAATGATCAATACAAAGAGTAGTAAAAGTGGAAACAAAATGTCGATAATTGCAAAATGGGAAGAGAAGTATGGACGATTTATAATACTGACGAAAGAAGAGGTATACGAAAATACATGGACATGTGAAAACAACACTTGAAAAGAGAAACGCTACTGACAGACGCACAAAACAATACAATCAAAATCCAGAAAAACAGTAAATATAGATTCTGTGGACAAAGCGACAAAACACTAAATCACATAAGTGAATACTTAGCCCAACAAGAATACAAAAAGAGAAACGACTGTGTAGGGAAGGTAGTCTACTGGGTATTATGCAAACGCCTGCACTTTTAAAATGCAGACAGGTGGAAGTACGAACAGACAAACTCATCCAAGCAAGGAGACTGGACATGATAATAATCAACAAGAAAGAAAAAACCTGCCAAATCGTAGATTCACCCTCCCAGCAGTTCAGAGGGTGAAAATCAAGGAGACAGAAAAACTAAGCAAATACATGGAGCTGATCAGATAATTGAAAGGGATATGGAACATTAAGAAAATTACTGTAATACTAAGAACAGTCCAGAAAAACCTGGAAAAAAGACTAGGAGAAATTGGAATTGACACCATACAATGCATGGCACTGATGTAAACAGGTGAAATATAAAAGAAAATGTTAGAGTGCAGAAACCAACCCATATAGCCAGGTAAGGCCAACAAACAGTTGAAGTAGAAATAGAGCAAAACATATAAAAGAAAGATTACACAAATCCAGAAATACCATAATCTGACACAAGCCCCCCCCCCCTTCAAAAATAGAAATTGTGGCACAAACCTCGGCTGATCGTCATGAAGGACCAAGGAAAGAGAGCACCATCCAGACCTTAACTGGTGCAGAATACTAGCATCTTAAGAACTCCAGAGAAAGTCAATATTTGTTATCAGCATTTTCAACGGTTATCAAAAGAGGTGGAGAGTGCTTGAAATCTGGGAAAACTGTGTGAAATACACAAAAGGGGTTACTTACATTCGACGCACTTTGGAGGTTCTGTGAGAGCCGGCAAGAGTTTGACTTCACTCCAAGAAGTCAGCACGGAAAAAAGAAGAGCATCAGAGGGGTTCCTGAAATCTTGCGAGAACTAGGTTCAAGTCATGTGTCTTCCGAAATCATGAACGAGACTTGATCCTTTTTCTTTGAATCTATCGAGACATCTTATTAAAGGGAGGTGACTCTGTCGCCCCTACCATACACTAGTATTTTTTTTACGTTCGCTCGTCTTGCATACCTATTCAGTAATATATCACTTCACAAGAAGGGTAGAATTGAGTTCAAAATCCTACTATAAAAACTATTTTACTATATTATTAAAGTGAAATTATGTGGAGAAGAGAAATTGGCATTAATATCTAGGATTTTAAATTGAGCATTTGATAGATTTTGAATGACTTAAATAAAGCTACTCCTCAGTAGATGATTCCTTCTGCTGGTCTTATTTAATAACATCCAGACTAATGTAGAAGAGAAATAGGCTAACAAGATGCATTGAGCTCAAATTTACATAACAATTGTCATGACTAATTTGTCATTAACTAATGAGGGAAACAATTTCTATTATTAGTATTATTACTGACATATCAAGTGAATCAATTTGCTCTTTTCTTTTGGCGTTGAAGGGTGGGTTGGGGTGAATACAATTATAGGAGAATTAGTAGAGAAGGTTAGAGAATTTGAGAATGTAGAAGGTTCAATTACTTGGTCACTTATGCCTTAGATTCAAAAGAGCCCACCAGCATTGTTTTTAATAATAAATTTCTTTTATTAGTTTTGCCTTGTTCTTGCCTGGTGATATCATCTACTGAATATTTGCTGTTATCATTTCTATTAATGTTATTAATGTTATTATTATTACCCGGTCTACAGTCTTTCTAATTCTAGCTCCTCATGTTTCAATATTTGTTTTCTTTTTTGCCAGATACTGATCAACCATTTAAAAGAACAATTGGCCAACACTCAAGTCGATGGCGAAAAATTGTCGATGCTTACAATTCAAGAAGTGCTTTTGAAGAATCAAGTGAAACAGTTGACAGATAAGCTTGAGGAAGCCAAAAAAGCACATAGTCCAGTAAGTATGAGAAGTTTATATTGTAATTCCTTATCTCCCAACTTACCATTTTTTGTGTTTCTTGAAATTAATTCTAATTAATATTTATGCTATTCAAACATATCTCATAAACACATGAGCAGGCTTGGAGTCTATATCTGTAACACCTTTCCCTTAACAAGAGAACATGGCCTAGAATCCAAAGATCAGGCCTACATGTACTTTCGACTAACTATACAACATAGTGTTAGTTACCTATATTTTCTCTATCGTTCCCCCTCCACCCAGGATTTATCCTAATTGACTATGTCTCTGACAGTATCAACACAGCACTTTCATCTTTTCCAAGTACTCAAATCCATGTATTTGGGGACTTTAATGTTCACCACAGCGATTGGCTCAGATTCTCAAGTTCCACAGACCCAGCTGTAGCTTCTCAATTGCCCACTGTCACCTTACCAATCCGCCTTTCAGTTCGCTTCTCAACTTGTTCCTGACAACACTGCCTTGTGTGACAGATGCTCAGAGCCCACTCGGAAATGCTGATCACCGGGTTATAATGGTTGATATCACCATAAACTCCCCACCCCCAAACAGAAGTGCTGTTACTCAAGACAACCAGATACTACCAACGTGCTGATTGGGAATCCCTCAGAGATCTCATCAAAGATGCACCTTGGAATACAAGATTTTCTCTTCCTGCTGAACAGTGTGCAGAGAAGGAATGGATCAAATTAGGCATAGAAGCATCAGTCCTGACACAGAAATTCCAAAGCAAGCCTTACTCTCCCAAAGATTAACTTCGATTACAGCAAGCATTCCATCATTTCAACTGCCATAAGTCAGCATAAATTTGTAACATCAAGAAACCACTCTAAGAGTGTAATAGCTGCAGCTCAGTCAGAGTAAGTATACCAAGATGACTAGAAATCACATCACATCCCAGAAATGAGGAACCTGCGATTTCTTGAAAATCTTTAATAGCATGCTATTAACAATAGGCAATCAACAATTCCCCCTTTATCCAATAACCATTAAGTCGCTTCCACGGCAACTGATAAGGCTGAACTGCTTGCCCAGCAGTTTTCCTAAAACTCTAACTTGGACACCGCAAAACACCCCATCCCCAATTTTCCACTGTGAAAAAAAAAAAACCGTACTAGATAATCTGATCATCAACCCTTCTTTTATGATAGCCAAGACGGCTATCATAAAAGATCTTCACATCTCCAAAGCATGCGGACCAGATCTTATTATATATAGTTGTAAAGGAGATTTCCCCTATCCCCTCCAAACTTTATAATAAACGCCTTGCAGAATCTTGCTTCCCTGATAGCTGGAAAATTGTCTGTTTTCAAGAACTCTGAAGTAGTGATGGGATGATTCCAAAATTTTTCCCAATTCCGATACAATTACCGATTCTGTTCTAAATTCCCAATTTCGATTCTTTTTAAATTTCTAAATATTTAATTAGAGATTTGTTACTTTTTTAAAATTTTCAAATTAATGTAAATGTCCGCATATATTTTTGCAAACGTAAAAAAAATACACTTAGGGAGAGAGGGGGGCGTATATTACATGAGTAGATCATTCTAAATATGTTTTCTCAAATGGTTTCCTTGTAATTGATTGAAAGATTTTTTTTTTTTTTAAAACAAAGCCAATTTGCTTGTCGTTAGTTGACAAAATGCTATTTGAATTTTTTCAGAAACAATTGAAAATAGTCGATGATTGGTATGGCAAAATAAAAAGACTGTTAAGAATGAGTTTCTAAATAATAATGTTACTATTTAGAAAAACATTCTTAACATGGGGAGGGGGTTATTAACTATTCTGTGCCTTCTCTTTATCAAAGAATGTTTATATTTTCATCCTGTTTATCCTGAAAAACTTAGTGGTAAAAATAAATTAAACAACAAAAAATCAGTTTTGCATATAAATTTGATGTAAAATGATCACCGTTTTGTAACCAATTTTGTTTGTTTAAAATCTTGACTATGTTAATGTTCATTATCAAACTTTAGTATAAAATATGTTAAAAGTCATAAAAAACACGCCTCCTTCCTATTACTAACCCTAAGTCCGGGTGATAATACGAAAAATAAAGCGATTATGACTTTGCTGGCCGGATTTAGGGTTAGTGATAAAAAATTTAGTTAATGCCCTAAAAAGTTAGAATGGGAGATCATTTTATATTAAATTTATATCCGTAACTAACCCACCATTTTAAATTCTAAAATACTATTTGTTTTTTTCAATGAGATTCTACTTTTTTTAGGCGATTATGTGTACATAATCGCCTAAAAAAAGTAGAATCTCATTTTTTGGAGGGGGATACTTTTAAATGTAGATATCATTTCCTTTTTTAATTTGACAAACTTCTAAATGTTTTCCATTTATGTATTGTACTCAAGATTTTGATAAGCTCATTGTGAGATTTTTATCTATATTTTTCACTTGTGCCATTTATCCATTTGTCTAGCTATGACAGTTTACGAAAACTGAAACGTTAATTTTGCCATTAAAGCTAACACTTCAAATGATAGGGGTAGGGGAAGTAGATGACTTCTGTTCCATCAAAAGATAACTTCTGCCTCCTTCCCAAACACACTGGTATCTTTCTCTTAATTTTGACTTTCTCAATTGAAACTGATTTCAGTTGTTTTCTTATACTATAAGCAACGTGTAGCAGGACCGGCGGGACAGTTATAAAAGGGGGGGGGCTCTCCTAAAAAGTGGGGGGGCCCGGTTAAACACATGCATATATAACTTCATTATTGGTGACCGTAAACCCCCCCCCCCCTGCCGCCGTCCATGTGTAGTGTCTGTTCTGATACTACACTTTATCTTTTCTGTCCTCGATCGGTGAGGGAGAGATCCTTTTATACTGAGGCAATTTTTATTTATGTCCCAATCCAAAGTACCCCTTTTTGAGGAACTGGATTTTTCCCCACATTAAAAACCGACCTCGTAGAGAGGCAAGTAAATAGAGATTATAAACGAAGCTAAATTGCAGCAAATAGATGCAATTATAAATAACAAATTTAGATGGGATTGGTTAAAGAAGATTTGGTGCTTGTGCAGATGAGCGGCCCTACAAAAAAATTATATTTTCTAAAAACAGTATTATGTACTTATTCAGTGTTATTTTCTTACTCACTGTAGAAAAAAGTAGAAAAAATTATCCACTAGAACTTTAATTACAAGTATTTTTCCATTTTTCGTATCATAACAGTGATTCGTTCAGTAAGCGTCCATCTTTTTTCTTAAAAATAATTCAGAATGGTCGTAGGCCAGTACCACCACTATGTCCAAAAGTTCATATATTCAAGCTTTTTTGGTATGGCCATCTTGAAAATATCCAGACCTTTGAGTCTGGGGCGTTTAATTTTGTCTTGATCGCTGTTTTCCCCTCACCCATTGCCTTGTTGTCCATCCTTTTTATATATATATATATAAAGGCAAATTAGAAGGCAATACAATGCAGAAGTGTCACAAGTAGACACAAACTGAAACAAATTAAGACATATAATGGTGGAATGAGTTAAGCATTTTCCACCATTTTATTAATACAAATTTTTATTAATACAATACACACACACACATATATATATATATATACATATATATTTTTTATATTATAATCCTACTTGTGTCAGGGTGGTCTGATGGAAGTTCCATATCATATGATATTTCAGGAAAGTTTCCCTTCGTCAGATGTGTGTTCCACTTTAATTTAAACATTCATATGAAGGTCACTGCCAACTGAAATCAAATTAAAAAGTTTTTTTTTATTATTAAATTTTGCTTCAAATTCATTGTTCATCTATGTATCGGTGTTAATATTGATATTTTAAAATTTTTATTATGTATATTAATAAATGTTTATTTCACTTATTTTAAAATTTAATTTAATTTATTTTCATCCGTTCACGCCTTCAATTTAGTTAATTATATTTTATCTCCTTGACAGAGTGTAACGTTATCGTTCTTAAAACATATTTCGAATGTTCTCAGTAGTCCTCCGTAGCTTTCCGGCATGCTTCCCTGCTATCGTCGCTGTCGCCATCATCATTACAGTGTGTTGCATTTCGCCGTCGTCACACCTCGTAGCCACCATCGCCGTCATCGTGATTGTCTAGGGTCTGTAATTAAATCTTTTCATGCACAGAAAGGAGACAGAGAGTTAATGTTTTTTTATTTTGGAGAGATTTTCTCGTCATAATTATAAAACTCATATCTTCATTAACTTGGAGAGAGAGGCAGAATCGTTCTTCCTGACTTAGATTTACTTCGTTATGAGGATAAGAAGGAAGGGGCAATCAACTCGCTATCACTCTTTTAGGAATTAAATTCCCATTTTGATTTTTCTGAATTACATCTCGAATTTTGCATCCATGCACCACGCTCCTCAAACAAGAAGTGAATAAAAAGCTTTTGTCTTGTCTCGTTCTCACGATTGTGACGTAATTGCCTTAAATGGGGACTCTGAGCCTGCAACCAAGCACCTGTTAGATCAGAGATCAGGCAGGGGTCAAAGTTCAGTTATATTTATATTTTTAGTCTGAGACCAAACTTGTTCCCCAGATTTTCATGTCAAGATTTTGCACTGGTCCATCTCGATACCAAATCCATACTAGCTGACGTAATCGTTCACATACATCCATTATGTAACAAGGGAGGCAGCTCTTGCTAACTAAGATCTGTTTTATATTTTTATTTTAATGTGCACAAAGGTAAAATAATCATTTGTTAATTAGTCATACATTTTTTTCTGTTTATCTTAATTATTTCTTTGACGGTATTAATGTTCTGTTTTTAAAGTATTCCATTTATTATTCAATTATTATCTATTTATTTATTGAGAAGGTTCATAAAATATGTTACTGTGTGGCAAAAATTGCAATGGATTTGAAATCAACATAAAAATGTCTTTTTTTAATTAAATTTGTCTCAGGTCCATTGTTCGTTTTAAAATCTATGTGTCAGTTGTTGTCGTAATTTTGCGGTTGTTAGCAAAATCTGAATTACTTGGTAACAAAATGGTGATAACACAGCATTAAAAAAAAACATGACAAGGGGAAAAGAAAAAATAAGAGGTTCGATAGAGTTAAAAATAGAGATTTATTAACATAAAAATGGGGCTGGCTGCTTTTAATTCCCAAAGCTGGATTAATAACATTAACCATAGTAACCAAGATAAAATAAAAAAAACTTAAGACATGAAAATTCACAAAAGAATTAATTTGTTTCCAGTTTCGTTGTGCCAACGAACTAACGTTCGTTGGCACAACGAAACTGGAAACAAATTAATTCTTTTCCTTTTTTTTTGTTCTTATAATAAAGACTGAAGAAGTCTTCTACCCTTTTTTTTCTTTCTTTCATATAAAAAACATACAATAAAGACCAAAGAAGTCTTCTTATAAATTTAACAAAGAGGTCTAAAAGGGCACAAAACAATAAAAAAAATAATACTCAAATATACAGGACCATAACCGTTGTTTGCTGAATCTTCTCAGGCACAGTTTTTTTTCTTTTCTATCGAAATGTCCGTTTTAAAAGTCCCTCTTTGTCCTTTTTTCAACATTTTTCATTCCAAGGGGCTCAATCCTCGAAATTACTTCATAAATGAAATTCTCCAAAAACATCAAACACCTCTTCGTCATAAGGTGTTTCTTCCAAGGGGCTCCAAGTCTTGAAATTATATTCCTTAAAATCAGGGTCGCTCTGATACCTTGAATTTCATAATAAATCGTTCTTGCTCCAAGAACGAGGAGAAATCATCCAAACATTTTATGTTTATTCTCAAAAATAGACGGAGACAGCTGAAAACAGAACCACTTTCTTGGGCTTTCAAGCTGGAACTGATTCAAAAAACGCGCCAAAGGCACCGGTTAGACACCGGTATGACGTCACCTCTAGACTTCATTACATCGATGATGATGCTGATAGGAAAGGCGGGAAGACGTCATGCCACCAAACAAATAACCTTGACCTTCATTCACACAGTGGCAATATGTTGACATCCCCACCCCTCATGCCCAAAATAGAAATAAATTTCCGAAAGCGTTAATATTAATTTTTTTTTTTTTAAGATTTGTTATGTGTATTTATAATTTTTGTTTTATTTTTAAATTTAATAATAAAAATTATGGTATCATAATCAATTTTATGAATAATAATCACTATATATTTTACGTAATTTAAATTAGGGAGAGTCAATTCAAAGCACTAATTATCATGAAAAAAAAAATTTTTTAAAGGGACCAAATTACAGCAAATTTGCGTATATGCATAAAAAATTAAAAGGAAAATTATATAAATTACCAAACCAACATTCTAATATTGTTAGTGTGATGCCTAAGGATTTTTCCAAAGAAAAAAATTATACAATTAGCAGAAAAATACTTTAATATAAATTCTTCTAACCGTAACCGGCATACTCTAAGCCTGTCTTTAATACTCACATTACACATCCATTGTATCATTCTCATATCATTTCTCTCTATACAATGGATGTCTCTGGCCAGGTTTCACTTCCATAGATCATCATACTGCATACTCTTCTTCCCTTGGTCGACAGTGTAACAGTGAATTTAAAAAAACATCTATATATATAGCATACATAAAAGAAAATACACTAATGAAATATTTAAAGATTGTTTTTATATAACTGTAGCAGTAACATGAATGATCTATTTTCTGTCAATCTACGTGAGTTGTAATTCGGCTTGGCGGTTATGTGCACGTATAGCATGTCTGCGTGTACCGAGATTCATGTGCGATGAATCATCTTGGCGCTAAAACCAGATCACGTGATCAACATTAATCTTCAGTTTAAGACTGTATCCCAAACAAACAAGATGTGATCCTGCATTCTTCTGCCGTCGGCCTGGCAGAAAAATGCAGGATCACGTCTTGTCTGTTTGGAATACAGTGTCTACTACATCCTTGATCTGTTCCCGTGTTTCTCCCACATAAAACTACTACCAATTGTATTATGTCGTGAAGAATGAACACACATAGAATACACAACCCTCTGTATTATCTTTGTTCAGTTGCCTGATATTTTTAAATAAAATCTTTTTTTAAAGGATCGAATCCACTTCGAAAATCTGGTGAATAAAATGCAAGACCTTGAAAATAAGCATGTTGCCAGAGAAAAAGAATTGCAGAATATTATTAAAAATGGTCTCAAGTTGCAGGCATCAGAATTGGAAAAAGAAGTGCATAAATGGAAGCGAATTGCAGAGAGCAAAAACCAGGATATTGAAAATTATCGAGTAGAACTTGACTTGATACTCAACATTCTTAAGAGTTTCCAGAAAGAAGGTTTGATAATCTCTGGAAATGGTTTCACAACATAATGAAAATTCTTCAAATTATTAAAGCAAATTTAGGAACAATTCATCTTGTTCAAAAAGACAATGACTAATATTTCAGTTATGAAAGAATGGTTAAAAAGTTAGAAAACCAGGAGAAAAAACAATGATTATTCCACTGACATGCTTTGTCTTTCAGTTTTATTGGAGTGCCATCATGTTACAATGATTAATAAAAACTAAAACTTTCTAAACTTTTTATTATTTAATACATACATAGTCATAAGTGGGTTTGCCATTATGCAGATAAGATATAGTTCTTGCTGCAGTTTCTTTAGCAAACTCACTGGACACGTTTTCCTTGAAAGTGATCATTATTAGGTTTTCATGTTAGAAATTGAAAGAAAAAGTTTCCAATTTGTTTTTCTTTTTACCCCATAATTCTTGCTTAGATTGGTCAAAAGAAATGACCAGGAATAAAATATGTTACTTTCTAGTGTTCTTTAAAATACTAATTATTCTGTCAAAATGTTATTTTAATCTTTTATATAAATGGACATTATATTTCACAGGTTAGAAAAAGTGTCTTGTTACCTCATGATATTTGCTTAGGTTGGTCAAAAGAAATGACCAGAAATCATAGTATGCAGAAAATCATTGGTAACTAAAAGTTATTTTCTAGTCTTATGTTCTTTGAAAACATATTATTTTTTGCCCTTTCCTGTGTCAAAATGTGATTTTAATCTTTGATGAAACCTTGTGATAAATGTGATTTTTCAAAGATTCGTCTCTACAGTTTTGAAAAACATGTTGTTACCAAAACAAAACAGCTAAAAGAAAACGTGTTTTTCTTAAGTTTCCTCACAATCTGTTCTGAATTTCAAGAGCAGATCTAACAGAGAATAAATTATCTGTTCACGGGAACAGATAATTTATTCTCGCGAAGAGACTTATTCCCGAGCTAACAAACACAATTAAACGTTTATTATGGAAGAGGCTGTCTGAGCAGACGAGAAGGGCAAACAACTCAGTCATAAAATACTGGTGTGACGTATCTTTTTTCTTTTTCTTACAAACTTTTAGAAAAAAATTCTAAAAGTTTGTAAGCATGATTTTCAAGTTTCCTCGCGATCTTTTCTGAATTTCAAGAACAGATCTAACATATCCGTGAACAGATTATAATGGTGCTCTGAGATAACATTTATTCTCTCTTCCGATTCCTGCTCAAAAATACTCATACAAATATTGTTACCGATACCATTTGGAAGAAACTTTGGACAGTGTCCGAAAGAAGAAGAAAATAAAAGAGCCAATTCTTCTCTTCACATATTTACCAGAAAAGAGTATGTGTGTTTCAAAAAAGATACAAATCGAAAGGAATTCTAGTTTCGTTTATTAACTTAGAACTAAACGAAAAGGATCTCATTTGAGCCGACGTGATTTGAATACGCAACCTGGAGTCAAACGCGCTACTGTAGCGCCACAGAGCAAATTCTTCTACTTTACCATTCTCCTCACTTATTTACCAGAATAGAGTATGTGTGTTTCAAAAAAGATACAAATCGAAAGGAAATCTACTGTTAAATTCTAGTTTCGTTTATTATAAACGAAAAGTATCTCATTTGACCCCGAGGTGATTTGAACACGCAACTCTCTGATCTGGAGTCAGACGCGCTACCGTTGAGCCACAGACCCAATTCTTCGACTTCACAATTCATTTCACTTTTTTACCAGAAAAGAGTAAGTGTGTTTCAAAAAAGATATAAATCGAAAGGAAATCTACTATTAAATTCTAGTTTCGTTTATTATGTTAGAACTAAACGAAAAGGATATCACTTGACCCCGACGTGATTTGAACACGCAACCTTCTGATCTGGAGTCAGACGCGCCACAGACCCAATTCTTCTACGTTACCATTCTCTTCACTTATTTTGTGTGTTTCAAAAAAGAGACAAATCGAAAGGAAATCTACTGTTTCGACGTGATCTGGAGTTAGACGCGTATTCTCTTCACATTTACCATATTCTCTTCACATTTACCATATGTGTGATTTAACAATAAGTAATTTCATAATTCAATGTTTTAACATGAAAATCGACTCCCACAACGTGTTGTCATTGATATTTAACATGTTGAAAACACGAAATAGAGTGAAAATCGACGCGTACAACGTGTTATCATTAACAATAGTAATCTAAAGTTTCTAACCTCATAATTCCATGTTGAAAAGGTAAAACATCATGATTTCGAGTTAAAATCGACGCGCACAACGTGTCGTCATTGATATTTAACAATAGCCATCTAAGCCTTCTAATTTCATAATTGCATGATTTCGAGTGAAAATCGACTCGCATAACGTGGTTTCATTGAAACGTTCTAACATAATTCACTGTTGAAAAGGTAAAACATCAGGAAAGCGAGTGAAAATCGACGCGCACAACGTAAACGGTAAAACATTGATATTCAACAATAGCAATCTAAACTTTCTAACCTCATAATTCCATGTTGAAAAGGTAAAACATAACAAAATCGAGCTAAAATCGACGCGTATAACGTGGTTTCATTGATATCTAAAAGTTCTAACCTCCTAATTCAATGTTGAAATCGAATACGTGTCGTCATTGATATTTTACAATAGTAATCTAAACCTTCTAATTTCTAATAAAACATCACAAAATCGAGTTAAAATCGACGCGCATCACGTGGTTTCATTACAATAGTAATCTAAGCCTTCTAATTTCATAATTCCATGTTGAAAAACATCATGAAATCGAGTGAAAATGGACGCGCAATACTTAAATTGTAATCATAATTCCGTGTTGAAAATGTGAAACCTCACGAAATAGAGTGAAAATCGACGCCCACCTGTTGTCCATACCTTCTAGTTTCATAATTCCATGTTAAAAAGATGAAACATCACGAAATCGAGTGAAAATCGATGCGCACAACGTGTTATTGATATTTTACAATATTAGAAGGTTTAGATTACTATCTAAACCTTCTAATTTCATAATTCCATGTTAAAAAGGTAAAACATCCGAAAGCGAGTGAAAATCGACGCGCACAACGTGTCGTCATTGATATTTAACAATAAATACTATTGTTAAATATCAATGACGACAATACAGATTACTATTGTTCATAATTTCATAAATCCATGTTGAAATGGACGCGCATAACGTGGTTTTATTGATATCTAAAAGTTCTATAGTTGAAAAGGTAAAATCGAGTTAAAAACGACGCGCACAACGTGTCGTCATTGATAAGCCTTCTAATTTCATAATTCCATGTTAAAAAAGTAAAACACCACGAAACCGGGTGAAAATCGACGCGCACAACGTGTCGTCATTGATATTTAACAATAGTAATCTAAACCTAACCTCATAATTCACTGTTGAAAAGATAAAACATAACAAAATCGAGTTAAAATCGACACGCACGTCATTGATATTTTACAATAGATATCTAAAAGTTTTAACTCAATGTTGAAACGGTAAAACATCATAAAATCGAGTTAAAATCGACGCGCACAACGTGTCGTAATTGTAACCGTGTTGAAAAGGTGTAATCTAAGCATTCTAATTTCATAATTTTGTGTTGAGAAGGTGAAACATCACGAAATCGAGTGAAAATCGATGCGCACAACGTGTCGTCATTGATATTGTAAAATAGTAATCTACACCCTCAAACCTCATAATTCCATGTTAAAAAGGTAAAACATAACAAAATCGAGTTAAAATCGACGCGCAGGGTTTCATTGATACAACGTGTTGTCATTGATATTCAACAATAGTAATCTAAACCTTCTAATTTCATAATTCCATGTTGAAAAGGTAAAACATCACAAAATCAAGTTAAAATCGCTGCGCATAACGTGGTTTCATTGATATCTAAAAGTTCTAACCTCATAATTCAAGGTAAAACATGATTTCGAGTGAAAATCGACGCGCACAACGTGTCGTCATTGATATTCAACAATAGTAATATAAACCTGAAAATGGACGCGCACTACGTGTCGTCATTGATACTTAACAATAGTAATCTACACCCTCAAACCTCATAATTCCATGTTGAAAAGGTAAAACATCACGAAATCAAGTGAAAATGGACGCGCACTACGTGTCGTCATTGATACTTAACAAATGTCTACTTCTAAACTCATAATTCCACATCATTATGTTTTACCTTTACGTTTTCCATTATGTGGAATTATGAGATTAGAAGTAGACATTTGTTAAGTATCAATCGAGTGAAAATGGACGCGGACTACGTGTCGTCATTGATATTTAACAATTGTAATTAAAGCACGGAATTATGAAATTAGAAAATTTCATAATTCCGTGTTGAAAAGGTGAAAACTCACGAAATCGAGTGAAAATCGATGCGCACAACGTGTCGTCATTGATATTTTACAATAGTAATCTAAACCTTCTAATTTCATAATTCCATGTTGAAAAGGTAAATCATCATGAAATCGAGTGAAAATGGACGCGCACTACGTGTCGTCATTGATATTAAACAATTGTAATCTAAGCCTTCTAATTTCATAATTCCATGTTGAAAAGGTGAAAACTCACGAAATCGAGTGATATCGGACGCGCACTACGTGTCGTCATTGATATTCAACAATAGTAATCTAAACCTTCTAATTTCATAATTCCATGTTGAAAAGGTAAAACATCACAAAATCAAGTTAAAATCGCTGCGCATAACGTGGTTTCATTGATATCTAAAAGTTCTAACCTCATAATTCAAGGTAAAACATGATTTCGAGTGAAAATCGACGCGCACAACGTGTCGTCATTGATATTCAACAATAGTAATATAAACCTGAAAATGGACGCGCACTACGTGTCGTCATTGATACTTAACAATAGTAATCTACACCCTCAAACCTCATAATTCCATGTTGAAAAGGTAAAACATCACGAAATCAAGTGAAAATGGACGCGCACTACGTGTCGTCATTGATACTTAACAAATGTCTACTTCTAAACTCATAATTCCACATCATTATGTTTTACCTTTACGTTTTCCATTATGTGGAATTATGAGATTAGAAGTAGACATTTGTTAAGTATCAATCGAGTGAAAATGGACGCGGACTACGTGTCGTCATTGATATTTAACAATTGTAATCTAAGCACGGAATTATGAAATTAGAAAATTTCATAATTCCGTGTTGAAAAGGTGAAAACTCACGAAATCGAGTGAAAATCGATGCGCACAACGTGTTGTCATTGATATTTAACAATAGTAATCTAAGCCTTCTAATTTCATAATTCCATGTTGAAAAGGTAAATCATCATGAAATCGAGTGAAAATGGACGCGCACTACGTGTCGTCATTGATATTAAACAATTGTAATCTAAGCCTTCTAATTTCATAATTCCAGGTTGAAAAGGTGAAAACTCACGAAATCGAGTGATATCGGACGCGCACTACGTGTCGTCATTGATACTTAACAAATGTCTACTTCTAAACTCATAATTCCACATCAGTTTTACCTTTACGTTTTCCATTATGTGGAATTATGAGATTAGAAGTAGACATTTGTTAAGTATCAATCGAGTGAAAATGGACGCGGACTACGTGTCGTCATTGATATTTAACAATTGTAATCTAAGCACGGAATTATGAAATTAGAAAATTTCATAATTCCGTGTTGAAAAGGTGAAAACTCACGAAATCGAGTGAAAATCGATGCGCACAACGTGTTGTCATTGATATTTAACAATAGTAATCTAAGCCTTCTAATTTCATAATTCCATGTTGAAAAGGTAAATCATCATGAAATCGAGTGAAAATGGACGCGCACTACGTGTCGTCATTGATATTCAACAATAGTAATCTAAACCTTCTAATTTCATAATTCCATGTTGAAAAGGTAAAACATCACAAAATCAAGTTAAAATCGCTGCGCACTACGTGTCGTCATTGATATTCAACAATAGTAATCTAAACCTTCTAATTTCATAATTCCATGTTGAAAAGGTAAAACATCACAAAATCAAGTTAAAATCGCTGCGCATAACGTGGTTTCATTGATATCTAAAAGTTCTAACCTCATAATTCAAGGTAAAACATGATTTCGAGTGAAAATCGACGCGCACAACGTGTCGTCATTGATATTCAACAATAGTAATATAAACCTGAAAATGGACGCGCACTACGTGTCGTCATTGATACATCACGATAGTAATCTACACCCTCAAACCTCATAATTCCATGTTGAAAAGGTAAAACATCACGAAATCAAGTGAAAATGGACGCGCACTACGTGTCGTCATTGATACTTAACAAATGTCTACTTCTAAACTCATAATTCCACATCATTATGTTTTACCTTTACGTTTTCCATTATGTGGAATTATGAGATTAGAAGTAGACATTTGTTAAGTATCAATCGAGTGAAAATGGACGCGGACTACGTGTCGTCATTGATATTTAACAATTGTAATCTAAGCACGGAATTATGAAATTAGAAAATTTCATAATTCCGTGTTGAAAAGGTGAAAACTCACGAAATCGAGTGAAAATCGATGCGCACAACGTGTCGTCATTGATATTTTACAACAGTAATCTAAACCTTCTACTTTCATAATTCCATGTTGAAAAGGTAAATCATCATGAAATCGAGTGAAAATGGACGCGCACTACGTGTCGTCATTGATATTAAACAATTGTAATCTAAGCCTTCTAATTTCATAATTCCAGGTTGAAAAGGTGAAAACTCACGAAATCGAGTGATATCGGACGCGCACTACGTGTCGTCATTGATATTCAACAATAGTAATCTAAACCTTCTAATTTCATAATTCCATGTTGAAAAGGTAAAACATCACAAAATCAAGTTAAAATCGCTGCGCACTACGTGTCGTCATTGATATTCAACAATAGTAATCTAAACCTTCTAATTTATGAAATGTCGTCATTGATACTTAACAATGTTGAAAAGAAAATCAAGTTAAAATCGCTGCGCATAACGTGGTTTCATTGATATCTAAAAGTTCTAACCTTATAATTCAATGTAAAACATGATTTCGAGTGAAAATCGACGCGCACAACGTGTCGTCATTGATATTCAACAATAGTAATATAAACCTGAAAATGGACGCGCACTACGTGTCGTCATTGATACTTAACAATAGTAATCTACACCCTCAAACCTCATAATTCCATGTTGAAAAGGTAAAACATCACGAAATCAAGTGAAAATGGACGCGCACTACGTGTCGTCATTGATATTTAACAATTGTAATCTAAGCACGGAATTATGAAATTAGAAAATTTCATAATTCCGTGTTGAAAAGGTGAAAACTCACGAAATCGAGTGATAATCGATGCGCACAACGTGTTGTCATTGGTATTTAACAATAGTAATCTAACTAAGCCTTCTAATTTCATAATTCCATGTTGAAAAGGTAAATCATCATGAAATCGAGTGAAAATGGACGCGCACTACGTGTCGTCATTGATATTAAACAATTGTAATCTAAGCCTTCTAATTTCATAATTCCAGGTTGAAAAGGTGAAAACTCACGAAATCGAGTGATATCGGACGCGCACTACGTGTCGTCATTGATATTTTACAATAGTAATATAAACCTGAAAATAGACGCGCACTACGTGTCGTCATTGATACTTAACAATTGATACTTAACAATTGATATTTAACAATTGTAATTATGAATTATGAAATTAGAAAATTTCATAATTCCGTGTTGAAAAGGTGAAAACTCACGAAATCGAGTGAAAATCGATGCGCACAACGTGTTGTCATTGATATTTAACAATAGTAATCTAAGCCTTCTAATTTCATAATTCCATGTTGAAAAGGTAAATCATCATGAAATCGAGTGAAAATGGACGCGCACAACGTGTCGTCATTGATATTAAACAATTGTAATCTAAGCCTTCTAATTTCATAATTCCAGGTTGAAAAGGTGAAAACTCACGAAATCGAGTGATATCGGACGCGCACTACGTGTCGTAATTGATATTCAACAATAGTAATTTAAACCTTCTAATTTCATAATTCCATGTTGAAAAGGTGAAAACTCACGAAATCGAGTGAAAATCGATGCGCACAACGTGTCGTCATTGATACTTAACAAATGTCTACTTCTAAACTCATAATTCCACATCATTATGTTTTACCTTTACGTTTTCCATTATGTGGAATTATGAGATTAGAAGTAGACATTTGTTAAGTATCAAACGAGTTAAAATGGACGCGGACTACGTGTCGTCATTGATATTTAACAATTGTAATCTAAGCACGGAATTATGAAATTAGAAAATTTCATAATTCCGTGTTGAAAAGGTAAAAACTCACGAAATCGAGTGAAAATCGATGCCCACAACGTGTTGTCATTGGTATTTAACAATAGTAATCTAAGCCTTCTAATTTCATAATTCCATGTTGAAAAGGTAAATCATCATGAAATCGAGTGAAAATGGACGCGCACTAGGTGTCGTCATTGATATTAAACAATTGTAATCTAAGCCTTCTAATTTCATAATTCCAGGTTGAAAAGGTAAAAACTCACGAAATCGAGTAATATCGGACGCGCACTACATGTCGTCATTGATATTTTACAATAGTAATCTAAACCTTCTAATTTCATAATTCCATGTTGAAAAGGTAAAAACTCACGAAATCGAGTGATATCGGACGCGCACTACGTGTCGTCATTGATATTCAACAATAGTAATATAAACCTGAAAATAGACGCGCACTACGTGTCGTCATTGATACTTAACAATTGATACTTAACAATTGATATTTAACAATTGTAATTATGAATTATGAAATTAGAAAATTTCATAATTCCGTGTTGAAAAGGTGAAAACTCACGAAATCGAGTGAAAATCGATGCGCACAACGTGTTGTCATTGATATTTAACAATAGTAATCTAAGCCTTCTAATTTCATAATTCCATGTTGAAAAGGTGAAAACTCACGAAATCGAGTGAAAATCGATGCGCACTACGTGTCGTCATTGATATTAAACAATTGTAAGCTAAGCCTTCTAATTTCATAATTCCAGGTTGAAAAGGTGAAAACTCACGAAATCGAGTGATATCGGACGCGCACTACGTGTCGTCATTGATATTCAACAATAGTAATCTAAACCTTCTAATTTCATAATTCCATGTTGAAAAGGTGAAAACTCACGAAATCGAGTGAAAATCGATGCGCACAACGTGTTGTCATTGATATTTAACAATAGTAATCTAAGCCTTCTAATTTCATAATTCCATGTTGAAAAGGTAAAAACTCACGAAATCGAGTGATATCGGACGCGCACTACGTGTCGTCATTGATATTCAACAATAGTAATCTAAACCTTCTAATTTCATAATTCCATGTTGAAAAGGTAAAACATCACAAAATCAAGTTAAAATCGCTGCGCACTACGTGTCGTCATTGATATTAAACAATTGTAATCTAAGCCTTCTAATTTCATAATTCACAGTTGAAAAGGTGAAAACTCACGAAATCGAGTGATATCGGACGCGCACTACGTGTCGTCATTGATATTCAACAATAGTAATCTAAACCTTCTAATTTCATAATTCCATGTTGAAAAGGTAAAACATCACAAAATCAAGTTAAAATCGCTGTGCATAACGTGGTTTCATTGATATCTAAAAGTTCTAACCTCATAATTCAAGGTAAAACATGATTTCGAGTGAAAATCGACGCGCACAACGTGTCGTCATAGATATTCAACAATAGTAATATAAACCTGAAAATGGACGCGCACTACGTGTCGTCATTGATACTTAACAATAGTAATCTACACCCTCAAACCTCATAATTCCATGTTGAAAAGGTAAAACATCACGAAATCAAGTGAAAATGGACGCGCACTACGTGTCGTCATTGATACTTAACAAATGTCTACTTCTAAACTCATAATTCCACATCATTATGTTTTACCTTTACGTTTTCCATTATGTGGAATTATGAGATTAGAAGTAGACATTTGTTAAGTATAAATCGAGTGAAAATGGACGCGGACTACGTGTCGTCATTGATATTTAACAATTGTAATCTAAGCACGGAATTATGAAATTAGAAAATTTCATAATTCCGTGTTGAAAAGGTGAAAACTCACGAAATCGAGTGAAAATCGATGCGCACAACGTGTTGTCATTGATATTTAACAATAGTAATCTAAGCCTTCTAATTTCATAATTCCATGTTGAAAAGGTAAATCATCATGAAATCGAGTGAAAATGGACGCGCACTACGTGTCGTCATTGATATTAAACAATTATAATCTAAGCCTTCTAATTTCATAATTCCAGGTTGAAAAGGTGAAAACTCACGAAATCGAGTGATATCGGACGCGCACTACGTGTCGTCATTGATATTCAACAATAGTAATTTAAACCTTCTAATTTCATAATTCCATGTTGAAAAGGTGAAAACTCACGAAATCGAGTGAAAATCGATGCGCACAACGTGTCGTCATTGATACTTAACAATAGTAATCTACACCCTCAAACCTCATAATTCCATGTTGAAAAGGTAAAACATCACGAAATCAAGTGAAAATGGACGCGCACTACGTGTCGTCATTGATACTTAACAAATGTCTACTTCTAAACTCATAATTCCACATCATTATGTTTTACCTTTACGTTTTCCATTATGTGGAATTATGAGATTAGAAGTAGACATTTGTTAAGTATCAATCGAGTTAAAATGGACGCGGACTACGTGTCGTCATTGATATTTAACAATTGTAATCTAAGCACGGAATTATGAAATTAGAAAATTTCATAATTCCGTGTTGAAAAGGTAAAAACTCACGAAATCGAGTGAAAATCGATGCCCACAACGTGTTGTCATTGGTATTTAACAATAGTAATCTAAGCCTTCTAATTTCATAATTCCATGTTGAAAAGGTAAATCATCATGAAATCGAGTGAAAATGGACGCGCACTACGTGTCGTCATTGATATTAAACAATTGTAATCTAAGCCTTCTAATTTCATAATTCACAGTTGAAAAGGTGAAAACTAACGAAATCGAGTGATATCGGACGCGCACTACGTGTCGTCATTGATATTCAACAATAGTAATCTAAACCTTCTAATTTCATAATTCCATGTTGAAAAGGTAAAACATCACAAAATCAAGTTAAAATCGCTGTGCATAACGTGGTTTCATTGATATCTAAAAGTTCTAACCTCATAATTCAAGGTAAAACATGATTTCGAGTGAAAATCGACGCGCACAACGTGTCGTCATAGATATTCAACAATAGTAATATAAACCTGAAAATGGACGCGCACTACGTGTCGTCATTGATACTTAACAATAGTAATCTACACCCTCAAACCTCATAATTCCATGTTGAAAAGGTAAAACATCACGAAATCAAGTGAAAATGGACGCGCACTACGTGTCGTCATTGATACTTAACAAATGTCTACTTCTAAACTCATAATTCCACATCATTATGTTTTACCTTTACGTTTTCCATTATGTGGAATTATGAGATTAGAAGTAGACATTTGTTAAGTATAAATCGAGTGAAAATGGACGCGGACTACGTGTCGTCATTGATATTTAACAATTGTAATCTAAGCACGGAATTATGAAATTAGAAAATTTCATAATTCCGTGTTGAAAAGGTGAAAACTCACGAAATCGAGTGAAAATCGATGCGCACAACGTGTTGTCATTGATATTTAACAATAGTAATCTAAGCCTTCTAATTTCATAATTCCATGTTGAAAAGGTAAATCATCATGAAATCGAGTGAAAATGGACGCGCACTACGTGTCGTCATTGATATTAAACAATTATAATCTAAGCCTTCTAATTTCATAATTCCAGGTTGAAAAGGTGAAAACTCACGAAATCGAGTGATATCGGACGCGCACTACGTGTCGTCATTGATATTCAACAATAGTAATTTAAACCTTCTAATTTCATAATTCCATGTTGAAAAGGTGAAAACTCACGAAATCGAGTGAAAATCGATGCGCACAACGTGTCGTCATTGATACTTAACAATAGTAATCTACACCCTCAAACCTCATAATTCCATGTTGAAAAGGTAAAACATCACGAAATCAAGTGAAAATGGACGCGCACTACGTGTCGTCATTGATACTTAACAAATGTCTACTTCTAAACTCATAATTCCACATCATTATGTTTTACCTTTACGTTTTCCATTATGTGGAATTATGAGATTAGAAGTAGACATTTGTTAAGTATCAATCGAGTGAAAATGGACGCGGACTACGTGTCGTCATTGATATTTAACAATTGTAATCTAAGCACGGAATTATGAAATTAGAAAATTTCATAATTCCGTGTTGAAAAGGTGAAAACTCACGAAATCGAGTGAAAATCGATGCCCACAACGTGTTGTCATTGGTATTTAACAATAGTAATCTAAGCCTTCTAATTTCATAATTCCATGTTGAAAAGGTAAATCATCATGAAATCGAGTGAAAATGGACGCGCACTAGGTGTCGTCATTGATATTAAACAATTATAATCTAAGCCTTCTAATTTCATAATTCCAGGTTGAAAAGGTGAAAACTCACGAAATCGAGTGATATCGGACGCGCACTACGTGTCGTCATTGATATTTTACAATAGTAATCTAAACCTTCTAATTTCATAATTCCATGTTGAAAAGGTGAAAACTCACGAAATCGAGTGATATACGACGCGCACTACGTGTCGTCATTGATATTCAACAATAGTAATATAAACCTGAAAATAGACGCGCACTACGTGTCGTCATTGATACTTAACAATTGATATTTAACAATTGTAATCTAAGCACGGAATTATGAAATTAGAAAATTTCATAATTCCGTGTTGAAAAGGTGAAAACTCACGAAATCGAGTGATATCGGACGCGCACTACGTGTCGTCATTGATATTCAACAATAGTAATATAAACCTGAACATAGACGCGCACTACGTGTCGTCATTGATACTTAACAATTGATATTTAACAATTGTTATCTAAGCACGGAATTATGAAATTAGAAAATTTCATAATTCCGTGTTGAAAAGGTGAAAACTCACGAAATCGAGTGAAAATCGATGCGCACAACGTGTTGTCATTGATATTTAACAATAGTTATCTAAGCCTTCTAATTTCATAATTCCATGTTGAAAAGGTAAATCATCATGAAATCGAGTGAAAATGGACGCGCACTACGTGTCGTCATTGATATTAAACAATTGTAATCTAAGCCTTCTAATTTCATAATTACAGGTTGAAAAGGTGAAAACTCACGAAAGCGAGTGATATCGGACGCGCACTACGTGTCGTCATTGATATTTTACAATAGTAATCTAAACCTTCTAATTTCATAATTCCATGTTGAAAAGGTGAAAACTCACGAAATCGAGTGATATTTAACAATTGTAATCTAAGCACGGAATTATGAAATTAGAAAATTTCATAATTCCGTGTTGAAAAGGTGAAAACTCACGCAATCGAGTAAAAATCGATGCGCACAACGTGTTGTCATTGATATTTAACAATAGTAATCTAAGCCTTCTAATTTCATAATTCCATGTTGAAAAGGTAAATCATCATGAAATCGAGTGAAAATGGACGCGCACTACGTGTCGTCATTGATATTAAACAATTGTTAGCTAAGCCTTCTAATTTCATAATTCCAGGTTGAAAAGGTGAAAACTCACGAAATCGAGTGATATCGGACGCGCACTACGTGTCGTCATTGATATTCAACAATAGTAATCTAAACCTTCTAATTTCATAATTCCATGTTGAAAAGGTAAAACATCACAAAATCAAGTTAAAATCGCTGCGCACTACGTGTCGTCATTGATATTTAACAATAGTAATCTAAACCTTCTAATTTCATAATTCCATGTTGAAAAGGTAAAACATCACAAAATCAAGTTAAAATCGCTGCGCATAACGTGGTTTCATTGATATCTAAAAGTTCTAACCTCATAATTCAAGGTAAAACATGATTTCGAGTGAAAATCGACGCGCACAACGTGCCGTCATTGATATTCAACAATAGTAATATAAACCTGAAAATGGACGCGCACTACGTGTCGTCATTGATACTTAACAATAGTAATCTACACCCTCAAACCTCATAATTCCATGTTGAAAAGGTAAAACATCACAAAATCAAGTGAAAATAGACGCGCACTACGTGTCGTCACTGATACTTAACAAATGTCTACTTCTAAACTCATAATTCCACATCATTATGTTTTACCTTTACGTTTTCAATTATGTGGAATTATGAGATTAGAAGTAGACATTTGTTAAGTATAAATCGAGTGAAAATGGACGCGGACTACGTGTCGTCATTGATATTTAACAATTGTAATCAAAGCACGGAATTATGAAATTAGAAAATTTCATAATTCCGTGTTGAAAAGGTGAAAACTCACGAAATCGAGTGAAAATCGATGCGCACAACGTGTTGTCATTGATATTTAACAATTGGTGTCTAAGCCTTCTAATTTCATAATTCCAGGTTGAAAAGGTGAAAACTCACGAAATCGAGTCATATCGGACGCGCACTACGTGTCGTCATTGATATTTTACAATAGTAATCCAAACCTTCTAATTTCATAATTCCATGTTGAAAAGGTGAAAACTCACGAAATCGAGTGAAAATCGATGCGCACAACGTGTCGTCATTGATATTAAACAATTGTAAACTAAGCCTTCTAATTTCATAATTACAGGTTGAAAAGGTGAAAACTCACGAAATCGAGTGATATCGGACGCGCACTACGTGTCGTCATTGATATTTTACAATAGTAATCTAAACCTTCTAATTTCATAATTCCATGTTGAAAAGGTGAAAACTCACGAAATCGAGTGATATTTTACAATTGTAATCTAAGCACGGAATTATGAAATTAGAAAATTTCATAATTCCGTGTTGAAAAGGTGAAAACTCACGCAATCGAGTGAAAATCGATGCGCACAACGTGTTGTCATTGATATTTAACAATAGTAATCTAAGCCTTCTAATTTCATAATTCCATGTTGAAAAGGTAAATCATCATGAAATCGAGTGAAAATGGACGCGCACTACGTGTCGTCATTGATATTAAACAATTGTTAGCTAAGCCTTCTAATTTCATAATTCCAGGTTGAAAAGGTGAAAACTCACGAAATCGAGTGATATCGGACGCGCACTACGTGTCGTCATTGATATTCAACAATAGTAATCTAAACCTTCTAATTTCATAATTCCAGTTGAAAAGGTGAAAACTCACGAAATCGAGTGATATCGATGCGCACAACGTGTTGTCATTGATATTTAACAATAGTAATCTAAACCTTCTAATTTCATAATTCCATGTTGAAAAGGTGAAAACTCACGAAATCGAGTGATATCGGACGCGCACTACGTGTCGTAATTGATATTCAACAATAGTAATATAAACCTGAAAATAGACGCGCACTACGTGTCGTCATTGATACTTAACAATTGATACTTAACAATTCATATTTAACAATTGTAATTATGAATTATGAAATTAGAAAATTTCATAATTCCGTGTTGAAATGGTGAAAACTCACGAAATCGAGTGAAAATCGATGCGCACAACGTGTTGTCATTGATATTTAACAATAGTAATCTAAGCACGGAATTATGAAATTAGAAAATTTCATAATTCCGTGTTGAAAAGGTGAAAACTCACGAAATCGAGTGAAAATCGATGCGCACAACGTGTTGTCATTGATATTTAACAATTGGTGTCTAAGCCTTCTAATTTCATAATTCCAGGTTGAAAAGGTGAAAACTCACGAAATCGAGTCATATCGGACGCGCACTACGTGTCGTCATTGATATTTTACAATAGTAATCCAAACCTTCTAATTTCATAATTCCATGTTGAAAAGGTGAAAACTCACGAAATCGAGTGATATTTAACAACTGTAATCTAAGCACGGAATTATGAAATTAGAAAATTTCATAATTCCGTGTTGAAAAGGTGAAAACTCACGAAATCGAGTGAAAATCGATGCGCACAACGTGTTGTCATTGATATTTAACAATAGTAATCTAAGCCTTCTAATTTCATAATTCCATGTTGAAAAGGTAAATCATCATGAAATCGAGTGAAAATGGACGCGCACTACGTGTCGTCATTGATATTTAACAATAGTAATCTAACCCTTCTAATTTCATAATTCCAGGTTGAAAAGGTGAAAACTCACGAAATCGAGTGATATCGGACGCGCACTACGTGTCGTAATTGATATTCAACAATAGTAATATAAACCTGAAAATAGACGCGCACTACGTGTCGTCATTGATACTTAACAATTGATATTTAACAATTGTAATCTAAGCACGGAATTATGAAATTAGAAAATTTCATAATTCCGTGTTGAAAAGGTGAAAACTCACGAAATCGAGTGAAAATCGATGCGCACAACGTGTTGTCATTGATATTTAACAATAGTAATCTAAGCCTTCTAATTTCATAATTCCATGTTGAAAAGGTAAATCATCATGAAATCGAGTGAAAATGGACGCGCACTACGTGTCGTCATTGATATTTAACAATAGTAATCTAAGCCTTCTAATTTCATAATTCCGTGTTGAAAAGGTGAAAACTCACGAAATCGAGTGAAAATCGATGCGCACAACGTGTTGTCATTGATATTTAACAATAGTAATCTAAGCCTTTCCATGTTGAAAAGGTGAAAACTCACGAAATCGAGTGATATCGGACGCGCACTACGTGTCGTCATTGATATTTTACAATAGTAATCCAAACCTTCTAATTTCATAATTCCATGTTGAAAAGGTGAAAACTCACGAAATCGAGTGATAACAATTGTAATCTAAGCACGGAATTATGAAATTAGAAAATTTCATAATTCCGTGTTGAAAAGGTGAAAACTCACGCAATCGAGTGAAAATCGATGCGCACAACGTGTTGTCATTGATATTTAACAATAGTAATCTAAGCCTTCTAATTTCATAATTCCATGTTGAAAAGGTAAATCATCATGAAATCGAGTGAAAATGGACGCGCACTACGTGTCGTCATTGATATTAAACAATTGTAATCCAAACCTTCTAATTTCATAATTCCATGTTGAAAAGGTGAAAACTCACGAAATCGAGTGATATCGGACGCGCACTACGTGTCGTCATTGATACTTAACAATAGTAATCTACACCCTCAAACCTCATAATTCCATGTTGAAAAGGTAAAACATCACGAAATCAAGTGAAAATGGACGCGCACTACGTGTCGTCATTGATACTTAACAAATGTCTACTTCTAAACTCATAATTCTACATCATTATGTTTTACCTTTACGTTTTCCATTATGTGGAATTATGAGATTAGAAGTAGACATTTGTTAAGTATCAATCGAGTGAAAATGGACGCGGACTACGTGTCGTTATTGATATGTAACAATTGTAATCTAAGCACGGAATTATGAAATTAGAAAATTTCATAATTCCGTGTTGAAAAGGTGAAAACTCACGAAATCGAGTGAAAATCGATGCGCACAACGTGTTGTCATTGGTATTTAACAATAGTAATCTAAGCCTTCTAATTTCATAATTCCATGATAAAAGGTAAATCATCATGAAATCGAGTGAAAATGGACGCGCACTACGTGTCGTCATTGATATTAAACAATTATAATCCAAGCCTTCTAATTTCATAATTCCAGGTTGAAAAGGTGAAAACTCACGAAATTGAGTGATATCGGACGCGCACTACGTGTCGTCATTGATATTTTACAATAGTAATCTAAACCTTCTAATTTCATAATTCCATGTTGAAAAGGTGAAAACTCACGAAATCGAGTGATATCGGACGCGCACTACGTGTCGTAATTGATATTCAACAATAGTAATATAAACCTGAAAATAGACGCGCACTACGTGTCGTCATTGATACTTAACAATTGATACTTAACAATTCATATTTAACAATTGTAATTATGAATTATGAAATTAGAAAATTTCATAATTCCGTGTTGAAAAGGTGAAAACTCACGAAATCGAGTGAAAATCGATGCGCACAACGTGTTGTCATTGATATTTAACAATAGTAATCTAAGCCTTCTAATTTCATAATTCCATGTTGAAAAGGTGAAAACTCACGAAATCGAGTGATATCGGACGCGCACTACGTGTCGTCATTGATATTTTACAATAGTAATCCAAACCTTCTAATTTCATAATTCCATGTTGAAAAGGTGAAAACTCACGAAATCGAGTGATATCGGACGCGCACTACGTGTCGTCATTGATATTTTACAATAGTAATCCAAACCTTCTAATTTCATAATTCCAGGTTGAAAAGGTGAAAACTCACGAAATCGAGTGAAAATCGATGCGCACAACGTGTTGTCATTGATATTTAACAATAGTAATCTAAGCCTTCTAATTTCATAATTCCATGTTGAAAAGGTAAATCATCATGAAATCGAGTGAAAATGGACGCGCACTACGTGTCGTCATTGATATTAAACAATTGTAATCCAAACCTTCTAATTTCATAATTCCATGTTGAAAATGTGAAAACTCACGAAATCGAGTGATATCGGACGCGCACTACGTGTCGTCATTGATACTTAACAATAGTAATCTACACCCTCAAACCTCATAATTCCATGTTGAAAAGGTAAAACATCACGAAATCAAGTGAAAATGGACGCGCACTACGTGTCGTCATTGATACTTAACAAATGTCTACTTCTAAACTCATAATTCTACATCATTATGTTTTACCTTTACGTTTTCCATTATGTGGAATTATGAGATTAGAAGTAGACATTTGTTAAGTATAAATCGAGTGAAAATGGACGCGGACTACGTGTCGTCATTGATATTTAACAATTGTAATCTAAGCACGGAATTATGAAATTTTCTAATTTCATAATTCCGTGTTGAAAAGGTGAAAACTCACGAAATCGAGTGAAAATCGATGCGCACAACGTGTTGTCATTGATATTTAACAATAGTAATCTAAGCCTTCTAATTTCATAATTCCATGTTGAAAAGGTAAATCATCATGAAATCGAGTGAAAATGGACGCGCACTACGTGTCGTCATTGATATTTAACAATAGTAATCTAAGCCTTCTAATTTCATAATTCCGTGTTGAAAAGGTGAAAACTCACGAAATCGAGTGAAAATCGATGCGCACAACGTGTTGTCATTGATATTTAACAATAGTAATCTAAGCCTTTCCATGTTGAAAAGGTGAAAACTCACGAAATCGAGTGATATCGGACGCGCACTACGTGTCGTCATTGATATTTTACAATAGTAATCCAAACCTTCTAATTTCATAATTCCATGTTGAAAAGGTGAAAACTCACGAAATCGAGTGATAACAATTGTAATCTAAGCACGGAATTATGAAATTAGAAAATTTCATAATTCCGTGTTGAAAAGGTGAAAACTCACGCAATCGAGTGAAAATCGATGCGCACAACGTGTTGTCATTGATATTTAACAATAGTAATCTAAGCCTTCTAATTTCATAATTCCATGTTGAAAAGGTAAATCATCATGAAATCGAGTGAAAATGGACGCGCACTACGTGTCGTCATTGATATTAAACAATTGTAATCCAAACCTTCTAATTTCATAATTCCATGTTGAAAAGGTGAAAACTCACGAAATCGAGTGATATCGGACGCGCACTACGTGTCGTCATTGATACTTAACAATAGTAATCTACACCCTCAAACCTCATAATTCCATGTTGAAAAGGTAAAACATCACGAAATCAAGTGAAAATGGACGCGCACTACGTGTCGTCATTGATACTTAACAAATGTCTACTTCTAAACTCATAATTCTACATCATTATGTTTTACCTTTACGTTTTCCATTATGTGGAATTATGAGATTAGAAGTAGACATTTGTTAAGTATCAATCGAGTGAAAATGGACGCGGACTACGTGTCGTTATTGATATGTAACAATTGTAATCTAAGCACGGAATTATGAAATTAGAAAATTTCATAATTCCGTGTTGAAAAGGTGAAAACTCACGAAATCGAGTGAAAATCGATGCGCACAACGTGTTGTCATTGGTATTTAACAATAGTAATCTAAGCCTTCTAATTTCATAATTCCATGATAAAAGGTAAATCATCATGAAATCGAGTGAAAATGGACGCGCACTACGTGTCGTCATTGATATTAAACAATTATAATCCAAGCCTTCTAATTTCATAATTCCAGGTTGAAAAGGTGAAAACTCACGAAATTGAGTGATATCGGACGCGCACTACGTGTCGTCATTGATATTTTACAATAGTAATCTAAACCTTCTAATTTCATAATTCCATGTTGAAAAGGTGAAAACTCACGAAATCGAGTGATATCGGACGCGCACTACGTGTCGTAATTGATATTCAACAATAGTAATATAAACCTGAAAATAGACGCGCACTACGTGTCGTCATTGATACTTAACAATTGATACTTAACAATTCATATTTAACAATTGTAATTATGAATTATGAAATTAGAAAATTTCATAATTCCGTGTTGAAAAGGTGAAAACTCACGAAATCGAGTGAAAATCGATGCGCACAACGTGTTGTCATTGATATTTAACAATAGTAATCTAAGCCTTCTAATTTCATAATTCCATGTTGAAAAGGTGAAAACTCACGAAATCGAGTGATATCGGACGCGCACTACGTGTCGTCATTGATATTTTACAATAGTAATCCAAACCTTCTAATTTCATAATTCCATGTTGAAAAGGTGAAAACTCACGAAATCGAGTGATATCGGACGCGCACTACGTGTCGTCATTGATATTTTACAATAGTAATCCAAACCTTCTAATTTCATAATTCCAGGTTGAAAAGGTGAAAACTCACGAAATCGAGTGAAAATCGATGCGCACAACGTGTTGTCATTGATATTTAACAATAGTAATCTAAGCCTTCTAATTTCATAATTCCATGTTGAAAAGGTAAATCATCATGAAATCGAGTGAAAATGGACGCGCACTACGTGTCGTCATTGATATTAAACAATTGTAATCCAAACCTTCTAATTTCATAATTCCATGTTGAAAATGTGAAAACTCACGAAATCGAGTGATATCGGACGCGCACTACGTGTCGTCATTGATACTTAACAATAGTAATCTACACCCTCAAACCTCATAATTCCATGTTGAAAAGGTAAAACATCACGAAATCAAGTGAAAATGGACGCGCACTACGTGTCGTCATTGATACTTAACAAATGTCTACTTCTAAACTCATAATTCTACATCATTATGTTTTACCTTTACGTTTTCCATTATGTGGAATTATGAGATTAGAAGTAGACATTTGTTAAGTATAAATCGAGTGAAAATGGACGCGGACTACGTGTCGTCATTGATATTTAACAATTGTAATCTAAGCACGGAATTATGAAATTAGAAAATTTCATAATTCCGTGTTGAAAAGGTGAAAACTCACGAAATCGAGTGAAAATCGATGCGCACAACGTGTTGTCATTGATATTTAACAATAGTAATCTAAGCCTTCTAATTTCATAATTCCAGGTTGAAAAGGTGAAAACTCACGAAATCGAGTCATATCGGACGCGCACTACGTGTCGTCATTGATATTTTACAATAGTAATCTAAACCTTCTAATTTCATAATTCCAGTTGAAAAGGTGAAAACTCACGAAATCGAGTGATATCGATGCGCACAACGTGTTGTCATTGATATTTAACAATAGTAATCTAAACCTTCTAATTTCATAATTCCATGTTGAAAAGGTGAAAACTCACGAAATCGAGTGATATCGGACGCGCACTACGTGTCCTAATTGATATTCAACAATAGTAATATAAACCTGAAAATAGACGCGCACTACGTGTCGTCATTGATACTTAACAATTGATACTTAACAATTCATATTTAACAATTGTAATTATGAATTATGAAATTAGAAAATTTCATAATTCCGTGTTGAAAAGGTGAAAACTCACGAAATCGAGTGAAAATCGATGCGCACAACGTGTTGTCATTGATATTTAACAATAGTAATCTAAGCCTTCTAATTTCATAATTCCATGTTGAAAAGGTGAAAACTCACGAAATCGAGTGATATCGGACGCGCACTACGTGTCGTCATTGATATTTTACAATAGTAATATAAACCTGAAAATAGACGCGCACTACGTGTCGTCATTGATACTTAACAATTGATATTTAACAATTGTAATCTAAGCACGGAATTATGAAATTAGAAAATTTCATAATTCCGTGTTGAAAAGGTGAAAACTCACGAAATCGAGTGAAAATCGATGCGCACAACGTGTTGTCATTGATATTTAACAATAGTAATCTAAGCCTTTCCATGTTGAAAAGGTGAAAACTCACGAAATCGAGTGATATCGGACGCGCACTACGTGTCGTCATTGATATTTTACAATAGTAATCCAAACCTTCTAATTTCATAATTCCATGTTGAAAAGGTGAAAACTCACGAAATCGAGTGATAACAATTGTAATCTAAGCACGGAATTATGAAATTAGAAAATTTCATAATTCCGTGTTGAAAAGGTGAAAACTCACGCAATCGAGTGAAAATCGATGCGCACAACGTGTTGTCATTGATATTTAACAATAGTAATCTAAGCCTTCTAATTTCATAATTCCATGTTGAAAAGGTAAATCATCATGAAATCGAGTGAAAATGGACGCGCACTACGTGTCGTCATTGATATTAAACAATTGTAATCCAAACCTTCTAATTTCATAATTCCATGTTGAAAAGGTGAAAACTCACGAAATCGAGTGATATCGGACGCGCACTACGTGTCGTCATTGATACTTAACAATAGTAATCTACACCCTCAAACCTCATAATTCCATGTTGAAAAGGTAAAACATCACGAAATCAAGTGAAAATGGACGCGCACTACGTGTCGTCATTGATACTTAACAAATGTCTACTTCTAAACTCATAATTCTACATCATTATGTTTTACCTTTACGTTTTCCATTATGTGGAATTATGAGATTAGAAGTAGACATTTGTTAAGTATAAATCGAGTGAAAATGGACGCGGACTACGTGTCGTCATTGATATTTTACAATTGTAATCTAAGCACGGAATTATGAAATTAGAAAATTTCATAATTCCGTGTTGAAAAGGTGAAAACTCACGAAATCGAGTGAAAATCGATGCGCACAACGTGTTGTCATTGATATTTAACAATTGTTATCTAAGCCTTCTAATTTCATAATTCCAGGTTGAAAAGGTGAAAACTCACGAAATCGAGTGAAAATCGATGCGCACAACGTGTTGTCATTGATATTTAACAATAGTAATCTAAGCCTTCTAATTTCATAATTCCAGGTTGAAAAGGTGAAAACTCACGAAATCGAGTCATATCGGACGCGCACTACGTGTCGTCATTGATATTTTACAATAGTAATCTAAACCTTCTAATTTCATAATTCCAGTTGAAAAGGTGAAAACTCACGAAATCGAGTGATATCGGACGCGCACTACGTGTCGTAATTGATATTCAACAATAGTAATATAAACCTGAAAATAGACGCGCACTACGTGTCGTCATTGATACTTAACAATTGATACTTAACAATTGTAATCTAAGCACGGAATTATGAAATTAGAAAATTTCATAATTCCGTGTTGAAAAGGTGAAAACTCACGAAATCGAGTGAAAATCGATGCGCACAACGTGTTGTCATTGATATTTAACAATAGTAATCTAAGCCTTTCCATGTTGAAAAGGTGAAAACTCACGAAATCGAGTGATATCGGACGCGCACTACGTGTCGTCATTGATATTTTACAATAGTAATCCAAACCTTCTAATTTCATAATTCCATGTTGAAAAGGTGAAAACTCACGAAATCGAGTGATAACAATTGTAATCTAAGCACGGAATTATGAAATTAGAAAATTTCATAATTCCGTGTTGAAAAGGTGAAAACTCACGAAATCGAGTGAAAATCGATGCGCACAACGTGTTGTCATTGATATTTTACAATAGTAATCTAAACCTTCTAATTTCATAATTCCATGTTGAAAAGGTAAAAACTCACGAAATCGAGTGATATCGGACGCGCACTACGGTCGTCATTGATATTCAACAATAGTAATATAAACCTGAAAATAGACGCGCACTACGTGTCGTCATTGATACTTAACAATTGATACTTAACAATTGATATTTAACAATTGTAATTATGAAATGAAATTAGAAAATTTCATAATTCCGTGTTGAAAAGGTGAAAACTCACGAAATCGAGTGAAAATCGATGCGCACAACGTGTTGTCATTGATATTTAACAATTGTTATCTAAGCCTTCTAATTTCATAATTCCAGGTTGAAAAGGTGAAAACTCACGAAATCGAGTCATATCGGACGCGCACTACGTGTCGTCATTGATATTTTACAATAGTAATCCAAACCTTCTAATTTCATAATTCCATGTTGAAAAGGTGAAAACTCACGAAATCGAGTGAAAATCGATGCGCACAACGTGTCGTCATTGATATTAAACAATTGTTAATAGTAATCTAAACCTTCTAATATCATAATTCCATGTTGAAAAGGTGAAAACTCACGAAATCGAGTGATATTTTACAATTGTAATCTAAGCACGGAATTATGAAATTAGAAAATTTCATAATTCCGTGTTGAAAAGGTGAAAACTCACGCAATCGAGTGAAAATCGATGCGCACAACGTGTTGTCATTGATATTTAACAATAGTAATCTAAGCCTTCTAATTTCATAATTCCATGTTGAAAAGGTAAATCATCATGAAATCGAGTGAAAATGGACGCGTGTCGTCATTGATATTAAACAATTGTTAGCTAAGCCTTCTAATTTCATAATTCCAGGTTGAAAAGGTGAAAACTCACGAAATCGAGTGATATCGGACGCGCACTACGTGTCGTCATTGATATTTTACAATAGTAATCTAAACCTTCTAATTTCATAATTCCATGTTGAAAAGGTGAAAACTCACGAAATCGAGTGATATTTTACAATTGTAATCTAAGCACGGAATTATGAAATTAGGAAATTTCATAATTCCGTGTTGAAAAGGTGAAAACTCACGAAATCGAGTGAAAATCGATGCGCACAACGTGTTGTCATTGATATTTAACAATAGTAATCTAAGCCTTCTAATTTCATAATTCCATGTTGAAAAGGTAAATCATCATGAAATCGAGTGAAAATGGACGCGCACTACGTGTCGTCATTGATATTAAACAATTGTTAGCTAAGCCTTCTAATTTCATAATTCCAGGTTGAAAAGGTGAAAACTCACGAAATCGAGTGATATCGGACGCGCACTACGTGTCGTCATTGATATTCAACAATAGTAATCTAAACCTTCTAATTTCATAATTCCATGTTGAAAAGGTAAAACATCACAAAATCAAGTTAAAATCGCTGCGCACTACGTGTCGTCATTGATATTTAACAATAGTAATCTAAACCTTCTAATTTCATAATTCCATGTTGAAAAGGTAAAACATCACAAAATCAAGTTAAAATCGCTGCGCATAACGTGGTTTCATTGATATCTAAAAGTTCTAACCTCATAATTCAAGGTAAAACATGATTTCGAGTGAAAATCGACGCGCACAACGTGTCGTCATTGATATTCAACAATAGTAATATAAACCTGAAAATGGACGCGCACTACGTGTCGTCATTGATACTTAACAATAGTAATCTACACCCTCAAACCTCATAATTCCATGTTGAAAAGGTAAAACATCACGAAATCAAGTGAAAATAGACGCGCACTACGTGTCGTCATTGATACTTAACAAATGTCTACTTCTAAACTCATAATTCCACATCATTATGTTTTACCTTTACGTTTTCCATTATGTGGAATTATGAGATTAGAAGTAGACATTTGTTAAGTATAAATCGAGTGAAAATGGACGCGGACTACGTGTCGTCATTGATATTTAACAATTGTAATCTAAGCACGGAATTATGAAATTAGAAAATTTCATAATTCCGTGTTGAAAAGGTGAAAACTCACGAAATCGAGTGAAAATCGATGCGCACAACGTGTTGTCATTGATATTTAACAATAGTAATCTAAGCCTTCTAATTTCATAATTCCATGTTGAAAAGGTGAAAACTCACGAAATCGAGTGATATCGGACGCGCACTACGTGTCGTCATTGATATTTTACAATAGTAATCCAAACCTTCTAATTTCATAATTCCATGTTGAAAAGGTGAAAACTCACGAAATCGAGTGATATCGGACGCGCACTACGTGTCGTCATTGATATTTTACAATAGTAATCTAAACCTTCTAATTTCATAATTCCATGTTGAAAAGGTGAAAACTCACGAAATCGAGTGATATTTAACAACTGTAATCTAAGCACGGAATTATGAAATTAGAAAATTTCATAATTCCGTGTTGAAAAGGTGAAAACTCACGAAATCGAGTGAAAATCGATGCGCACAACGTGTTGTCATTGGTATTTAACAATAGTAATCTAAGCCTTCTAATTTCATAATTCCATGTTGAAAAGGTAAATCATCATGAAATCGAGTGAAAATGGACGCGCACTACGTGTCGTCATTGATATTTAACAATAGTAATCTAACCCTTCTAATTTCATAATTCCAGGTTGAAAAGGTTAAAACTCACGAAATCGAGTGATATCGGACGCGCACTACGTGTCGTCATTGATATTTTACAATAGTAATCTAAGCCTTCTAATTTCATAATTCCAGGTTGAAAAGGTGAAAACTCACGAAATCGAGTGATATCGGACGCGCACTACGTGTCGTAATTGATATTCAACAATAGTAATATAAACCTGAAAATAGACGCGCACTACGTGTCGTCATTGATACTTAACAATTGATACTTAACAATTCATATTTAACAATTGTAATTATGAATTATGAAATTAGAAAATTTCATAATTCCGTGTTGAAAAGGTGAAAACTCACGAAATCGAGTGAAAATCGATGCGCACAACGTGTTGTCATTGATATTTAACAATAGTAATCTAAGCCTTCTAATTTCATAATTCCATGTTGAAAAGGTGAAAACTCACGAAATCGAGTGATATCGGACGCGCACTACGTGTCGTCATTGATATTTAACAATAGTAATCTAAGCCTTCTAATTTCATAATTCCATGTTGAAAAGGTAAAACATCACAAAATCAAGTTAAAATCGCTGCGCACTACGTGTCGTCATTGATATTTAACAATAGTAATCTAAACCTTCTAATTTCATAATTCCATGTTGAAAAGGTAAAACATCACAAAATCAAGTTAAAATCGCTGCGCATAACGTGGTTTCATTGATATCTAAAAGTTCTAACCTCATAATTCAAGGTAAAACATGATTTCGAGTGAAAATCGACGCGCACAACGTGTCGTCATTGATATTCAACAATAGTAATATAAACCTGAAAATGGACGCGCACTACGTGTCGTCATTGATACTTAACAATAGTAATCTACACCCTCAAACCTCATAATTCCATGTTGAAAAGGTAAAACATCACGAAATCAAGTGAAAATAGACGCGCACTACGTGTCGTCATTGATACTTAACAAATGTCTACTTCTAAACTCATAATTCCACATCATTATGTTTTACCTTTACGTTTTCCATTATGTGGAATTATGAGATTAGAAGTAGACATTTGTTAAGTATAAATCGAGTGAAAATGGACGCGGACTACGTGTCGTCATTGATATTTAACAATTGTAATCTAAGCACGGAATTATGAAATTAGAAAATTTCATAATTCCGTGTTGAAAAGGTGAAAACTCACGAAATCGAGTGAAAATCGATGCGCACAACGTGTTGTCATTGATATTTAACAATAGTAATCTAAGCCTTCTAATTTCATAATTCCATGTTGAAAAGGTGAAAACTCACGAAATCGAGTGATATCGGACGCGCACTACGTGTCGTCATTGATATTTTACAATAGTAATCTAAACCTTCTAATTTCATAATTCCATGTTGAAAAGGTGAAAACTCACGAAATCGAGTGATATTTAACAACTGTAATCTAAGCACGGAATTATGAAATTAGAAAATTTCATAATTCCGTGTTGAAAAGGTGAAAACTCACGAAATCGAGTGAAAATCGATGCGCACAACGTGTTGTCATTGATATTTAACAATAGTAATCTAAGCCTTCTAATTTCATAATTCCATGTTGAAAAGGTAAATCATCATGAAATCGAGTGAAAATGGACGCGCACTACGTGTCGTCATTGATATTTAACAATAGTAATCTAACCCTTCTAATTTCATAATTCCAGGTTGAAAAGGTTAAAACTCACGAAATCGAGTGATATCGGACGCGCACTACGTGTCGTCATTGATATTTTACAATAGTAATCTAAGCCTTCTAATTTCATAATTCCAGGTTGAAAAGGTGAAAACTCACGAAATCGAGTGATATCGGACGCGCACTACGTGTCGTAATTGATATTCAACAATAGTAATATAAACCTGAAAATAGACGCGCACTACGTGTCGTCATTGATACTTAACAATTGATACTTAACAATTCATATTTAACAATTGTAATTATGAATTATGAAATTAGAAAATTTCATAATTCCGTGTTGAAAAGGTGAAAACTCACGAAATCGAGTGAAAATCGATGCGCACAACGTGTTGTCATTGATATTTAACAATAGTAATCTAAGCCTTCTAATTTCATAATTCCATGTTGAAAAGGTGAAAACTCACGAAATCGAGTGATATCGGACGCGCACTACGTGTCGTCATTGATATTTTACAATAGTAATCCAAACCTTCTAATTTCATAATTCCATGTTGATAAGGTGAAAACTCACGAAATCGAGTGAAAATCGATGCGCACAACGTGTTGTCATTGATATTTAACAATAGTAATCTAAGCCTTCTAATTTCATAATTCCATGTTGAAAAGGTAAAACATCACAAAATCAAGTTAAAATCGCTGCGCATAACGTGGTTTCATTGATATCTAAAAGTTCTAACCTCATAATTCAAGGTAAAACATGATTTCGAGTGAAAATCGACGCGCACAACGTGTCGTCATTGATATTCAACAATAGTAATATAAACCTGAAAATGGACGCGCACTACGTGTCGTCATTGATACTTAACAATAGTAATCTACACCCTCAAACCTCATAATTCCATGTTGAAAAGGTAAAACATCACGAAATCAAGTGAAAATAGACGCGCACTACGTGTCGTCATTGATACTTAACAAATGTCTACTTCTAAACTCATAATTCCACATCATTATGTTTTACCTTTACGTTTTCCATTATGTGGAATTATGAGATTAGAAGTAGACATTTGTTAAGTATAAATCGAGTGAAAATGGACGCGGACTACGTGTCGTCATTGATATTTAACAATTGTAATCTAAGCACGGAATTATGAAATTAGAAAATTTCATAATTCCGTGTTGAAAAGGTGAAAACTCACGAAATCGAGTGAAAATCGATGCGCACAACGTGTTGTCATTGATATTTAACAATAGTAATCTAAGCCTTCTAATTTCATAATTCCATGTTGAAAAGGTGAAAACTCACGAAATCGAGTGATATCGGACGCGCACTACGTGTCGTCATTGATATTTTACAATAGTAATCTAAACCTTCTAATTTCATAATTCCATGTTGAAAAGGTGAAAACTCACGAAATCGAGTGATATTTAACAACTGTAATCTAAGCACGGAATTATGAAATTAGAAAATTTCATAATTCCGTGTTGAAAAGGTGAAAACTCACGAAATCGAGTGAAAATCGATGCGCACAACGTGTTGTCATTGATATTTAACAATAGTAATCTAAGCCTTCTAATTTCATAATTCCATGTTGAAAAGGTAAATCATCATGAAATCGAGTGAAAATGGACGCGCACTACGTGTCGTCATTGATATTTAACAATAGTAATCTAACCCTTCTAATTTCATAATTCCAGGTTGAAAAGGTTAAAACTCACGAAATCGAGTGATATCGGACGCGCACTACGTGTCGTCATTGATATTTTACAATAGTAATCTAAGCCTTCTAATTTCATAATTCCAGGTTGAAAAGGTGAAAACTCACGAAATCGAGTGATATCGGACGCGCACTACGTGTCGTAATTGATATTCAACAATAGTAATATAAACCTGAAAATAGACGCGCACTACGTGTCGTCATTGATACTTAACAATTGATATTTAACAATTGTAATCTAAGCACGGAATTATGAAATTAGAAAATTTCATAATTCCGTGTTGAAAAGGTGAAAACTCACGAAATCGAGTGAAAATCGATGCGCACAACGTGTTGTCATTGGTATTTAACAATAGTAATCTAAGCCTTCTAATTTCATAATTCCATGTTGAAAAGGTAAATCATCATGAAATCGAGTGAAAATGGACGCGCACTACGTGTCGTCATTGATATTAAACAATTATAATCCAAGCCTTCTAATTTCATAATTCCAGGTTGAAAAGGTGAAAACTCACGAAATTGAGTGATATCGGACGCGCACTACGTGTCGTCATTGATATTTTACAATAGTAATCTAAACCTTCTAATTTCATAATTCCATGTTTAAAAGGTGAAAACTCACGAAATCGAGTGATATCGGACGCGCACTACGTGTCGTAATTGATATTCAACAATAGTAATATAAACCTGAAAATAGACGCGCACTACGTGTCGTCATTGATACTTAACAATTGATACTTAACAATTCATATTTAACAATTGTAATTATGAATTATGAAATTAGAAAATTTCATAATTCCGTGTTGAAAAGGTGAAAACTCACGAAATCGAGTGAAAATCGATGCGCACAACGTGTTGTCATTGATATTTAACAATAGTAATCTAAGCCTTCTAATTTCATAATTCCATGTTGAAAAGGTGAAAACTCACGAAATCGAGTGATATCGGACGCGCACTACGTGTCGACATTGATATTTTACAATAGTAATCCAAACCTTCTAATTTCATAATTCCATGTTGAAAAGGTGAAAACTCACGAAATCGAGTGATATCGGACGCGCACTACGTGTCGTCATTGATATTTTACAATAGTAATCCAAACCTTCTAATTTCATAATTCCATGTTGATAAGGTGAAAACTCACGAAATCGAGTGAAAATCGATGCGCACAACGTGTTGTCATTGATATTTAACAATAGTAATCTAAGCCTTCTAATTTCATAATTCCATGTTGAAAAGGTAAATCATCATGAAATCGAGTGAAAATGGACGCGCACTACGTGTCGTCATTGATATTTAACAATAGTAATCTAACCCTTCTAATTTCATAATTCCAGGTTGAAAAGGTGAAAACTCACGAAATCGAGTGATATCGGACGCGCACTACGTGTCGTCATTGATATTTTACAATAGTAATCTAAGCCTTCTAATTTCATAATTCCAGGTTGAAAAGGTGAAAACTCACGAAATCGAGTGATATCGGACGCGCACTACATGTCGTAATTGATATTCAACAATAGTAATATAAACCTGAAAATAGACGCGCACTACGTGTCGTCATTGATACTTAACAATTGATATTTAACAATTGTATCTAAGCACGGAATTATGAAATTAGAAAATTTCATAATTCCGTGTTGAAAAGGTGAAAACTCACGAAATCGAGTGAAAATCGATGCGCACAACGTGTTGTCATTGATATTTAACAATAGTAATCTAAGCCTTTCCATGTTGAAAAGGTGAAAACTCACGAAATCGAGTGATATCGGACGCGCACTACGTGTCGTCATTGATATTTTACAATAGTAATCCAAACCTTCTAATTTCATAATTCCATGTTGAAAAGGTGAAAACTCACGAAATCGAAAGATATCGGACGCGCACTACGTGTCGTCATTGATACTTAACAATAGTAATCTACACCCTCAAACCTCATAATTCCATGTTGAAAAGGTAAAACATCACGAAATCAAGTGAAAATGGACGCGCACTACGTGTCGTCATTGATACTTAACAAATGTCTACTTCTAAACTCATAATTCTACATCATTATGTTTTACCTTTACGTTTTCCATTATGTGGAATTATGAGATTAGAAGTAGACATTTGTTAAGTATAAATCGAGTGAAAATGGACGCGGACTACGTGTCGTCATTGATATTTAACAATTGTAATCTAAGCACGGAATTATGAAATTAGAAAATTTCATAATTCCGTGTTGAAAAGGTGAAAACTCACGAAATCGAGTGAAAATCGATGCGCACAACGTGTTGTCATTGATATTTAACAATAGTAATCTAAGCCTTCTAATTTCATAATTCCATGTTGAAAAGGTAAAACATCACGAAATCAAGTGAAAATGGACGTCATTGATACTTAACAAATGTCTACTTCTAATCTCATAATTCCACATCATTATGTTTTACCTTTACGTTTTCCATTATGTGGAATTATGAGATTAGAAGTAGACATTTTCAATCGAGTGAAAATGGACGCGGACTACGTGTCGTCATTGATATTGTAATTTAGATTAAGCACGGAATTATCAAATTAGAAAATTTCATAATTCCGTGTTGAAAAGGTAAAAACTCACGAAATCGAGTGAAAATCGATGCGCACAACGTGTTGTCATTGATATTTAACAATAGTAATCTAAGCCTTCTAATTTCATAATTCCATGTTGAAAAGGTAAATCATCATGAAATCGAGTGAAAATGGACGCGCACTACGTGTCGTCATTGATATTCCACAATAGTAATCTAAACCTTCTAATTTCATAATTCCATGTTGAAAAGGTAAAACATCACAAAATCAAGTTAAAATCGCTGCGCACTACGTGTCGTCATTGATATTTTACAATAGTAATCTAAACCTTCTAATTTCATAATTCCAGTTGAAAAGGTGAAAACTCACGAAATCGAGTGATATCGATGCGCACAACGTGTTGTCATTGATATTTAACAATAGTAATCTAAACCTTCTAATTTCATAATTCCATGTTGAAAAGGTGAAAACTCACGAAATCGAGTGATATCGGACGCGCACTACGTGTCGTAATTGATATTCAACAATAGTAATATAAACCTGAAAATAGACGCGCACTACGTGTCGTCATTGATACTTAACAATTGATACTTAACAATTCATATTTAACAATTGTAATTATGAATTATGAAATTAGAAAATTTCATAATTCCGTGTTGAAAAGGTGAAAACTCACGAAATCGAGTGAAAATCGATGCGCACAACGTGTTGTCATTGATATTTAACAATAGTAATCTAAGCCTTCTAATTTCATAATTCCGTGTTGAAAAGGTGAAAACTCACGAAATCGAGTGAAAATCGATGCGCACAACGTGTCGTCATTGATATTAAACAATTGTAAACTAAGCCTTCTAATTTCATAATTACAGGTTGAAAAGGTGAAAACTCACGAAATCGAGTGATATCGGACGCGCACTACGTGTCGTCATTGATATTTTACAATAGTAATCTAAACCTTCTAATTTCATAATTCCATGTTGAAAAGGTGAAAACTCACGAAATCGAGTGATATTTTACAATTGTAATCTAAGCACGGAATTATGAAATTAGAAAATTTCATAATTCCGTGTTGAAAAGGTGAAAACTCACGCAATCGAGTGAAAATCGATGCGCACAACGTGTTGTCATTGATATTTAACAATAGTAATCTAAGCCTTCTAATTTCATAATTCCATGTTGAAAAGGTAAATCATCATGAAATCGAGTGAAAATGGACGCGCACTACGTGTCGTCATTGATATTAAACAATTGTTAGCTAAGCCTTCTAATTTCATAATTCCAGGTTGAAAAGGTGAAAACTCACGAAATCGAGTGATATCGGACGCGCACTACGTGTCGTCATTGATATTCAACAATAGTAATCTAAACCTTCTAATTTCATAATTCCATGTTGAAAAGGTAAAACATCACAAAATCAAGTTAAAATCGCTGCGCACTACGTGTCGTCATTGATATCTAAAAGTTCTAACCTCATAATTCAAGGTAAAACATGATTTCGAGTGAAAATCGACGCGCACAACGTGTCGTCATTGATATTCAACAATAGTAATATAAACCTGAAAATGGACGCGCACTACGTGTCGTCATTGATACTTAACAATAGTAATCTACACCCTCAAACCTCATAATTCCATGTTGAAAAGGTAAAACATCACGAAATCAAGTGAAAATAGAGGCGCACTACGTGTCGTCATTGATACTTAACAAATGTCCACTTCTAAACTCATAATTCCACATCATTATGTTTTACCTTTACGTTTTCCATTATGTGGAATTATGAGATTAGAAGTAGACATTTGTTAAGTATAAATCGAGTGAAAATGGACGCGGACTACGTGTCGTCATTGATATTTAACAATTGTAATCTAAGCACGGAATTATGAAATTAGAAAATTTCATAATTCCGTGTTGAAAAGGTGAAAACTCACGAAATCGAGTGAAAATCGATGCGCACAACGTGTTGTCATTGATATTTAACAATAGTAATCTAAACCTTCTAATTTCATAATTCCATGTTGAAAAGGTAAATCATCATGAAATCGAGTGAAAATGGACGCGCACTACGTGTCGTCATTGATATTTAACAATAGTAATCTAAGCCTTCTAATTTCATAATTCCAGGTTGAAAAGGTGAAAACTCACGAAATCGAGTCATATCGGACGCGCACTACGTGTCGTCATTGATATTTTACAATAGTAATCTAAACCTTCTAATTTCATAATTCCAGTTGAAAAGGTGAAAACTCACGAAATCGAGTGATATCGATGCGCACAACGTGTTGTCATTGATATTTAACAATAGTAATCTAAACCTTCTAATTTCATAATTCCATGTTGAAAAGGTGAAAACTCACGAAATCGAGTGATATCGGACGCGCACTACGTGTCGTAATTGATATTCAACAATAGTAATATAAACCTGAAAATAGACGCGCACTACGTGTCGTCATTGATACATATTTAACAATTGTAATTATGAATTATGAAATTAGAAAATTTCATAATTCCGTGTTGAAATGGTGAAAACTCACGAAATCGAGTGAAAATCGATGCGCACAACGTGTTGTCATTGATATTTAACAATAGTAATCTAAGCCTTCTAATTTCATAATTCCATGTTGAAAAGGTGAAAACTCACGAAATCGAGTGATATCGGACGCGCACTACGTGTCGTCATTGATATTTTACAATAGTAATCCAAACCTTCTAATTTCATAATTCCATGTTGAAAAGGTGAAAACTCACGAAATCGAGTGATATTTAACAACTGTAATCTAAGCACGGAATTATGAAATTAGAAAATTTCATAATTCCGTGTTGAAAAGGTGAAAACTCACGAAATCGAGTGAAAATCGATGCGCACAACGTGTTGCCATTGATATTTAACAATAGTAATCTAAGCCTTCTAATTTCATAATTCCATGTTGAAAAGGTAAATCATCATGAAATCGAGTGAAAATGGACGCGCACTACGTGTCGTCATTGATATTTAACAATAGTAATCTAACCCTTCTAATTTCATAATTCCAGGTTGAAAAGGTGAAAACTCACGAAATCGAGTGATATCGGACGCGCACTACGTGTCGTAATTGATATTCAACAATAGTAATATAAACCTGAAAATAGACGCGCACTACGTGTCGTCATTGATACTTAACAATTGATACTTAACAATTCATATTTAACAATTGTAATTATGAATTATGAAATTAGAAAATTTCATAATTCCGTGTTGAAAAGGTGAAAACTCACGAAATCGAGTGAAAATCGATGCGCACAACGTGTTGTCATTGATATTTAACAATAGTAATCTAAGCCTTCTAATTTCATAATTCCATGTTGAAAAGGTGAAAACTCACGAAATCGAGTGATATCGGACGCGCACTACGTGTCGTCATTGATATTTTACAATAGTAATCCAAACCTTCTAATTTCATAATTCCATGTTGAAAAGGTGAAAACTCACGAAATCGAGTGATATCGGACGCGCACTACGTGTCGTCATTGATATTTTACAATAGTAATCCAAACCATCTAATTTCATAATTCCATGTTGAAAAGGTGAAAACTCACGAAATCGAGTGATATTTAACAACTGTAAGATTACAGTGCTTAGATAAGCACGGAATTATGAAATTAGAAAATTTCATAATTCCGTGTTGAAAAGGTGAAAACTCACGAAATCGAGTGAAAATCGATGCGCACAACGTGTTGTCATTGATATTTAACAATAGTAATCTAAGCCTTTCCATGTTGAAAAGGTGAAAACTCACGAAATCGAGTGATATCGGACGCGCACTACGTGTCGTCATTGATATTTTACAATAGTAATCCAAACCTTCTAATTTCATAATTCCATGTTGAAAAGGTGAAAACTCACGAAATCGAGTGATAACAATTGTGTCGTCATTGATATTTAACAATTGTAATCTAAGCACGGAATTATGAAATTAGAAAATTTCATAATTCCGTGTTGAAAAGGTGAAAACTCACGAAATCAAGTGAAAATCGATGCGCACAACGTGTTGTCATTGATATTTAACAATAGTAATCTAAGCCTTCTAATTTCATAATTCCATGTTGAAAAGGTGAAAACTCACGAAATCGAGTGATATCGGACGCGCACTACGTGTCGTCATTGATATTTTACAATAGTAATCCAAACCTTCTAATTTCATAATTCCATGTTGAAAAGGTGAAAACTCACGAAATCGAGTGATATCGGACGCGCACTACGTGTCGTCATTGATATTTTACAATAGTAATCCAAACCTTCTAATTTCATAATTCTATGTTGAAAAGGTGAAAACTCACGAAATCGAGTGAAAATCGATGCGCACAACGTGTTGTCATTGATATTTAACAATAGTAATCTAAGCCTTCTAATTTCATAATTCCATGTTGAAAAGGTAAATCATCATGAAATCGAGTGAAAATGGACGCGCACTACGTGTCGTCATTGATATTTAACAATAGTAATCTAACCCTTCTAATTTCATAATTCCAGGTTGAAAAGGTGAAAACTCACGAAATCGAGTGATATCGGACGCGCACTACGTGTCGTCATTGATATTTTACAATAGTAATCTAAGCCTTCTAATTTCATAATTCCAGGTTGAAAAGGTGAAAACTCACGAAATCGAGTGATATCGGACGCGCACTACGTGTCGTAATTGATATTCAACAATAGTAATATAAACCTGAAAATAGACGCGCACTACGTGTCGTCATTGATACTTAACAATTGATATTTAACAATTGTAATCTAAGCACGGAATTATGAAATTAGAAAATTTCATAATTCCGTGTTGAAAAGGTGAAAACTCACGAAATCGAGTGAAAATCGATGCGCACAACGTGTTGTCATTGATATTTAACAATAGTAATCTAATCCTTTCCATGTTGAAAAGGTGAAAACTCACGAAATCGAGTGATATCGGACGCGCACTACGTGTCGTCATTGATATTTTACAATAGTAATCCAAACCTTCTAATTTCATAATTCCATGTTGAAAAGGTGAAAACTCACGAAATCGAGTGAAAATCGATGCGCACAACGTGTTGTCATTGATATTTAACAATAGTAATCTAAGCCTTCTAATTTCATAATTCCAGGTTGAAAAGGTGAAAACTCACGAAATCGAGTCATATCGGACGCGCACTACGTGTCGTCATTGATATTTAACAATAGTAATCTAAACCTTCTAATTTCATAATTCCATGTTGAAAAGGTGAAAACTCACGAAATCGAGTGATATCGGACGCGCACTACGTGTCGTAATTGATATTCAACAATAGTAATATAAACCTGAAAATAGACGCGCACTACGTGTCGTCATTGATACTTAACAATTGATACTTAACAATTCATATTTAACAATTGTAATTATGAATTATGAAATTAGAAAATTTCATAATTCCGTGTTGAAAAGGTGAAAACTCACGAAATCGAGTGAAAATCGATGCGCACAACGTGTTGTCATTGATATTTAACAATAGTAATCTAAGCCTTCTAATTTCATAATTCCATGTTGAAAAGGTGAAAACTCACGAAATCGAGTGATATCGGACGCGCACTACGTGTCGTCATTGATATTTTACAATAGTAATCCAAACCTTCTAATTTCATAATTCCATGTTGAAAAGGTGAAAACTCACGAAATCGAGTGATATCGGACGCGCACTACGTGTCGTCATTGATATTTTACAATAGTAATCCAAACCATCTAATTTCATAATTCCATGTTGAAAAGGTGAAAACTCACGAAATCGAGTGATATTTAACAACTGTAAGATTACAGTGCTTAGATAAGCACGGAATTATGAAATTAGAAAATTTCATAATTCCGTGTTGAAAAGGTGAAAACTCACGAAATCGAGTGAAAATCGATGCGCACAACGTGTTGTCATTGATATTTAACAATAGTAATCTAAGCCTTCTAATTTCATAATTCCATGTTGAAAAGGTAAATCATCATGAAATCGAGTGAAAATGGACGCGCACTACGTGTCGTCATTGATATTTAACAATAGTAATCTAAGCCTTCTAATTTCATAATTCCGTGTTGAAAAGGTGAAAACTCACGAAATCGAGTGAAAATCGATGCGCACAACGTGTTGTCATTGATATTTAACAATAGTAATCTAAGCCTTTCCATGTTGAAAAGGTGAAAACTCACGAAATCGAGTGATATCGGACGCGCACTACGTGTCGTCATTGATATTTTACAATAGTAATCCAAACCTTCTAATTTCATAATTCCATGTTGAAAAGGTGAAAACTCACGAAATCGAGTGATAACAATTGTGTCGTCATTGATATTTAACAATTGTAATCTAAGCACGGAATTATGAAATTAGAAAATTTCATAATTCCGTGTTGAAAAGGTGAAAACTCACGAAATCAAGTGAAAATCGATGCGCACAACGTGTTGTCATTGGTATTTAACAATAGTAATCTAAGCCTTCTAATTTCATAATTCCATGTTGAAAAGGTAAATCATCATGAAATCGAGTGAAAATGGACGCGCACTACGTGTCGTCATTGATATTAAACAATTGTAATCCAAACCTTCTAATTTCATAATTCCATGTTGAAAAGGTGAAAACTCACGAAATCGAGTGATATCGGACGCGCACTACGTGTCGTCATTGATACTTAACAATAGTAATCTACACCCTCAAACCTCATAATTCCATGTTGAAAAGGTAAAACATCACGAAATCAAGTGAAAATGGACGCGCACTACGTGTCGTCATTGATACTTAACAAATGTCTACTTCTAAACTCATGATTCTACATCATTATGTTTTACCTTTACGTTTTCCATTATGTGGAATTATGAGATTAGAAGTATCAATCGAGTGAAAATGGACGCGGACTACGTGTCGTCATTGATATTTAACAATTGTAATCTAAGCACGGAATTATGAAATTAGAAAATTTCATAATTCCGTGTTGAAAAGGTGAAAACTCACGAAATCGAGTGATATCGGACGCGCACTACGTGTCGTCATTGATATTTTACAATAGTAATCCAAACCTTCTAATTTCATAATTCCATGTTGAAAAGGTGAAAACTCACGAAATCGAGTGATATCGGACGCGCACTACGTGTCGTCATTGATATTTTACAATAGTAATCCAAACCATCTAATTTCATAATTCCATGTTGAAAAGGTGAAAACTCACGAAATCGAGTGATATTTAACAACTGTAAGATTACAGTGCTTAGATAAGCACGGAATTATGAAATTAGAAAATTTCATAATTCCGTGTTGAAAAGGTGAAAACTCACGAAATCGAGTGAAAATCGATGCGCACAACGTGTTGTCATTGATATTTAACAATAGTAATCTAAGCCTTCTAATTTCATAATTCCATGTTGAAAAGGTAAATCATCATGAAATCGAGTGAAAATGGACGCGCACTACGTGTCGTCATTGATATTTAACAATAGTAATCTAAGCCTTCTAATTTCATAATTCCGTGTTGAAAAGGTGAAAACTCACGAAATCGAGTGAAAATCGATGCGCACAACGTGTTGTCATTGATACTTAACAATAGTAATCTACACCCTCAAACCTCATAATGCCATGTTGAAAAGGTAAAACATCACGAAATCAAGTGAAAATGGACGCGCACTACGTGTCGTCATTGATACTTAACAAATGTCTACTTCTAAACTCATAATTCTACATCATTATGTTTTACCTTTACGTTTTCCATTATGTGGAATTATGAGATTAGAAGTAGACATTTGTTAAGTATCAATCGAGTGAAAATGGACGCGGACTACGTGTCGTCATTGATATTTAACAATTGTTATCTAAGCACGGAATTATGAAATTAGAAAATTTCATAATTCCGTGTTGAAAAGGTGAAAACTCACGAAATCAAGTGAAAATCGATGCGCACAACGTGTTGTCATTGGTATTTAACAATAGTAATCTAAGCCTTCTAATTTCATAATTCCATGTTGAAAAGGTAAATCATCATGAAATCGAGTGAAAATGGACGCGCACTACGTGTCGTCATTGATATTAAACAATTGTAATCTAAGCCTTCTAATTTCATAATTCCAGGTTGAAAAGGTGAAAACTCACGAAATCGAGTGATATCGGACGTGTCGTCATTGATATTTTACAATAGTAATCCAAACCTTCTAATTTCATAATTCCATGTTGAAAAGGTGAAAACTCACGAAATCGAGTGATAACAATTGTAATCTAAGCACGGAATTATGAAATTAGAAAATTTCATAATTCCGTGTTGAAAAGGTGAAAACTCACGCAATCGAGTGAAAATCGATGCGCACAACGTGTTGTCATTGATATTTAACAATAGTAATCTAAGCCTTCTAATTTCATAATTCCATGTTGAAACGGTAAATCATCATGAAATCGAGTGAAAATGGACGCGCACTACGTGTCGTCATTGATATTAAACAATTGTAATCCAAACCTTCTAATTTCATAATTCCATGTTGAAAAGGTGAAAACTCACGAAATCGAGTGATATCGGACGCGCACTACGTGTCGTCATTGATACTTAACAATAGTAATCTACACCCTCAAACCTCATATATCCATGTTGAAAAGGTAAAACATCACGAAATCAAGTGAAAATGGACGCGCACTACGTGTCGTCATTGATACTTAACAAATGTCTACTTCTAAACTCATAATTCTACATCATTATGTTTTACCTTTACGTTTTCCATTATGTGGAATTATGAGATTAGAAGTATCAATCGAGTGAAAATGGACGCGGACTACGTGTCGTCATTGATATTTAACAATTGTAATCTAAGCACGGAATTATGAAATTAGAAAATTTCATAATTCCGTGTTGAAAAGGTGAAAACTCACGAAATCGAGTGATATCGGACGCGCACTACGTGTCGTCATTGATATTTTACAATAGTAATCCAAACCTTCTAATTTCATAATTCCATGTTGAAAAGGTGAAAACTCACGAAATCGAGTGAAAATCGATGCGCACAACGTGTTGTCATTGATATTTAACAATAGTAATCTAAGCCTTCTAATTTAATAATTCCATGTTGAAAAGGTAAATCATCATGAAATCGAGTGAAAATGGACGCGCACTACGTGTCGTCATTGATATTTAACAATAGTAATCTAACCCTTCTAATTTCATAATTCCAGGTTGAAAAGGTGAAAACTCACGAAATCGAGTGATATCGGACGCGCACTACGTGTCGTCATTGATATTTTACAATAGTAATCCAAACCTTCTAATTTCATAATTCCATGTTGAAAAGGTGAAAACTCACGAAATCGAGTGATATTTAACAACTGTAATCTAAGCACGGAATTATGAAATTAGAAAATTTCATAATTCCGTGTTGAAAAGGTCAAAACTCACGAAATCGAGTGAAAATCGATGCGCACAACGTGTTGTCATTGATATTTAACAATAGTAATCTAAGCCTTCTAATTTCATAATTCCATGTTGAAAAGGTAAATCATCATGAAATCGAGTGAAAATGGACGCGCACTACGTGTCGTCATTGATATTTAACAATAGTAATCTAAGCCTTCTAATTTCATAATTCCGTGTTGAAAAGGTGAAAACTCACGAAATCGAGTGAAAATCGATGCGCACAACGTGTTGTCATTGATATTTAACAATAGTAATCTAAGCCTTTCCATGTTGAAAAGGTGAAAACTCACGAAATCGAGTGATATCGGACGCGCACTACGTGTCGTCATTGATATTTTACAATAGTAATCCAAACCTTCTAATTTCATAATTCCATGTTGAAAAGGTGAAAACTCACGAAATCGAGTGATAACAATTGTGTCGTCATTGATATTTAACAATTGTAATCTAAGCACGGAATTATGAAATTAGAAAATTTCATAATTCCGTGTTGAAAAGGTGAAAACTCACGAAATCAAGTGAAAATCGATGCGCACAACGTGTTGTCATTGGTATTTAACAATAGTAATCTAAGCCTTCTAATTTCATAATTCCATGTTGACTTTTCAACAAATCATCATGAAATCGAGTGAAAATGGACGCGCACTACGTGTCGTCATTGATATTTTACAATAGTAATCTAAGCCTTCTAATTTCATAATTCCAGGTTGAAAAGGTGAAAACTCACGAAATCGAGTGATATCGGACGCGCACTACGTGTCGTCATTGATATTCAACAATAAACCTGAAAATAGACGCGCACTACGTGTCGTCATTGATACTTAACAATTGATACTTAACAAGTGATATTTAACAATTGTAATTATGAATTATGAAATTAGAAAATTTCATAATTCCGTGTTGAAAAGGTGAAAACTCACGAAATCGAGTGAAAATCGATGCGCACAACGTGTTGTCATTGATATTTAACAATAGTAATCTAAGCCTTCTAATTTCATAATTCCATGTTGAAAAGGTAAATCATCATGAAATCGAGTGAAAATGGACGCGCACTACGTGTCGTCATTGATATTCAACAATAGTAATCTAAACCTTCTAATTTCATAATTCCATGTTGAAAAGGTAAAACATCACAAAATCAAGTTAAAATCGCTGCGCACTACGTGTCGTCATTGATATTCAACAATAGTAATCTAAACCTTCTAATTTCATAATTCCATGTTGAAAAGGTAAAACATCACAAAATCAAGTTAAAATCGCTGCGCATAACGTGGTTTCATTGATATCTAAAAGTTCTAACCTCATAATTCAAGGTAAAACATGATTTCGAGTGAAAATCGACGCGCACAACGTGTCGTCATTGATATTCAACAATAGTAATATAAACCTGAAAATGGACGCGCACTACGTGTCGTCATTGATACTTAACAATAGTAATCTACACCCTCAAACCTCATAATTCCATGTTGAAAAGGTAAAACATCACGAAATCAAGTGAAAATGGACGCGCACTACGTGTCGTCATTGATACTTAACAAATGTCTACTTCTAAACTCATAATTCCACATCATTATGTTTTACCTTTACGTTTTCCATTATGTGGAATTATGAGATTAGAAGTAGACATTTGTTAAGTATCAATCGAGTGAAAATGGACGCGGACTACGTGTCGTCATTGATATTTAACAATTGTAATTAAAGCACGGAATTATGAAATTAGAAAATTTCATAATTCCGTGTTGAAAAGGTGAAAACTCACGAAATCGAGTGAAAATCGATGCGCACAACGTGTCGTCATTGATATTTTACAATAGTAATCTAAACCTTCTAATTTCATAATTCCATGTTGAAAAGGTAAATCATCATGAAATCGAGTGAAAATGGACGCGCACTACGTGTCGTCATTGATATTAAACAATTGTAATCTAAGCCTTCTAATTTCATAATTCCAGGTTGAAAAGGTGAAAACTCACGAAATCGAGTGATATCGGACGTGTCGTCATTGATATTTTACAATAGTAATCCAAACCTTCTAATTTCATAATTCCATGTTGAAAAGGTGAAAACTCACGAAATCGAGTGATAACAATTGTAATCTAAGCACGGAATTATGAAATTAGAAAATTTCATAATTCCGTGTTGAAAAGGTGAAAACTCACGCAATCGAGTGAAAATCGATGCGCACAACGTGTTGTCATTGATATTTAACAATAGTAATCTAAGCCTTCTAATTTCATAATTCCATGTTGAAAAGGTGAAAACTCACGAAATCGAGTGATATCGGACGCGCACTACGTGTCGTCATTGATACTTAACAATAGTAATCTACACCCTCAAACCTCATAATGCCATGTTGAAAAGGTAAAACATCACGAAATCAAGTGAAAATGGACGCGCACTACGTGTCGTCATTGATACTTAACAAATGTCTACTTCTAAACTCATAATTCTACATCATTATGTTTTACCTTTACGTTTTCCATTATGTGGAATTATGAGATTAGAAGTATCAATCGAGTGAAAATGGACGCGGACTACGTGTCGTCATTGATATTTAACAATTGTAATCTAAGCACGGAATTATGAAATTAGAAAATTTCATAATTCCGTGTTGAAAAGGTGAAAACTCACGAAATCGAGTGATATCGGACGCGCACTACGTGTCGTCATTGATATTTTACAATAGTAATCCAAACCTTCTAATTTCATAATTCCATGTTGAAAAGGTGAAAACTCACGAAATCGAGTGAAAATCGATGCGCACAACGTGTTGTCATTGATATTTAACAATAGTAATCTAAGCCTTCTAATTTAATAATTCCATGTTGAAAAGGTAAATCATCATGAAATCGAGTGAAAATGGACGCGCACTACGTGTCGTCATTGATATTTAACAATAGTAATCTAACCCTTCTAATTTCATAATTCCAGGTTGAAAAGGTGAAAACTCACGAAATCGAGTGATATCGGACGCGCACTACGTGTCGTCATTGATATTTTACAATAGTAATCTAAGCCTTCTAATTTCATAATTCCAGGTTGAAAAGGTGAAAACTCACGAAATCGAGTCATATCGGACGCGCACTACGTGTCGTCATTGATATTTTACAATAGTAATCTAAACCTTCTAATTTCATAATTCCAGTTGAAAAGGTGAAAACTCACGAAATCGAGTGATATCGATGCGCACAACGTGTTGTCATTGATATTTAACAATAGTAATCTAAACCTTCTAATTTCATAATTCCATGTTGAAAAGGTGAAAACTCACGAAATCGAGTGATATCGGACGCGCACTACGTGTCGTAATTGATATTCAACAATAGTAATATAAACCTGAAAATAGACGCGCACTACGTGTCGTCATTGATACTTAACAATTGATACTTAACAATTCATATTTAACAATTGTAATTATGAATTATGAAATTAGAAAATTTCATAATTCCGTGTTGAAAAGGTGAAAACTCACGAAATCGAGTGAAAATCGATGCGCACAACGTGTTGTCATTGATATTTAACAATAGTAATCTAAGCCTTCTAATTTCATAATTCCATGTTGAAAAGGTGAAAACTCACGAAATCGAGTGATATCGGACGCGCACTACGTGTCGTCATTGATATTTTACAATAGTAATCCAAACCTTCTAATTTCATAATTCCATGTTGAAAAGGTGAAAACTCACGAAATCGAGTGATATCGGACGCGCACTACGTGTCGTCATTGATATTTTACAATAGTAATCCAAACCTTCTAATTTCATAATTCCATGTTGAAAAGGTGAAAACTCACGAAATCGAGTGATATTTAACAACTGTAATCTAAGCACGGAATTATGAAATTAGAAAATTTCATAATTCCGTGTTGAAAAGGTGAAAACTCACGAAATCGAGTGAAAATCGATGCGCACAACGTGTTGTCATTGATATTTAACAATAGTAATCTAAGCCTTCTAATTTCATAATTCCATGTTGAAAAGGTAAATCATCATGAAATCGAGTGAAAATGGACGCGCACTACGTGTCGTCATTGATATTTAACAATAGTAATCTAAGCCTTCTAATTTCATAATTCCGTGTTGAAAAGGTTAAAACTCACGAAATCGAGTGAAAATCGATGCGCACAACGTGTTGTCATTGATATTTAACAATAGTAATCTAAGCCTTTCCATGTTGAAAAGGTGAAAACTCACGAAATCGAGTGATATCGGACGCGCACTACGTGTCGTCATTGATATTTTACAATAGTAATCCAAACCTTCTAATTTCATAATTCCATGTTGAAAAGGTGAAAACTCACGAAATCGAGTGATAACAATTGTGTCGTCATTGATATTTAACAATTGTAATCTAAGCACGGAATTATGAAATTAGAAAATTTCATAATTCCGTGTTGAAAAGGTGAAAACTCACGAAATCAAGTGAAAATCGATGCGCACAACGTGTTGTCATTGGTATTTAACAATAGTAATCTAAGCCTTCTAATTTCATAATTCCATGTTGACTTTTCAACAAATCATCATGAAATCGAGTGAAAATGGACGCGCACTACGTGTCGTCATTGATATTTTACAATAGTAATCTAAGCCTTTTAATTTCATAATTCCAGGTTGAAAAGGTGAAAACTCACGAAATCGAGTGATATCGGACGCGCACTACGTGTCGTCATTGATATTCAACAATAAACCTGAAAATAGACGCGCACTACGTGTCGTCATTGATACTTAACAATTGATACTTAACAAGTGATATTTAACAATTGTAATTATGAATTATGAAATTAGAAAATTTCATAATTCCGTGTTGAAAAGGTGAAAACTCACGAAATCGAGTGAAAATCGATGCGCACAACGTGTTGTCATTGATATTTAACAATAGTAATCTAAGCCTTCTAATTTCATAATTCCATGTTGAAAAGGTAAATCATCATGAAATCGAGTGAAAATGGACGCGCACTACGTGTCGTCATTGATATTCAACAATAGTAATCTAAACCTTCTAATTTCATAATTCCATGTTGAAAAGGTAAAACATCACAAAATCAAGTTAAAATCGCTGCGCATAACGTGGTTTCATTGATATCTAAAAGTTCTAACCTCATAATTCAAGGTAAAACATGATTTCGAGTGAAAATCGACGCGCACAACGTGTCGTCATTGATATTCAACAATAGTAATATAAACCTGAAAATGGACGCGCACTACGTGTCGTCATTGATACTTAACAATAGTAATCTACACCCTCAAACCTCATAATTCCATGTTGAAAAGGTAAAACATCACGAAATCGAGTGAAAATGGACGCGGACTACGTGTCGTCATTGATATTTAACAATTGTAATTAAAGCACGGAATTATGAAATTAGAAAATTTCATAATTCCGTGTTGAAAAGGTGAAAACTCACGAAATCGAGTGAAAATCGATGCGCACAACGTGTCGTCATTGATATTTTACAATAGTAATCTAAACCTTCTAATTTCATAATTCCATGTTGAAAAGGTAAATCATCATGAAATCGAGTGAAAATGGACGCGCACTACGTGTCGTCATTGATATTAAACAATTGTAATCTAAGCCTTCTAATTTCATAATTCCAGTTTGAAAAGGTGAAAACTCACGAAATCGAGTGATATCGGACGCGCACTACGTGTCGTCATTGATATTTTACAATAGTAATCTAAACCTTCTAATTTCATAATTCCATGTTGAAAAGGTGAAAACTCACGAAATCGAGTGATATTTAACAATTGTAATCTAAGCACGGAATTATGAAATTAGAAAATTTCATAATTCCGTGTTGAAAAGGTGAAAACTCACGAAATCGAGTGAAAATCGATGCGCACAACGTGTTGTCATTGATATTTAACAATAGTAATCTAAGCCTTCTAATTTCATAATTCCATGTTGAAAAGGTAAATCATCATGAAATCGAGTGAAAATGGACGCGCACTACGTGTCGTCATTGATATTAAACAATTGTTATCTAAGCCTTCTAATTTCATAATTCCAGGTTGAAAAGGTGAAAACTCACGAAATCGAGTGATATCAGACGCGCACTACGTGTCGTCATTGATACTTAACAAATGTCTACTTCTAAACTCATAATTCCACATCAGTTTTACCTTTACGTTTTCCATTATGTGGAATTATGAGATTAGAAGTAGACATTTGTTAAGTATCAATCGAGTGAAAATGGACGCGGACTACGTGTCGTCATTGATATTTAACAATTGTACGGAATTATGAAATTAGAAAATTTCATAATTCCGTGTTGAAAAGGTGAAAACTCACGAAATCGAGTGAAAATCGATGCGCACAACGTGTTGTCATTGATATTTAACAATTGTAATCTAAGCCTTCTAATTTCATAATTCCATGTTGAAAAAGTTGAAAACTCACGAAATCGAGTGAAAATCGATGCGCACAACGTGTCGTCATTGATATTAAACAATTGTTATCTAAGCCTTCTAATTTCATAATTCCAGGTTGAAAAGGTGAAAACTCACGAAATCGAGTGATATCGGACGCGCACTACGTGTCGTCATTAATATTTTACAATAGTAATCTAAACCTTCTAATTTCATAATTCCATGTTTAAAAGGTGAAAACTCACGAAATCAATTTAACAATTGTTATCTAAGCACGGAATTATGAAATTAGAAAATTTCATAATTCCGTGTTGAAAAGGTGAAAACTCACGAAATCGAGTGAAAATCGATGCGCACAACGTGTTGTCATTACAATAGTAATCTAAGCCTTCTAATTTCATAATTCCATGTTGAAAAAGTTAAAAACTCACGAAATCGAGTGATATCGGACGCGCACTACGTGTCGTCATTGATATCAACAATAGTAATCTAAACCTTCTAATTTCATAATTCCATGTTGAAAAGGTAAAACATCACAAAATCAAGTTAAAATCGCTGCGCATAACGTGGTTTCATTGATATCTAAAAGTTCTAACCTCATAATTCAAGGTAAAACATGATTTCGAGTGAAAATCGACGCGCACAACGTGTCGTCATTGATATTCAACAATAGTAATATAAACCTGAAAATGGACGCGCACTACGTGTCGTCATTGATATTCAACAATAGTAATATAAACCTGAAAATGGACGCGCACTACGTGTCGTCATTGATACTTAACAATAGTAATCTACACCCTCAAACCTCATAATTCCATGTTGAAAAGGTAAAACATCACGAAATCAAGTGAAAATGGACGCGCACTACGTGTCGTCATTGATACTTAACAAATGTCTACTTCTAAACTCATAATTCCACATCATTATGTTTTACCTTTACGTTTTCCATTATGTGGAATTATGAGATTAGAAGTAGACATTTGTTAAGTATCAATCGAGTGAAAATGGACGCGGACTACGTGTCGTCATTGATATTTAACAATTGTAATTAAAGCACGGAATTATGAAATTAGAAAATTTCATAATTCCGTGTTGAAAAGGTGAAAACTCACGAAATCGAGTGAAAATCGATGCGCACAACGTGTCGTCATTGATATTTTACAATAGTAATCTAAACCTTCTAATTTCATAATTCCATGTTGAAAAGGTAAATCATCATGAAATCGAGTGAAAATGGACGCGCACTACGTGTCGTCATTGATATTTTACAATAGTAATCTAAACCTTCTAATTTCATAATTCCATGTTGAAAAGGTGAAAACTCACGAAATCGAGTGATATTTAACAATTGTAATCTAAGCACGGAATTATGAAATTAGAAAATTTAATAATTCCGTGTTGAAAAGGTGAAAACTCACGAAATCGAGTGAAAATCGATGCGCACAACGTGTTGTCATTGATATTTAACAATAGTAATCTAAGCCTTCTAATTTCATAATTCCATGTTGAAAAGGTAAATCATCATGAAATCGAGTGAAAATGGACGCGCACTACGTGTCATCATTGATATTAAACAATTGTAATTAAGCCTTCTAATTTCATAATTCACAGTTGAAAAGGTGAAAACTCACGAAATCGAGTGATATCGGACGCGCACTACGTGTCGTCATTGATATTCAACAATAGTAATCTAAACCTTCTAATTTCATAATTCCATGTTGAAAAGGTAAAACATCACAAAATCAAGTTAAAATCGCTGCGCATAACGTGGTTTCATTGATATCTAAAAGTTCTAACCTCATAATTCAAGGTAAAACATGATTTCGAGTGAAAATCGACGCGCACAACGTGTCGTCATTGATATTCAACAATAGTAATATAAACCTGAAAATGGACGCGCACTACGTGTCGTCATTGATACTTAACAAATGTCTACTTCTAAACTCATAATTCCACATCATTATGTTTTACCTTTACGTTTTCCATTATGTGGAATTATGAGATTAGAAGTAGACATTTGTTAAGTATCAATCGAGTGAAAATGGACGCGGACTACGTGTCGTCATTGATATTTAACAATTGTAATCTAAGCACGGACTTATGAAATTAGAAAATTTCATAATTCCGTGTTGAAAAGGTGAAAACTCACGAAATCGAGTGAAAATCGATGCGCACAACGTGTTGTCATTGATATTTAACAATAGTAATCTAAGCCTTCTAATTTCATAATTCCATGTTGAAAAGGTAAATCATCATGAAATCGAGTGAAAATGGACGCGCACTACGTGTCGTCATTGATATTAAACAATTGTAATCTAAGCCTTCTAATTTCATAATTCCAGGTTGAAAAGGTGAAAACTCACGAAATCGAGTGATATCAGACGCGCACTACGTGTCGTCATTGATACTTAACAAATGTCTACTTCTAAACTCATAATTCCACATCAGTTTTACCTTTACGTTTTCCATTATGTGGAATTATGAGATTAGAAGTAGACATTTGTTAAGTATCAATCGAGTGAAAATGGACGCGGACTACGTGTCGTCATTGATATTTAACAATTGTACGGAATTATGAAATTAGAAAATTTCATAATTCCGTGTTGAAAAGGTGAAAACTCACGAAATCGAGTGAAAATCGATGCGCACAACGTGTTGTCATTGATATTTAACAATTGTAATCTAAGCCTTCTAATTTCATAATTCCATGTTGAAAAAGTTGAAAACTCACGAAATCGAGTGAAAATCGATGCGCACAACGTGTCGTCATTGATATTAAACAATTGTTATCTAAGCCTTCTAATTTCATAATTCCAGGTTGAAAAGGTGAAAACTCACGAAATCGAGTGATATCGGACGCGCACTACGTGTCGTCATTAATATTTTACAATAGTAATCTAAACCTTCTAATTTCATAATTCCATGTTTAAAAGGTGAAAACTCACGAAATCAATTTAACAATTGTTATCTAAGCACGGAATTATGAAATTAGAAAATTTCATAATTCCGTGTTGAAAAGGTGAAAACTCACGAAATCGAGTGAAAATCGATGCGCACAACGTGTTGTCATTACAATAGTAATCTAAGCCTTCTAATTTCATAATTCCATGTTGAAAAAGTTAAAAACTCACGAAATCGAGTGATATCGGACGCGCACTACGTGTCGTCATTGATATCAACAATAGTAATCTAAACCTTCTAATTTCATAATTCCATGTTGAAAAGGTAAAAAATCACAAAATCAAGTTAAAATCGCTGCGCATAACGTGGTTTCATTGATATCTAAAAGTTCTAACCTCATAATTCAAGGTAAAACATGATTTCGAGTGAAAATCGACGCGCACAACGTGTCGTCATTGATATTCAACAATAGTAATATAAACCTGAAAATGGACGCGCACTACGTGTCGTCATTGATACTTAACAATAGTAATCTACACCCTCAAACCTCATAATTCCATGTTGAAAAGGTAAAACATCACGAAATCAAGTGAAAATGGACGCGCACTACGTGTCGTCATTGATACTTAACAAATGTCTACTTCTAAACTCATAATTCCACATCATTATGTTTTACCTTTACGTTTTCCATTATGTGGAATTATGAGATTAGAAGTAGACATTTGTTAAGTATCAATCGAGTGAAAATGGACGCGGACTACGTGTCGTCATTGATATTTAACAATTGTAATCTAAGCACGGAATTATGAAATTAGAAAATTTCATAATTCCGTGTTGAAAAGGTGAAAACTCACGAAATCGAGTGAAAATCGATGCGCACAACGTGTTGTCATTGATATTTAACAATAGTAATCTAAGCCTTCTAATTTCATAATTCCATGTTGAAAAGGTAAAACATCACGAAATCAAGTCAAAATGGACGTCATTGATACTTAACAAATGTCTACTTCTAATCTCATAATTCCACATCATTATGTTTTACCTTTACGTTTTCCATTATGTGGAATTATGAGATTAGAAGTAGACATTTTCAATCGAGTGAAAATGGACGCGGACTACGTGTCGTCATTGATATTGTAATTTAGATTAAGCACGGAATTATGAAATTAGAAAATTTCATAATTCCGTGTTGAAAAGGTAAAAACTCACGAAATCGAGTGAAAATCGATGCGCACAACGTGTTGTCATTGATATTTAACAATAGTAATCTAAGCCTTCTAATTTCATAATTCCATGTTGAAAAGGTAAATCATCATGAAATCGAGTGAAAATGGACGCGCACTACGTGTCGTCATTGATATTCAACAATAGTAATCTAAACCTTCTAATTTCATAATTCCATGTTGAAAAGGTAAAACATCACAAAATCAAGTTAAAATCGCTGCGCACTACGTGTCGTCATTGATATTCAACAATAGTAATCTAAACCTTCTAATTTCATAATTCCATGTTGAAAAGGTAAAACATCACAAAATCAAGTTTAAATCGCTGCGCATAACGTGGTTTCATTGATATCTAAAAGTTCTAACCTCATAATTCAAGGTAAAACATGATTTCGAGTGAAAATCGACGCGCACAACGTGTCGTCATTGATATTCAACAATAGTAATATAAACCTGAAAATGGACGCGCACTACGTGTCGTCATTGATACTTAACAATAGTAATCTACACCCTCAAACCTCATAATTCCATGTTGAAAAGGTAAAACATCACGAAATCAAGTGAAAATGGACGCGCACTACGTGTCGTCATTGATACTTAACAAATGTCTACTTCTAAACTCATAATTCCACATCATTATGTTTTACCTTTACGTTTTCCATTATGTGGAATTATGAGATTAGAAGTAGACATTTGTTAAGTATCAATCGAGTGAAAATGGACGCGGACTACGTGTCGTCATTGATATTTAACAATTGTAATCTAAGCACGGAATTATGAAATTAGAAAATTTCATAATTCCGTGTTGAAAAGGTGAAAACTCACGAAATCGAGTGAAAATCGATGCGCACAACGTGTCGTCATTGATATTTTACAACAGTAATCTAAACCTTCTAATTTCATAATTCCATGTTGAAAAGGTAAATCATCATGAAATCGAGTGAAAATGGACGCGCACTACGTGTCGTCATTGATATTAAACAATTGTAATCTAAGCCTTCTAATTTCATAATTCCAGGTTGAAAAGGTGAAAACTCACGAAATCGAGTGATATCGGACGCGCACTACGTGTCGTCATTGATATTTTACAATAGGAATCTAAACCTTCTAATTTCATAATTCCATGTTGAAAAGGTAAAAACTCACGAAATCGAGTGATATCGGACGCGCACTACGTGTCGTCATTGATATTCAACAATAGTAATATAAACCTGAAAATAGACGCGCACTACGTGTCGTCATTGATACTTAACAATTGATACTTAACAATTGATATTTAACAATTGTAATTATGAATTATGAAATTAGAAAATTTCATAATTCCGTGTTGAAAAGGTGAAAACTCACGAAATCGAGTGAAAATCGATGCGCACAACGTGTTGTCATTGATATTTAACAATAGTAATCTAAGCCTTTCCATGTTGAAAAGGTGAAAACTCACGAAATCGAGTGATATCGGACGCGCACTACGTGTCGTCATTGATATTCAACAATAGTAATCTAAACCTTCTAATTTATGAAATGTCGTCATTGATACTTAACAATGTTGAAAAGAAAATCAAGTTAAAATCGCTGCGCATAACGTGGTTTCATTGATATCTAAAAGTTCTAACCTTATAATTCAAGGTAAAACATGATTTCGAGTGAAAATCGACGCGCACAACGTGTCGTCATTGATATTCAACAATAGTAATATAAACCTGAAAATGGACGCGCACTACGTGTCGTCATTGATACTTAACAATAGTAATCTACACCCTCAAACCTCATAATTCCATGTTGAAAAGGTAAAACATCACGAAATCAAGTGAAAATGGACGCGCACTACGTGTCGTCATTGATATTTAACAATTGTAATCTAAGCACGGAATTATGAAATTAGAAAATTTCATAATTCCGTGTTGAAAAGGTGAAAACTCACGAAATCGAGTGAAAATCGATGCGCACAACGTGTTGTCATTGATATTTAACAATAGTAATCTAAGCCTTCTAATTTCATAATTCCATGTTGAAAAGGTAAATCATCATGAAATCGAGTGAAAATGGACGCGCACTACGTGTCGTCATTGATATTAAACAATAGTAATCTAAGCCTTCTAATTTCATAATTCCAGGTTGAAAAGGTGAAAACTCACGAAATCGAGTGATATCGGACGCGCACTACGTGTCGTCATTGATATTCGACAATAGTAATTTAAACCTTCTAATTTCATAATTCCATGTTGAAAAGGTGAAAACTCACGAAATCGAGTGAAAATCGATGCGCACAACGTGTCGTCATTGATACTTAACAATAGTAATCTACACCCTCAAACCTCATAATTCCATGTTGAAAAGGTAAAACATCACGAAATCAAGTGAAAATGGACGCGCACTACGTGTCGTCATTGATACTTAACAAATGTCTACTTCTAAACTCATAATTCCACATCATTATGGTTTACCTTTACGTTTTCCATTATGTGGAATTATGAGATTAGAAGTAGACATTTGTTAAGTATCAATCGAGTTAAAATGGACGCGGACTACGTGTCGTCATTGATATTTAACAATTGTAATCTAAGCACGGAATTATGAAATTAGAAAATTTCATAATTCCGTGTTGAAAAGGTAAAAACTCACGAAATCGAGTGAAAATCGATGCCCACAACGTGTTGTCATTGGTATTTAACAATAGTAATCTAAGCCTTCTAATTTCATAATTCCATGTTGAAAAGGTAAATCATCATGAAATCGAGTGAAAATGGACGCGCACTAGGTGTCGTCATTGATATTAAACAATTATAATCTAAGCCTTCTAATTTCATAATTCCAGGTTGAAAAGGTGAAAACTCACGAAATCGAGTGATATCGGACGCGCACTACGTGTCGTCATTGATATTTTACAATAGTAATCTAAACCTTCTAATTTCATAATTCCATGTTGAAAAGGTGAAAACTCACGAAATCGAGTGATATACGACGCGCACTACGTGTCGTCATTGATATTCAACAATAGTAATATAAACCTGAAAATAGACGCGCACTACGTGTCGTCATTGATACTTAACAATTGATATTTAACAATTGTAATCTAAGCACGGAATTATGAAATTAGAAAATTTCATAATTCCGTGTTGAAAAGGTGAAAACTCACGAAATCGAGTGAAAATCGATGCGCACAACGTGTTGTCATTGATATTTAACAATAGTAATCTAAGCCTTCTAATTTCATAATTCCATGTTGAAAAGGTAAATCATCATGAAATCGAGTGAAAATGGACGCGCACTACGTGTCGTCATTGATATTAAACAATTGTAATCTAAGCCTTCTAATTTCATAATTCCAGGTTGAAAAGGTGAAAACTCACGAAATCGAGTGATATCAGACGCGCACTACGTGTCGTCATTGATACTTAACAAATGTCTACTTCTAAACTCATAATTCCACATCAGTTTTACCTTTACGTTTTCCATTATGTGGAATTATGAGATTAGAAGTAGACATTTGTTAAGTATCAATCGAGTGAAAATGGACGCGGACTACGTGTCGTCATTGATATTTAACAATTGTACGGAATTATGAAATTAGAAAATTTCATAATTCCGTGTTGAAAAGGTGAAAACTCACGAAATCGAGTGAAAATCGATGCGCACAACGTGTTGTCATTGATATTTAACAATTGTAATCTAAGCCTTCTAATTTCATAATTCCATGTTGAAAAAGTTGAAAACTCACGAAATCGAGTGAAAATCGATGCGCACAACGTGTCGTCATTGATATTAAACAATTGTTATCTAAGCCTTCTAATTTCATAATTCCAGGTTGAAAAGGTGAAAACTCACGAAATCGAGTGATATCGGACGCGCACTACGTGTCGTCATTGATATTTTACAATAGTAATCCAAACCTTCTAATTTCATAATTCCATGTTGAAAAGGTGAAAACTCACGAAATCGAGTGATATCGGACGCGCACTACGTGTCGTCATTGATATTTTACAATAGTAATCCAAACCTTCTAATTTCATAATTCCATGTTGAAAAGGTGAAAACTCACGAAATCGAGTGATATTTAACAACTGTAATCTAAGCACGGAATTATGAAATTAGAAAATTTCATAATTCCGTGTTGAAAAGGTCAAAACTCACGAAATCGAGTGAAAATCGATGCGCACAACGTGTTGTCATTGATATTTAACAATAGTAATCTAAGCCTTCTAATTTCATAATTCCATGTTGAAAAGGTAAATCATCATGAAATCGAGTGAAAATGGACGCGCACTACGTGTCGTCATTGATATTTAACAATAGTAATCTAAGCCTTCTAATTTCATAATTCCGTGTTGAAAAGGTGAAAACTCACGAAATCGAGTGAAAATCGATGCGCACAACGTGTTGTCATTGATATTTAACAATAGTAATCTAAGCCTTTCCATGTTGAAAAGGTGAAAACTCACGAAATCGAGTGATATCGGACGCGCACTACGTGTCGTCATTGATATTTTACAATAGTAATCCAAACCTTCTAATTTCATAATTCCATGTTGAAAAGGTGAAAACTCACGAAATCGAGTGATAACAATTGTGTCGTCATTGATATTTAACAATTGTAATCTAAGCACGGAATTATGAAATTAGAAAATTTCATAATTCCGTGTTGAAAAGGTGAAAACTCACGAAATCAAGTGAAAATCGATGCGCACAACGTGTTGTCATTGGTATTTAACAATAGTAATCTAAGCCTTCTAATTTCATAATTCCATGTTGACTTTTCAACAAATCATCATGAAATCGAGTGAAAATGGACGCGCACTACGTGTCGTCATTGATATTTTACAATAGTAATCTAAGCCTTCTAATTTCATAATTCCAGGTTGAAAAGGTGAAAACTCACGAAATCGAGTGATATCGGACGCGCACTACGTGTCGTCATTGATATTCAACAATAAACCTGAAAATAGACGCGCACTACGTGTCGTCATTGATACTTAACAATTGATACTTAACAAGCGATATTTAACAATTGTAATTATGAATTATGAAATTAGAAAATTTCATAATTCCGTGTTGAAAAGGTGAAAACTCACGAAATCGAGTGAAAATCGATGCGCACAACGTGTTGTCATTGATATTTAACAATAGTAATCTAAGCCTTCTAATTTCATAATTCCATGTTGAAAAGGTAAATCATCATGAAATCGAGTGAAAATGGACGCGCACTACGTGTCGTCATTGATATTCAACAATAGTAATCTAAACCTTCTAATTTCATAATTCCATGTTGAAAAGGTAAAACATCACAAAATCAAGTTAAAATCGCTGCGCACTACGTGTCGTCATTGATATTCAACAATAGTAATCTAAACCTTCTAATTTCATAATTCCATGTTGAAAAGGTAAAACATCACAAAATCAAGTTAAAATCGCTGCGCATAACGTGGTTTCATTGATATCTAAAAGTTCTAACCTCATAATTCAAGGTAAAACATGATTTCGAGTGAAAATCGACGCGCACAACGTGTCGTCATTGATATTCAACAATAGTAATATAAACCTGAAAATGGACGCGCACTACGTGTCGTCATTGATACTTAACAATAGTAATCTACACCCTCAAACCTCATAATTCCATGTTGAAAAGGTAAAACATCACGAAATCAAGTGAAAATGGACGCGCACTACGTGTCGTCATTGATACTTAACAAATGTCTACTTCTAAACTCATAATTCCACATCATTATGTTTTACCTTTACGTTTTCCATTATGTGGAATTATGAGATTAGAAGTAGACATTTGTTAAGTATCAATCGAGTGAAAATGGACGCGGACTACGTGTCGTCATTGATATTTAACAATTGTAATTAAAGCACGGAATTATGAAATTAGAAAATTTCATAATTCCGTGTTGAAAAGGTGAAAACTCACGAAATCGAGTGAAAATCGATGCGCACAACGTGTCGTCATTGATATTTTACAATAGTAATCTAAACCTTCTAATTTCATAATTCCATGTTGAAAAGGTAAATCATCATGAAATCGAGTGAAAATGGACGCGCACTACGTGTCGTCATTGATATTAAACAATTGTAATCTAAGCCTTCTAATTTCATAATTCCAGGTTGAAAAGGTGAAAACTCACGAAATCGAGTGATATCGGACGTGTCGTCATTGATATTTTACAATAGTAATCCAAACCTTCTAATTTCATAATTCCATGTTGAAAAGGTGAAAACTCACGAAATCGAGTGATAACAATTGTAATCTAAGCACGGAATTATGAAATTAGAAAATTTCATAATTCCGTGTTGAAAAGGTGAAAACTCACGCAATCGAGTGAAAATCGATGCGCACAACGTGTTGTCATTGATATTTAACAATAGTAATCTAAGCCTTCTAATTTCATAATTCCATGTTGAAACGGTAAATCATCATGAAATCGAGTGAAAATGGACGCGCACTACGTGTCGTCATTGATATTAAACAATTGTAATCCAAACCTTCTAATTTCATAATTCCATGTTGAAAAGGTGAAAACTCACGAAATCGAGTGATATCGGACGCGCACTACGTGTCGTCATTGATACTTAACAATAGTAATCTACACCCTCAAACCTCATAATGCCATGTTGAAAAGGTAAAACATCACGAAATCAAGTGAAAATGGACGCGCACTACGTGTCGTCATTGATACTTAACAAATGTCTACTTCTAAACTCATAATTCTACATCATTATGTTTTACCTTTACGTTTTCCATTATGTGGAATTATGAGATTAGAAGTATCAATCGAGTGAAAATGGACGCGGACTACGTGTCGTCATTGATATTTAACAATTGTAATCTAAGCACGGAATTATGAAATTAGAAAATTTCATAATTCCGTGTTGAAAAGGTGAAAACTCACGAAATCGAGTGATATCGGACGCGCACTACGTGTCGTCATTGATATTTTACAATAGTAATCCAAACCTTCTAATTTCATAATTCCATGTTGAAAAGGTGAAAACTCACGAAATCGAGTGAAAATCGATGCGCACAACGTGTTGTCATTGATATTTAACAATAGTAATCTAAGCCTTCTAATTTAATAATTCCATGTTGAAAAGGTAAATCATCATGAAATCGAGTGAAAATGGACGCGCACTACGTGTCGTCATTGATATTTAACAATAGTAATCTAACCCTTCTAATTTCATAATTCCAGGTTGAAAAGGTGAAAACTCACGAAATCGAGTGATATCGGACGCGCACTACGTGTCGTCATTGATATTTTACAATAGTAATCTAAGCCTTCTAATTTCATAATTCCAGGTTGAAAAGGTGAAAACTCACGAAATCGAGTCATATCGGACGCGCACTACGTGTCGTCATTGATATTTTACAATAGTAATCTAAACCTTCTAATTTCATAATTCCAGTTGAAAAGGTGAAAACTCACGAAATCGAGTGATATCGATGCGCACAACGTGTTGTCATTGATATTTAACAATAGTAATCTAAACCTTCTAATTTCATAATTCCATGTTGAAAAGGTGAAAACTCACGAAATCGAGTGATATCGGACGCGCACTACGTGTCGTAATTGATATTCAACAATAGTAATATAAACCTGAAAATAGACGCGCACTACGTGTCGTCATTGATACTTAACAATTGATACTTAACAATTCATATTTAACAATTGTAATTATGAATTATGAAATTAGAAAATTTCATAATTCCGTGTTGAAAAGGTGAAAACTCACGAAATCGAGTGAAAATCGATGCGCACAACGTGTTGTCATTGATATTTAACAATAGTAATCTAAGCCTTCTAATTTCATAATTCCATGTTGAAAAGGTGAAAACTCACGAAATCGAGTGATATCGGACGCGCACTACGTGTCGTCATTGATATTTTACAATAGTAATCCAAACCTTCTAATTTCATAATTCCATGTTGAAAAGGTGAAAACTCACGAAATCGAGTGATATCGGACGCGCACTACGTGTCGTCATTGATATTTTACAATAGTAATCCAAACCTTCTAATTTCATAATTCCATGTTGAAAAGGTGAAAACTCACGAAATCGAGTGATATTTAACAATTGTAATCTAAGCACGGAATTATGAAATTAGAAAATTTCATAATTCCGTGTTGAAAAGGTGAAAACTCACGAAATCGAGTGAAAATCGATGCGCACAACGTGTTGTCATTGATATTTAACAATAGTAATCTAAGCCTTCTAATTTCATAATTCCATGTTGAAAAGGTAAATCATCATGAAATCGAGTGAAAATGGACGCGCACTACGTGTCGTCATTGATATTAAACAATTGTTATCTAAGCCTTCTAATTTCATAATTCCAGGTTGAAAAGGTGAAAACTCACGAAATCGAGTGATATCAGACGCGAACTACGTGTCGTCATTGATACTTAACAAATGTCTACTTCTAAACTCATAATTCCACATCAGTTTTACCTTTACGTTTTCCATTATGTGGAATTATGAGATTAGAAGTAGACATTTGTTAAGTATCAATCGAGTGAAAATGGACGCGGACTACGTGTCGTCATTGATATTTAACAATTGTACGGAATTATGAAATTAGAAAATTTCATAATTCCGTGTTGAAAAGGTGAAAACTCACGAAATCGAGTGAAAATCGATGCGCACAACGTGTTGTCATTGATATTTAACAATTGTAATCTAAGCCTTCTAATTTCATAATTCCATGTTGAAAAAGTTGAAAACTCACGAAATCGAGTGAAAATCGATGCGCACAACGTGTCGTCATTGATATTAAACAATTGTTATCTAAGCCTTCTAATTTCATAATTCCAGGTTGAAAAGGTGAAAACTCACGAAATCGAGTGATATCGGACGCGCACTACGTGTCGTCATTAATATTTTACAATAGTAATCTAAACCTTCTAATTTCATAATTCCATGTTTAAAAGGTGAAAACTCACGAAATCAATTTAACAATTGTTATCTAAGCACGGAATTATGAAATTAGAAAATTTCATAATTCCGTGTTGAAAAGGTGAAAACTCACGAAATCGAGTGAAAATCGATGCGCACAACGTGTTGTCATTACAATAGTAATCTAAGCCTTCTAATTTCATAATTCCATGTTGAAAAAGTTAAAAACTCACGAAATCGAGTGATATCGGACGCGCACTACGTGTCGTCATTGATATCAACAATAGTAATCTAAACCTTCTAATTTCATAATTCCATGTTGAAAAGGTAAAACATCACAAAATCAAGTTAAAATCGCTGCGCATAACGTGGTTTCATTGATATCTAAAAGTTCTAACCTCATAATTCAAGGTAAAACATGATTTCGAGTGAAAATCGACGCGCACAACGTGTCGTCATTGATATTCAACAATAGTAATATAAACCTGAAAATGGACGCGCACTACGTGTCGTCATTGATATTCAACAATAGTAATATAAACCTGAAAATGGACGCGCACTACGTGTCGTCATTGATACTTAACAATAGTAATCTACACCCTCAAACCTCATAATTCCATGTTGAAAAGGTAAAACATCACGAAATCAAGTGAAAATGGACGCGCACTACGTGTCGTCATTGATACTTAACAAATGTCTACTTCTAAACTCATAATTCCACATCATTATGTTTTACCTTTACGTTTTCCATTATGTGGAATTATGAGATTAGAAGTAGACATTTGTTAAGTATCAATCGAGTGAAAATGGACGCGGACTACGTGTCGTCATTGATATTTAACAATTGTAATTAAAGCACGGAATTATGAAATTAGAAAATTTCATAATTCCGTGTTGAAAAGGTGAAAACTCACGAAATCGAGTGAAAATCGATGCGCACAACGTGTCGTCATTGATATTTTACAATAGTAATCTAAACCTTCTAATTTCATAATTCCATGTTGAAAAGGTAAATCATCATGAAATCGAGTGAAAATGGACGCGCACTACGTGTCGTCATTGATATTTTACAATAGTAATCTAAACCTTCTAATTTCATAATTCCATGTTGAAAAGGTGAAAACTCACGAAATCGAGTGATATTTAACAATTGTAATCTAAGCACGGAATTATGAAATTAGAAAATTTAATAATTCCGTGTTGAAAAGGTGAAAACTCACGAAATCGAGTGAAAATCGATGCGCACAACGTGTTGTCATTGATATTTAACAATAGTAATCTAAGCCTTCTAATTTCATAATTCCATGTTGAAAAGGTAAATCATCATGAAATCGAGTGAAAATGGACGCGCACTACGTGTCATCATTGATATTAAACAATTGTAATTAAGCCTTCTAATTTCATAATTCACAGTTGAAAAGGTGAAAACTCACGAAATCGAGTGATATCGGACGCGCACTACGTGTCGTCATTGATATTCAACAATAGTAATCTAAACCTTCTAATTTCATAATTCCATGTTGAAAAGGTAAAACATCACAAAATCAAGTTAAAATCGCTGCGCATAACGTGGTTTCATTGATATCTAAAAGTTCTAACCTCATAATTCAAGGTAAAACATGATTTCGAGTGAAAATCGACGCGCACAACGTGTCGTCATTGATATTCAACAATAGTAATATAAACCTGAAAATGGACGCGCACTACGTGTCGTCATTGATACTTAACAAATGTCTACTTCTAAACTCATAATTCCACATCATTATGTTTTACCTTTACGTTTTCCATTATGTGGAATTATGAGATTAGAAGTAGACATTTGTTAAGTATCAATCGAGTGAAAATGGACGCGGACTACGTGTCGTCATTGATATTTAACAATTGTAATCTAAGCACGGACTTATGAAATTAGAAAATTTCATAATTCCGTGTTGAAAAGGTGAAAACTCACGAAATCGAGTGAAAATCGATGCGCACAACGTGTTGTCATTGATATTTAACAATAGTAATCTAAGCCTTCTAATTTCATAATTCCATGTTGAAAAGGTAAATCATCATGAAATCGAGTGAAAATGGACGCGCACTACGTGTCGTCATTGATATTAAACAATTGTAATCTAAGCCTTCTAATTTCATAATTCCAGGTTGAAAAGGTGAAAACTCACGAAATCGAGTGATATCAGACGCGCACTACGTGTCGTCATTGATACTTAACAAATGTCTACTTCTAAACTCATAATTCCACATCAGTTTTACCTTTACGTTTTCCATTATGTGGAATTATGAGATTAGAAGTAGACATTTGTTAAGTATCAATCGAGTGAAAATGGACGCGGACTACGTGTCGTCATTGATATTTAACAATTGTACGGAATTATGAAATTAGAAAATTTCATAATTCCGTGTTGAAAAGGTGAAAACTCACGAAATCGAGTGAAAATCGATGCGCACAACGTGTTGTCATTGATATTTAACAATTGTAATCTAAGCCTTCTAATTTCATAATTCCATGTTGAAAAAGTTGAAAACTCACGAAATCGAGTGAAAATCGATGCGCACAACGTGTCGTCATTGATATTAAACAATTGTTATCTAAGCCTTCTAATTTCATAATTCCAGGTTGAAAAGGTGAAAACTCACGAAATCGAGTGATATCGGACGCGCACTACGTGTCGTCATTAATATTTTACAATAGTAATCTAAACCTTCTAATTTCATAATTCCATGTTTAAAAGGTGAAAACTCACGAAATCAATTTAACAATTGTTATCTAAGCACGGAATTATGAAATTAGAAAATTTCATAATTCCGTGTTGAAAAGGTGAAAACTCACGAAATCGAGTGAAAATCGATGCGCACAACGTGTTGTCATTACAATAGTAATCTAAGCCTTCTAATTTCATAATTCCATGTTGAAAAAGTTAAAAACTCACGAAATCGAGTGATATCGGACGCGCACTACGTGTCGTCATTGATATCAACAATAGTAATCTAAACCTTCTAATTTCATAATTCCATGTTGAAAAGGTAAAAAATCACAAAATCAAGTTAAACTCGCTGCGCATAACGTGGTTTCATTGATATCTAAAAGTTCTAACCTCATAATTCAAGGTAAAACATGATTTCGAGTGAAAATCGACGCGCACAACGTGTCGTCATTGATATTCAACAATAGTAATATAAACCTGAAAATGGACGCGCACTACGTGTCGTCATTGATATTCAACAATAGTAATATAAACCTGAAAATGGACGCGCACTACGTGTCGTCATTGATACTTAACAATAGTAATCTACACCCTCAAACCTCATAATTCCATGTTGAAAAGGTAAAACATCACGAAATCAAGTGAAAATGGACGCGCACTACGTGTCGTCATTGATACTTAACAAATGTCTACTTCTAAACTCATAATTCCACATCATTATGTTTTACCTTTACGTTTTCCATTATGTGGAATTATGAGATTAGAAGTAGACATTTGTTAAGTATCAATCGAGTGAAAATGGACGCGGACTACGTGTCGTCATTGATATTTAACAATTGTAATCTAAGCACGGAATTATGAAATTAGAAAATTTCATAATTCCGTGTTGAAAAGGTGAAAACTCACGAAATCGAGTGAAAATCGATGCGCACAACGTGTTGTCATTGATATTTAACAATAGTAATCTAAGCCTTCTAATTTCATAATTCCATGTTGAAAAGGTAAAACATCACGAAATCAAGTCAAAATGGACGTCATTGATACTTAACAAATGTCTACTTCTAATCTCATAATTCCACATCATTATGTTTTACCTTTACGTTTTCCATTATGTGGAATTATGAGATTAGAAGTAGACATTTTCAATCGAGTGAAAATGGACGCGGACTACGTGTCGTCATTGATATTGTAATTTAGATTAAGCACGGAATTATGAAATTAGAAAATTTCATAATTCCGTGTTGAAAAGGTAAAAACTCACGAAATCGAGTGAAAATCGATGCGCACAACGTGTTGTCATTGATATTTAACAATAGTAATCTAAGCCTTCTAATTTCATAATTCCATGTTGAAAAGGTAAATCATCATGAAATCGAGTGAAAATGGACGCGCACTACGTGTCGTCATTGATATTCAACAATAGTAATCTAAACCTTCTAATTTCATAATTCCATGTTGAAAAGGTAAAACATCACAAAATCAAGTTAAAATCGCTGCGCACTACGTGTCGTCATTGATATTCAACAATAGTAATCTAAACCTTCTAATTTCATAATTCCATGTTGAAAAGGTAAAACATCACAAAATCAAGTTTAAATCGCTGCGCATAACGTGGTTTCATTGATATCTAAAAGTTCTAACCTCATAATTCAAGGTAAAACATGATTTCGAGTGAAAATCGACGCGCACAACGTGTCGTCATTGATATTCAACAATAGTAATATAAACCTGAAAATGGACGCGCACTACGTGTCGTCATTGATACTTAACAATAGTAATCTACACCCTCAAACCTCATAATTCCATGTTGAAAAGGTAAAACATCACGAAATCAAGTGAAAATGGACGCGCACTACGTGTCGTCATTGATACTTAACAAATGTCTACTTCTAAACTCATAATTCCACATCATTATGTTTTACCTTTACGTTTTCCATTATGTGGAATTATGAGATTAGAAGTAGACATTTGTTAAGTATCAATCGAGTGAAAATGGACGCGGACTACGTGTCGTCATTGATATTTAACAATTGTAATCTAAGCACGGAATTATGAAATTAGAAAATTTCATAATTCCGTGTTGAAAAGGTGAAAACTCACGAAATCGAGTGAAAATCGATGCGCACAACGTGTCGTCATTGATATTTTACAACAGTAATCTAAACCTTCTAATTTCATAATTCCATGTTGAAAAGGTAAATCATCATGAAATCGAGTGAAAATGGACGCGCACTACGTGTCGTCATTGATATTAAACAATTGTAATCTAAGCCTTCTAATTTCATAATTCCAGGTTGAAAAGGTGAAAACTCACGAAATCGAGTGATATCGGACGCGCACTACGTGTCGTCATTGATATTTTACAATAGGAATCTAAACCTTCTAATTTCATAATTCCATGTTGAAAAGGTAAAAACTCACGAAATCGAGTGATATCGGACGCGCACTACGTGTCGTCATTGATATTCAACAATAGTAATATAAACCTGAAAATAGACGCGCACTACGTGTCGTCATTGATACTTAACAATTGATACTTAACAATTGATATTTAACAATTGTAATTATGAATTATGAAATTAGAAAATTTCATAATTCCGTGTTGAAAAGGTGAAAACTCACGAAATCGAGTGAAAATCGATGCGCACAACGTGTTGTCATTGATATTTAACAATAGTAATCTAAGCCTTTCCATGTTGAAAAGGTGAAAACTCACGAAATCGAGTGATATCGGACGCGCACTACGTGTCGTCATTGATATTCAACAATAGTAATCTAAACCTTCTAATTTATGAAATGTCGTCATTGATACTTAACAATGTTGAAAAGAAAATCAAGTTAAAATCGCTGCGCATAACGTGGTTTCATTGATATCTAAAAGTTCTAACCTTATAATTCAAGGTAAAACATGATTTCGAGTGAAAATCGACGCGCACAACGTGTCGTCATTGATATTCAACAATAGTAATATAAACCTGAAAATGGACGCGCACTACGTGTCGTCATTGATACTTAACAATAGTAATCTACACCCTCAAACCTCATAATTCCATGTTGAAAAGGTAAAACATCACGAAATCAAGTGAAAATGGACGCGCACTACGTGTCGTCATTGATATTTAACAATTGTAATCTAAGCACGGAATTATGAAATTAGAAAATTTCATAATTCCGTGTTGAAAAGGTGAAAACTCACGCAATCGAGTGAAAATCGATGCGCACAACGTGTTGTCATTGATATTTAACAATAGTAATCTAAGCCTTCTAATTTCATAATTCCATGTTGAAAAGGTAAATCATCATGAAATCGAGTGAAAATGGACGCGCACTACGTGTCGTCATTGATATTAAACAATAGTAATCTAAGCCTTCTAATTTCATAATTCCAGGTTGAAAAGGTGAAAACTCACGAAATCGAGTGATATCGGACGCGCACTACGTGTCGTCATTGATATTCGACAATAGTAATTTAAACCTTCTAATTTCATAATTCCATGTTGAAAAGGTGAAAACTCACGAAATCGAGTGAAAATCGATGCGCACAACGTGTCGTCATTGATACTTAACAATAGTAATCTACACCCTCAAACCTCATAATTCCATGTTGAAAAGGTAAAACATCACGAAATCAAGTGAAAATGGACGCGCACTACGTGTCGTCATTGATACTTAACATATGTCTACTTCTAAACTCATAATTCCACATCATTATGGTTTACCTTTACGTTTTCCATTATGTGGAATTATGAGATTAGAAGTAGACATTTGTTAAGTATCAATCGAGTTAAAATGGACGCGGACTACGTGTCGTCATTGATATTTAACAATTGTAATCTAAGCACGGAATTATGAAATTAGAAAATTTCATAATTCCGTGTTGAAAAGGTAAAAACTCACGAAATCGAGTGAAAATCGATGCCCACAACGTGTTGTCATTGGTATTTAACAATAGTAATCTAAGCCTTCTAATTTCATAATTCCATGTTGAAAAGGTAAATCATCATGAAATCGAGTGAAAATGGACGCGCACTAGGTGTCGTCATTGATATTAAACAATTATAATCTAAGCCTTCTAATTTCATAATTCCAGGTTGAAAAGGTGAAAACTCACGAAATCGAGTGATATCGGACGCGCACTACGTGTCGTCATTGATATTTTACAATAGTAATCTAAACCTTCTAATTTCATAATTCCATGTTGAAAAGGTGAAAACTCACGAAATCGAGTGATATACGACGCGCACTACGTGTCGTCATTGATATTCAACAATAGTAATATAAACCTGAAAATAGACGCGCACTACGTGTCGTCATTGATACTTAACAATTGATATTTAACAATTGTAATCTAAGCACGGAATTATGAAATTAGAAAATTTCATAATTCCGTGTTGAAAAGGTGAAAACTCACGAAATCGAGTGAAAATCGATGCGCACAACGTGTTGTCATTGATATTTAACAATAGTAATCTAAGCCTTCTAATTTCATAATTCCATGTTGAAAAGGTAAATCATCATGAAATCGAGTGAAAATGGACGCGCACTACGTGTCGTCATTGATATTAAACAATTGTAATCTAAGCCTTCTAATTTCATAATTCCAGGTTGAAAAGGTGAAAACTCACGAAATCGAGTGATATCAGACGCGCACTACGTGTCGTCATTGATACTTAACAAATGTCTACTTCTAAACTCATAATTCCACATCAGTTTTACCTTTACGTTTTCCATTATGTGGAATTATGAGATTAGAAGTAGACATTTGTTAAGTATCAATCGAGTGAAAATGGACGCGGACTACGTGTCGTCATTGATATTTAACAATTGTACGGAATTATGAAATTAGAAAATTTCATAATTCCGTGTTGAAAAGGTGAAAACTCACGAAATCGAGTGAAAATCGATGCGCACAACGTGTTGTCATTGATATTTAACAATTGTAATCTAAGCCTTCTAATTTCATAATTCCATGTTGAAAAAGTTGAAAACTCACGAAATCGAGTGAAAATCGATGCGCACAACGTGTCGTCATTGATATTAAACAATTGTTATCTAAGCCTTCTAATTTCATAATTCCAGGTTGAAAAGGTGAAAACTCACGAAATCGAGTGATATCGGACGCGCACTACGTGTCGTCATTAATATTTTACAATAGTAATCTAAACCTTCTAATTTCATAATTCCATGTTGAAAAGGTAAAAAATCACAAAATCAAGTTAAAATCGCTGCGCATAACGTGGTTTCATTGATATCTAAAAGTTCTAACCTCATAATTCAAGGTAAAACATGATTTCGAGTGAAAATCGACGCGCACAACGTGTCGTCATTGATATTCAACAATAGTAATATAAACCTGAAAATGGACGCGCACTACGTGTCGTCATTGATATTCAACAATAGTAATATAAACCTGAAAATGGACGCGCACTACGTGTCGTCATTGATACTTAACAATAGTAATCTACACCCTCAAACCTCATAATTCCATGTTGAAAAGGTAAAACATCACGAAATCAAGTGAAAATGGACGCGCACTACGTGTCGTCATTGATACTTAACAAATGTCTACTTCTAAACTCATAATTCCACATCATTATGTTTTACCTTTACGTTTTCCATTATGTGGAATTATGAGATTAGAAGTAGACATTTTCAATCGAGTGAAAATGGACGCGGACTACGTGTCGTCATTGATATTGTAATTTAGATTAAGCACGGAATTATGAAATTAGAAAATTTCATAATTCCGTGTTGAAAAGGTAAAAACTCACGAAATCGAGTGAAAATCGATGCGCACAACGTGTTGTCATTGATATTTAACAATAGTAATCTAAGCCTTCTAATTTCATAATTCCATGTTGAAAAGGTAAATCATCATGAAATCGAGTGAAAATGGACGCGCACTACGTGTCGTCATTGATATTCAACAATAGTAATCTAAACCTTCTAATTTCATAATTCCATGTTGAAAAGGTAAAACATCACAAAATCAAGTTAAAATCGCTGCGCACTACGTGTCGTCATTGATATTCAACAATAGTAATCTAAACCTTCTAATTTCATAATTCCATGTTGAAAAGGTAAAACATCACAAAATCAAGTTAAAATCGCTGCGCATAACGTGGTTTCATTGATATCTAAAAGTTCTAACCTCATAATTCAAGGTAAAACATGATTTCGAGTGAAAATCGACGCGCACAACGTGTCGTCATTGATATTCAACAATAGTAATATAAACCTGAAAATGGACGCGCACTACGTGTCGTCATTGATACTTAACAATAGTAATCTACACCCTCAAACCTCATAATTCCATGTTGAAAAGGTAAAACATCACGAAATCAAGTGAAAATGGACGCGCACTACGTGTCGTCATTGATACTTAACAAATGTCTACTTCTAAACTCATAATTCCACATCATTATGTTTTACCTTTACGTTTTCCATTATGTGGAATTATGAGATTAGAAGTAGACATTTGTTAAGTATCAATCGAGTGAAAATGGACGCGGACTACGTGTCGTCATTGATATTTAACAATTGTAATCTAAGCACGGAATTATGAAATTAGAAAATTTCATAATTCCGTGTTGAAAAGGTGAAAACTCACGAAATCGAGTGAAAATCGATGCGCACAACGTGTCGTCATTGATATTTTACAACAGTAATCTAAACCTTCTAATTTCATAATTCCATGTTGAAAAGGTAAATCATCATGAAATCGAGTGAAAATGGACGCGCACTACGTGTCGTCATTGATATTAAACAATTGTAATCTAAGCCTTCTAATTTCATAATTCCAGGTTGAAAAGGTGAAAACTCACGAAATCGAGTGATATCGGACGCGCACTACGTGTCGTCATTGATATTTTACAATAGGAATCTAAACCTTCTAATTTCATAATTCCATGTTGAAAAGGTAAAAACTCACGAAATCGAGTGATATCGGACGCGCACTACGTGTCGTCATTGATATTCAACAATAGTAATATAAACCTGAAAATAGACGCGCACTACGTGTCGTCATTGATACTTAACAATTGATACTTAACAATTGATATTTAACAATTGTAATTATGAATTATGAAATTAGAAAATTTCATAATTCCGTGTTGAAAAGGTGAAAACTCACGAAATCGAGTGAAAATCGATGCGCACAACGTGTTGTCATTGATATTTAACAATAGTAATCTAAGCCTTTCCATGTTGAAAAGGTGAAAACTCACGAAATCGAGTGATATCGGACGCGCACTACGTGTCGTCATTGATATTCAACAATAGTAATCTAAACCTTCTAATTTATGAAATGTCGTCATTGATACTTAACAATGTTGAAAAGAAAATCAAGTTAAAATCGCTGCGCATAACGTGGTTTCATTGATATCTAAAAGTTCTAACCTTATAATTCAAGGTAAAACATGATTTCGAGTGAAAATCGACGCGCACAACGTGTCGTCATTGATATTCAACAATAGTAATATAAACCTGAAAATGGACGCGCACTACGTGTCGTCATTGATACTTAACAATAGTAATCTACACCCTCAAACCTCATAATTCCATGTTGAAAAGGTAAAACATCACGAAATCAAGTGAAAATGGACGCGCACTACGTGTCGTCATTGATATTTAACAATTGTAATCTAAGCACGGAATTATGAAATTAGAAAATTTCATAATTCCGTGTTGAAAAGGTGAAAACTCACGCAATCGAGTGAAAATCGATGCGCACAACGTGTTGTCATTGATATTTAACAATAGTAATCTAAGCCTTCTAATTTCATAATTCCATGTTGAAAAGGTAAATCATCATGAAATCGAGTGAAAATGGACGCGCACTACGTGTCGTCATTGATATTAAACAATAGTAATCTAAGCCTTCTAATTTCATAATTCCAGGTTGAAAAGGTGAAAACTCACGAAATCGAGTGATATCGGACGCGCACTACGTGTCGTCATTGATATTCGACAATAGTAATTTAAACCTTCTAATTTCATAATTCCATGTTGAAAAGGTGAAAACTCACGAAATCGAGTGAAAATCGATGCGCACAACGTGTCGTCATTGATACTTAACAATAGTAATCTACACCCTCAAACCTCATAATTCCATGTTGAAAAGGTAAAACATCACGAAATCAAGTGAAAATGGACGCGCACTACGTGTCGTCATTGATACTTAACAAATGTCTACTTCTAAACTCATAATTCCACATCATTATGGTTTACCTTTACGTTTTCCATTATGTGGAATTATGAGATTAGAAGTAGACATTTGTTAAGTATCAATCGAGTTAAAATGGACGCGGACTACGTGTCGTCATTGATATTTAACAATTGTAATCTAAGCACGGAATTATGAAATTAGAAAATTTCATAATTCCGTGTTGAAAAGGTAAAAACTCACGAAATCGAGTGAAAATCGATGCCCACAACGTGTTGTCATTGGTATTTAACAATAGTAATCTAAGCCTTCTAATTTCATAATTCCATGTTGAAAAGGTAAATCATCATGAAATCGAGTGAAAATGGACGCGCACTAGGTGTCGTCATTGATATTAAACAAATCTAAGCCTTCTAATTTCATAATTCCAGGTTGAAAAGGTGAAAACTCACGAAATCGAGTGATATCGGACGCGCACTACGTGTCGTCATTGATATTTTACAATAGTAATCTAAACCTTCTAATTTCATAATTCCATGTTGAAAAGGTGAAAACTCACGAAATCGAGTGATATACGACGCGCACTACGTGTCGTCATTGATATTCAACAATAGTAATATAAACCTGAAAATAGACGCGCACTACGTGTCGTCATTGATACTTAACAATTGATATTTAACAATTGTAATCTAAGCACGGAATTATGAAATTAGAAAATTTCATAATTCCGTGTTGAAAAGGTGAAAACTCACGAAATCGAGTGATATCGGACGCGCACTACGTGTCGTCATTGATATTCAACAATAGTAATATAAACCTGAACATAGACGCGCACTACGTGTCGTCATTGATACTTAACAATTGATATTTAACAATTGTTATCTAAGCACGGAATTATGAAATTTTCTAATTTCATAATTCCGTGTTGAAAAGGTGAAAACTCACGAAATCGAGTGAAAATCGATGCGCACAACGTGTTGTCATTGATATTTTACAATAGTAATCTAAACCTTCTAATTTAATAATTCCATGTTGAAAAGGTGAAAACTCACGAAATCGAGTGATATCGGACGCGCACTACGTGTCGTCATTGATATTTTACAATAGTAATCCAAACCTTCTAATTTCATAATTCCATGTTGAAAAGGTGAAAACTCACGAAATCGAGTGAAAATCGATGCGCACAACGTGTCGTCATTGATATTAAACAATTGTAATCTAAGCCTTCTAATTTCATAATTACAGGTTGAAAAGGTGAAAACTCACGAAAGCGAGTGATATCGGACGCGCACTACGTGTCGTCATTGATATTTTACAATAGTAATCTAAACCTTCTAATTTCATAATTCCATGTTGAAAAGGTGAAAACTCACGAAATCGAGTGATATTTAACAATTGTAATCTAAGCACGGAATTATGAAATTAGAAAATTTCATAATTCCGTGTTGAAAAGGTGAAAACTCACGCAATCGAGTGAAAATCGATGCGCACAACGTGTTGTCATTGATATTTAACAATAGTAATCTAAGCCTTCTAATTTCATAATTCCATGTTGAAAAGGTAAATCATCATGAAATCGAGTGAAAATGGACGCGCACTACGTGTCGTCATTGATATTAAACAATTGTTAGCTAAGCCTTCTAATTTCATAATTCCAGGTTGAAAAGGTGAAAACTCACGAAATCGAGTGATATCGGACGCGCACTACGTGTCGTCATTGATATTCAACAATAGTAATCTAAACCTTCTAATTTCATAATTCCATGTTGAAAAGGTAAAACATCACAAAATCAAGTTAAAATCGCTGCGCACTACGTGTCGTCATTGATATTTAACAATAGTAATCTAAACCTTCTAATTTCATAATTCCATGTTGAAAAGGTAAAACATCACAAAATCAAGTTAAAATCGCTGCGCATAACGTGGTTTCATTGATATCTAAAAGTTCTAACCTCATAATTCAAGGTAAAACATGATTTCGAGTGAAAATCGACGCGCACAACGTGTCGTCATTGATATTCAACAATAGTAATATAAACCTGAAAATGGACGCGCACTACGTGTCGTCATTGATACTTAACAATAGTAATCTACACCCTCAAACCTCATAATTCCATGTTGAAAAGGTAAAACATCACGAAATCAAGTGAAAATAGACGCGCACTACGTGTCGTCATTGATACTTAACAAATGTCTACTTCTAAACTCATAATTCCACATCATTATGTTTTACCTTTACGTTTTCCATTATGTGGAATTATGAGATTAGAAGTAGACATTTGTTAAGTATAAATCGAGTGAAAATGGACGCGGACTACGTGTCGTCATTGATATTTAACAATTGTAATCTAAGCACGGAATTATGAAATTAGAAAATTTCATAATTCCGTGTTGAAAAGGTGAAAACTCACGAAATCGAGTGAAAATCGATGCGCACAACGTGTTGTCATTGATATTTAACAATAGTTATCTAAGCCTTCTAATTTCATAATTCCATGTTGAAAAGGTAAATCATCATGAAATCGAGTGAAAATTGACGCGCACTACGTGTCGTCATTGATATTAAACAATTGTAATCTAAGCCTTCTAATTTCATAATTACAGGTTGAAAAGGTGAAAACTCACGAAATCGAGTGATATCGGACGCGCACTACGTGTCGTCATTGATATTCAACAATAGTAATCTAAACCTTCTAATTTCATAATTCCATGTTGAAAAGGTAAAACATCACAAAATCAAGTTAAAATCGCTGCGCACTACGTGTCGTCATTGATATTTAACAATAGTAATCTAAACCTTCTAATTTCATAATTCCATGTTGAAAAGGTAAAACATCACAAAATCAAGTTAAAATCGCTGCGCATAACGTGGTTTCATTGATATCTAAAAGTTCTAACCTCATAATTCAAGGTAAAACATGATTTCGAGTGAAAATCGACGCGCACAACGTGTCGTCATTGATATTCAACAATAGTAATATAAACCTGAAAATGGACGCGCACTACGTGTCGTCATTGATACTTAACAATAGTAATCTACACCCTCAAACCTCATAATTCCATGTTGAAAAGGTAAAACATCACGAAATCAAGTGAAAATAGACGCGCACTACGTGTCGTCATTGATACTTAACAAATGTCTACTTCTAAACTCATAATTCCACATCATTATGTTTTACCTTTACGTTTTCCATTATGTGGAATTATGAGATTAGAAGTAGACATTTGTTAAGTATAAATCGAGTGAAAATGGACGCGGACTACGTGTCGTCATTGATATTTAACAATTGTAATCTAAGCACGGAATTATGAAATTAGAAAATTTCATAATTCCGTGTTGAAAAGGTGAAAACTCACGAAATCGAGTGAAAATCGATGCGCACAACGTGTTGTCATTGATATTTTACAATAGTAATCCAAACCTTCTAATTTCATAATTCCATGTTGAAAAGGTGAAAACTCACGAAATCGAGTGATATCGGACGCGCACTACGTGTCGTCATTGATATTAAACAATTGTAATCTAAGCCTTCTAATTTCATAATTACAGGTTGAAAAGGTGAAAACTCACGAAAGCGAGTGATATCGGACGCGCACTACGTGTCGTCATTGATATTTTACAATAGTAATCTAAACCTTCTAATTTCATAATTCCATGTTGAAAAGGTGAAAACTCACGAAATCGAGTGATATTTAACAATTGTAATCTAAGCACGGAATTATGAAATTAGAAAATTTCATAATTCCGTGTTGAAAAGGTGAAAACTCACGCAATCGAGTGAAAATCGATGCGCACATTGATATTTAACAATAGTAATCTAAGCCTTCTAATTTCATAATTCCATGTTGAAAAGGTAAATCATCATGAAATCGAGTGAAAATGGACGCGCACTACGTGTCGTCATTGATATTAAACAATTGTTAGCTAAGCCTTCTAATTTCATAATTCCAGGTTGAAAAGGTGAAAACTCACGAAATCGAGTGATATCGGACGCGCACTACGTGTCGTCATTGATATTCAACAATAGTAATCTAAACCTTCTAATTTCATAATTCCATGTTGAAAAGGTAAAACATCAGAAAATCAAGTTAAAATCGCTGCGCACTACGTGTCGTCATTGATATTTAACAATAGTAATCTAAACCTTCTAATTTCATAATTCCATGTTGAAAAGGTAAAACATCACAAAATCAAGTTAAAATCGCTGCGCATAACGTGGTTTCATTGATATCTAAAAGTTCTAACCTCATAATTCAAGGTAAAACATGATTTCGAGTGAAAATCGACGCGCACAACGTGTCGTCATTGATATTCAACAATAGTAATATAAACCTGAAAATGGACGCGCACTACGTGTCGTCATTGATACTTAACAATAGTAATCTACACCCTCAAACCTCATAATTCCATGTTGAAAAGGTAAAACATCACGAAATCAAGTGAAAATAGACGCGCACTACGTGTCGTCATTGATACTTAACAAATGTCTACTTCTAAACTCATAATTCCACATCATTATGTTTTACCTTTACGTTTTCCATTATGTGGAATTATGAGATTAGAAGTAGACATTTGTTAAGTATAAATCGAGTGAAAATGGACGCGGACTACGTGTCGTCATTGATATTTAACAATTGTAATCTAAGCACGGAATTATGAAATTAGAAAATTTCATAATTCCGTGTTGAAAAGGTGAAAACTCACGAAATCGAGTGAAAATCGATGCGCACAACGTGTTGTCATTGATATTTAACAATAGTAATCTAAGCCTTTACAATTTCATGAGTTTTCACCGTTTCATAATTGAAATCGAGTGAAAATCGATGCGCACAACGTGTTGTCATTGATATTTAACAATAGTAATCTAAGCCTTCTAATTTCATAATTCCATGATGAAAAGGTAAATCATCATGAAATCGAGTGAAAATGGACGCGCACTACGTGTCGTCATTGATATTAAACAATTGTTATCTAAGCCTTCTAATTTCATAATTCCAGGTTGAAAAGGTGAAAACTCACGAAATCGAGTGATATCGGACGCGCACTACGTGTCGTCATTGATATTCAACAATAGTAATATAAACCTGAACATAGACGCGCACTACGTGTCGTCATTGATACTTAACAATTGATATTTAACAATTGTATCTAAGCACGGAATTATGAAATTAGAAAATTTCATAATTCCGTGTTGAAAAGGTGAAAACTCACGAAATCGAGTGAAAATCGATGCGCACAACGTGTCGTCATTGATATTTAACAATAGTAATCTAAGCCTTCTAATTTCATAATTCCAGGTTGAAAAGGTGAAAACTCACGAAATCGAGTCATATCGGACGCGCACTACGTGTCGTCATTGATATTTTACAATAGTAATCTAAACCTTCTAATTTCATAATTCCAGTTGAAAAGGTGAAAACTCACGAAATCGAGTGATATCGATGCGCACAACGTGTTGTCATTGATATTTAACAATAGTAATCTAAACCTTCTAATTTCATAATTCCATGTTGAAAAGGTGAAAACTCACGAAATCGAGTGATATCGGACGCGCACTACGTGTCGTAATTGATATTCAACAATAGTAATATAAACCTGAAAATAGACGCGCACTACGTGTCGTCATTGATACTTAACAATTGATACTTAACAATTCATATTTAACAATTGTAATTATGAATTATGAAATTAGAAAATTTCATAATTCCGTGTTTAAAAGGTGAAAACTCACGAAATCGAGTGAAAATCGATGCGCACAACGTGTTGTCATTGATATTTAACAATAGTAATCTAAGCCTTCTAATTTCATAATTCCATGTTGAAAAGGTAAATCATCATGAAATCGAGTGAAAATGGACGCGCACTACGTGTCGTCATTGATATTTAACAATAGTAATCTAACCCTTCTAATTTCATAATTCCAGGTTGAAAAGGTGAAAACTCACGAAATCGAGTGATATCGGACGCGCACTACGTGTCGTCATTGATATTTTACAATAGTAATCTAAGCCTTCTAATTTCATAATTCCAGGTTGAAAAGGTGAAAACTCACGAAATCGAGTGATATCGGACGCGCACTACGTGTCGTAATTGATATTCAACAATAGTAATATAAACCTGAAAATAGACGCGCACTACGTGTCGTCATTGATACTTAACAATTGATATTTAACAATTGTAATCTAAGCACGGAATTATGAAATTAGAAAATTTCATAATTCCGTGTTGAAAAGGTGAAAACTCACGAAATCGAGTGAAAATCGATGCGCACAACGTGTTGTCATTGATATTTAACAATAGTAATCTAAGCCTTCTAATTTCATAATTCCATGTTGAAAAGGTAAATCATCATGAAATCGAGTGAAAATGGACGCGCACTACGTGTCGTCATTGATATTTAACAATAGTAATCTAAGCCTTCTAATTTCATAATTCCGTGTTGAAAAGGTGAAAACTCACGAAATCGAGTGAAAATCGATGCGCACAACGTGTCGTCATTGATATTTAACAATAGTAATCTAAGCCTTCTAATTTCATAATTCCAGGTTGAAAAGGTGAAAACTCACGAAATCGAGTCATATCGGACGCGCACTACGTGTCGTCATTGATATTTTACAATAGTAATCTAAACCTTCTAATTTCATAATTCCAGTTGAAAAGGTGAAAACTCACGAAATCGAGTGATATCGATGCGCACAACGTGTTGTCATTGATATTTAACAATAGTAATCTAAACCTTCTAATTTCATAATTCCATGTTGAAAAGGTGAAAACTCACGAAATCGAGTGATATCGGACGCGCACTACGTGTCGTAATTGATATTCAACAATAGTAATATAAACCTGAAAATAGACGCGCACTACGTGTCGTCATTGATACTTAACAATTGATACTTAACAATTCATATTTAACAATTGTAATTATGAATTATGAAATTAGAAAATTTCATAATTCCGTGTTTAAAAGGTGAAAACTCACGAAATCGAGTGAAAATCGATGCGCACAACGTGTTGTCATTGATATTTAACAATAGTAATCTAAGCCTTCTAATTTCATAATTCCATGTTGAAAAGGTAAATCATCATGAAATCGAGTGAAAATGGACGCGCACTACGTGTCGTCATTGATATTTAACAATAGTAATCTAACCCTTCTAATTTCATAATTCCAGGTTGAAAAGGTGAAAACTCACGAAATCGAGTGATATCGGACGCGCACTACGTGTCGTCATTGATATTTTACAATAGTAATCTAAGCCTTCTAATTTCATAATTCCAGGTTGAAAAGGTGAAAACTCACGAAATCGAGTGATATCGGACGCGCACTACGTGTCGTAATTGATATTCAACAATAGTAATATAAACCTGAAAATAGACGCGCACTACGTGTCGTCATTGATACTTAACAATTGATATTTAACAATTGTATCTAAGCACGGAATTATGAAATTAGAAAATTTCATAATTCCGTGTTGAAAAGGTGAAAACTCACGAAATCGAGTGAAAATCGATGCGCACAACGTGTCGTCATTGATATTTAACAATAGTAATCTAAGCCTTCTAATTTCATAATTCCAGGTTGAAAAGGTGAAAACTCACGAAATCGAGTCATATCGGACGCGCACTACGTGTCGTCATTGATATTTTACAATAGTAATCTAAACCTTCTAATTTCATAATTCCAGTTGAAAAGGTGAAAACTCACGAAATCGAGTGATATCGATGCGCACAACGTGTTGTCATTGATATTTAACAATAGTAATCTAAACCTTCTAATTTCATAATTCCATGTTGAAAAGGTGAAAACTCACGAAATCGAGTGATATCGGACGCGCACTACGTGTCGTAATTGATATTCAACAATAGTAATATAAACCTGAAAATAGACGCGCACTACGTGTCGTCATTGATACTTAACAATTGATACTTAACAATTCATATTTAACAATTGTAATTATGAATTATGAAATTAGAAAATTTCATAATTCCGTGTTTAAAAGGTGAAAACTCACGAAATCGAGTGAAAATCGATGCGCACAACGTGTTGTCATTGATATTTAACAATAGTAATCTAAGCCTTCTAATTTCATAATTCCATGTTGAAAAGGTAAATCATCATGAAATCGAGTGAAAATGGACGCGCACTACGTGTCGTCATTGATATTTAACAATAGTAATCTAACCCTTCTAATTTCATAATTCCAGGTTGAAAAGGTGAAAACTCACGAAATCGAGTGATATCGGACGCGCACTACGTGTCGTCATTGATATTTTACAATAGTAATCTAAGCCTTCTAATTTCATAATTCCAGGTTGAAAAGGTGAAAACTCACGAAATCGAGTGATATCGGACGCGCACTACGTGTCGTAATTGATATTCAACAATAGTAATATAAACCTGAAAATAGACGCGCACTACGTGTCGTCATTGATACTTAACAATTGATATTTAACAATTGTAATCTAAGCACGGAATTATGAAATTAGAAAATTTCATAATTCCGTGTTGAAAAGGTGAAAACTCACGAAATCGAGTGAAAATCGATGCGCACAACGTGTTGTCATTGATATTTAACAATAGTAATCTAAGCCTTCTAATTTCATAATTCCATGTTGAAAAGGTAAATCATCATGAAATCGAGTGAAAATGGACGCGCACTACGTGTCGTCATTGATATTTAACAATAGTAATCTAAGCCTTCTAATTTCATAATTCCGTGTTGAAAAGGTGAAAACTCACGAAATCGAGTGAAAATCGATGCGCACAACGTGTTGTCATTGATATTTAACAATAGTAATCTAAGCCTTTCCATGTTGAAAAGGTGAAAACTCACGAAATCGAGTGATATCGGACGCGCACTACGTGTCGTCATTGATATTTTACAATAGTAATCCAAACCTTCTAATTTCATAATTCCATGTTGAAAAGGTGAAAACTCACGAAATCGAGTGATATTTAACAATTGTAATCTAAGCACGGAATTATGAAATTAGAAAATTTCATAATTCCGTGTTGAAAAGGTGAAAACTCACGCAATCGAGTGAAAATCGATGCGCACAACGTGTTGTCATTGATATTTACTATTGAGTAATCTAAGCCTTCTAATTTCATAATTCCATGTTGAAAAGGTAAATCATCATGAAATCGAGTGAAAATGGACGCGCACTACGTGTCGTCATTGATATTAAACAATTGTTAGCTAAGCCTTCTAATTTCATAATTCCAGGTTGAAAAGGTGAAAATTCACGAAATCGAGTGATATCGGACGCGCACTACGTGTCGTCATTGATATTCAACAATAGTAATCTAAACCTTCTAATTTCATAATTCCATGTTGAAAAGGTAAAACATCACAAAATCAAGTTAAAATCGCTGCGCACTACGTGTCGTCATTGATATTTAACAATAGTAATCTAAACCTTCTAATTTCATAATTCCATGTTGAAAAGGTAAAACATCACAAAATCAAGTTAAAATCGCTGCGCACTACGTGTCGTCATTGATATTTAACAATAGTAATCTAAGCCTTCTAATTTCATAATTCCATGTTGAAAAGGTGAAAACTCACGAAATCGAGTGAAAATCGATGCGCACTACGTGTCGTCATTGATATTAAACAATTGTAATCTAAGCCTTCTAATTTCATAATTCCAGGTTGAAAAGGTGAAAACTCACGAAATCGAGTGATATCGGACGCGCACTACGTGTCGTCATTGATATTTTACAATAGTAATTTAAACCTTCTAATTTCATAATTCCATGTTGAAAAGGTGAAAACTCACGCAATCGAGTGAAAATCGATGCGCACAACGTGTTGTCATTGATATTTAACAATAGTAATCTAAGCCTTCTAATTTCATAATTCCATCTTGAAAAGGCAAATCATCATGAAATCGAGTGAAAATGGACGCGCACTACGTGTCGTCATTGATATTAAACAATTGTTATCTAAGCCTTCTAATTTCATAATTCCAGGTTGAAAAGGTGAAAACTCACGAAATCGAGTGATATCGGACGCGCACTACGTGTCGTCATTGATATTCAACAATAGTAATCTAAGCCTTCTAATTTCATAATTCCATGTTGAAAAGGTGAAAACTCACGAAATCGAGTGAAAATCGATGCGCACTACGTGTCGTCATTGATATTAAACAATTGTAATCTAAGCCTTCTAATTTCATAATTCCAGGTTGAAAAGGTGAAAACTCACGAAATCGAGTGATATCGGACGCGCACTACGTGTCGTCATTGATATTTTACAATAGTAATTTAAACCTTCTAATTTCATAATTCCATGTTGAAAAGGTGAAAACTCACGCAATCGAGTGAAAATCGATGCGCACAACGTGTTGTCATTGATATTTAACAATAGTAATCTAAGCCTTCTAATTTCATAATTCCATCTTGAAAAGGCAAATCATCATGAAATCGAGTGAAAATGGACGCGCACTACGTTTCGTCATTGATATTAAACAATTGTTAGCTAAGCCTTCTAATTTCATAATTCCAGGTTGAAAAGGTGAAAACTCACGAAATCGAGTGATATCGGACGCGCACTACGTGTCGTCATTGATATTCAACAATAGTAATCTAAACCTTCTAATTTCATAATTCCATGTTGAAAAGGTAAAACATCACAAAATCAAGTTAAAATCGCTGCGCACTACGTGTCGTCATTGATATTTAACAATAGTAATCTAAACCTTCTAATTTCATAATTCCATGTTGAAAAGGTAAAACATCACAAAATCAAGTTAAAATCGCTGCGCACTACGTGTCGTCATTGATATTTAACAATAGTAATCTAAGCCTTCTAATTTCATAATTCCATGTTGAAAAGGTGAAAAATCACGAAATCGAGTGAAAATCGATGCGCACTACGTGTCGTCATTGATATTAAACAATTGTAATCTAAGCCTTCTAATTTCATAATTCCAGGTTGAAAAGGTGAAAACTCACGAAATCGAGTGATATCGGACGCGCACTACGTGTCGTCATTGATATTTTACAATAGTAATTTAAACCTTCTAATTTCATAATTCCATGTTGAAAAGGTGAAAACTCACGCAATCGAGTGAAAATCGATGCGCACAACGTGTTGTCATTGATATTTAACAATAGTAATCTAAGCCTTCTAATTTCATAATTCCATCTTGAAAAGGCAAATCATCATGAAATCGAGTGAAAATGGACGCGCACTACGTGTCGTCATTGATATTAAACAATTGTTATCTAAGCCTTCTAATTTCATAATTCCAGGTTGAAAAGGTGAAAACTCACGAAATCGAGTGATATCGGACGCGCACTACGTGTCGTCATTGATATTCAACAATAGTAATCTAAACCTTCTAATTTCATAATTCCATGTTGAAAAGGTGAAAACTCACGAAATCGAGTGATATCGGACGCGCACTACGTATCGTCATTGATATTTTACAATAGTAATCTAAACCTTCTAATTTCATAATTCAATGTTGAAAAGGTGAAAACTCACGAAATCGAGTGATATTTAACAACTGTAATCTAAGCACGGAATTATGAAATTAGAAAATTTCATAATTCCGTGTTGAAAAGGTGAAAACTCACGAAATCGAGTGAAAATCGATGCGCACAACGTGTTGTCATTGATATTTAACAATAGTAATCTAAGCCTTCTAATTTCATAATTCCATGTTGAAAAGGTAAATCATCATGAAATCGAGTGAAAATGGACGCGCACTACGTGTCGTCATTGATATTAAACAATTGTAATCTAAGCCTTCTAATTTCATAATTCCAGGTTGAAAAGGTGAAAACTCACGAAATCGAGTGATATCGGACGCGCATGTCGTCATTGATATTTTACAATAGTAATCTAAACCTTCTAATTTCATAATTCCATGTTGAAAAGGTGAAAACTCACGCAATCGAGTGAAAATCGATGCGCACAACGTGTTGTCATTGATATTTAACAATAGTAATCTAAGCCTTCTAATTTCATAATTCCATGTTGAAAAGGTAAATCATCATGAAATCGAGTGAAAATGGACGCGCACTACGTGTCGTCATTGATATTAAACAATTGTAATCTAAGCCTTCTAATTTCATAGTTCACAGTTGAAAAGGTGAAAACTCACGAAATCGAGTGATATCGGACGCGCACTACGTGTCGTCATTGATATTCAACAATAGTAATCTAAACCTTCTAATTTCATAATTCCATGTTGAAAAGGTAAAACATCACAAAATCAAGTTAAAATCGCTGTGCATAACGTGGTTTCATTGATATCTAAAAGTTCTAACCTCATAATTCAAGGTAAAACATGATTTCGAGTGAAAATCGACGCGCACAACGTGTCGTCATAGATATTCAACAATAGTAATATAAACCTGAAAATGGACGCGCACTACGTGTCGTCATTGATACTTAACAATAGTAATCTACACCCTCAAACCTCATAATTCCATGTTGAAAAGGTAAAACATCACGAAATCAAGTGAAAATGGACGCGCACTACGTGTCGTCATTTTAATGTCTACTTCTAAACTCATAATTCCACATCATTATGTTTTACCTTTACGTTTTCCATTATGTGGAATTATGAGATTAGAAGTAGACATTTGTTAAGTATAAATCGAGTGAAAATGGACGCGGACTACGTGTCGTCATTGATATTTAACAATTGTAATCTAAGCACGGAATTATGAAATTAGAAAATTTCATAATTCCGTGTTGAAAAGGTGAAAACTCACGAAATCGAGTGAAAATCGATGCGCACAACGTGTTGTCATTGATACTTAACAATAGTAATCTACACCCTCAAACCTCATAATTCCATGTTGAAAAGGTAAAACATCACGAAATCAAGTGAAAATGGACGCGCACTACGTGTCGTCATTGATACTTAACAAATGTCTACTTCTAAACTCATAATTCCACATCATTATGTTTTACCTTTACGTTTTCCATTATGTGGAATTATGAGATTAGAAGTAGACATTTGTTAAGTATAAATCGAGTGAAAATGGACGCGGACTACGTGTCGTCATTGATATTTAACAATTGTAATCTAAGCACGGAATTATGAAATTAGAAAATTTCATAATTCCGTGTTGAAAAGGTGAAAACTCACGAAATCGAGTGAAAATCGATGCGCACAACGTGTTGTCATTGATATTTTACAATAGTAATCTAAGCCTTCTAATTTCATAATTCCATGTTGAAAAGGTGAAAACTCACGAAATCGAGTGATATCGGACGCGCACTACGTGTCGTCATTGATATTTTACAATAGTAATCCAAACCTTCTAATTTCATAATTCCATGTTGAAAAGGTGAAAACTCACGAAATCGAGTGAAAATCGATGCGCACAACGTGTCGTCATTGATATTAAACAATTGTAATCTAAGCCTTCTAATTTCATAATTACAGGTTGAAAAGGTGAAAACTCACGAAAGCGAGTGATATCGGACGCGCACTACGTGTCGTCATTGATATTTTACAATAGTAATCTAAACCTTCTAATTTCATAATTCCATGTTGAAAAGGTGAAAACTCACGAAATCGAGTGATATTTTACAATTGTAATCTAAGCACGGAATTATGAAATTAGAAAATTTCATAATTCCGTGTTGAAAACGTGAAAACTCACGCAATCGAGTGAAAATCGATGCGCACAACGTGTTGTCATTGATATTTAACAATAGTAATCTAAGCCTTCTAATTTCATAATTCCATGTTGAAAAGGTAAATCATCATGAAATCGAGTGAAAATGGACGCGCACTACGTGTCGTCATTGATATTAAACAATTGTTAGCTAAGCCTTCTAATTTCATAATTCCAGGTTGAAAAGGTGAAAACTCACGAAATCGAGTGATATCGGACGCGCACTACGTGTCGTCATTGATATTTTACAATAGTAATCTAAACCTTCTAATTTCATAATTCCATGTTGAAAAGGTGAAAACTCACGAAATCGAGTGATATACGACGCGCACTACGTGTCGTCATTGATATTCAACAATAGTAATATAAACCTGAAAATAGACGCGCACTACGTGTCGTCATTGATACTTAACAATTGATATTTAACAATTGTAATCTAAGCACGGAATTATGAAATTAGAAAATTTCATAATTCCGTGTTGAAAAGGTGAAAACTCACGAAATCGAGTGATATCGGACGCGCACTACGTGTCGTCATTGATATTCAACAATAGTAATATAAACCTGAACATAGACGCGCACTACGTGTCGTCATTGATACTTAACAATTGATATTTAACAATTGTTATCTAAGCACGGAATTATGAAATTAGAAAATTTCATAATTCCGTGTTGAAAAGGTGAAAACTCACGAAATCGAGTGAAAATCGATGCGCACAACGTGTTGTCATTGATATTTAACAATAGTTATCTAAGCCTTCTAATTTCATAATTCCATGTTGAAAAGGTAAATCATCATGAAATCGAGTGAAAATGGACGCGCACTACGTGTCGTCATTGATATTAAACAATTGTAATCTAAGCCTTCTAATTTCATAATTACAGGTTGAAAAGGTGAAAACTCACGAAAGCGAGTGATATCGGACGCGCACTACGTGTCGTCATTGATATTTTACAATAGTAATCTAAACCTTCTAATTTCATAATTCTATGTTGAAAAGGTGAAAACTCACGAAATCGAGTGATATTTAACAATTGTAATCTAAGCACGGAATTATGAAATTAGAAAATTTCATAATTCCGTGTTGAAAAGGTGAAAACTCACGCAATCGAGTGAAAATCGATGCGCACAACGTGTTGTCATTGATATTTAACAATAGTAATCTAAGCCTTCTAATTTCATAATTCCATGTTGAAAAGGTAAATCATCATGAAATCGAGTGAAAATGGACGCGCACTACGTGTCGTCATTGATATTAAACAATTGTTAGCTAAGCCTTCTAATTTCATAATTCCAGGTTGAAAAGGTGAAAACTCACGAAATCGAGTGATATCGGACGCGCACTACGTGTCGTCATTGATATTCAACAATAGTAATCTAAACCTTCTAATTTCATAATTCCATGTTGAAAAGGTAAAACATCACAAAATCAAGTTAAAATCGCTGCGCACTACGTGTCGTCATTGATATTTAACAATAGTAATCTAAACCTTCTAATTTCATAATTCCATGTTGAAAAGGTAAAACATCACAAAATCAAGTTAAAATCGCTGCGCATAACGTGGTTTCATTGATATCTAAAAGTTCTAACCTCATAATTCAAGGTAAAACATGATTTCGAGTGAAAATCGACGCGCACAACGTGTCGTCATTGATATTCAACAATAGTAATATAAACCTGAAAATGGACGCGCACTACGTGTCGTCATTGATACTTAACAATAGTAATCTACACCCTCAAACCTCATAATTCCATGTTGAAAAGGTAAAACATCACGAAATCAAGTGAAAATAGACGCGCACTACGTGTCGTCATTGATACTTAACAAATGTCTACTTCTAAACTCATAATTCCACATCATTATGTTTTACCTTTACGTTTTCCATTATGTGGAATTATGAGATTAGAAGTAGACATTTGTTAAGTATAAATCGAGTGAAAATGGACGCGGACTACGTGTCGTCATTGATATTTAACAATTGTAATCTAAGCACGGAATTATGAAATTAGAAAATTTCATAATTCCGTGTTGAAAAGGTGAAAACTCACGAAATCGAGTGAAAATCGATGCGCACAACGTGTTGTCATTGATATTTTACAATAGTAATCTAAACCTTCTAATTTCATAATTCCATGTTGAAAAGGTGAAAACTCACGAAATCGAGTGATATCGGACGCGCACTACGTGTCGTCATTGATATTTTACAATAGTAATCCAAACCTTCTAATTTCATAATTCCATGTTGAAAAGGTGAAAACTCACGAAATCGAGTGAAAATCGATGCGCACAACGTGTCGTCATTGATATTAAACAATTGTAATCTAAGCCTTCTAATTTCATAATTACAGGTTGAAAAGGTGAAAACTCACGAAAGCGAGTGATATCGGACGCGCACTACGTGTCGTCATTGATATTTTACAATAGTAATCTAAACCTTCTAATTTCATAATTCCATGTTGAAAAGGTGAAAACTCACGAAATCGAGTGATATTTTACAATTGTAATCTAAGCACGGAATTATGAAATTAGAAAATTTCATAATTCCGTGTTGAAAAGGTGAAAACTCACGCAATCGAGTGAAAATCGATGCGCACAACGTGTTGTCATTGATATTTAACAATAGTAATCTAAGCCTTCTAATTTCATAATTCCATGTTGAAAAGGTAAATCATCATGAAATCGAGTGAAAATGGACGCGCACTACGTGTCGTCATTGATATTAAACAATTGTAATCTAAGCCTTCTAATTTCATAATTCCAGGTTGAAAAGGTGAAAACTCACGAAATCGAGTGATATCGGACGCGCACTACGTGTCGTCATTGATATTTTACAATAGTAATCTAAACCTTCTAATTTCATAATTCCATGTTGAAAAGGTGAAAACTCACGCAATCGAGTGAAAATCGATGCGCACAACGTGTTGTCATTGATATTTAACAATAGTAATCTAAGCCTTCTAATTTCATAATTCCATGTTGAAAAGGTAAATCATCATGAAATCGATTGAAAATGGACGCGCACTACGTGTCGTCATTGATATTAAACAATTGTAATCTAAGCCTTCTAATTTCATAGTTCACAGTTGAAAAGGTGAAAACTCACGAAATCGAGTGATATCGGACGCGCACTACGTGTCGTCATTGATATTCAACAATAGTAATCTAAACCTTCTAATTTCATAATTCCATGTTGAAAAGGTAAAACATCACAAAATCAAGTTAAAATCGCTGTGCATAACGTGGTTTCATTGATATCTAAAAGTTCTAACCTCATAATTCAAGGTAAAACATGATTTCGAGTGAAAATCGACGCGCACAACGTGTCGTCATAGATATTCAACAATAGTAATATAAACCTGAAAATGGACGCGCACTACGTGTCGTCATTGATACTTAACAATAGTAATCTACACCCTCAAACCTCATAATTCCATGTTGAAAAGGTAAAACATCACGAAATCAAGTGAAAATGGACGCGCACTACGTGTCGTCATTTTAATGTCTACTTCTAAACTCATAATTCCACATCATTACGTTTTACCTTTACGTTTTCCATTATGTGGAATTATGAGATTAGAAGTAGACATTTGTTAAGTATAAATCGAGTGAAAATGGACGCGGACTACGTGTCGTCATTGATATTTAACAATTGTAATCTAAGCACGGAATTATGAAATTAGAAAATTTCATAATTCCGTGTTGAAAAGGTGAAAACTCACGAAATCGAGTGAAAATCGATGCGCACAACGTGTTGTCATTGATATTTAACAATAGTAATCTAAGCCTTCTAATTTCATAATTCCATGTTGAAAAGGTAAATCATCATGAAATCGAGTGAAAATGGACGCGCACTACGTGTCGTCATTGATATTAAACAATTATAATCTAAGCCTTCTAATTTCATAATTCCAGGTTGAAAAGGTGAAAACTCACGAAATCGAGTGATATCGGACGCGCACTACGTGTCGTCATTGATATTCAACAATAGTAATTTAAACCTTCTAATTTCATAATTCCATGTTGAAAAGGTGAAAACTCACGAAATCGAGTGAAAATCGATGCGCACAACGTGTCGTCATTGATACTTAACAATAGTAATCTACACCCTCAAACCTCATAATTCCATGTTGAAAAGGTAAAACATCACGAAATCAAGTGAAAATGGACGCGCACTACGTGTCGTCATTGATACTTAACAAATGTCTACTTCTAAACTCATAATTCCACATCATTATGTTTTACCTTTACGTTTTCCATTATGTGGAATTATGAGATTAGAAGTAGACATTTGTTAAGTATCAATCGAGTGAAAATGGACGCGGACTACGTGTCGTCATTGATATTTAACAATTGTAATCTAAGCACGGAATTATGAAATTAGAAAATTTCATAATTCCGTGTTGAAAAGGTGAAAACTCACGAAATCGAGTGAAAATCGATGCGCACAACGTGTTGTCATTGATATTTAACAATAGTAATCTAAGCCTTCTAATTTCATAATTCCATGTTGAAAAGGTAAATCATCATGAAATCGAGTGAAAATGGACGCGCACTACGTGTCGTCATTGATATTAAACAATTGTTAGCTAAGCCTTCTAATTTCATAATTCCAGGTTGAAAAGGTGAAAACTCACGAAATCGAGTGATATCGGACGCGCACTACGTGTCGTCATTGATATTCAACAATAGTAATCTAAACCTTCTAATTTCATAATTCCATGTTGAAAAGGTAAAACATCACAAAATCAAGTTAAAATCGCTGCGCACTACGTGTCGTCATTGATATTTAACAATAGTAATCTAAACCTTCTAATTTCATAATTCCATGTTGAAAAGGTAAAACATCACAAAATCAAGTTAAAATCGCTGCGCATAACGTGGTTTCATTGATATCTAAAAGTTCTAACCTCATAATTCAAGGTAAAACATGATTTCGAGTGAAAATCGACGCGCACAACGTGTCGTCATTGATATTCAACAATAGTAATATAAACCTGAAAATGGACGCGCACTACGTGTCGTCATTGATACTTAACAATAGTAATCTACACCCTCAAACCTCATAATTCCATGTTGAAAAGGTAAAACATCACGAAATCAAGTGAAAATAGACGCGCACTACGTGTCGTCATTGATACTTAACAAATGTCTACTTCTAAACTCATAATTCCACATCATTATGTTTTACCTTTACGTTTTCCATTATGTGGAATTATGAGATTAGAAGTAGACATTTGTTAAGTATAAATCGAGTGAAAATGGACGCGGACTACGTGTCGTCATTGATATTTAACAATTGTAATCTAAGCACGGAATTATGAAATTAGAAAATTTCATAATTCCGTGTTGAAAAGGTGAAAACTCACGAAATCGAGTGAAAATCGATGCGCACAACGTGTTGTCATTGATATTTTACAATAGTAATCTAAACCTTCTAATTTCATAATTCCATGTTGAAAAGGTGAAAACTCACGAAATCGAGTGATATCGGACGCGCACTACGTGTCGTCATTGATATTTTACAATAGTAATCCAAACCTTCTAATTTCATAATTCCATGTTGAAAAGGTGAAAACTCACGAAATCGAGTGAAAATCGATGCGCACAACGTGTCGTCATTGATATTAAACAATTGTAATCTAAGCCTTCTAATTTCATAATTACAGGTTGAAAAGGTGAAAACTCACGAAAGCGAGTGATATCGGACGCGCACTACGTGTCGTCATTGATATTTTACAATAGTAATCTAAACCTTCTAATTTCATAATTCCATGTTGAAAAGGTGAAAACTCACGAAATCGAGTGATATTTTACAATTGTAATCTAAGCACGGAATTATGAAATTAGAAAATTTCATAATTCCGTGTTGAAAAGGTGAAAACTCACGCAATCGAGTGAAAATCGATGCGCACAACGTGTTGTCATTGATATTTAACAATAGTAATCTAAGCCTTCTAATTTCATAATTCCATGTTGAAAAGGTAAATCATCATGAAATCGAGTGAAAATGGACGCGCACTACGTGTCGTCATTGATATTAAACAATTGTTAGCTAAGCCTTCTAATTTCATAATTCCAGGTTGAAAAGGTGAAAACTCACGAAATCGAGTGATATCGGACGCGCACTACGTGTCGTCATTGATATTTTACAATAGTAATCTAAACCTTCTAATTTCATAATTCCATGTTGAAAAGGTGAAAACTCACGAAATCGAGTGATATACGACGCGCACTACGTGTCGTCATTGATATTCAACAATAGTAATATAAACCTGAACATAGACGCGCACTACGTGTCGTCATTGATACTTAACAATTGATATTTAACAATTGTTATCTAAGCACGGAATTATGAAATTAGAAAATTTCATAATTCCGTGTTGAAAAGGTGAAAACTCACGAAATCGAGTGAAAATCGATGCGCACAACGTGTTGTCATTGATATTTAACAATAGTTATCTAAGCCTTCTAATTTCATAATTCCATGTTGAAAAGGTGAAAACTCACGAAATCGAGTGATATCGGACGCGCACTACGTGTCGTCATTGATATTAAACAATAGTAATCTAAGCCTTCTAATTTCATAATTCCATGTTGAAAAGGTAAAACATCACAAAATCAAGTTAAAATCGCTGCGCATAACGTGGTTTCATTGTGGTTTTGTTCTAACCTCATAATTCAAGGTAAAACATGATTTCGAGTGAAAATCGACGCGCACAACGTGTCGTCATTGATATTCAACAATAGTAATATAAACCTGAAAATGGACGCGCACTACGTGTCGTCATTGATACTTAACAATAGTAATCTACACCCTCAAACCTCATAATTCCATGTTGAAAAGGTAAAACATCACGAAATCAAGTGAAAATAGACGCGCACTACGTGTCGTCATTGATACTTAACAAATGTCTACTTCTAAACTCATAATTCCACATCATTATGTTTTACCTTTACGTTTTCCATTATGTGGAATTATGAGATTAGAAGTAGACATTTGTTAAGTATAAATCGAGTGAAAATGGACGCGGACTACGTGTCGTCATTGATATTTAACAATTGTAATCTAAGCACGGAATTATGAAATTAGAAAATTTCATAATTCCGTGTTGAAAAGGTGAAAACTCACGAAATCGAGTGAAAATCGATGCGCACAACGTGTTGTCATTGATATTTAACAATAGTAATCTAAGCCTTTACAATTTCATGAGTTTTCACCTTTTCATAATTGAAATCGAGTGAAAATCGATGCGCACAACGTGTTGTCATTGATATTTAACAATAGTAATCTAAGCCTTCTAATTTCATAATTCCATGATGAAAAGGTAAATCATCATGAAATCGAGTGAAAATGGACGCGCACTACGTGTCGTCATTGATATTAAACAATTGTAATCTAAGCCTTCTAATTTCATAATTCCAGGTTGAAAAGGTGAAAACTCACGAAATCGAGTGATATCGGACGCGCACTACGTGTCGTAATTGATATTCAACAATAGTAATATAAACCTGAAAATAGACGCGCACTACGTGTCGTCATTGATACTTAACAATTGATACTTAACAATTCATATTTAACAATTGTAATTATGAATTATGAAATTAGAAAATTTCATAATTCCGTGTTGAAAAGGTGAAAACTCACGAAATCGAGTGAAAATCGATGCGCACAACGTGTTGTCATTGATATTTAACAATAGTAATCTAAGCCTTCTAATTTCATAATTCCATGTTGAAAAGGTAAATCATCATGAAATCGAGTGAAAATGGACGCGCACTACGTGTCGTCATTGATATTTAACAATAGTAATCTAACCCTTCTAATTTCATAATTCCAGGTTGAAAAGGTGAAAACTCACGAAATCGAGTGATATCGGACGCGCACTACGTGTCGTCATTGATATTTTACAATAGTAATCTAAGCCTTCTAATTTCATAATTCCAGGTTGAAAAGGTGAAAACTCACGAAATCGAGTGATATCGGACGCGCACTACGTGTCGTAATTGATATTCAACAATAGTAATATAAACCTGAAAATAGACGCGCACTACGTGTCGTCATTGATACTTAACAATTGATATTTAACAATAGTAATCTAAGCACGGAATTATGAAATTAGAAAATTTCATAATTCCGTGTTGAAAAGGTGAAAACTCACGAAATCGAGTGAAAATCGATGCGCACAACGTGTTGTCATTGATATTTAACAATAGTAATCTAAGCCTTTCCATGTTGAAAAGGTGAAAACTCACGAAATCGAGTGATATCGGACGCGCACTACGTGTCGTCATTGATATTTTACAATAGTAATCCAAACCTTCTAATTTCATAATTCCATGTTGAAAAGGTGAAAACTCACGAAATCGAGTGAAAATCGATGCGCACAACGTGTTGTCATTGATATTTAACAATAGTTATAAACCTGAAAATGGACATTGATATTTAACAATAGTTATAAACCTGAAAATGGACGCGCACTACGTGTCGTCATTGATTCATTAACAATAGTAATCTACACCCTCAAACCTCATAATTCCATGTTGAAAAGGTAAAACATCACGAAATCAAGTGAAAATGGACGCGTCGTCATTGATACTTAACAAATGTCTACTTCTAAACTCATAATTCAACATCATTATGTTTTACCTTTACGTTTTCCATTATGTAAAATTATAAGATTAGAAGTAGACATTTGTTAAGTATCAATCGAATGAAAATGGACGCGGACTACGTGTCGTCATTGATATTTAACAATTGTAATCTAAGCACGGAATTATGAAATTAGAAAATTTCATAATTCCGTGTTGAAAAGGTGAAAACTCACGAAATCGAGTGAAAATCGATGCGCACAACGTGTTGTCATTGATATTTTACAATAGTAATCTAAACCTTCTAATTTCATAATTCCATGTTGAAAAGGTAAAAACTCACGAAATCGAGTGATATCGGACGCGCACTACGGTCGTCATTGATATTCAACAATAGTAATATAAACCTGAAAATAGACGCGCACTACGTGTCGTCATTGATACTTAACAATTGATACTTAACAATTGATATTTAACAATTGTAATTATGAAATGAAATTAGAAAATTTCATAATTCCGTGTTGAAAAGGTGAAAACTCACGAAATCGAGTGAAAATCGATGCGCACAACGTGTTGTCATTGATATTTAACAATTGTTATCTAAGCCTTCTAATTTCATAAATCCAGGTTGAAAAGGTGAAAACTCACGAAATCGAGTGATATCGATGCGCACAACGTGTTGTCATTGATATTAAACAATAGTAATCTAAGGCTTCTAATTTCATAATTACAGGTTGAAAAGGTGAAAACTCACGAAATCGAGTGATATCGGACGCGCACTACGTGTCGTAATTGATATTCAACAATAGTAATATAAACCTGAAAATAGACGCGCACTACGTGTCGTCATTGATACTTAACAATTGATACTTAACAATTCATATTTAACAATTGTAATTATGAATTATGAAATTAGAAAATTTCATAATTCCGTGTTGAAATGGTGAAAACTCACGAAATCGAGTGAAAATCGATGCGCACAACGTGTTGTCATTGATATTTAACAATAGTAATCTAAGCCTTCTAATTTCATAATTCCATGTTGAAAAGGTGAAAACTCACGAAATCGAGTGATATCGGACGCGCACTACGTGTCGTCATTGATATTTTACAATAGTAATCCAAACCTTCTAATTTCATAATTCCATGTTGAAAAAGTGAAAACTCACGAAATCGAGTGATATCGGACGCGCACTACGTGTCGTCATTGATATTTTACAATAGTAATCTAAACCTTCTAATTTCATAATTCCATGTTGAAAAGGTGAAAACTCACGAAATCGAGTGATATTTAACAACTGTAATCTAAGCACGGAATTATGAAATTAGAAAATTTCATAATTCCGTGTTGAAAAGGTGAAAACTCACGAAATCGAGTGAAAATCGATGCGCACAACGTGTTGTCATTGATATTTAACAATAGTAATCTAAGCCTTCTAATTTCATAATTCCATGTTGAAAAGGTAAATCATCATGAAATCGAGTGAAAATGGACGCGCACTACGTGTCGTCATTGATATTAAACAATTGTTATCTAAGCCTTCTAATTTCATAATTCCAGGTTGAAAAGGTGAAAACTCACGAAATCGAGTGATATCGGACGCGCACTACGTGTCGTCATTGATATTCAACAATAGTAATCTAAACCTTCTAATTTCATAATTCCATGTTGAAAAGGTGAAAACTCACGAAATCGAGTGATATCGGACGCGCACTACGTGTCGTAATTGATATTCAACAATAGTAATATAAACCTGAAAATAGACGCGCACTACGTGTCGTCATTGATACTTAACAATTGATATTTAACAATTGTAATCTAAGCACGGAATTATGAAATTAGAAAATTTCATAATTCCGTGTTGAAAAGGTGAAAACTCACGAAATCGAGTGAAAATCGATGCGCACAACGTGTTGTCATTGATATTTAACAATAGTAATCTAAGCCTTCTAATTTCATAATTCCATGTTGAAAAGGTAAATCATCATGAAATCGAGTGAAAATGGACGCGCACTACGTGTCGTCATTGATATTTAACAATAGTAATCTAAGCCTTCTAATTTCATAATTCCGTGTTGAAAAGGTGAAAACTCACGAAATCGAGTGAAAATCGATGCGCACAACGTGTTGTCATTGATATTTTACAATAGTAATCTAAACCTTCTAATTTCATAATTCCATGTTGAAAAGGTAAAAACTCACGAAATCGAGTGATATCGGACGCGCACTACGGTCGTCATTGATATTCAACAATAGTAATATAAACCTGAAAATAGACGCGCACTACGTGTCGTCATTGATACTTAACAATTGATACTTAACAATTGATATTTAACAATTGTAATTATGAAATGAAATTAGAAAATTTCATAATTCCGTGTTGAAAAGGTGAAAACTCACGAAATCGAGTGAAAATCGATGCGCACAACGTGTTGTCATTGATATTTAACAATTGTTATCTAAGCCTTCTAATTTCATAAATCCAGGTTGAAAAGGTGAAAACTCACGAAATCGAGTCATATCGGACGCGCACTACGTGTCGTCATTGATATTTTACAATAGTAATCTAAACCTTCTAATTTCATAATTCCAGTTGAAAAGGTGAAAACTCACGAAATCGAGTGATATCGATGCGCACAACGTGTTGTCATTGATATTAAACAATAGTAATCTAAGCCTTCTAATTTCATAATTACAGGTTGAAAAGGTGAAAACTCACGAAATCGAGTGATATCGGACGCGCACTACGTGTCGTAATTGATATTCAACAATAGTAATATAAACCTGAAAATAGACGCGCACTACGTGTCGTCATTGATACTTAACAATTGATACTTAACAATTCATATTTAACAATTGTAATTATGAATTATGAAATTAGAAAATTTCATAATTCCGTGTTGAAATGGTGAAAACTCACGAAATCGAGTGAAAATCGATGCGCACAACGTGTTGTCATTGATATTTAACAATAGTAATCTAAGCCTTCTAATTTCATAATTCCATGTTGAAAAGGTGAAAACTCACGAAATCGAGTGATATCGGACGCGCACTACGTGTCGTCATTGATATTTTACAATAGTAATCCAAACCTTCTAATTTCATAATTCCATGTTGAAAAAGTGAAAACTCACGAAATCGAGTGATATCGGACGCGCACTACGTGTCGTCATTGATATTTTACAATAGTAATCTAAACCTTCTAATTTCATAATTCCATGTTGAAAAGGTGAAAACTCACGAAATCGAGTGATATTTAACAACTGTAATCTAAGCACGGAATTATGAAATTAGAAAATTTCATAATTCCGTGTTGAAAAGGTGAAAACTCACGAAATCGAGTGAAAATCGATGCGCACAACGTGTTGTCATTGATATTTAACAATAGTAATCTAAGCCTTCTAATTTCATAATTCCATGTTGAAAAGGTAAATCATCATGAAATCGAGTGAAAATGGACGCGCACTACGTGTCGTCATTGATATTAAACAATTGTTATCTAAGCCTTCTAATTTCATAATTCCAGGTTGAAAAGGTGAAAACTCACGAAATCGAGTGATATCGGACGCGCACTACGTGTCGTCATTGATATTCAACAATAGTAATCTAAACCTTCTAATTTCATAATTCCATGTTGAAAAGGTGAAAACTCACGAAATCGAGTGATATCGGACGCGCACTACGTGTCGTAATTGATATTCAACAATAGTAATATAAACCTGAAAATAGACGCGCACTACGTGTCGTCATTGATACTTAACAATTGATATTTAACAATTGTAATCTAAGCACGGAATTATGAAATTAGAAAATTTCATAATTCCGTGTTGAAAAGGTGAAAACTCACGAAATCGAGTGAAAATCGATGCGCACAACGTGTTGTCATTGATATTTAACAATAGTAATCTAAGCCTTCTAATTTCATAATTCCATGTTGAAAAGGTAAATCATCATGAAATCGAGTGAAAATGGACGCGCACTACGTGTCGTCATTGATATTTAACAATAGTAATCTAAGCCTTCTAATTTCATAATTCCGTGTTGAAAAGGTGAAAACTCACGAAATCGAGTGAAAATCGATGCGCACAACGTGTTGTCATTGATATTTAACAATAGTAATCTAAGCCTTTCCATGTTGAAAAGGTGAAAACTCACGAAATCGAGTGATATCGGACGCGCACTACGTGTCGTCATTGATATTTTACAATAGTAATCCAAACCTTCTAATTTCATAATTCCATGTTGAAAAGGTGAAAACTCACGAAATCGAGTGATAACAATTGTAATCTAAGCACGGAATTATGAAATTAGAAAATTTCATAATTCCGTGTTGAAAAGGTGAAAACTCACGCAATCGAGTGAAAATCGATGCGCACAACGTGTTGTCATTGATATTTAACAATAGTAATCTAAGCCTTCTAATTTCATAATTCCATGTTGAAAAGGTAAATCATCATGAAATCGAGTGAACATGGACGCGCACTACGTGTCGTCATTGATATTAAACAATTGTAATCCAAACCTTCTAATTTCATAATTCCATGTTGAAAAGGTGAAAACTCACGAAATCGAGTGATATCGGACGCGCACTACGTGTCGTCATTGATACTTAACAATAGTAATCTACACCCTCAAACCTCATAATTCCATGTTGAAAAGGTAAAACATCACGAAATCAAGTGAAAATGGACGCGCACTACGTGTCGTCATTGATACTTAACAAATGTCTACTTCTAAACTCATAATTCTACATCATTATGTTTTACCTTTACGTTTTCCATTATGTGGAATTATGAGATTAGAAGTAGACATTTGTTAAGTATCAATCGAGTGAAAATGGACGCGGACTACGTGTCGTTATTGATATTTAACAATTGTAATCTAAGCACGGAATTATGAAATTAGAAAATTTCATAATTCCTAGTTGAAAAGGTGAAAACTCACGCAATCGAGTGAAAATCGATGCGCACAACGTGTTGTCATTGATATTTAACAATAGTAATCTAAGCCTTCTTATTTCATAATTCCATGTTGAAAAGGTAAATCATCATGAAATCGAGTGAAAATGGACGCGCACTACGTGTCGTCATTGATATTAAACAATTGTAATCCAAACCTTCTAATTTCATAATTCCATGTTGAAAAGGTGAAAACTCACGAAATCGAGTGATATCGGACGCGCACTACGTGTCGTCATTGATACTTAACAATAGTAATCTACACCCTCAAACCTCATAATTCCATGTTGAAAAGGTAAAACATCACGAAATCAAGTGAAAATGGACGCGCACTACGTGTCGTCATTGATACTTAACAAATGTCTACTTCTAAACTCATAATTCTACATCATTATGTTTTACCTTTACGTTTTCCATTATGTGGAATTATGAGATTAGAAGTAGACATTTGTTAAGTATCAATCGAGTGAAAATGGACGCGGACTACGTGTCGTTATTGATATTTAACAATTGTAATCTAAGCACGGAATTATGAAATTAGAAAATTTCATAATTCCGTGTTGAAAAGGTGAAAACTCACGAAATCGAGTGAAAATCGATGCGCACAACGTGTTGTCATTGGTATTTAACAATAGTAATCTAAGCCTTCTAATTTCATAATTCCATGTTGAAAAGGTGAAAACTCACGAAATCGAGTAAAAATCGATGCGCACAACGTGTTGTCATTGATATTTAACAATAGTAATCTAAGCCTTCTAATTTCATAATTCCATGTTGAAAAGGTGAAAACTCACGAAATCGAGTGATATCGGACGCGCACTACGTGTCGTCATTGATATTTTACAATAGTAATCCAAACCTTCTAATTTCATAATTCCATGTTGAAAAGGTGAAAACTCACGAAATCGAGTGAAAATCGATGCGCACAACGTGTTGTCATTGATATTTAACAATAGTAATCTAAGCCTTCTAATTTCATAATTCCATGTTGAAAAGGTAAATCATCATGAAATCGAGTGAAAATGGACGCGCACTACGTGTCGTCATTGATATTTTACAATAGTAATCTAAGCCTTCTAATTTCATAATTCCAGGTTGAAAATGTGAAAACTCACGAAATCAAGTGATATCGGACGCGCACTACGTGTCGTAATTGATATTCAACAATAGTAATATAAACCTGAAAATAGACGCGCACTACGTGTCGTCATTGATACTTAACAATTGATATTTAACAATTGTAATCTAAGCACGGAATTATGAAATTAGAAAATTTCATAATTCCGTGTTGAAAAGGTGAAAACTCACGAAATCGAGTGAAAATCGATGCGCACAACGTGTTGTCATTGATATTTAACAATAGTAATCTAAGCCTTTCCATGTTGAAAAGGTGAAAACTCACGAAATCGAGTGATATCTGACGCGCACTACGTGTCGTCATTGATATTTTACAATAGTAATCCAAACCTTCTAATTTCATAATTCCATGTTGAAAAGGTGAAAACTCACGAAATCGAGTGATAACAATTGTAATCTAAGCACGGAATTATGAAATTAGAAAATTTCATAATTCCGTGTTGAAAAGGTGAAAACTCACGAAATCGAGTGAAAATCGATGCGCACAACGTGTTGTCATTGATATTTTACAATAGTAATCTAAACCTTCTAATTTCATAATTCCATGTTGAAAAGGTAAAAACTCACGAAATCGAGTGATATCGGACGCGCACTACGGTCGTCATTGATATTCAACAATAGTAATATAAACCTGAAAATAGACGCGCACTACGTGTCGTCATTGATACTTAACAATTGATACTTAACAATTGATATTTAACAATTGTAATTATGAAATGAAATTAGAAAATTTCATAATTCCGTGTTGAAAAGGTGAAAACTCACGAAATCGAGTCATATCGGACGCGCACTACGTGTCGTCATTGATATTTTACAATAGTAATCCAAACCTTCTAATTTCATAATTCCATGTTGAAAAGGTGAAAACTCACGAAATCGAGTGAAAATCGATGCGCACAACGTGTCGTCATTGATATTAAACAATTGTAAACTAAGCCTTCTAATTTCATAATTACAGGTTGAAAAGGTGAAAACTCACGAAATCGAGTGATATCGGACGCGCACTACGTGTCGTCATTGATATTTTACAATAGTAATCTAAACCTTCTAATTTCATAATTCCATGTTGAAAAGGTGAAAACTCACGAAATCGAGTGATATTTTACAATTGTAATCTAAGCACGGAATTATGAAATTAGAAAATTTCATAATTCCGTGTTGAAAAGGTGAAAACTCACGCAATCGAGTGAAAATCGATGCGCACAACGTGTTGTCATTGATATTTAACAATAGTAATCTAAGCCTTCTAATTTCATAATTCCATGTTGAAAAGGTAAATCATCACGAAATCGAGTGATATCGGACGCGCACTACGTGTCGTCATTGATATTCAACAATAGTAATCTAAACCTTCTAATTTCATAATTCCATGTTGAAAAGGTAAAACATCACAAAATCAAGTTAAAATCGCTGCGCACTACGTGTCGTCATTGATATTTAACAATAGTAATCTAAACCTTCTAATTTCATAATTCCATGTTGAAAAGGTAAAACATCACAAAATCAAGTTAAAATCGCTGCGCATAACGTGGTTTCATTGATATCTAAAAGTTCTAACCTCATAATTCAAGGTAAAACATGATTTCGAGTGAAAATCGACGCGCACAACGTGTCGTCATTGATATTCAACAATAGTAATATAAACCTGAAAATGGACGCGCACTACGTGTCGTCATTGATACTTAACAATAGTAATCTACACCCTCAAACCTCATAATTCCATGTTGAAAAGGTAAAACATCACGAAATCAAGTGAAAATAGACGCGCACTACGTGTCGTCATTGATACTTAACAAATGTCTACTTCTAAACTCATAATTCCACATCATTATGTTTTACCTTTACGTTTTCCATTATGTGGAATTATGAGATTAGAAGTAGACATTTGTTAAGTATAAATCGAGTGAAAATGGACGCGGACTACGTGTCGTCATTGATATTTAACAATTGTAATCTAAGCACGGAATTATGAAATTAGAAAATTTCATAATTCCGTGTTGAAAAGGTGAAAACTCACGAAATCGAGTGAAAATCGATGCGCACAACGTGTTGTCATTGATATTTAACAATAGTAATCTAAGCCTTCTAATTTCATAATTCCATGTTGAAAAGGTAAATCATCATGAAATCGAGTGAAAATGGACGCGCACTACGTGTCGTCATTGATATTTAACAATAGTAATCTAAGCCTTCTAATTTCATAATTCCGTGTTGAAAAGGTGAAAACTCACGAAATCGAGTGAAAATCGATGCGCACAACGTGTTGTCATTGATATTTAACAATAGTAATCTAAGCCTTTCCATGTTGAAAAGGTGAAAACTCACGAAATCGAGTGATATCGGACGCGCACTACGTGTCGTCATTGATATTTTACAATAGTAATCCAAACCTTCTAATTTCATAATTCCATGTTGAAAAGGTGAAAACTCACGAAATCGAGTGATAACAATTGTAATCTAAGCACGGAATTATGAAATTAGAAAATTTCATAATTCCGTGTTGAAAAGGTGAAAACTCACGCAATCGAGTGAAAATCGATGCGCACAACGTGTTGTCATTGATATTTAACAATAGTAATCTAAGCCTTCTAATTTCATAATTCCATGTTGAAAAGGTAAATCATCATGAAATCGAGTGAAAATGGACGCGCACTACGTGTCGTCATTGATATTAAACAATTGTAATCCAAACCTTCTAATTTCATAATTCCATGTTGAAAAGGTGAAAACTCACGAAATCGAGTGATATCGGACGCGCACTACGTGTCGTCATTGATACTTAACAATAGTAATCTACACCCTCAAACCTCATAATTCCATGTTGAAAAGGTAAAACATCACGAAATCAAGTGAAAATGGACGCGCACTACGTGTTGTCATTGATACTTAACAAATGTCTACTTCTAAACTCATAATTCTACATCATTATGTTTTACCTTTACGTTTTCCATTATGTGGAATTATGAGATTAGAAGTAGACATTTGTTAAGTATAAATCGAGTGAAAATGGACGCGGACTACGTGTCGTCATTGATATTTAACAATTGTAATCTAAGCACGGAATTATGAAATTAGAAAATTTCATAATTCCGTGTTGAAAAGGTGAAAACTCACGAAATCGAGTGAAAATCGATGCGCACAACGTGTTGTCATTGATATTTAACAATTGTTATCTAAGCCTTCTAATTTCATAATTCCAGGTTGAAAAGGTGAAAACTCACGAAATCGAGTCATATCGGACGCGCACTACGTGTCGTAATTGATATTCAACAATAGTAATATAAACCTGAAAATAGACGCGCACTACGTGTCGTCATTGATACTTAACAATTGATACTTAACAATTCATATTTAACAAGTGTAATTATGAATTATGAAATTAGAAAATTTCATAATTCCGTGTTGAAAAGGTGAAAACTCACGAAATCGAGTGAAAATCGATGCGCACAACGTGTTGTCATTGATATTTAACAATAGTAATCTAAGCCTTCTAATTTCATAATTCCATGTTGAAAAGGTGAAAACTCACGAAATCGAGTGATATCGGACGCGCACTACGTGTCGTCATTGATATTTTACAATAGTAATCCAAACCTTCTAATTTCATAATTCCATGTTGAAAAGGTGAAAACTCACGAAATCGAGTGATATTTTACAATTGTAATCTAAGCACGGAATTATGAAATTAGAAAATTTCATAATTCCGTGTTGAAAAGGTGAAAACTCACGCAATCGAGTGAAAATCGATGCGCACAACGTGTTGTCATTGATATTTAACAATAGTAATCTAAGCCTTCTAATTTCATAATTCCATGTTGAAAAGGTAAATCATCACGAAATCGAGTGATATCGGACGCGCACTACGTGTCGTCATTGATATTCAACAATAATAATCTAAACCTTCTAATTTCATAATTCCATGTTGAAAAGGTAAAACATCACAAAATCAAGTTAAAATCGCTGCGCATAACGTGGTTTCATTGATATCTAAAAGTTCTAACCTCATAATTCAAGGTAAAACATGATTTCGAGTGAAAATCGACGCGATCAACGTGTCGTCATTGATATTCAACAATAGTAATATAAACCTGAAAATGGACGCGCACTACGTGTCGTCATTGATACTTAACAATAGTAATCTACACCCTCAAACCTCATAATTCCATGTTGAAAAGGTAAAACATCACGAAATCAAGTGAAAATAGACGCGCACTACGTGTCGTCATTGATACTTAACAAATGTCTACTTCTAAACTCATAATTCCACATCATTATGTTTTACCTTTACGTTTTCCATTATGTGGAATTATGAGATTAGAAGTAGACATTTGTTAAGTATAAATCGAGTGAAAATGGACGCGGACTACGTGTCGTCATTGATATTTAACAATTGTAATCTAAGCACGGAATTATGAAATTAGAAAATTTCATAATTCCGTGTTGAAAAGTTCACCTTTTCAACACGAAATCGAGTGAAAATCGATGCGCACAACGTGTTGTCATTGATATTTAACAATAGTAATCTAAGCCTTCTAATTTCATAATTCCATGTTGAAAAGGTAAATCATCATGAAATCGAGTGAAAATGGACGCGCACTACGTGTCGTCATTGATATTTAACAATAGTAATCTAAGCCTTCTAATTTCATAATTCCATGTTGAAAAGGTAAATCATCACGAAATCGAGTGAAAATCGATGCGCACAACGTGTTGTCATTGATATTTAACAATAGTAATCTAAGCCTTTCCATGTTGAAAAGGTGAAAACTCACGAAATCGAGTGATATCGGACGCGCACTACGTGTCGTCATTGATATTTTACAATAGTAATCCAAACCTTCTAATTTCATAATTCCATGTTGAAAAGGTGAAAACTCACGAAATCGAGTGATAACAATTGTAATCTAAGCACGGAATTATGAAATTAGAAAATTTCATAATTCCGTGTTGAAAAGGTGAAAACTCACGCAATCGAGTGAAAATCGATGCGCACAACGTGTTGTCATTGATATTTAACAATAGTAATCTAAGCCTTCTAATTTCATAATTCCATGTTGAAAAGGTAAATCATCATGAAATCGAGTGAAAATGGACGCGCACTACGTGTCGTCATTGATATTAAACAATTGTAATCCAAACCTTCTAATTTCATAATTCCATGTTGAAAAGGTGAAAACTCACGAAATCGAGTGATATCGGACGCGCACTACGTGTCGTCATTGATATTCAACAATAGTAATCTAAACCTTCTAATTTCATAATTCCATGTTGAAAAGGTGAAAACTCACGAAATCGAGTGAAAATCGATGCGCACAACGTGTCGTCATTGATATTAAACAATTGTAATCTAAGCCTTCTAATTTCATAATTCCAGGTTGAAAAGGTGAAAACTCACGAAATCGAGTGATATCGGACGCGCACTACGTATCGTCATTGATATTTTACAATAGTAATCTAAACCTTCTAATTTCATAATTCAATGTTGAAAAGGTGAAAACTCACGAAATCGAGTGATATTTAACAACTGTAATCTAAGCACGGAATTATGAAATTAGAAAATTTCATAATTCCATGTTGAAAAGGTGAAAACTCACGAAATCGAGTGAAAATCGATGCGCACAACGTGTTGTCATTGATATTTAACAATAGTAATCTAAGCCTTCTAATTTCATAATTCCATGTTGAAAAGGTAAATCATCATGAAATCGAGTGAAAATGGACGCGCACTACGTGTCGTCATTGATACTTAACAATTGATATTTAACAATTGTAATCTAAGCACGGAATTATGAAATTAGAAAATTTCATAATTCCATGTTGAAAAGGTAAATCATCATGAAATCGAGTGAAAATGGACGCGCACTACGTGTCGTCATTGATATTAAACAATTGTAATCTAAGCCTTCTAATTTCATAATTCCAGGTTGAAAAGGTGAAAACTCACGAAATCGAGTGATATCGGACGCGCACTACGTGTCGTCATTGATATTTTACAATAGTAATCTAAACCTTCTAATTTCATAATTCCATGTTGAAAAGGTGAAAACTCACGCAATCGAGTGAAAATCGATGCGCACAACGTGTTGTCATTGATATTTAACAATAGTAATCTAAGCCTTCTAATTTCATAATTCCATGTTGAAAAGGTAAATCATCATGAAATCGAGTGAAAATGGACGCGCACTACGTGTCGTCATTGATATTAAACAATTGTAATCTAAGCCTTCTAATTTCATAATTCACAGTTGAAAAGGTGAAAACTCACGAAATCGAGTGATATCGGACGCGCACTACGTGTCGTCATTGATATTCAACAATAGTAATCTGAACCTTCTAATTTCATAATTCCATGTTGAAAAGGTAAAACATCACAAAATCAAGTTAAAATCGCTGTGCATAACGTGGTTTCATTGATATCTAAAAGTTCTAACCTCATAATTCAAGGTAAAACATGATTTCGAGTGAAAATCGACGCGCACAACGTGTCGTCATAGATATTCAACAATAGTAATATAAACCTGAAAATGGACGCGCACTACGTGTCGTCATTGATACTTAACAATAGTAATCTACACCCTCAAACCTCATAATTCCTTGTTGAAAAGGTAAAACATCACGAAATCAAGTGAAAATGGACGCGCACTACGTGTCGTCATTGATACTTAACAAATGTCTACTTCTAAACTCATAATTCCACATCATTATGTTTTACCTTTACGTTTTCCATTATGTGGAATTATGAGATTAGAAGTAGACATTTGTTAAGTATAAATCGAGTGAAAATGGACGCGGACTACGTGTCGTCATTGATATTTAACAATTGTAATCTAAGCCTTCTAATTTCATAATTCCATGTTGAAAAGGTAAATCATCATGAAATCGAGTGAAAATGGACGCGCACTACGTGTCGTCATTGATATTAAACAATTATAATCTAAGCCTTCTAATTTCATAATTCCAGGTTGAAAAGGTGAAAACTCACGAAATCGAGTGATATCGGACGCGCACTACGTGTCGTCATTGATATTCAACAATAGTAATTTAAACCTTCTAATTTCATAATTCCATGTTGAAAAGGTGAAAACTCACGAAATCGAGTGAAAATCGATGCGCACAACGTGTCGTCATTGATACTTAACAATAGTAATCTACACCCTCAAACCTCATAATTCCATGTTGAAAAGGTAAAACATCACGAAATCAAGTGAAAATGGACGCGCACTACGTGTCGTCATTGATACTTAACAAATGTCTACTTCTAAACTCATAATTCCACATCATTATGTTTTACCTTTACGTTTTCCATTATGTGGAATTATGAGATTAGAAGTAGACATTTGTTAAGTATCAATCGAGTGAAAATGGACGCGGACTACGTGTCGTCATTGATATTTAACAATTGTAATCTAAGCACGGAATTATGAAATTAGAAAATTTCATAATTCCGTGTTGAAAAGGTGAAAACTCACGAAATCGAGTGAAAATCGATGCCCACAACGTGTTGTCATTGGTATTTAACAATAGTAATCTAAGCCTTCTAATTTCATAATTCCATGTTGAAAAGGTAAATTATCATGAAATCGAGTGAAAATGGACGCGCACTAGGTGTCGTCATTGATATTAAACAATTATAATCTAAGCCTTCTAATTTCATAATTCCATGTTGAAAAGGTGAAAACTCACGAAATCGAGTGATATACGACGCGCACTACGTGTCGTCATTGATATTCAACAATAGTAATATAAACCTGAAAATAGACGCGCACTACGTGTCGTCATTGATACTTAACAATTGATATTTAACAATTGTAATCTAAGCACGGAATTATGAAATTAGAAAATTTCATAATTCCGTGTTGAAAAGGTGAAAACTCACGAAATCGAGTGAAAATCGATGCGCACAACGTGTTGTCATTGATATTTAACAATAGTTATCTAAGCCTTCTAATTTCATAATTCCATGTTGAAAAGGTAAATCATCATGAAATCAAGTGAAAATGGACGCGCACTACGTGTCGTCATTGATATTAAACAATTGTAATCTAAGCCTTCTAATTTCATAATTCCGTGTTGAAAAGGTGAAAACTCACGAAATCGAGTGATATCGGACGCGCACTACGGTGTCGTCATTGATATTCAACAATAGTAATCTAAACCTTCTAATTTCATAATTCCATGTTGAAAAGGTAAAAACTCACGAAATCGAGTGATATCGGACGCGCACTACGTGTCGTCATTGATATTCAACATGGTAATATAAACCTGAAAATATACGCGCACTACGTGTCGTCATTGATATTTAACAATTGATACTTAACAATTGATATTTAACAATTGTAATTATGAATTATGAAATTAGAAAATTTCATAATTCCGTGTTGAAAAGGTGAAAACTCACGAAATCGAGTGAAAATCGATGCGCACAACGTGTTGTCATTGATATTTAACAATAGTAATCTAAGCCTTCTAATTTCATAATTCCATGTTGAAAAGGTAAATCATCATGAAATCGAGTGAAAATGGACGCGCACTACGTGTCGTCATTGATATTAAACAATTGTAATCTAAGCCTTCTAATTTCATAATTCACAGTTGAAAAGGTGAAAACTCACGAAATCGAGTGATATCGGACGCGCACTACGTGTCGTCATTGATATTCAACAATAGTAATCTAAACCTTCTAATTTCATAATTCCATGTTGAAAAGGTAAAACATCACAAAATCAAGTTAAAATCGCTGTGCATAACGTGGTTTCATTGATATCTAAAAGTTCTAACCTCATAATTCAAGGTAAAACATGATTTCGAGTGAAAATCGACGCGCACAACGTGTCGTCATAGATATTCAACAATAGTAATATAAACCTGAAAATGGACGCGCACTACGTGTCGTCATTGATACTTAACAATAGTAATCTACACCCTCAAACCTCATAATTCCATGTTGAAAAGGTAAAACATCACGAAATCAAGTGAAAATGGACGCGCACTACGTGTCGTCATTGATACTTAACAAATGTCTACTTCTAAACTCATAATTCCACATCATTATGTTTTACCTTTACGTTTTCCATTATGTGGAATTATGAGATTAGAAGTAGACATTTGTTAAGTATAAATCGAGTGAAAATGGACGCGGACTACGTGTCGTCATTGATATTTAACAATTGTAATCTAAGCACGGAATTATGAAATTAGAAAATTTCATAATTCCGTGTTGAAAAGGTGAAAACTCACGAAATCGAGTGAAAATCGATGCGCACAACGTGTTGTCATTGATATTTAACAATAGTAATCTAAGCCTTCTAATTTCATAATTCCATGTTGAAAAGGTAAATCATCATGAAATCGAGTGAAAATGGACGCGCACTACGTGTCGTCATTGATATTAAACAATTATAATCTAAGCCTTCTAATTTCATAATTCCAGGTTGAAAAGGTGAAAACTCACGAAATCGAGTGATATCGGACGCGCACTACGTGTCGTCATTGATATTCAACAATAGTAATTTAAACCTTCTAATTTCATAATTCCATGTTGAAAAGGTGAAAACTCACGAAATCGAGTGAAAATCGATGCGCACAACGTGTCGTCATTGATACTTAACAATAGTAATCTACACCCTCAAACCTCATAATTCCATGTTGAAAAGGTAAAACATCACGAAATCAAGTGAAAATGGACGCGCACTACGTGTCGTCATTGATACTTAACAAATGTCTACTTCTAAACTCATAATTCCACATCATTATGTTTTACCTTTACGTTTTCCATTATGTGGAATTATGAGATTAGAAGTAGACATTTGTTAAGTATCAATCGAGTGAAAATGGACGCGGACTACGTGTCGTCATTGATATTTAACAATTGTAATCTAAGCACGGAATTATGAAATTAGAAAATTTCATAATTCCGTGTTGAAAAGGTGAAAACTCACGAAATCGAGTGAAAATCGATGCCCACAACGTGTTGTCATTGGTATTTAACAATAGTAATCTAAGCCTTCTAATTTCATAATTCCATGTTGAAAAGGTAAATTATCATGAAATCGAGTGAAAATGGACGCGCACTAGGTGTCGTCATTGATATTAAACAATTATAATCTAAGCCTTCTAATTTCATAATTCCATGTTGAAAAGGTGAAAACTCACGAAATCGAGTGATATACGACGCGCACTACGTGTCGTCATTGATATTCAACAATAGTAATATAAACCTGAAAATAGACGCGCACTACGTGTCGTCATTGATACTTAACAATTGATATTTAACAATTGTAATCTAAGCACGGAATTATGAAATTAGAAAATTTCATAATTCCGTGTTGAAAAGGTGAAAACTCACGAAATCGAGTGATATCGGACGCGCACTACGTGTCGTCATTGATATTCAACAATAGTAATATAAACCTGAACATAGACGCGCACTACGTGTCGTCATTGATACTTAACAATTGATATTTAACAATTGTTATCTAAGCACGGAATTATGAAATTAGAAAATTTCATAATTCCGTGTTGAAAAGGTGAAAACTCACGAAATCGAGTGAAAATCGATGCGCACAACGTGTTGTCATTGATATTTAACAATAGTTATCTAAGCCTTCTAATTTCATAATTCCATGTTGAAAAGGTAAATCATCATGAAATCGAGTGAAAATGGACGCGCACTACGTGTCGTCATTGATATTAAACAATTGTAATCTAAGCCTTCTAATTTCATAATTCCGTGTTGAAAAGGTGAAAACTCACGAAATCGAGTGATATCGGACGCGCACTACGGTGTCGTCATTGATATTCAACAATAGTAATCTAAACCTTCTAATTTCATAATTCCATGTTGAAAAGGTAAAAACTCACGAAATCGAGTGATATCGGACGCGCACTACGTGTCGTCATTGATATTCAACATGGTAATATAAACCTGAAAATATACGCGCACTACGTGTCGTCATTGATATTTAACAATTGATACTTAACAATTGATATTTAACAATTGTAATTATGAATTATGAAATTAGAAAATTTCATAATTCCGTGTTGAAAAGGTGAAAACTCACGAAATCGAGTGAAAATCGATGCGCACAACGTGTTGTCATTGATATTTAACAATAGTAATCTAAGCCTTCTAATTTCATAATTCCATGTTGAAAAGGTAAATCATCATGAAATCGAGTGAAAATGGACGCGCACTACGTGTCGTCATTGATATTAAACAATTGTAATCTAAGCCTTCTAATTTCATAATTCACAGTTGAAAAGGTGAAAACTCACGAAATCGAGTGATATCGGACGCGCACTACGTGTCGTCATTGATATTCAACAATAGTAATCTAAACCTTCTAATTTCATAATTCCATGTTGAAAAGGTAAAACATCACAAAATCAAGTTAAAATCGCTGTGCATAACGTGGTTTCATTGATATCTAAAAGTTCTAACCTCATAATTCAAGGTAAAACATGATTTCGAGTGAAAATCGACGCGCACAACGTGTCGTCATAGATATTCAACAATAGTAATATAAACCTGAAAATGGACGCGCACTACGTGTCGTCATTGATACTTAACAATAGTAATCTACACCCTCAAACCTCATAATTCCATGTTGAAAAGGTAAAACATCACGAAATCAAGTGAAAATGGACGCGCACTACGTGTCGTCATTGATACTTAACAAATGTCTACTTCTAAACTCATAATTCCACATCATTATGTTTTACCTTTACGTTTTCCATTATGTGGAATTATGAGATTAGAAGTAGACATTTGTTAAGTATAAATCGAGTGAAAATGGACGCGGACTACGTGTCGTCATTGATATTTAACAATTGTAATCTAAGCACGGAATTATGAAATTAGACAATTTCATAATTCCGTGTTGAAAAGGTGAAAACTCACGAAATCGAGTGAAAATCGATGCGCACAACGTGTTGTCATTGATATTTAACAATAGTAATCTAAGCCTTCTAATTTCATAATTCCATGTTGAAAAGGTAAATCATCATGAAATCGAGTGAAAATGGACGCGCACTACGTGTCGTCATTGATATTAAACAATTGTAATCTAAGCCTTCTAATTTCATAATTCCAGGTTGAAAAGGTGAAAACTCACGAAATCGAGTGATATCGGACGCGCACTACGTGTCGTCATTGATATTTTACAATAGTAATCTAAACCTTCTAATTTCATAATTCCATGTTGAAAAGGTAAAAACTCACGAAATCGAGTGATATCGGACGCGCACTACGGTCGTCATTGATATTCAACAATAGTAATCTAAACCTTCTAATTTCATAATTCTAGTTGAAAAGGTGAAAACTCACGAAATCGAGTGATATCGATGCGCACAACGTGTTGTCATTGATATTTAACAATAGTAATCTAAACCTTCTAATTTCATAATTCCATGTTGAAAAGGTGAAAACTCACGAAATCGAGTGATATCGGACGCGCACTACGTGTCGTAATTGATATTCAACAATAGTAATATAAACCTGAAAATAGACGCGCACTACGTGTCGTCATTGATACTTAACAATTGATACTTAACAATTGATATTTAACAATTGTAATTATGAAATGAAATTAGAAAATTTCATAATTCCGTGTTGAAAAGGTGAAAACTCACGAAATCGAGTGAAAATCGATGCGCACAACGTGTTGTCATTGATATTTAACAATAGTAATCTAAGCCTTCTAATTTCATAATTCCATGTTGAAAAGGTGAAAACTCACGAAATCGAGTGATATCGGACGCGCACTACGTGTCGTCATTGATATTTTACAATAGTAATCCAAACCTTCTAATTTCATAATTCCATGTTGAAAAGGTGAAAACTCACGAAATCGAGTGAAAATCGATGCGCACAACGTGTCGTCATTGATATTAAACAATTGTAATCTAAGCCTTCTAATTTCATAATTACAGGTTGAAAAGGTGAAAACTCACGAAAGCGAGTGATATCGGACGCGCACTACGTGTCGTCATTGATATTTTACAATAGTAATCTAAACCTTCTAATTTCATAATTCCATGTTGAAAAGGTGAAAACTCACGAAATCGAGTGATATTTAACAATTGTAATCTAAGCACGGAATTATGAAATTAGAAAATTTCATAATTCCGTGTTGAAAAGGTGAAAACTCACGCAATCGAGTGAAAATCGATGCGCACAACGTGTTGTCATTGATATTTAACAATAGTAATCTAAGCCTTCTAATTTCATAATTCCATGTTGAAAAGGTAAATCATCATGAAATCGAGTGAAAATGGACGCGCACTACGTGTCGTCATTGATATTAAACAATTATAATCTAAGCCTTCTAATTTCATAATTCCAGGTTGAAAAGGTGAAAACTCACGAAATCGAGTGATATCGGACGCGCACTACGTGTCGTCATTGATATTCAACAATAGTAATTTAAACCTTCTAATTTCATAATTCCATGTTGAAAAGGTGAAAACTCACGAAATCGAGTGAAAATCGATGCGCACAACGTGTCGTCATTGATACTTAACAATAGTAATCTACACCCTCAAACCTCATAATTCCATGTTGAAAAGGTAAAACATCACGAAATCAAGTGAAAATGGACGCGCACTACGTGTCGTCATTGATACTTAACAAATGTCTACTTCTAAACTCATAATTCCACATCATTATGTTTTACCTTTACGTTTTCCATTATGTGGAATTATGAGATTAGAAGTAGACATTTGTTAAGTATCAATCGAGTGAAAATGGACGCGGACTACGTGTCGTCATTGATATTTAACAATTGTAATCTAAGCACGGAATTATGAAATTAGAAAATTTCATAATTCCGTGTTGAAAAGGTGAAAACTCACGAAATCGAGTGAAAATCGATGCCCACAACGTGTTGTCATTGGTATTTAACAATAGTAATCTAAGCCTTCTAATTTCATAATTCCATGTTGAAAAGGTAAATTATCATGAAATCGAGTGAAAATGGACGCGCACTAGGTGTCGTCATTGATATTAAACAATTATAATCTAAGCCTTCTAATTTCATAATTCCATGTTGAAAAGGTGAAAACTCACGAAATCGAGTGATATACGACGCGCACTACGTGTCGTCATTGATATTCAACAATAGTAATATAAACCTGAAAATAGACGCGCACTATGTGTCGTCATTGATACTTAACAATTGATATTTAACAATTGTAATCTAAGCACGGAATTATGAAATTAGAAAATTTCATAATTCCGTGTTGAAAAGGTGAAAACTCACGAAATCGAGTGATATCGGACGCGCACTACGTGTCGTCATTGATATTCAACAATAGTAATATAAACCTGAACATAGACGCGCACTACGTGTCGTCATTGATACTTAACAATTGATATTTAACAATTGTTATCTAAGCACGGAATTATGAAATTAGAAAATTTCATAATTCCGTGTTGAAAAGGTGAAAACTCACGAAATCGAGTGAAAATCGATGCGCACAACGTGTTGTCATTGATATTTAACAATAGTTATCTAAGCCTTCTAATTTCATAATTCCATGTTGAAAAGGTAAATCATCATGAAATCGAGTGAAAATGGACGCGCACTACGTGTCGTCATTGATATTAAACAATTGTAATCTAAGCCTTCTAATTTCATAATTCCGTGTTGAAAAGGTGAAAACTCACGAAATCGAGTGATATCGGACGCGCACTACGGTGTCGTCATTGATATTCAACAATAGTAATCTAAACCTTCTAATTTCATAATTCCATGTTGAAAAGGTAAAAACTCACGAAATCGAGTGATATCGGACGCGCACTACGTGTCGTCATTGATATTCAACATGGTAATATAAACCTGAAAATATACGCGCACTACGTGTCGTCATTGATATTTAACAATTGATACTTAACAATTGATATTTAACAATTGTAATTATGAATTATGAAATTAGAAAATTTCATAATTCCGTGTTGAAAAGGTGAAAACTCACGAAATCGAGTGAAAATCGATGCGCACAACGTGTTGTCATTGATATTTAACAATAGTAATCTAAGCCTTCTAATTTCATAATTCCATGTTGAAAAGGTAAATCATCATGAAATCGAGTGAAAATGGACGCGCACTACGTGTCGTCATTGATATTAAACAATTGTAATCTAAGCCTTCTAATTTCATAATTCACAGTTGAAAAGGTGAAAACTCACGAAATCGAGTGATATCGGACGCGCACTACGTGTCGTCATTGATATTCAACAATAGTAATCTAAACCTTCTAATTTCATAATTCCATGTTGAAAAGGTAAAACATCACAAAATCAAGTTAAAATCGCTGTGCATAACGTGGTTTCATTGATATCTAAAAGTTCTAACCTCATAATTCAAGGTAAAACATGATTTCGAGTGAAAATCGACGCGCACAACGTGTCGTCATAGATATTCAACAATAGTAATATAAACCTGAAAATGGACGCGCACTACGTGTCGTCATTGATACTTAACAATAGTAATCTACACCCTCAAACCTCATAATTCCATGTTGAAAAGGTAAAACATCACGAAATCAAGTGAAAATGGACGCGCACTACGTGTCGTCATTGATACTTAACAAATGTCTACTTCTAAACTCATAATTCCACATCATTATGTTTTACCTTTACGTTTTCCATTATGTGGAATTATGAGATTAGAAGTAGACATTTGTTAAGTATAAATCGAGTGAAAATGGACGCGGACTACGTGTCGTCATTGATATTTAACAATTGTAATCTAAGCACGGAATTATGAAATTAGAAAATTTCATAATTCCGTGTTGAAAAGGTGAAAACTCACGAAATCGAGTGAAAATCGATGCGCACAACGTGTTGTCATTGGTATTTAACAATCTAAGCCTTCTAATTTCATAATTCCATGTTGAAAAGGTAAATCATCATGAAATCGAGTGAAAATGGACGCGCACTACGTGTCGTCATTGATATTAAACAATTGTAATCTAAGCCTTCTAATTTCATAATTCCAGGTTGAAAAGGTGAAAACTCACGAAATCGAGTGATATCGGACGCGCACTACGTGTCGTCATTGATATTTTACAATAGTAATCTAAACCTTCTAATTTCATAATTCCATGTTGAAAAGGTAAAAACTCACGAAATCGAGTGATATCGGACGCGCACTACGGTCGTCATTGATATTCAACAATAGTAATCTAAACCTTCTAATTTCATAATTCCAGTTGAAAAGGTGAAAACTCACGAAATCGAGTGATATCGATGCGCACAACGTGTTGTCATTGATATTTAACAATAGTTATCTAAACCTTCTAATTTCATAATTCCATGTTGAAAAGGTGAAAACTCACGAAATCGAGTGATATCGGACGCGCACTACGTGTCGTAATTGATATTCAACAATAGTAATATAAACCTGAAAATAGACGCGCACTACGTGTCGTCATTGATACTTAACAATTGATACTTAACAATTGATATTTAACAATTGTAATTATGAAATGAAATTAGAAAATTTCATAATTCCGTGTTGAAAAGGTGAAAACTCACGAAATCGAGTGAAAATCGATGCGCACAACGTGTTGTCATTGATATTTAACAATAGTAATCTAAGCCTTCTAATTTCATAATTCCATGTTGAAAAGGTGAAAACTCACGAAATCGAGTGATATCGGACGCGCACTACGTGTCGTCATTGATATTTTACAATAGTAATCCAAACCTTCTAATTTCATAATTCCATGTTGAAAAGGTGAAAACTCACGAAATCGAGTGATATCGGACGCGCACTACGTGTCGTCATTGATATTCAACAATAGTAATCTAAACCTTCTAATTTCATAATTCCATGTTGAAAAGGTAAAACATCACAAAATCAAGTTAAAATCGCTGCGCACTACGTGTCGTCATTGATATTTAACAATAGTAATCTAAACCTTCTAATTTCATAATTCCATGTTGAAAAGGTAAAACATCACAAAATCAAGTTAAAATCGCTGCGCATAACGTGGTTTCATTGATATCTAAAAGTTCTAACCTCATAATTCAAGGTAAAACATGATTTCGAGTGAAAATCGACGCGCACAACGTGTCGTCATTGATATTCAACAATAGTAATATAAACCTGAAAATGGACGCGCACTACGTGTCGTCATTGATACTTAACAATAGTAATCTACACACTCAAACCTCATAATTCCATGTTGAAAAGGTAAAACATCACGAAATCAAGTGAAAATAGACGCGCACTACGTGTCGTCATTGATACTTAACAAATGTCTACTTCTAAACTCATAATTCCACATCATTATGTTTTACCTTTACGTTTTCCATTATGTGGAATTATGAGATTAGAAGTAGACATTTGTTAAGTATAAATCGAGTGAAAATGGACGCGGACTACGTGTCGTCATTGATATTTAACAATTGTAATCTAAGCACGGAATTATGAAATTAGAAAATTTCATAATTCCGTGTTGAAAAGGTGAAAACTCACGAAATCGAGTGAAAATCGATGCGCACAACGTGTTGTCATTGATATTTAACAATTGTTATCTAAGCCTTCTAATTTCATAATTCCATGTTGAAAAGGTGAAAACTCACGAAATCGAGTCATATCGGACGCGCACTACGTGTCGTCATTGATATTTTACAATAGTAATCCAAACCTTCTTATTTCATAATTCCATGTTGAAAAGGTGAAAACTCACGAAATCGAGTGAAAATCGATGCGCACAACGTGTCGTCATTGATATTAAACAATTGTAAACTAAGCCTTCTAATTTCATAATTACAGGTTGAAAAGGTGAAAACTCACGAAATCGAGTGATATCGGACGCGCACTACGTGTCGTCATTGATATTTTACAATAGTAATCTAAACCTTCTAATTTCATAATTCCATGTTGAAAAGGTGAAAACTCACGAAATCGAGTGATATTTTACAATTGTAATCTAAGCACGGAATTATGAAATTAGAAAATTTCATAATTCCGTGTTGAAAAGGTGAAAACTCACGCAATCGAGTGAAAATCGATGCGCACAACGTGTTGTCATTGATATTTAACAATAGTAATCTAAGCCTTCTAATTTCATAATTCCATGTTGAAAAGGTAAATCATCATGAAATCGAGTGAAAATGGACGCGCACTACGTGTCGTCATTGATATTAAACAATTGTTAGCTAAGCCTTCTAATTTCATAATTCCAGGTTGAAAAGGTGAAAACTCACGAAATCGAGTGATATCGGACGCGCACTACGTGTCGTCATTGATATTCAACAATAGTAATCTAAACCTTCTAATTTCATAATTCCATGTTGAAAAGGTAAAACATCACAAAATCAAGTTAAAATCGCTGCGCACTACGTGTCGTCATTGATATTTAACAATAGTAATCTAAACCTTCTAATTTCATAATTCCATGTTGAAAAGGTAAAACATCACAAAATCAAGTTAAAATCGCTGCGCATAACGTGGTTTCATTGATATCTAAAAGTTCTAACCTCATAATTCAAGGTAAAACATGATTTCGAGTGAAAATCGACGCGCACAACGTGTCGTCATTGATATTCAACAATAGTAATATAAACCTGAAAATGGACGCGCACTACGTGTCGTCATTGATACTTAACAATAGTAATCTACACCCTCAAACCTCATAATTCCATGTTGAAAAGGTAAAACATCACGAAATCAAGTGAAAATAGACGCGCACTACGTGTCGTCATTGATACTTAACAAATGTCTACTTCTAAACTCATAATTCCACATCATTATGTTTTACCTTTACGTTTTCCATTATGTGGAATTATGAGATTAGAAGTAGACATTTGTTAAGTATAAATCGAGTGAAAATGGACGCGGACTACGTGTCGTCATTGATATTTAACAATTGTAATCTAAGCACGGAATTATGAAATTAGAAAATTTCATAATTCCGTGTTGAAAAGGTGAAAACTCACGAAATCGAGTGATATCGGACGCGCACTACGTGTCGTAATTGATATTCAACAATAGTAATATAAACCTGAAAATAGACGCGCACTACGTGTCGTCATTGATACTTAACAATTGATACTTAACAATTCATATTTAACAATTGTAATTATGAATTATGAAATTAGAAAATTTCATAATTCCGTGTTGAAATGGTGAAAACTCACGAAATCGAGTGAAAATCGATGCGCACAACGTGTTGTCATTGATATTTAACAATAGTAATCTAAGCCTTCTAATTTCATAATTCCATGTTGAAAAGGTGAAAACTCACGAAATCGAGTGATATCGGACGCGCACTACGTGTCGTCATTGATATTTTACAATAGTAATCCAAACCTTCTAATTTCATAATTCCATGTTGAAAACTCACGAAATCGAGTGATATCGGACGCGCACTACGTGTCGTCATTGATATTTTACAATAGTAATCTAAACCTTCTAATTTCATAATTCCATGTTGAAAAGGTGAAAACTCACGAAATCGAGTGATATTTAACAACTGTAATCTAAGCACGGAATTATGAAATTAGAAAATTTCATAATTCCGTGTTGAAAAGGTGAAAACTCACGAAATCGAGTGAAAATCGATGCGCACAACGTGTTGTCATTGATATTTAACAATAGTAATCTAAGCCTTCTAATTTCATAATTCCATGTTGAAAAGGTAAATCATCATGAAATCGAGTGAAAATGGACGCGCACTACGTGTCGTCATTGATATTTAACAATAGTAATCTAACCCTTCTAATTTCATAATTCCAGGTTGAAAAGGTGAAAACTCACGAAATCGAGTGATATCGGACGCGCACTACGTGTCGTCATTGATATTTTACAATAGTAATCTAAGCCTTCTAATTTCATAATTCCAGGTTGAAAAGGTGAAAACTCACGAAATCGAGTGATATCGGACGCGCACTACGTGTCGTAATTGATATTCAACAATAGTAATATAAACCTGAAAATAGACGCGCACTACGTGTCGTCATTGATACTTAACAATTGATATTTAACAATTGTAATCTAAGCACGGAATTATGAAATTAGAAAATTTCATAATTCCGTGTTGAAAAGGTGAAAACTCACGAAATCGAGTGAAAATCGATGCGCACAACGTGTTGTCATTGGTATTTAACAATAGTAATCTAAGCCTTCTAATTTCATAATTCCATGTTGAAAAGGTAAATTATCATGAAATCGAGTGAAAATGGACGCGCACTACGTGTCGTCATTGATATTAAACAATTATAATCCAAGCCTTCTAATTTCATAATTCCAAGTTGAAAAGGTGAAAACTCACGAAATTGAGTGATATCGGACGCGCACTACGTGTCGTCATTGATATTTTACAATAGTAATCTAAACCTTCTAATTTCATAATTCCATGTTGAAAAGGTGAAAACTCACGAAATCGAGTGATATCGGACGCGCACTACGTGTCGTAATTGATATTCAACAATAGTAATATAAACCTGAAAATAGACGCGCACTACGTGTCGTCATTGATACTTAACAATTGATACTTAACAATTCATATTTAACAATTGTAATTATGAATTATGAAATTAGAAAATTTCATAATTCCGTGTTGAAAAGGTGAAAACTCACGAAATCGAGTGAAAATCGATGCGCACAACGTGTTGTCATTGATATTTAACAATAGTAATCTAAGCCTTCTAATTTCATAATTCCATGTTGAAAAGGTGAAAACTCACGAAATCGAGTGATATCGGACGCGCACTACGTGTCGTCATTGATATTTTACAATAGTAATCCAAACCTTCTAATTTCATAATTCCATGTTGAAAAGGTGAAAACTCACGAAATCGAGTGATATCGGACGCGCACTACGTGTCGTCATTGATATTTTACAATAGTAATCCAAACCTTCTAATTTCATAATTCCATGTTGATAAGGTGAAAACTCACGAAATCGAGTGAAAATCGATGCGCACAACGTGTTGTCATTGATATTTAACAATAGTAATCTAAGCCTTCTAATTTCATAATTCCATGTTGAAAAGGTAAATCATCATGAAATCGAGTGAAAATGGACGCGCACTACGTGTCGTCATTGATATTTAACAATAGTAATCTAACCCTTCTAATTTCATAATTCCAGGTTGAAAAGGTGAAAACTCACGAAATCGAGTGATATCGGACGCGCACTACGTGTCGTCATTGATATTTTACAATAGTAATCTAAGCCTTCTAATTTCATAATTCCAGGTTGAAAAGGTGAAAACTCACGAAATCGAGTGATATCGGACGCGCACTACGTGTCGTAATTGATATTCAACAATAGTAATATAAACCTGAAAATAGACGCGCACTACGTGTCGTCATTGATACTTAACAATTGATATTTAACAATTGTAATCTAAGCACGGAATTATGAAATTAGAAAATTTCATAATTCCGTGTTGAAAAGGTGAAAACTCACGAAATCGAGTGAAAATCGATGCGCACAACGTGTTGTCATTGATATTTAACAATAGTAATCTAAGCCTTTCCATGTTGAAAAGGTGAAAACTCACGAAATCGAGTGATATCGGACGCGCACTACGTGTCGTCATTGATATTTTACAATAGTAATCCAAACCTTCTAATTTCATAATTCCATGTTGAAAAGGTGAAAACTCACGAAATCGAGTGATAACAATTGTAATCTAAGCACGGAATTATGAAATTAGAAAATTTCATAATTCCGTGTTGAAAAGGTGAAAACTCACGCAATCGAGTGAAAATCGATGCGCACAACGTGTTGTCATTGATATTTAACAATAGTAATCTAAGCCTTCTAATTTCATAATTCCATGTTGAAAAGGTAAATCATCATGAAATCGAGTGAAAATGGACGCGCACTACGTGTCGTCATTGATATTAAACAATTGTAATCCAAACCTTCTAATTTCATAATTCCATGTTGAAAAGGTGAAAACTCACGAAATCGAGTGATATCGGACGCGCACTACGTGTCGTCATTGATACTTAACAATAGTAATCTACACCCTCAAACCTCATAATTCCATGTTGAAAAGGTAAAACATCACGAAATAAAGTGAAAATGGACGCGCACTACGTGTCGTCATTGATACTTAACAAATGTCTACTTCTAAACTCATAATTCTACATCATTATGTTTTACCTTTACGTTTTCCATTATGTGGAATTATGAGATTAGAAGTAGACATTTGTTAAGTATAAATCGAGTGAAAATGGACGCGGACTACGTGTCGTCATTGATATTTAACAATTGTAATCTAAGCACGGAATTATGAAATTAGAAAATTTCATAATTCCGTGTTGAAAAGGTGAAAACTCACGAAATCGAGTGAAAATCGATGCGCACAACGTGTCGTCATTGATATTTAACAATAGTAATCTAAGCCTTCTAATTTCATAATTCCAGGTTGAAAAGGTGAAAACTCACGAAATCGAGTCATATCGGACGCGCACTACGTGTCGTCATTGATATTTTACAATAGTAATCTAAACCTTCTAATTTCATAATTCCAGTTGAAAAGGTGAAAACTCACGAAATCGAGTGATATCGATGCGCACAACGTGTTGTCATTGATATTTAACAATAGTAATCTAAACCTTCTAATTTCATAATTCCATGTTGAAAAGGTGAAAACTCACGAAATCGAGTGATATCGGACGCGCACTACGTGTCGTAATTGATATTCAACAATAGTAATATAAACCTGAAAATAGACGCGCACTACGTGTCGTCATTGATACTTAACAATTGATACTTAACAATTCATATTTAACAATTGTAATTATGAATTATGAAATTAGAAAATTTCATAATTCCGTGTTGAAAAGGTGAAAACTCACGAAATCGAGTGAAAATCGATGCGCACAACGTGTTGTCATTGATATTTAACAATAGTAATCTAAGCCTTCTAATTTCATAATTCCATGTTGAAAAGGTGAAAACTCACGAAATCGAGTGATATCGGACGCGCACTACGTGTCGTCATTGATATTTTACAATAGTAATCCAAACCTTCTAATTTCATAATTCCATGTTGAAAAGGTGAAAACTCACGAAATCGAGTGATATCGGACGCGCACTACGTGTCGTCATTGATATTTTACAATAGTAATCCAAACCTTCTAATTTCATAATTCCATGTTGAAAAGGTGAAAACTCACGAAATCGAGTGATATTTAACAACTGTAATCTAAGCACGGAATTATGAAATTAGAAAATTTCATAATTCCGTGTTGAAAAGGTGAAAACTCACGAAATCGAGTGAAAATCGATGCGCACAACGTGTTGTCATTGATATTTAACAATAGTAATCTAAGCCTTCTAATTTCATAATTCCATGTTGAAAAGGTAAATCATCATGAAATCGAGTGAAAATGGACGCGCACTACGTGTCGTCATTGATATTTAACAATAGTAATCTAACCCTTCTAATTTCATAATTCCAGGTTGAAAAGGTGAAAACTCACGAAATCGAGTGATATCGGACGCGCACTACGTGTCGTCATTGATATTTTACAATAGTAATCTAAGCCTTCTAATTTCATAATTCCAGGTTGAAAAGGTGAAAACTCACGAAATCGAGTGATATCGGACGCGCACTACGTGTCGTAATTGATATTCAACAATAGTAATATAAACCTGAAAATAGACGCGCACTACGTGTCGTCATTGATACTTAACAATTGATATTTAACAATTGTAATCTAAGCACGGAATTATGAAATTAGAAAATTTCATAATTCCGTGTTGAAAAGGTGAAAACTCACGAAATCGAGTGAAAATCGATGCGCACAACGTGTCGTCATTGATATTTAACAATAGTAATCTAAGCCTTCTAATTTCATAATTCCAGGTTGAAAAGGTGAAAACTCACGAAATCGAGTCATATCGGACGCGCACTACGTGTCGTCATTGATATTTTACAATAGTAATCTAAACCTTCTAATTTCATAATTCCAGTTGAAAAGGTGAAAACTCACGAAATCGAGTGATATCGATGCGCACAACGTGTTGTCATTGATATTTAACAATAGTAATCTAAACCTTCTAATTTCATAATTCCATGTTGAAAAGGTGAAAACTCACGAAATCGAGTGATATCGGACGCGCACTACGTGTCGTAATTGATATTCAACAATAGTAATATAAACCTGAAAATAGACGCGCACTACGTGTCGTCATTGATACTTAACAATTGATACTTAACAATTCATATTTAACAATTGTAATTATGAATTATGAAATTAGAAAATTTCATAATTCCGTGTTGAAAAGGTGAAAACTCACGAAATCGAGTGAAAATCGATGCGCACAACGTGTTGTCATTGATATTTAACAATAGTAATCTAAGCCTTCTAATTTCATAATTCCATGTTGAAAAGGTGAAAACTCACGAAATCGAGTGATATCGGACGCGCACTACGTGTCGTCATTGATATTTTACAATAGTAATCCAAACCTTCTAATTTCATAATTCCATGTTGAAAAGGTGAAAACTCACGAAATCGAGTGATATCGGACGCGCACTACGTGTCGTCATTGATATTTTACAATAGTAATCCAAACCTTCTAATTTCATAATTCCATGTTGAAAAGGTGAAAACTCACGAAATCGAGTGATATTTAACAACTGTAATCTAAGCACGGAATTATGAAATTAGAAAATTTCATAATTCCGTGTTGAAAAGGTGAAAACTCACGAAATCGAGTGAAAATCGATGCGCACAACGTGTTGTCATTGATATTTAACAATAGTAATCTAAGCCTTCTAATTTCATAATTCCATGTTGAAAAGGTAAATCATCATGAAATCGAGTGAAAATGGACGCGCACTACGTGTCGTCATTGATATTTAACAATAGTAATCTAACCCTTCTAATTTCATAATTCCAGGTTGAAAAGGTGAAAACTCACGAAATCGAGTGATATCGGACGCGCACTACGTGTCGTCATTGATATTTTACAATAGTAATCTAAGCCTTCTAATTTCATAATTCCAGGTTGAAAAGGTGAAAACTCACGAAATCGAGTGATATCGGACGCGCACTACGTGTCGTAATTGATATTCAACAATAGTAATATAAACCTGAAAATAGACGCGCACTACGTGTCGTCATTGATACTTAACAATTGATATTTAACAATTGTAATCTAAGCACGGAATTATGAAATTAGAAAATTTCATAATTCCGTGTTGAAAAGGTGAAAACTCACGAAATCGAGTGAAAATCGATGCGCACAACGTGTTGTCATTGATATTTAACAATTGTTATCTAAGCCTTCTAATTTCATAATTCCAGGTTGAAAAGGTGAAAACTCACGAAATCGAGTCATATCGGACGCGCACTACGTGTCGTCATTGATATTTTACAATAGTAATCCAAACCTTCTAATTTCATAATTCCATGTTGAAAAGGTGAAAACTCACGAAATCGAGTGAAAATCGATGCGCACAACGTGTCGTCATTGATATTAAACAATTGTAAACTAAGCCTTCTAATTTCATAATTACAGGTTGAAAAGGTGAAAACTCACGAAATCGAGTGATATCGGACGCGCACTACGTGTCGTCATTGATATTTTACAATAGTAATCTAAACCTTCTAATTTCATAATTCCATGTTGAAAAGGTGAAAACTCACGAAATCGAGTGATATTTTACAATTGTAATCTAAGCACGGAATTATGAAATTAGAAAATTTCATAATTCCGTGTTGAAAAGGTGAAAACTCACGCAATCGAGTGAAAATCGATGCGCACAACGTGTTGTCATTGATATTTAACAATAGTAATCTAAGCCTTCTAATTTCATAATTCCATGTTGAAAAGGTAAATCATCATGAAATCGAGTGAAAATGGACGCGCACTACGTGTCGTCATTGATATTAAACAATTGTTAGCTAAGCCTTCTAATTTCATAATTCCAGGTTGAAAAGGTGAAAACTCACGAAATCGAGTGATATCGGACGCGCACTACGTGTCGTCATTGATATTCAACAATAGTAATCTAAACCTTCTAATTTCATAATTCCATGTTGAAAAGGTAAAACATCACAAAATCAAGTTAAAATCGCTGCGCACTACGTGTCGTCATTGATATCTAAAAGTTCTAACCTCATAATTCAAGGTAAAACATGATTTCGAGTGAAAATCGACGCGCACAACGTGTCGTCATTGATATTCAACAATAGTAATATAAACCTGAAAATGGACGCGCACTACGTGTCGTCATTGATACTTAACAATAGTAATCTACACCCTCAAACCTCATAATTCCATGTTGAAAAGGTAAAACATCACGAAATCAAGTGAAAATAGACGCGCACTACGTGTCGTCATTGATACTTAACAAATGTCTACTTCTAAACTCATAATTCCACATCATTATGTTTTACCTTTACGTTTTCCATTATGTGGAATTATGAGATTAGAAGTAGACATTTGTTAAGTATAAATCGAGTGAAAATGGACGCGGACTACGTGTCGTCATTGATATTTAACAATTGTAATCTAAGCACGGAATTATGAAATTAGAAAATTTCATAATTCCGTGTTGAAAAGGTGAAAACTCACGAAATCGAGTGAAAATCGATGCGCACAACGTGTTGTCATTGATATTTAACAATTGTTATCTAAGCCTTCTAATTTCATAATTCCAGGTTGAAAAGGTGAAAACTCACGAAATCGAGTCATATCGGACGCGCACTACGTGTCGTCATTGATATTTTACAATAGTAATCTAAACCTTCTAATTTCATAATTCCAGTTGAAAAGGTGAAAACTCACGAAATCGAGTGATATCGATGCGCACAACGTGTTGTCATTGATATTTAACAATAGTAATCTAAACCTTCTAATTTCATAATTCCATGTTGAAAAGGTGAAAACTCACGAAATCGAGTGATATCGGACGCGCACTACGTGTCGTAATTGATATTCAACAATAGTAATATAAACCTGAAAATAGACGCGCACTACGTGTCGTCATTGATACATATTTAACAATTGTAATTATGAATTATGAAATTAGAAAATTTCATAATTCCGTGTTGAAATGGTGAAAACTCACGAAATCGAGTGAAAATCGATGCGCACAACGTGTTGTCATTGATATTTAACAATAGTAATCTAAGCCTTCTAATTTCATAATTCCATGTTGAAAAGGTGAAAACTCACGAAATCGAGTGATATCGGACGCGCACTACGTGTCGTCATTGATATTTTACAATAGTAATCCAAACCTTCTAATTTCATAATTCTATGTTGAAAAGGTGAAAACTCACGAAATCGAGTGATATCGGACGCGCACTACGTGTCGTCATTGATATTTTACAATAGTAATCCAAACCTTCTAATTTCATAATTCCATGTTGAAAAGGTGAAAACTCACGAAATCGAGTGATATTTAACAACTGTAATCTAAGCACGGAATTATGAAATTAGAAAATTTCATAATTCCGTGTTGAAAAGGTGAAAACTCACGAAATCGAGTGAAAATCGATGCGCACAACGTGTTGCCATTGATATTTAACAATAGTAATCTAAGCCTTCTAATTTCATAATTCCATGTTGAAAAGGTAAATCATCATGAAATCGAGTGAAAATGGACGCGCACTACGTGTCGTCATTGATATTTAACAATAGTAATCTAACCCTTCTAATTTCATAATTCCAGGTTGAAAAGGTGAAAACTCACGAAATCGAGTGATATCGGACGCGCACTACGTGTCGTCATTGATATTTTACAATAGTAATCTAAGCCTTCTAATTTCATAATTCCAGGTTTAAAAGGTGAAAACTCACGAAATCGAGTGATATCGGACGCGCACTACGTGTCGTAATTGATATTCAACAATAGTAATATAAACCTGAAAATAGACGCGCACTACGTGTCGTCATTGATACTTAACAATTGATATTTAACAATTGTAATCTAAGCACGGAATTATGAAATTAGAAAATTTCATAATTCCGTGTTGAAAAGGTGAAAACTCACGCAATCGAGTGAAAATCGATGCGCACAACGTGTTGTCATTGATATTTAACAATAGTAATCTAAGCCTTCTAATTTCATAATTCCATGTTGAAAAGGTAAATCATCATGAAATCGAGTGAAAATGGACGCGCACTACGTGTCGTCATTGATATTAAACAATTGTAATCCAAACCTTCTAATTTCATAATTCCATGTTGAAAAGGTGAAAACTCACGAAATCGAGTGATATCGGACGCGCACAACGTGTCGTCATTGATACTTAACAATAGTAATCTACACCCTCGAACCTCATAATTCCATGTTGAAAAGGTAAAACATCACGAAATCAAGTGAAAATGGACGCGCACTACGTGTCGTCATTGATACTTAACAAATGTCTACTTCTAAACTCATAATTCTACATCATTATGTTTTACCTTTACGTTTTCCATTATGTGGAATTATGAGATTAGAAGTAGACATTTGTTAAGTATCAATCGAGTGAAAATGGACGCGGACTACGTGTCGTTATTGATATTTAACAATTGTAATCTAAGCACGGAATTATGAAATTAGAAAATTTCATAATTCCGTGTTGAAAAGGTGAAAACTCACGAAATCGAGTGAAAATCGATGCGCACAACGTGTTGTCATTGGTATTTAACAATAGTAATCTAAGCCTTCTAATTTCATAATTCCATGTTGAAAAGGTAAATCATCATGAAATCGAGTGAAAATGGACGCGCACTACGTGTCGTCATTGATATTAAACAATTATAATCCAAGCCTTCTAATTTCATAATTCCAGGTTGAAAAGGTGAAAACTCACGAAATTGAGTGATATCGGACGCGCACTACGTGTCGTCATTGATATTTTACAATAGTAATCTAAACCTTCTAATTTCATAATTCCATGTTGAAAAGGTGAAAACTCACGAAATCGAGTGATATCGGACGCGCACTACGTGTCGTAATTGATATTCAACAATAGTAATATAAACCTGAAAATAGACGCGCACTACGTGTCGTCATTGATACTTAACAATTGATACTTAACAATTCATATTTAACAATTGTAATTATGAATTATGAAATTAGAAAATTTCATAATTCCGTGTTGAAAAGGTGAAAACTCACGAAATCGAGTGAAAATCGATGCGCACAACGTGTTGTCATTGATATTTAACAATAGTAATCTAAGCCTTCTAATTTCATAATTCCATGTTGAAAAGGTGAAAACTCACGAAATCGAGTGATATCGGACGCGCACTACGTGTCGTCATTGATATTTTACAATAGTAATCCAAACCTTCTAATTTCATAATTCCATGTTGAAAAGGTGAAAACTCACGAAATCGAGTGATATCGGACGCGCACTACGTGTCGTCATTGATATTTTACAATAGTAATCCAAACCTTCTAATTTCATAATTCCATGTTGAAAAGGTAAATCATCATGAAATCGAGTGAAAATGGACGCGCACTACGTGTCGTCATTGATATTTAACAATAGTAATCTAACCCTTCTAATTTCATAATTCCAGGTTGAAAAGGTGAAAACTCACGAAATCGAGTGATATCGGACGCGCACTACGTGTCGTCATTGATATTTTACAACAGTAATCTAACCCTTCTAATTTCATAATTCCAGGTTGAAAAGGTGAAAACTCACGAAATCGAGTGATATCGGACGCGCACTACGTGTCGTAATTGATATTCAACAATAGTAATATAAACCTGAAAATAGACGCGCACTACGTGTCGTCATTGATACTTAACAATTGATATTTAACAATTGTAATCTAAGCACGGAATTATGAAATTAGAAAATTTCATAATTCCGTGTTGAAAAGGTGAAAACTCACGAAATCGAGTGAAAATCGATGCGCACAACGTGTTGTCATTGATATTTAACAATAGTAATCTAAGCCTTCTAATTTCATAATTCCATGTTGAAAAGGTGAAAACTCACGAAATCGAGTGATATCGGACGCGCACTACGTGTCGTCATTGATATTTTAAAATAGTAATCCAAACCTTCTAATTTCATAATTCCATGTTGAAAAGGTGAAAACTCACGAAATCGAGTGATATCGGACGCGCACTACGTGTCGTCATTGATATTTTACAATAGTAATCCAAACCATCTAATTTCATAATTCCATGTTGAAAAGGTGAAAACTCACGAAATCGAGTGATATTTAACAACTGTAAGATTACAGTGCTTAGATAAGCACGGAATTATGAAATTAGAAAATTTCATAATTCCGTGTTGAAAAGGTGAAAACTCACGCAATCGAGTGAAAATCGATGCGCACAACGTGTTGTCATTGATATTTAACAATAGTAATCTAAGCCTTCTAATTTCATAATTCCATGTTGAAAAGGTAAATCATCATGAAATCGAGTGAAAATGGACGCGCACTACGTGTCGTCATTGATATTAAACAATTGTAATCCAAGCCTTCTAATTTCATAATTCCATGTTGAAAAGGTGAAAACTCACGAAATCGAGTGATATCGGACGCGCACAACGTGTCGTCATTGATACTTAACAATAGTAATCTACACCCTCAAACCTCATAATTCCATGTTGAAAAGGTAAAACATCACGAAATCAAGTGAAAATGGACGCGCACTACGTGTCGTCATTGATACTTAACAAATGTCTACTTCTAAACTCATAATTCTACATCATTATGTTTTACCTTTACGTTTTCCATTATGTGGAATTATGAGATTAGAAGTAGACATTTGTTAAGTATCAATCGAGTGAAAATGGACGCGGACTACGTGTCGTTATTGATATTTAACAATTGTAATCTAAGCACGGAATTATGAAATTAGAAAATTTCATAATTCCGTGTTGAAAAGGTGAAAACTCACGAAATCGAGTGAAAATCGATGCGCACAACGTGTTGTCATTGGTATTTAACAATAGTAATCTAAGCCTTCTAATTTCATAATTCCATGTTGAAAAGGTAAATCATCATGAAATCGAGTGAAAATGGACGCGCACTACGTGTCGTCATTGATATTTTACAATAGTAATCTAAACCTTCTAATTTCATAATTCCATGTTGAAAAGGTGAAAACTCACGAAATCGAGTGATATCGGACGCGCACTACGTGTCGTAATTGATATTCAACAATAGTAATATAAACCTGAAAATAGACGCGCACTACGTGTCGTCATTGATACTTAACAATTGATACTTAACAATTCATATTTAACAATTGTAATTATGAATTATGAAATTAGAAAATTTCATAATTCCGTGTTGAAAAGGTGAAAACTCACGAAATCGAGTGAAAATCGATGCGCACAACGTGTTGTCATTGATATTTAACAATAGTAATCTAAGCCTTCTAATTTCATAATTCCATGTTGAAAAGGTGAAAACTCACGAAATCGAGTGATATCGGACGCGCACTACGTGTCGTCATTGATATTTTACAATAGTAATCCAAACCTTCTAATTTCATAATTCCATGTTGAAAAGGTGAAAACTCACGAAATCGAGTGATATCGGACGCGCACTACGTGTCGTAATTGATATTTTACAATAGTAATCCAAACCTTCTAATTTCATAATTCCATGTTGAAAAGGTGAAAACTCACGAAATCGAGTGAAAATCGATGCGCACAACGTGTTGTCATTGATATTTAACAATAGTAATCTAAGCCTTCTAATTTCATAATTCCATGTTGAAAAGGTAAATCATCATGAAATCGAGTGAAAATGGACGCGCACTACGTGTCGTCATTGATATTTAACAATAGTAATCTAACCCTTCTAATTTCATAATTCCAGGTTGAAAAGGTGAAAACTCACGAAATCGAGTGATATCGGACGCGCACTACGTGTCGTCATTGATATTTTACAATAGTAATCTAAGCCTTCTAATTTCATAATTCCAGGTTGAAAAGGTGAAAACTCACGAAATCGAGTGATATCGGACGCGCACTACGTGTCGTAATTGATATTCAACAATAGTAATATAAACCTGAAAATAGACGCGCACTACGTGTCGTCATTGATACTTAACAATTGATATTTAACAATTGTAATCTAAGCACGGAATTATGAAATTAGAAAATTTCATAATTCCGTGTTGAAAAGGTGAAAACTCACGAAATCGAGTGAAAATCGATGCGCACAACGTGTTGTCATTGATATTTAACAATAGTAATCTAAGCCTTTCCATGTTGAAAAGGTGAAAACTCACGAAATCGAGTGATATCGGACGCGCACTACGTGTCGTCATTGATATTTTACAATAGTAATCCAAACCTTCTAATTTCATAATTCCATGTTGAAAAGGTGAAAACTCACGAAATCGAGTGATATCGATGCGCACAACGTGTTGTCATTGATATTTAACAATAGTAATATAAACCTGAAAATAGACGCGCACTACGTGTCGTCATTGATACTTAACAATTGATACTTAACAATTCATATTTAACAATTGTAATTATGAATTATGAAATTAGAAAATTTCATAATTCCGTGTTGAAAAGGTGAAAACTCACGAAATCGAGTGAAAATCGATGCGCACAACGTGTTGTCATTGATATTTAACAATAGTAATCTAAGCCTTCTAATTTCATAATTCCAGGTTGAAAAGGTGAAAACTCACGAAATCGAGTCATATCGGACGCGCACTACGTGTCGTCATTGATATTTTACAATAGTAATCTAAACCTTCTAATTTCATAATTCCAGTTGAAAAGGTGAAAACTCACGAAATCGAGTTATATCGATGCGCACAACGTGTTGTCATTGATATTTAACAATAGTAATCTAAACCTTCTAATTTCATAATTCCATGTTGAAAAGGTGAAAACTCACGAAATCGAGTGATATCGGACGCGCACTACGTGTCGTAATTGATATTCAACAATAGTAATATAAACCTGAAAATAGACGCGCACTACGTGTCGTCATTGATACTTAACAATTGATACTTAACAATTCATATTTAACAATTGTAATTATGAATTATGAAATTAGAAAATTTCATAATTCCGTGTTGAAAAGGTGAAAACTCACGAAATCGAGTGAAAATCGATGCGCACAACGTGTTGTCATTGATATTTAACAATAGTAATCTAAGCCTTCTAATTTCATAATTCCATGTTGAAAAGGTGAAAACTCACGAAATCGAGTGATATCGGACGCGCACTACGTGTCGTCATTGATATTTTACAATAGTAATCCAAACCTTCTAATTTCATAATTCCATGTTGAAAAGGTGAAAACTCACGAAATCGAGTGATATCGGACGCGCACTACGTGTCGTCATTGATATTTTACAATAGTAATCCAAACCATCTAATTTCATAATTCCATGTTGAAAAGGTGAAAACTCACGAAATCGAGTGATATTTAACAACTGTAAGATTACAGTGCTTAGATAAGCACGGAATTATGAAATTAGAAAATTTCATAATTCCGTGTTGAAAAGGTGAAAACTCACGAAATCGAGTGAAAATCGATGCGCACAACGTGTTGTCATTGATATTTAACAATAGTAATCTAAGCCTTCTAATTTCATAATTCCATGTTGAAAAGGTAAATCATCATGAAATCGAGTGAAAATGGACGCGCACTACGTGTCGTCATTGATATTTAACAATAGTAATCTAAGCCTTCTAATTTCATAATTCCGTGTTGAAAAGGTGAAAACTCACGAAATCGAGTGAAAATCGATGCGCACAACGTGTTGTCATTGATATTTAACAATAGTAATCTAAGCCTTTCCATGTTGAAAAGGTGAAAACTCACGAAATCGAGTGATATCGGACGCGCACTACGTGTCGTCATTGATATTTTACAATAGTAATCCAAACCTTCTAATTTCATAATTCCATGTTGAAAAGGTGAAAACTCACGAAATCGAGTGATAACAATTGTGTCGTCATTGATATTTAACAATTGTAATCTAAGCACGGAATTATGAAATTAGAAAATTTCATAATTCCGTGTTGAAAAGGTGAAAACTCACGAAATCAAGTGAAAATCGATGCGCACAACGTGTTGTCATTGGTATTTAACAATAGTAATCTAAGCCTTCTAATTTCATAATTCCATGTTGAAAAGGTAAATCATCATGAAATCGAGTGAAAATGGACGCGCACTACGTGTCGTCATTGATATTAAACAATTGTAATCCAAATCTTCTAATTTCATAATTCCATGTTGAAAAGGTGAAAACTCACGAAATCGAGTGATATCGGACGCGCACTACGTGTCGTCATTGATACTTAACAATAGTAATCTACACCCTCAAACCTCATAATTCCATGTTGAAAAGGTAAAACATCACGAAATCAAGTGAAAATGGACGCGCACTACGTGTCGTCATTGATACTTAACAAATGTCTACTTCTAAACTCATAATTCTACATCATTATGTTTTACCTTTACGTTTTCCATTATGTGGAATTATGAGATTAGAAGTAGACATTTGTTAAGTATCAATCGAGTGAAAATGGACGCGGACTACGTGTCGTCATTGATATTTAACAATTGTAATCTAAGCAAGGAATTATGAAATTAGAAAATTTCATAATTCCGTGTTGAAAAGGTGAAAACTCACGAAATCAAGTGAAAATCGATGCGCACAACGTGTTGTCATTGGTATTTAACAATAGTAATCTAAGCCTTCTAATTTCATAATTCCATGTTGAAAAGGTAAATCATCATGAAATCGAGTGAAAATGGACGCGCACTACGTGTCGTCATTGATATTAAACAATTGTAATCTAAGCCTTCTAATTTCATAATTCCAGGTTGAAAAGGTGAAAACTCACGAAATCGAGTGATATCGGACGTGTCGTCATTGATATTTTACAATAGTAATCCAAACCTTCTAATTTCATAGTTCCATGTTGAAAAGGTGAAAACTCACGAAATCGAGTGATAACAATTGTAATCTAAGCACGGAATTATGAAATTAGAAAATTTCATAATTCCGTGTTGAAAAGGTGAAAACTCACGAAATCGAGTGAAAATCGATGCGCACAACGTGTTGTCATTGATATTTAACAATTGTTATCTAAGCCTTCTAATTTCATAATTCCAGGTTGAAAAGGTGAAAACTCACGAAATCGAGTCATATCGGACGCGCACTACGTGTCGTCATTGATATTTTACAATAGTAATCTAAACCTTCTAATTTCATAATTCCAGTTGAAAAGGTGAAAACTCACGAAATCGAGTGATATCGATGCGCACAACGTGTTGTCATTGATATTTAACAATAGTAATCTAAACCTTCTAATTTCATAATTCCATGTTGAAAAGGTGAAAACTCACGAAATCGAGTGATATCGGACGCGCACTACGTGTCGTAATTGATATTCAACAATAGTAATATAAACCTGAAAATAGACGCGCACTACGTGTCGTCATTGATACTTAACAATTGATACTTAACAATTCATATTTAACAATTGTAATTATGAATTATGAAATTAGAAAATTTCATAATTCCGTGTTGAAAAGGTGAAAACTCACGAAATCGAGTGAAAATCGATGCGCACAACGTGTTGTCATTGATATTTAACAATAGTAATCTAAGCCTTCTAATTTCATAATTCCAGGTTGAAAAGGTGAAAACTCACGAAATCGAGTCATATCGGACGCGCACTACGTGTCGTCATTGATATTTTACAATAGTAATCTAAACCTTCTAATTTCATAATTCCAGTTGAAAAGGTGAAAACTCACGAAATCGAGTGATATCGATGCGCACAACGTGTTGTCATTGATATTTAACAATAGTAATCTAAACCTTCTAATTTCATAATTCCATGTTGAAAAGGTGAAAACTCACGAAATCGAGTGATATCGGACGCGCACTACGTGTCGTAATTGATATTCAACAATAGTAATATAAACCTGAAAATAGACGCGCACTACGTGTCGTCATTGATACTTAACAATTGATACTTAACAATTCATATTTAACAATTGTAATTATGAATTATGAAATTAGAAAATTTCATAATTCCGTGTTGAAAAGGTGAAAACTCACGAAATCGAGTGAAAATCGATGCGCACAACGTGTTGTCATTGATATTTAACAATAGTAATCTAAGCCTTCTAATTTCATAATTCCATGTTGAAAAGGTGAAAACTCACGAAATCGAGTGATATCGGACGCGCACTACGTGTCGTCATTGATATTTTACAATAGTAATCCAAACCTTCTAATTTCATAATTCCATGTTGAAAAGGTGAAAAATCACGAGTGATATTTAACAACTGTAATCTAAGCACGGAATTATGAAATTAGAAAATTTCATAATTCCGTGTTGAAAAGGTGAAAACTCACGAAATCGAGTGAAAATCGATGCGCACAACGTGTTGTCATTGATATTTAACAATAGTAATCTAAGCCTTCTAATTTCATAATTCCATGTTGAAAAGGTAAATCATCATGAAATCGAGTGAAAATGGACGCGCACTACGTGTCGTCATTGATATTTAACAATAGTAATCTAAGCCTACTAATTTCATAATTCCGTGTTGAAAAGGTGAAAACTCACGAAATCGAGTGAAAATCGATGCGCACAACGTGTTGTCATTGATATTTAACAATAGTAATCTAATCCTTTCCATGTTGAAAAGGTGAAAACTCACGAAATCGAGTGATATCGGACGCGCACTACGTGTCGTCATTGATATTTTACAATAGTAATCCAAACCTTCTAATTTCATAATTCCATGTTGAAAAGGTGAAAACTCACGAAATCGAGTGATAACAATTGTGTCGTCATTGATATTTAACAATTGTAATCTAAGCACGGAATTATGAAATTAGAAAATTTCATAATTCCGTGTTGAAAAGGTGAAAACTCACGAAATCAAGTGAAAATCGATGCGCACAACGTGTTGTCATTGGTATTTAACAATAGTAATCTAAGCCTTCTAATTTCATAATTCCATGTTGAAAAGGTAAATCATCATGAAATCGAGTGAAAATGGACGCGCACTACGTGTCGTCATTGATATTAAACAATTGTAATCCAAACCTTCTAATTTCATAATTCCATGTTGAAAAGGTGAAAACTCACGAAATCGAGTGATATCGGACGCGCACTACGTGTCGTCATTGATACTTAACAATAGTAATCTACACCCTCAAACCTCATAATGCCATGTTGAAAAGGTAAAACATCACGAAATCAAGTGAAAATGGACGCGCACTACGTGTCGTCATTGATACTTAACAAATGTCTACTTCTAAACTCATAATTCTACATCATTATGTTTTACCTTTACGTTTTCCATTATGTGGAATTATGAGATTAGAAGTAGACATTTGTTAAGTATCAATCGAGTGAAAATGGACGCGGACTACGTGTCGTCATTGATATTTAACAATTGTAATCTAAGCACGGAATTATGAAATTAGAAAATTTCATAATTCCGTGTTGAAAAGGTGAAAACTCACGAAATCAAGTGAAAATCGATGCGCACAACGTGTTGTCATTGGTATTTAACAATAGTAATCTAAGCCTTCTAATTTCATAATTCCATGTTGAAAAGGTAAATCATCATGAAATCGAGTGAAAATGGACGCGCACTACGTGTCGTCATTGATATTAAACAATTGTAATCTAAGCCTTCTAATTTCATAATTCCAGGTTGAAAAGGTGAAAACTCACGAAATCGAGTGATAACAATTGTAATCTAAGCACGGAATTATGAAATTAGAAAATTTCATAATTCCGTGTTGAAAAGGTGAAAACTCACGCAATCGAGTGAAAATCGATGCGCACAACGTGTTGTCATTGATATTTAACAATAGTAATCTAAGCCTTCTAATTTCATAATTCGATGTTGAAACGGTAAATCATCATGAAATCGAGTGAAAATGGACGCGCACTACGTGTCGTCATTGATATTAAACAATTGTAATCCAAACCTTCTAATTTCATAATTCCATGTTGAAAAGGTGAAAACTCACGAAATCGAGTGATATCGGACGCGCACTACGTGTCGTCATTGATACTTAACAATAGTAATCTACACCCTCAAACCTCATAATTCCATGTTGAAAAGGTAAAACATCACGAAATCAAGTGAAAATGGACGCGCACTACGTGTCGTCATTGATACTTAACAAATGTCTACTTCTAAACTCATGATTCTACATCATTATGTTTTACCTTTACGTTTTCCATTATGTGGAATTATGAGATTAGAAGTATCAATCGAGTGAAAATGGACGCGGACTACGTGTCGTCATTGATATTTAACAATTGTAATCTAAGCACGGAATTATGAAATTAGAAAATTTCATAATTCCGTGTTGAAAAGGTGAAAACTCACGAAATCGAGTGATATCGGACGCGCACTACGTGTCGTCATTGATATTTTACAATAGTAATCCAAACCTTCTAATTTCATAATTCCATGTTGAAAAGGTGAAAACTCACGAAATCGAGTGAAAATCGATGCGCACAACGTGTTGTCATTGATATTTAACAATAGTAATCTAAGCCTTCTAATTTAATAATTCCATGTTGAAAAGGTAAATCATCATGAAATCGAGTGAAAATGGACGCGCACTACGTGTCGTCATTGATATTTAACAATAGTAATCTAACCCTTCTAATTTCATAATTCCAGGTTGAAAAGGTGAAAACTCACGAAATCGAGTGATATCGGACGCGCACTACGTGTCGTCATTGATATTTTACAATAGTAATCTAAGCCTTCTAATTTCATAATTCCAGGTTGAAAAGGTGAAAACTCACGAAATCGAGTCATATCGGACGCGCACTACGTGTCGTCATTGATATTTTACAATAGTAATCTAAACCTTCTAATTTCATAATTCCAGTTGAAAAGGTGAAAACTCACGAAATCGAGTGATATCGATGCGCACAACGTGTTGTCATTGATATTTAACAATAGTAATCTAAACCTTCTAATTTCATAATTCCATGTTGAAAAGGTGAAAACTCACGAAATCGAGTGATATCGGACGCGCACTACGTGTCGTAATTGATATTCAACAATAGTAATATAAACCTGAAAATAGACGCGCACTACGTGTCGTCATTGATACTTAACAATTGATACTTAACAATTCATATTTAACAATTGTAATTATGAATTATGAAATTAGAAAATTTCATAATTCCGTGTTGAAAAGGTGAAAACTCACGAAATCGAGTGAAAATCGATGCGCACAACGTGTTGTCATTGATATTTAACAATAGTAATCTAAGCCTTCTAATTTCATAATTCCAGGTTGAAAAGGTGAAAACTCACGAAATCGAGTCATATCGGACGCGCACTACGTGTCGTCATTGATATTTTACAATAGTAATCTAAACCTTCTAATTTCATAATTCCATGTTGAAAAGGTAAATCATCATGAAATCGAGTGAAAATGGACGCGCACTACGTGTCGTCATTGATATTTAACAATAGTAATCTAACCCTTCTAATTTCATAATTCCAGGTTGAAAAGGTGAAAACTCACGAAATCGAGTGATATCGGACGCGCACTACGTGTCGTCATTGATATTTTACAATAGTAATCCAAACCTTCTAATTTAATAATTCCATGTTGAAAAGGTGAAAACTCACGAAATCGAGTGATATCGGACGCGCACTACGTGTCGTCATTGATATTTTACAATAGTAATCCAAACCTTCTAATTTCATAATTCCATGTTGAAAAGGTGAAAACTCACGAAATCGAGTGATATTTAACAACTGTAATCTAAGCACGGAATTATGAAATTAGAAAATTTCATAATTCCGTGTTGAAAAGGTGAAAACTCACGAAATCGAGTGAAAATCGATGCGCACAACGTGTTGTCATTGATATTTAACAATAGTAATCTAAGCCTTCTAATTTCATAATTCCATGTTGAAAAGGTAAATCATCATGAAATCGAGTGAAAATGGACGCGCACTACGTGTCGTCATTGATATTTAACAATAGTAATCTAAGCCTTCTAATTTCATAATTCCGTGTTGAAAAGGTGAAAACTCACGAAATCGAGTAAAAATCGATGCGCACAACGTGTTGTCATTGATATTTAACAATAGTAATCTAAGCCTTTCCATGTTGAAAAGGTGAAAACTCACGAAATCGAGTGATATCGGACGCGCACTACGTGTCGTCATTGATATTTTACAATAGTAATCCAAACCTTCTAATTTCATAATTCCATGTTGAAAAGGTGAAAACTCACGAAATCGAGTGATAACAATTGTGTCGTCATTGATATTTAACAATTGTAATCTAAGCACGGAATTATGAAATTAGAAAATTTCATAATTCCGTGTTGAAAAGGTGAAAACTCACGAAATCAAGTGAAAATCGATGCGCACAACGTGTTGTCATTGGTATTTAACAATAGTAATCTAAGCCTTCTAATTTCATAATTCCATGTTGAAAAGGTAAATCATCATGAAATCGAGTGAAAATGGACGCGCACTACGTGTCGTTATTGATATTAAACAATTGTAATCCAAACCTTCTAATTTCATAATTCCATGTTGAAAAGGTGAAAACTCACGAAATCGAGTGATATCGGACGCGCACTACGTGTCGTCATTGATACTTAACAATAGTAATCTACACCCTCAAACCTCATAATTCCATGTTGAAAAGGTAAAACATCACGAAATCAAGTGAAAATGGACGCGCACTACGTGTCGTCATTGATACTTAACAAATGTCTACTTCTAAACTCATGATTCTACATCATTATGTTTTACCTTTACGTTTTCCATTATGTGGAATTATGAGATTAGAAGTAGACATTTGTTAAGTATCAATCGAGTGAAAATGGACGCGGACTACGTGTCGTCATTGATATTTAACAATTGTAATCTAAGCACGGAATTATGAAATTAGAAAATTTCATAATTCCGTGTTGAAAAGGTGAAAACTCACGAAATCGAGTGAAAATCGATGCGCACAACGTGTTGTCATTGGTATTTAACAATAGTAATCTAAGCCTTCTAATTTCATAATTCCATGTTGAAAAGGTAAATCATCATGAAATCGAGTGAAAATGGACGCGCACTACGTGTCGTCATTGATATTAAACAATTGTAATCTAAGCCTTCTAATTTCATAATTCCAGGTTGAAAAGGTGAAAACTCACGAAATCGAGTGATATCGGACGTGTCGTCATTGATATTTTACAATAGTAATCTAAACCTTCTAATTTCATAATTCCATGTTGAAAAGGTAAAAACTCACGAAATCGAGTGATATCGGACGCGCACTACGTGTCGTCATTGATATTCAACAATAGTAATCTAAACCTTCTAATTTCATAATTCCATGTTGAAAAGGTAAAACATCACAAAATCAAGTTAAAATCTCTGCGCACTACGTGTCGTCATTGATATTCAACAATAGTAATCTGAACCTTCTAAATTATGAAATGTCGTCATTGATACTTAACAATGTTGAAAAGAAAATCAAGTTAAAATCGCTGCGCATAACGTGGTTTCATTGATATCTAAAAGTTCTAACCTCATAATTCAAGGTAAAACATGATTTCGAGTGAAAATCGACGCGCACAACGTGTCGTCATTGATATTCAACAATAGTAATATAAACCTGAAAATGGACGCGCACTACGTGTCGTCATTGATACTTAACAATAGTAATCTACACCCTCAAACCTCATAATTCCATGTTGAAAAGGTAAAACATCACGAAATCAAGTGAAAATGGACGCGCACTACGTGTCGTCATTGATATTTAACAATTGTAATCTAAGCACGGAATTATGAAATTAGAAAATTTCATAATTCCGTGTTGAAAAGGTGAAAACTCACGAAATCGAGTGAAAATCGATGCGCACAACGTGTTGTCATTGGTATTTAACAATAGTAATCTAAGCCTTCTAATTTCATAATTCCATGTTGAAAAGGTAAATCATCATGAAATCGAGTGAAAATGGACGCGCACTACGTGTCGTCATTGATATTAAACAATTATAATCTAAGCCTTCTAATTTCATAATTCCAGGTTGAAAAGGTGAAAACTCACGAAATTGAGTGATATCGGACGCGCACTACGTGTCGTCATTGATATTTTACAATAGTAATCTAAACCTTCTAATTTCATAATTCCATGTTGAAAAGGTAAAAACTCACGAAATCGAGTGATATCGGACGCGCACTACGTGTCGTCATTGATATTCAACAATAGTAATATAAACCTGAAAATAGACGCGCACTACGTGTCGTCATTGATACTTAACAATTGATACTTAACAATTGATATTTAACAATTGTAATTATGAATTATGAAATTAGAAAATTTCATAATTCCGTGTTGAAAAGGTGAAAACTCACGAAATCGAGTGAAAATCGATGCGCACTACGTGTCGTCATTGATATTTTACAATAGTAATCCAAACCTTCTAATTTCATAATTCCATGTTGAAAAGGTGAAAACTCACGAAATCGAGTGATATCGGACGCGACTTACGTGTCGTCATTGATTTTTTACAATAGTAATCCAAACCTTCTAATTTCATAATTCCATGTTGAAAAGGTGAAAACTCACGAAATCGAGTGATATCGGACGCGCACAACGTGTCGTCATTGATATTAAACAATTGTAATCTAAGCCTTCTAATTTCATAATTCCAGGTTGAAAAGGTGAAAACTCACGAAATCGAGTGAAAATCGATGCGCACAACGTGTTGTCATTGATATTTAACAATAGTAATCTAAGCCTTCTAATTTCATAATTCCATGTTGAAAAGGTGAAAACTCACGAAATCGAGTGATATCGGACGCGCACTACGTGTCGTCATTGATATTTTACAATAGTAATCCAAACCTTCTAATTTCATAATTCCATGTTGAAAAGGTGAAAACTCACGAAATCGAGTGATATCGGACGCGCACTACGTGTCGTCATTGATATTTTACAATAGTAATCCAAACCTTCTAATTTCATAATTCCATGTTGAAAAGGTGAAAACTCACGAAATCGAGTGATATTTAACAACTGTAATCTAAGCACGGAATTATGAAATTAGAAAATTTCATAATTCCGTGTTGAAAAGGTGAAAACTCACGAAATCGAGTGAAAATCGATGCGCACAACGTGTTGTCATTGATATTTAACAATAGTAATCTAAGCCTTCTAATTTCATAATTCCATGTTGAAAAGGTAAATCATCATGAAATCGAGTGAAAATGGACGCGCACTACGTGTCGTCATTGATATTTAACAATAGTAATCTAAGCCTTCTAATTTCATAATTCCGTGTTGAAAAGGTGAAAACTCACGAAATCGAGTGAAAATCGATGCGCACAACGTGTTGTCATTGATATTTAACAATAGTAATCTAAGCCTTTCCATGTTGAAAAGGTGAAAACTCACGAAATCGAGTGATATCGGACGCGCACTACGTGTCGTCATTGATATTTTACAATAGTAATCCAAACCTTCTAATTTCATAATTCCATGTTGAAAAGGTGAAAACTCACGAAATCGAGTGATAACAATTGTGTCGTCATTGATATTTAACAATTGTAATCTAAGCACGGAATTATGAAATTAGAAAATTTCATAATTCCGTGTTGAAAAGGTGAAAACTCACGAAATCAAGTGAAAATCGATGCGCACAACGTGTTGTCATTGGTATTTAACAATAGTAATCTAAGCCTTCTAATTTCATAATTCCATGTTGAAAAGGTAAATCATCATGAAATCGAGTGAAAATGGACGCGCACTACGTGTCGTCATTGATATTAAACAATTGTAATCTAAGCCTTCTAATTTCATAATTCCAGGTTGAAAAGGTGAAAACTCACGAAATCGAGTGATATCGGACGTGTCGTCATTGATATTTTACAATAGTAATCCAAACCTTCTAATTTCATAATTCCATGTTGAAAAGGTGAAAACTCACGAAATCGAGTGATAACAATTGTAATCTAAGCACGGAATTATGAAATTAGAAAATTTCATAATTCCGTGTTGAAAAGGTGAAAAGTCACGCAATCGAGTGAAAATCGATGCGCACAACGTGTTGTCATTGATATTTAACAATAGTAATCTAAGCCTTCTAATTTCATAATTCCATGTTGACTTTTCAACAAATCATCATGAAATCGAGTGAAAATGGACGCACACTACGTGTCGTCATTGATATTTTACAATAGTAATCTAAGCCTTCTAATTTCATAATTCCAGGTTGAAAAGGTGAAAACTCACGAAATCGAGTGATATCGGACGCGCACTACGTGTCGTCATTGATATTCAACAATAAACCTGAAAATAGACGCGCACTACGTGTCGTCATTGATACTTAACAATTGATACTTAACAAGTGATATTTAACAATTGTAATTATGAATTATGAAATTAGAAAATTTCATAATTCCGTGTTGAAAAGGTGAAAACTCACGAAATCGAGTGAAAATCGATGCGCACAACGTGTTGTCATTGGTATTTAACAATAGTAATCTAAGCCTTCTAATTTCATAATTCCATGTTGAAAAGGTAAATCATCATGAAATCGAGTGAAAATGGACGCGCACTACGTGTCGTCATTGATATTAAACAATTGTAATCTAAGCCTTCTAATTTCATAATTCCAGGTTGAAAAGGTGAAAACTCACGAAATCGAGTGATATCGGACGCGCACTACGTGTCGTCATTGATATTTTACAATAGTAATCTAAACCTTCTAATTTCATAATTCCAGGTTGAAAAGGTGAAAACTCACGAAATCAAGTGATATCGGACGCGCACTACGTGTCGTCATTGATATTTTACAATAGTAATCCAAACCTTCTAATTTCATAATTCCATGTTGAAAAGGTGAAAACTCACGAAATCGAGTGATATCGGACGCGCACTACGTGTCGTCATTGATATTCAACAATAGTAATCTAAACCTTCTAATTTCATAATTCCATGTTGAAAAGGTAAAAGATCACAAAATCAAGTTAAAATCGCTGCGCACTACGTGTCGTCATTGATATTCAACAATAGTAATCTAAACCTTCTAATTTATGAAATTAGACGCGCACTACGTGTCGTCATTGATACTTAACAATGTTGAAAAGGTAAAACATCACAAAATCAAGTTAAAATCGCTGCGCATAACGTGGTTTCATTGATATCTAAAAGTTCTAACCTCATAATTCAAGGTAAAACATGATTTCGAGTGAAAATCGACGCGCACAACGTGTCGTCATTGATATTCAACAATAGTAATATAAACCTGAAAATGGACGCGCACTACGTGTCGTCATTGATACTTAACAATAGTAATCTACACCCTCAAACCTCATAATTCCATGTTGAAAAGGTAAAACATCACGAAATCAAGTGAAAATAGACGCGCACTACGTGTCGTCATTGATACTTAACAAATGTCTACTTCTAAACTCATAATTCCACATCATTATGTTTTACCTTTACGTTTTCCATTATGTGGAATTATGAGATTAGAAGTAGACATTTGTTAAGTATAAATCGAGTGAAAATGGACGCGGACTACGTGTCGTCATTGATATTTAACAATTGTAATCTAAGCACGGAATTATGAAATTAGAAAATTTCATAATTCCGTGTTGAAAAGGTGAAAACTCACGAAATCGAGTGAAAATCGATGCGCACAACGTGTTGTCATTGATATTTAACAATAGTAATCTAAGCCTTCTAATTTCATAATTCCATGTTGAAAAGGTAAATCATCATGAAATCGAGTGAAAATGGACGCGCACTACGTGTCGTCATTGATATTTTACAATAGTAATCTAAGCCTTCTAATTTCATAATTCCAGGTTGAAAAGGTGAAAACTCACGAAATCGAGTGATATCGGACGCGCACTACGTGTCGTCATTGATATTCAACAATAAACCTGAAAATAGACGCGCACTACGTGTCGTCATTGATACTTAACAATTGATACTTAACAAGTGATATTTAACAATTGTAATTATGAATTATGAAATTAGAAAATTTCATAATTCCGTGTTGAAAAGGTGAAAACTCACGAAATCGAGTGAAAATCGATGCGCACAACGTGTTGTCATTGATATTTAACAATAGTAATCTAAGCCTTCTAATTTCATAATTCCATGTTGAAAAGGTGAAAACTCACGAAATCGAGTGATATCGGACGCGCACTACGTGTCGTCATTGATATTTTACAATAGTAATCCAAACCTTCTAATTTCATAATTCCATGTTGAAAAGGTGAAAACTCACGAAATCGAGTGATATCGGACGCGCACTACGTGTCGTCATTGATATTTTACAATAGTAATCCAAACCTTCTAATTTCATAATTCCATGTTGAAAAGGTGAAAACTCACGAAATCGAGTGATATCGGACGCGCACTACGTGTCGTCATTGATATTCAACAATAGTAATCTAAACCTTCTAATTTCATAATTCCATGTTGAAAAGGTGAAAACTCACGAAATCGAGTGAAAATCGATGCGCACAACGTGTCGTCATTGATATTAAACAATTGTAATCTAAGCCTTCTAATTTCATAATTCCAGGTTGAAAAGGTGAAAACTCACGAAATCGAGTGATAACAATTGTAATCTAAGCACGGAATTATGAAATGAGAAAATTTCATAATTCCGTGTTGAAAAGGTGAAACCTCACGCAATCGAGTGAAAATCGATGCGCACAACGTGTTGTCATTGGTATTTAACAATAGTAATCTAAGCCTTCTAATTTCATAATTCCATGTTGAAAAGGTAAATCATCATGAAATCGAGTGAAAATGGACGCGCACTACGTGTCGTCATTGATATTAAACAATTGTTTACTTAGATTACTAAGCCTTCTAATTTCATAATTCCAGGTTGAAAAGGTGAAAACTCACGAAATCGAGTCATATCGGAGCGCACTACGTGTCGTCATTGATATTTTACAATAGTAATCTAAACCTTCTAATTTCATAATTCCATGTTGAAAAGGTAAAAACTCACGAAATCGAGTGATATCGGACGCGCACTACGTGTCGTAATTGATATTCAACAATAGTAATATAAACCTGAAAATAGACGCGCACTACGTGTCGTCATTGATACTTAACAATTGATACTTAACAATTGATATTTAACAATTGTAATTATGAATTATGAAATTAGAAAATTTCATAATTCTGTGTTGAAAAGGTGAAAACTCACGAAATCGAGTGAAAATCGATGCGCACAACGTGTTGTCATTGATATTTAACAATAGTAATCTAAGCCTTCTAATTTCATAATTCCATGTTGAAAAGGTAAATCATCATGAAATCGAGTGAAAATGGACGCGCACTACGTGTCGTCATTGATATTAAACAATTGTAATCTAAGCCTTCTAATTTCATAATTCCAGGTTGAAAAGGTGAAAACTCACGAAATCAAGTGATATCGGACGCGCACTACGTGTCGTCATTGATATTTTACAATAGTAATCCAAACCTTCTAATTTCATAATTCCATGTTGAAAAGGTGAAAACTCACGAAATCGAGTGATATCGGACGCGCACTACGTGTCGTCATTGATATTTAACAATAGTAATCTAAGCCTTCTAATTTCATAATTCCATGTTGAAAAGGTGAAAACTCACGAAATCGAGTGATATCGGACGCGCACTACGTGTCGTCATTGATATTTTACAATAGTAATCCAAACCTTCTAATTTCATAATTCCATGTTGAAAAGGTGAAAACTCACGAAATCGAGTGATATCGGACGCGCACTACGTGTCGTCATTGATATTTTACAATAGTAATCCAAACCTTCTAATTTCATAATTCCATGTTGAAAAGGTGAAAACTCACGAAATCGAGTGATATCGGACGCGCACTACGTGTCGTCATTGATATTCAACAATAGTAATCTAAACCTTCTAATTTCATAATTCCATGTTGAAAAGGTGAAAACTCACGAAATCGAGTGAAAATCGATGCGCACAACGTGTCGTCATTGATATTAAACAATTGTAATCTAAGCCTTCTAATTTCATAATTCCAGGTTGAAAAGGTGAAAACTCACGAAATCGAGTGATAACAATTGTAATCTAAGCACGGAATTATGAAATGAGAAAATTTCATAATTCCGTGTTGAAAAGGTGAAACCTCACGCAATCGAGTGAAAATCGATGCGCACAACGTGTTGTCATTGGTATTTAACAATAGTAATCTAAGCCTTCTAATTTCATAATTCCATGTTGAAAAGGTAAATCATCATGAAATCGAGTGAAAATGGACGCGCACTACGTGTCGTCATTGATATTAAACAATTGTTTACTTAGATTACTAAGCCTTCTAATTTCATAATTCCAGGTTGAAAAGGTGAAAACTCACGAAATCGAGTCATATCGGAGCGCACTACGTGTCGTCATTGATATTTTACAATAGTAATCTAAACCTTCTAATTTCATAATTCCATGTTGAAAAGGTAAAAACTCACGAAATCGAGTGATATCGGACGCGCACTACGTGTCGTAATTGATATTCAACAATAGTAATATAAACCTGAAAATAGACGCGCACTACGTGTCGTCATTGATACTTAACAATTGATACTTAACAATTGATATTTAACAATTGTAATTATGAATTATGAAATTAGAAAATTTCATAATTCTGTGTTGAAAAGGTGAAAACTCACGAAATCGAGTGAAAATCGATGCGCACAACGTGTTGTCATTGATATTTAACAATAGTAATCTAAGCCTTCTAATTTCATAATTCCATGTTGAAAAGGTAAATCATCATGAAATCGAGTGAAAATGGACGCGCACTACGTGTCGTCATTGATATTAAACAATTGTAATCTAAGCCTTCTAATTTCATAATTCCAGGTTGAAAAGGTGAAAACTCACGAAATCAAGTGATATCGGACGCGCACTACGTGTCGTCATTGATATTTTACAATAGTAATCCAAACCTTCTAATTTCATAATTCCATGTTGAAAAGGTGAAAACTCACGAAATCGAGTGATATCGGACGCGCACTACGTGTCGTCATTGATATTCAACAATAGTAATCTAAACCTTCTAATTTCATAATTCCATGTTGAAAAGGTAAAACATCACAAAATCAAGTTAAAATCGCTGCGCACTACGTGTCGTCATTGATATTCAACAATAGTAATCTAAACCTTCTAATTTATGAAATTAGACGCGCACTACGTGTCGTCATTGATACTTAACAATGTTGAAAAGGTAAAACATCACAAAATCAAGTTAAAATCGCTGCGCATAACGTGGTTTCATTGATATCTAAAAGTTCTAACCTCATAATTCAAGGTAAAACATGATTTCGAGTGAAAATCGACGCGCACAACGTGTCGTCATTGATATTCAACAATAGTAATATAAACCTGAAAATGGACGCGCACTACGTGTCGTCATTGATACTTAACAATAGTAATCTACACCCTCAAACCTCATAATTCCATGTTGAAAAGGTAAAACATCACGAAATCAAGTGAAAATAGACGCGCACTACGTGTCGTCATTGATACTTAACAAATGTCTACTTCTAAACTCATAATTCCACATCATTATGTTTTACCTTTACGTTTTCCATTATGTGGAATTATGAGATTAGAAGTAGACATTTGTTAAGTATAAATCGAGTGAAAATGGACGCGGACTACGTGTCGTCATTGATATTTAACAATTGTAATCTAAGCACGGAATTATGAAATTAGAAAATTTCATAATTCCGTGTTGAAAAGGTGAAAACTCACGAAATCGAGTGAAAATCGATGCGCACAACGTGTTGTCATTGATATTTAACAATAGTAATCTAAGCCTTCTAATTTCATAATTCCATGATGAAAAGGTAAATCATCATGAAATCGAGTGAAAATGGACGCGCACTACGTGTCGTCATTGATATTAAACAATTGTAATCTAAGCCTTCTAATTTCATAATTCCAGGTTGAAAAGGTGAAAACTCACGAAATCGAGTGATATCGGACGCGCACTACGTGTCGTCATTGATATTCAACAATAGTAATATAAACCTGAACATAGACGCGCACTACGTGTCGTCATTGATACTTAACAATTGATATTTAACAATTGTATCTAAGCACGGAATTATGAAATTAGAAAATTTCATAATTCCGTGTTGAAAAGGTGAAAACTCACGAAATCGAGTGAAAATCGATGCGCACAACGTGTTGTCATTGATATTTAACAATAGTAATCTAAGCCTTCTAATTTCATAATTCCATGTTGAAAAGGTAAATCATCATGAAATCGAGTGAAAATGGACGCGCACTACGTGTCGTCATTGATATTTTACAATAGTAATCTAAGCCTTCTAATTTCATAATTCCAGGTTGAAAAGGTGAAAACTCACGAAATCGAGTGATATCGGACGCGCACTACGTGTCGTCATTGATATTCAACAATAAACCTGAAAATAGACGCGCACTACGTGTCGTCATTGATACTTAACAATTGATACTTAACAAGTGATATTTAACAATTGTAATTATGAATTATGAAATTAGAAAATTTCATAATTCCGTGTTGAAAAGGTGAAAACTCACGAAATCGAGTGAAAATCGATGCGCACAACGTGTTGTCATTGATATTTAACAATAGTAATCTAAGCCTTCTAATTTCATAATTCCATGTTGAAAAGGTGAAAACTCACGAAATCGAGTGATATCGGACGCGCACTACGTGTCGTCATTGATATTTTACAATAGTAATCCAAACCTTCTAATTTCATAATTCCATGTTGAAAAGGTGAAAACTCACGAAATCGAGTGATATCGGACGCGCACTACGTGTCGTCATTGATATTTTACAATAGTAATCCAAACCTTCTAATTTCATAATTCCATGTTGAAAAGGTGAAAACTCACGAAATCGAGTGATATCGGACGCGCACTACGTGTCGTCATTGATATTCAACAATAGTAATCTAAACCTTCTAATTTCATAATTCCATGTTGAAAAGGTGAAAACTCACGAAATCGAGTGAAAATCGATGCGCACAACGTGTCGTCATTGATATTAAACAATTGTAATCTAAGCCTTCTAATTTCATAATTCCAGGTTGAAAAGGTGAAAACTCACGAAATCGAGTGATAACAATTGTAATCTAAGCACGGAATTATGAAATTAGAAAATTTCATAATTCCGTGTTGAAAAGGTGAAAACTCACGCAATCGAGTGAAAATCGATGCGCACAACGTGTTGTCATTGGTATTTAACAATAGTAATCTAAGCCTTCTAATTTCATAATTCCATGTTGAAAAGGTAAATCATCATGAAATCGAGTGAAAATGGACGCGCACTACGTGTCGTCATTGATATTAAACAATTGTTTACTTAGATTACTAAGCCTTCTAATTTCATAATTCCAGGTTGAAAAGGTGAAAACTCACGAAATCGAGTGATATCGGAGCGCACTACGTGTCGTCATTGATATTTTACAATAGTAATCTAAACCTTCTAATTTCATAATTCCATGTTGAAAAGGTAAAAACTCACGAAATCGAGTGATATCGGACGCGCACTACGTGTCTTCATTGATATTCAACAATAGTAATATAAACCTGAAAATAGACGCGCACTACGTGTCGTCATTGATACTTAACAATTGATACTTAACAATTGATATTTAACAATTGTAATTATGAATTATGAAATTAGAAAATTTCATAATTCTGTGTTGAAAAGGTGAAAACTCACGAAATCGAGTGAAAATCGATGCGCACAACGTGTTGTCATTGATATTTAACAATAGTAATCTAAGCCTTCTAATTTCATAATTCCATGTTGAAAAGGTGAAAACTCACGAAATCGAGTGATATCGGACGCGCACTACGTGTCGTCATTGATATTTTACAATAGTAATCCAAACCTTCTAATTTCATAATTCCATGTTGAAAAGGTGAAAACTCACGAAATCGAGTGATATCGGAGCGCACAACGTGTCGTCATTGATATTAAACAATTGTAATCTAAGCCTTCTAATTTGATAATTCCAGGTTGAAAAGGTGAAAACTCACGAAATCGAGTGAAAATCGATGCGCACAACGTGTCGTCATTGATATTAAACAATTGTAATCTAAGCCTTCTAATTTCATAATTCCAGGTTGAAAAGGTGAAATTCACGAAATCGAGTGATAACAATTGTAATCTAAGCACGGAATTATGAAATTAGAAAATTTCATAATTCCGTGTTGAAAAGGTGAAAACTCACGCAATCGAGTGAAAATCGATGCGCACAACGTGTTGTCATTGATATTTAACAATAGTAATCTAAGCCTTCTAATTTCATAATTCCATGTTGAAAAGGTAAATCATCATGAAATCGAGTGAAAATGGACGCGCACTACGTGTCGTCATTGATATTAAACAATTGTAATCTAAGCCTTCTAATTTCATAATTCCAGGTTGAAAAGGTGAAAACTCACGAAATCAAGTGATATCGGACGCGCACTACGTGTCGTCATTGATATTTTACAATAGTAATCCAAACCTTCTAATTTCATAATTCCATGTTGAAAAGGTGAAAACTCACGAAATCGAGTGATATCGGACGCGCACTACGTGTCGTCATTGATATTCAACAATAGTAATCTAAACCTTCTAATTTCATAATTCCATGTTGAAAAGGTAAAACATCACAAAATCAAGTTAAAATCGCTGCGCACTACGTGTCGTCATTGATATTCAACAATAGTAATCTAAACCTTCTAATTTATGAAATTAGACGCGCACTACGTGTCGTCATTGATACTTAACAATGTTGAAAAGGTAAAACATCACAAAATCAAGTTAAAATCGCTGCGCATAACGTGGTTTCATTGATATCTAAAAGTTCTAACCTCATAATTCAAGGTAAAACATGATTTCGAGTGAAAATCGACGCGCACAACGTGTCGTCATTGATATTCAACAATAGTAATATAAACCTGAAAATGGACGCGCACTACGTGTCGTCATTGATACTTAACAATAGTAATCTACACCCTCAAACCTCATAATTCCATGTTGAAAAGGTAAAACATCACGAAATCAAGTGAAAATAGACGCGCACTACGTGTCGTCATTGATACTTAACAAATGTCTACTTCTAAACTCATAATTCCACATCATTATGTTTTACCTTTACGTTTTCCATTATGTGGAATTATGAGATTAGAAGTAGACATTTGTTAAGTATAAATCGAGTGAAAATGGACGCGGACTACGTGTCGTCATTGATATTTAACAATTGTAATCTAAGCACGGAATTATGAAATTAGAAAATTTCATAATTCCGTGTTGAAAAGGTGAAAACTCACGAAATCGAGTGAAAATCGATGCGCACAACGTGTTGTCATTGATATTTAACAATAGTAATCTAAGCCTTCTAATTTCATAATTCCATGATGAAAAGGTAAATTATCATGAAATCGAGTGAAAATGGACGCGCACTACGTGTCGTCATTGATATTAAACAATTGTAATCTAAGCCTTCTAATTTCATAATTCCAGGTTGAAAAGGTGAAAACTCACGAAATCGAGTGATATCGGACGCGCACTACGTGTCGTCATTGATATTCAACAATAGTAATATAAACCTGAACATAGACGCGCACTACGTGTCGTCATTGATACTTAACAATTGATATTAAACAATTGTATCTAAGCACGGAATTATGAAATTAGAAAATTCATAATTCCGTGTTGAAAAGGTGAAAACTCACGAAATCGAGTGAAAATCGATGCGCACAACGTGTTGTCATTGATATTTAACAATAGTAATCTAAGCCTTCTAATTTCATAATTCCATGTTGAAAAGGTAAATCATCATGAAATCGAGTGAAAATGGACGCGCACTACGTGTTGTCATTGATATTTTACAATAGTAATCTAAGCCTTCTAATTTCATAATTCCAGGTTGAAAAGGTGAAAACTCACGAAATCGAGTGATATCGGACGCGCACTACGTGTCGTCATTGATATTCAACAATAAACCTGAAAATAGACGCGCACTACGTGTCGTCATTGATACTTAACAATTGATACTTAACAAGTGATATTTAACAATTGTAATTATGAATTATGAAATTAGAAAATTTCATAATTCTGTGTTGAAAAGGTGAAAACTCACGAAATCGAGTGAAAATCGATGCGCACAACGTGTTGTCATTGATATTTAACAATAGTAATCTAAGCCTTCTAATTTCATAATTCCATGTTGAAAAGGTGAAAACTCACGAAATCGAGTGATATCGGACGCGCACTACGTGTCGTCATTGATATTTAACAATAGTAATCCAAACCTTCTAATTTCATAATTCCATGTTGAAAAGGTGAAAACTCACGAAATCGAGTGATATCGGAGCGCACAACGTGTCGTCATTGATATTAAACAATTGTAATCTAAGCCTTCTAATTTGATAATTCCAGGTTGAAAAGGTGAAAACTCACGAAATCGAGTGAAAATCGATGCGCACAACGTGTCGTCATTGATATTAAACAATTGTAATCTAAGCCTTCTAATTTCATAATTCCAGGTTGAAAAGGTGAAATTCACGAAATCGAGTGATAACAATTGTAATCTAAGCACGGAATTATGAAATTAGAAAATTTCATAATTCCGTGTTGAAAAGGTGAAAACTCACGCAATCGAGTGAAAATCGATGCGCACAACGTGTTGTCATTGATATTTAACAATAGTAATCTAAGCCTTCTAATTTCATAATTCCATGTTGAAAAGGTAAATCATCATGAAATCGAGTGAAAATGGACGCGCACTACGTGTCGTCATTGATATTAAACAATTGTAATCTAAGCCTTCTAATTTCATAATTCCAGGTTGAAAAGGTGAAAACTCACGAAATCAAGTGATATCGGACGCGCACTACGTGTCGTCATTGATATTTTACAATAGTAATCCAAACCTTCTAATTTCATAATTCCATGTTGAAAAGGTGAAAACTCACGAAATCGAGTGATATCGGACGCGCACTACGTGTCGTCATTGATATTCAACAATAGTAATCTAAACCTTCTAATTTCATAATTCCATGTTGAAAAGGTAAAACATCACAAAATCAAGTTAAAATCGCTGCGCACTACGTGTCGTCATTGATATTCAACAATAGTAATCTAAACCTTCTAATTTATGAAATTAGACGCGCACTACGTGTCGTCATTGATACTTAACAATGTTGAAAAGGTAAAACATCACAAAATCAAGTTAAAATCGCTGCGCATAACGTGGTTTCATTGATATCTAAAAGTTCTAACCTCATAATTCAAGGTAAAACATGATTTCGAGTGAAAATCGACGCGCACAACGTGTCGTCATTGATATTCAACAATAGTAATATAAACCTGAAAATGGACGCGCACTACGTGTCGTCATTGATACTTAACAATAGTAATCTACACCCTCAAACCTCATAATTCCATGTTGAAAAGGTAAAACATCACGAAATCAAGTGAAAATAGACGCGCACTACGTGTCGTCATTGATACTTAACAAATGTCTACTTCTAAACTCATAATTCCACATCATTATGTTTTACCTTTACGTTTTCCATTATGTGGAATTATGAGATTAGAAGTAGACATTTGTTAAGTATAAATCGAGTGAAAATGGACGCGGACTACGTGTCGTCATTGATATTTAACAATTGTAATCTAAGCACGGAATTATGAAATTAGAAAATTTCATAATTCCGTGTTGAAAAGGTGAAAACTCACGAAATCGAGTGAAAATCGATGCGCACAACGTGTTGTCATTGATATTTAACAATAGTAATCTAAGCCTTCTAATTTCATAATTCCATGATGAAAAGGTAAATTATCATGAAATCGAGTGAAAATGGACGCGCACTACGTGTCGTCATTGATATTAAACAATTGTAATCTAAGCCTTCTAATTTCATAATTCCAGGTTGAAAAGGTGAAAACTCACGAAATCGAGTGATATCGGACGCGCACTACGTGTCGTCATTGATATTCAACAATAGTAATATAAACCTGAACATAGACGCGCACTACGTGTCGTCATTGATACTTAACAATTGATATTTAACAATTGTATCTAAGCACGGAATTATGAAATTAGAAAATTTCATAATTCCGTGTTGAAAAGGTGAAAACTCACGAAATCGAGTGAAAATCGATGCGCACAACGTGTTGTCATTGATATTTAACAATAGTAATCTAAGCCTTCTAATTTCATAATTCCATGTTGAAAAGGTAAATCATCATGAAATCGAGTGAAAATGGACGCGCACTACGTGTTGTCATTGATATTTTACAATAGTAATCTAAGCCTTCTAATTTCATAATTCCAGGTTGAAAAGGTGAAAACTCACGAAATCGAGTGATATCGGACGCGCACTACGTGTCGTCATTGATATTCAACAATAAACATGAAAATAGACGCGCACTACGTGTCGTCATTGATACTTAACAATTGATACTTAACAAGTGATATTTAACAATTGTAATTATGAATTATGAAATTAGAAAATTTCATAATTCCGTGTTGAAAAGGTGAAAACTCACGAAATCGAGTGAAAATCGATGCGCACAACGTGTTGTCATTGATATTTAACAATAGTAATCTAAGCCTTCTAATTTCATAATTCCATGTTGAAAAGGTGAAAACTCACGAAATCGAGTGATATCGGACGCGCACTACGTGTCGTCATTGATATTTTACAATAGTAATCCAAACCTTCTAATTTCATAATTCCATGTTGAAAAGGTGAGAACTCACGAAATCGAGTGATATCGGACGCGCACTACGTGTCGTCATTGATATTCAACAATAGTAATCTAAACCTTCTAATTTCATAATTCCATGTTGAAAAGGTGAAAACTCACGAAATCGAGTGAAAATCGATGCGCACAACGTGTCGTCATTGATATTAAACAATTGTAATCTAAGCCTTCTAATTTCATAATTCCAGGTTGAAAAGGTGAAAACTCACGAAATCGAGTGATAACAATTGTAATCTAAGCACGGAATTATGAAATTAGAAAATTTCATAATTCCGTGTTGAAAAGGTGAAAACTCACGCAATCGAGTGAAAATCGATGCGCACAACGTGTTGTCATTGGTATTTAACAATAGTAATCTAAGCCTTCTAATTTCATAATTCCATGTTGAAAAGGTAAATCATCATGAAATCGAGTGAAAATGGACGCGCACTACGTGTCGTCATTGATATTAAACAATTGTTTACTTAGATTACTAAGCCTTCTAATTTCATAATTCCAGGTTGAAAAGGTGAAAACTCACGAAATCGAGTGATATCGGAGCGCACTACGTGTCGTCATTGATATTTTACAATAGTAATCTAAACCTTCTAATTTCATAATTCCATGTTGAAAAGGTAAAAACTCACGAAATCGAGTGATATCGGACGCGCACTACGTGTCTTCATTGATATTCAACAATAGTAATATAAACCTGAAAATAGACGCGCACTACGTGTCGTCATTGATACTTAACAATTGATACTTAACAATTGATATTTAACAATTGTAATTATGAATTATGAAATTAGAAAATTTCATAATTCTGTGTTGAAAAGGTGAAAACTCACGAAATCGAGTGAAAATCGATGCGCACAACGTGTTGTCATTGATATTTAACAATAGTAATCTAAGCCTTCTAATTTCATAATTCCATGTTGAAAAGGTGAAAACTCACGAAATCGAGTGATATCGGACGCGCACTACGTGTCGTCATTGATATTTTACAATAGTAATCCAAACCTTCTAATTTCATAATTCCATGTTGAAAAGGTGAAAACTCACGAAATCGAGTGATATCGGAGCGCACAACGTGTCGTCATTGATATTAAACAATTGTAATCTAAGCCTTCTAATTTGATAATTCCAGGTTGAAAAGGTGAAAACTCACGAAATCGAGTGAAAATCGATGCGCACAACGTGTCGTCATTGATATTAAACAATTGTTATCTAAGCCTTCTAATTTCATAATTCCAGGTTGAAAAGGTGAAATTCACGAAATCGAGTGATAACAATTGTAATCTAAGCACGGAATTATGAAATTAGAAAATTTCATAATTCCGTGTTGAAAAGGTGAAAACTCACGCAATCGAGTGAAAATCGATGCGCACAACGTGTTGTCATTGATATTTAACAATAGTAATCTAAGCCTTCTAATTTCATAATTCCATGTTGAAAAGGTAAATCATCATGAAATCGAGTGAAAATGGACGCGGACTACGTGTCGTCATTGATATTAAACAATTGTAATCTAAGCCTTCTAATTTCATAATTCCAGGTTGAAAAGGTGAAAACTCACGAAATCAAGTGATATCGGACGCGCACTACGTGTCGTCATTGATATTTTACAATAGTAATCCAAACCTTCTAATTTCATAATTCCATGTTGAAAAGGTGAAAACTCACGAAATCGAGTGATATCGGACGCGCACTACGTGTCGTCATTGATATTCAACAATAGTAATCTAAACCTTCTAATTTCATAATTCCATGTTGAAAAGGTAAAACATCACAAAATCAAGTTAAAATCGCTGCGCACTACGTGTCGTCATTGATATTCAACAATAGTAATCTAAACCTTCTAATTTATGAAATTAGACGCGCACTACGTGTCGTCATTGATACTTAACAATGTTGAAAAGGTAAAACATCACAAAATCAAGTTAAAATCGCTGCGCATAACGTGGTTTCATTGATATCTAAAAGTTCTAACCTCATAATTCAAGGTAAAACATGATTTCGAGTGAAAATCGACGCGCACAACGTGTCGTCATTGATATTCAACAATAGTAATATAAACCTGAAAATGGACGCGCACTACGTGTCGTCATTGATACTTAACAATAGTAATCTACACCCTCAAACCTCATAATTCCATGTTGAAAAGGTAAAACATCACGAAATCAAGTGAAAATAGACGCGCACTACGTGTCGTCATTGATACTTAACAAATGTCTACTTCTAAACTCATAATTCCACATCATTATGTTTTACCTTTACGTTTTCCATTATGTGGAATTATGAGATTAGAAGTAGACATTTGTTAAGTATAAATCGAGTGAAAATGGACGCGGACTACGTGTCGTCATTGATATTTAACAATTGTAATCTAAGCACGGAATTATGAAATTAGAAAATTTCATAATTCCGTGTTGAAAAGGTGAAAACTCACGAAATCGAGTGAAAATCGATGCGCACAACGTGTTGTCATTGATATTTAACAATAGTAATCTAAGCCTTCTAATTTCATAATTCCATGATGAAAAGGTAAATCATCATGAAATCGAGTGAAAATGGACGCGCACTACGTGTCGTCATTGATATTAAACAATTGTAATCTAAGCCTTCTAATTTCATAATTCCAGGTTGAAAAGGTGAAAACTCACGAAATCGAGTGATATCGGACGCGCACTACGTGTCGTCATTGATATTCAACAATAGTAATATAAACCTGAACATAGACGCGCACTACGTGTCGTCATTGATACTTAACAATTGATATTTAACAATTGTATCTAAGCACGGAATTATGAAATTAGAAAATTTCATAATTCCGTGTTGAAAAGGTGAAAACTCACGAAATCGAGTGAAAATCGATGCGCACAACGTGTTGTCATTGATATTCAACAATAAACCTGAAAATAGACGCGCACTACGTGTCGTCATTGATACTTAACAATTGATACTTAACAAGTGATATTTAACAATTGTAATTATGAATTATGAAATTAGAAAATTTCATAATTCCGTGTTGAAAAGGTGAAAACTCACGAAATCGAGTGAAAATCGATGCGCACAACGTGTTGTCATTGATATTTAACAATAGTAATCTAAGCCTTCTAATTTCATAATTCCATGTTGAAAAGGTGAAAACTCACGAAATCGAGTGATATCGGACGCGCACTACGTGTCGTCATTGATATTTTACAATAGTAATCCAAACCTTCTAATTTCATAATTCCATGTTGAAAAGGTGAAAACTCACGAAATCGAGTGATATCGGACGCGCACTACGTGTCGTCATTGATATTCAACAATAGTAATCTAAACCTTCTAATTTCATAATTCCATGTTGAAAAGGTGAAAACTCACGAAATCGAGTGAAAATCGATGCGCACAACGTGTCGTCATTGATATTAAACAATTGTAATCTAAGCCTTCTAATTTCATAATTCCAGGTTGAAAAGGTGAAAACTCACGAAATCGAGTGATAACAATTGTAATCTAAGCACGGAATTATGAAATTAGAAAATTTCATAATTCCGTGTTGAAAAGGTGAAAACTCACGCAATCGAGTGAAAATCGATGCGCACAACGTGTTGTCATTGGTATTTAACAATAGTAATCTAAGCCTTCTAATTTCATAATTCCATGTTGAAAAGGTAAATCATCATGAAATCGAGTGAAAATGGACGCGCACTACGTGTCGTCATTGATATTAAACAATTGTTTACTTAGATTACTAAGCCTTCTAATTTCATAATTCCAGGTTGAAAAGGTGAAAACTCACGAAATCGAGTGATATCGGAGCGCACTACGTGTCGTCATTGATATTTTACAATAGTAATCTAAACCTTCTAATTTCATAATTCCATGTTGAAAAGGTAAAAACTCACGAAATCGAGTGATATCGGACGCGCACTACGTGTCTTCATTGATATTCAACAATAGTAATATAAACCTGAAAATAGACGCGCACTACGTGTCGTCATTGATACTTAACAATTGATACTTAACAATTGATATTTAACAATTGTAATTATGAATTATGAAATTAGAAAATTTCATAATTCTGTGTTGAAAAGGTGAAAACTCACGAAATCGAGTGAAAATCGATGCGCACAACGTGTTGTCATTGATATTTAACAATAGTAATCTAAGCCTTCTAATTTCATAATTCCATGTTGAAAAGGTGAAAACTCACGAAATCGAGTGATATCGGACGCGCACTACGTGTCGTCATTGATATTTTACAATAGTAATCCAAACCTTCTAATTTCATAATTCCATGTTGAAAAGGTGAAAACTCACGAAATCGAGTGATATCGGAGCGCACAACGTGTCGTCATTGATATTAAACAATTGTAATCTAAGCCTTCTAATTTGATAATTCCAGGTTGAAAAGGTGAAAACTCACGAAATCGAGTGAAAATCGATGCGCACAACGTGTCGTCATTGATATTAAACAATTGTAATCTAAGCCTTCTAATTTCATAATTCCAGGTTGAAAAGGTGAAAACTCACGAAATCGAGTGATAACAATTGTAATCTAAGCACGGAATTATGAAATTAGAAAATTTCATAATTCCGTGTTGAAAAGGTGAAAACTCACGCAATCGAGTGAAAATCGATGCGCACAACGTGTTGTCATTGGTATTTAACAATAGTAATCTAAGCCTTCTAATTTCATAATTCCATGTTGAAAAGGTAAATCATCATGAAATCGAGTGAAAATGGACGCGCACTACGTGTCGTCATTGATATTAAACAATTGTTTACTTAGATTACTAAGCCTTCTAATTTCATAATTCCAGGTTGAAAAGGTGAAAACTCACGAAATCGAGTGATATCGGAGCGCACTACGTGTCGTCATTGATATTTTACAATAGTAATCTAAACCTTCTAATTTCATAATTCCATGTTGAAAAGGTAAAAACTCACGAAATCGAGTGATATCGGACGCGCACTACGTGTCTTCATTGATATTCAACAATAGTAATATAAACCTGAAAATAGACGCGCACTACGTGTCGTCATTGATACTTAACAATTGATACTTAACAATTGATATTTAACAATTGTAATTATGAATTATGAAATTAGAAAATTTCATAATTCTGTGTTGAAAAGGTGAAAACTCACGAAATCGAGTGAAAATCGATGCGCACAACGTGTTGTCATTGATATTTAACAATAGTAATCTAAGCCTTCTAATTTCATAATTCCATGTTGAAAAGGTGAAAACTCACGAAATCGAGTGATATCGGACGCGCACTACGTGTCGTCATTGATATTTTACAATAGTAATCCAAACCTTCTAATTTCATAATTCCATGTTGAAAAGGTGAAAACTCACGAAATCGAGTGATATCGGAGCGCACAACGTGTCGTCATTGATATTAAACAATTGTAATCTAAGCCTTCTAATTTGATAATTCCAGGTTGAAAAGGTGAAAACTCACGAAATCGAGTGATATCGGACGCGCACTACGTGTCGTCATTGATATTTTACAATAGTAATCTAAACCTTCTAATTTCATAATTCCGTGTTGAAAAGGTGAAAACTCACGCAATCGAGTGAAAATCGATGCGCACAACGTGTTGTCATTGATATTTAACAATAGTAATCTAAGCATTCTAATTTCATAATTCCATGTTGAAAAGGTAAATCATCATGAAATCGAGTGAAAATGGACGCGCACTACGTGTCGTCATTGATATTAAACAATTGTAATCTAAGCCTTCTAATTTCATAATTCCAGGTTGAAAAGGTGAAAACTCACGAAATCGAGTGATATCGGACGCGCACTACGTGTCGTCATTGATATTTTACAATAGTAATCCAAACCTTCTAATTTCATAATTCCATGTTGAAAAGGTGAAAACTCACGAAATCGAGTGATATCGGACGCGCACTACGTGTCGTCATTGATATTCAACAATAGTAATCTAAACCTTCTAATTTCATAATTCCATGTTGAAAAGGTAAAACATCACAAAATCAAGTTAAAATCGCTGCGCACTACGTGTCGTCATTGATATTCAACAATAGTAATCTAAACCTTCTAATTTCATAATTCCATGTTGAAAAGGTAAAACATCACAAAATCAAGTTAAAATCGCTGCGCATAACGTGGTTTCATTGATATCTAAAAGTTCTAACCTCATAATTCAAGGTAAAACATGATTTCGAGTGAAAATCGACGCGCACAACGTGTCGTCATTGATATTCAACAATAGTAATATAAACCTGAAAATGGACGCGCACTACGTGTCGTCATTGATATTAAACAATTGTAATCTAAGCCTTCTAATTTCATAATTCCGTGTTGAAAAGGTGAAAACTCACGCAATCGAGTGAAAATCGATGCGCACAACGTGTTGTCATTGATATTTAACAATAGTAATCTAAGCATTCTAATTTCATAATTCCATGTTGAAAAGGTAAATCATCATGAAATCGAGTGAAAATGGACGCGCACTACGTGTCGTCATTGATATTAAACAATTGTAATCTAAGCCTTCTAATTTCATAATTCCAGGTTGAAAAGGTGAAAACTCACGAAATCGAGTGATATCGGACGCGCACTACGTGTCGTCATTGATATTTTACAATAGTAATCCAAACCTTCTAATTTCATAATTCCATGTTGAAAAGGTGAAAACTCACGAAATCGAGTGATATCGGACGCGCACTACGTGTCGTCATTGATATTCAACAATAGTAATCTAAACCTTCTAATTTCATAATTCCATGTTGAAAAGGTAAAACATCACAAAATCAAGTTAAAATCGCTGCGCACTACGTGTCGTCATTGATATTCAACAATAGTAATCTAAACCTTCTAATTTCATAATTCCATGTTGAAAAGGTAAAACATCACAAAATCAAGTTAAAATCGCTGCGCATAACGTGGTTTCATTGATATCTAAAAGTTCTAACCTCATAATTCAAGGTAAAACATGATTTCGAGTGAAAATCGACGCGCACAACGTGTCGTCATTGATATTCAACAATAGTAATATAAACCTGAAAATGGACGCGCACTACGTGTCGTCATTGATATTAAACAATTGTAATCTAAGCCTTCTAATTTCATAATTCCAGGTTGAAAAGGTGAAAACTCACGAAATCGAGTGATATCGGACGCGCACTACGTGTCGTCATTGATATTTTACAATAGTAATCTAAACCTTCTAATTTCATAATTCCATGTTGAAAAGGTGAAAACTCACGAAATCGAGTGATATACGACGCGCACTACGTGTCGTAATTGATATTCAACAATAGTAATATAAACCTGAAAATAGACGCGCACTACGTGTCGTCATTGATACTTAACAATTGATATTTAACAATTGTAATCTAAGCACGGAATAATGAAATTAGAAAATTTCATAATTCCGTGTTGAAAAGGTGAAAACTCACGAAATCGAGTGATATCGGACGCGCACTACGTGTCGTCATTGATATTCAACAATAGTAATATAAACCTGAACATAGACGCGCACTACGTGTCGTCATTGATACTTAACAATTGATATTTAACAATTGTTATCTAAGCACGGAATTATGAAATTAGAAAATTTCATAATTCCGTGTTGAAAAGGTGAAAACTCACGAAATCGAGTCAAAATCGATGCGCACAACGTGTTGTCATTGATATTTAACAATAGTAATCTAAGCCTTCTAATTTCATAAATCCATGTTGAAAAGGTGAAAACTCACGAAATCGAGTGATATCGGACGCGCACTACGTGTCGTCATTGATACTTAACAATAGTAATCTACACCCTCAAACCTCATAATTCCATGTTGAAAAGGTAAAACATCACGAAATAAAGGGAAAATGGACGCGCACTACGTGTCGTCATTGATACTTAACAAATGTCTACTTCTAAACTCATGATTCTACATCATTATGTTTTACCTTTACGTTTTCCATTATGTGGAATTATGAGATTAGAAGTAGACATTTGTTAAGTATCAATCGAGTGAAAATGGACGCGGACTACGTGTCGTCATTGATATTTAACAATTGTAATCTAAGCACGGAATTATGAAATTAGAAAATTTCATAATTCCGTGTTGAAAAGGTGAAAACTCACGAAATCGAGTGAAAATCGATGCGCACAACGTGTTGTCATTGGTATTTAACAATAGTAATCTAAGCCTTCTAATTTCATAATTCCATGTTGAAAAGGTAAATCATCATGAAATCGAGTGAAAATGGACGCGCACTACGTGTCGTCATTGATATTAAACAATTGTAATCTAAGCCTTCTAATTTCATAATTCCAGGTTGAAAAGGTGCAAACTCACGAAATCGAGTGATATCGGACGCGCACTACGTGTCGTCATTGATATTTTACAATAGTAATCTAAACCTTCTAATTTCATAATTCCATGTTGAAAAGGTAAAAACTCACGAAATCGAGTGATATCGGACGCGCACTACGTGTCGTCATTGATATTCAACAATAGTAATCTAAACCTTCTTATTTCATAATTCCATGTTGAAATGGTAAAACATCACAAAATCAAGTTAAAATCTCTGCGCACTACGTGTCGTCATTGATATTCAACAATAGTAATCTGAACCTTCTAAATTATGAAATGTCGTCATTGATACTTAACAATGTTGAAAAGAAAATCAAGTTAAAATCGCTGCGCATAACGTGGTTTCATTGATATCTAAAAGTTCTAACCTCATAATTCAAGGTAAAACATGATTTCGAGTGAAAATCGACGCGCACAACGTGTCGTCATTGATATTCAACAATAGTAATATAAACCTGAAAATGGACGCGCACTACGTGTCGTCATTGATACTTAACAATAGTAATCTACACCCTCAAACCTCATAATTCCATGTTGAAAAGGTAAAACATCACGAAATCAAGTGAAAATGGACGCGCACTACGTGTCGTCATTGATATTTAACAATTGTAATCTAAGCACGGAATTATGAAATTAGAAAATTTCATAATTCCGTGTTGAAAAGGTAAATCATCATGAAATCGAGTGAAAATGGACGCGCACTACGTGTCGTCATTGATATTAAACAATTATAATCTAAGCCTTCTAATTTCATAATTCCAGGTTGAAAAGGTGAAAACTCACGAAATTGAGTGATATCGGACGCGCACTACGTGTCGTCATTGATATTTTACAATAGTAATCTAAACCTTCTAATTTCATAATTCCATGTTGAAAAGGTAAAAACTCACGAAATCGAGTGATATCGGACGCGCACTACGTGTCGTCATTGATATTCAACAATAGTAATATAAACCTGAAAATAGACGCGCACTACGTGTCGTCATTGATACTTAACAATTGATACTTAACAATTGATATTTAACAATTGTAATTATGAATTATGAAATTAGAAAATTTCATAATTCCGTGTTGAAAAGGTGAAAACTCACGAAATCGAGTGAAAATCGATGCGCACTACGTGTCGTCATTGATATTTTACAATAGTAATCCAAACCTTCTAATTTCATAATTCCATGTTGAAAAGGTGAAAACTCACGAAATCGAGTGATATCGGACGCGCACTACGTGTCGTCATTGATTTTTTACAATAGTAATCCAAACCTTCTAATTTCATAATTCCATGTTGAAAAGGTGAAAACTCACGAAATCGAGTGATATCGGACGCGCACAACGTGTCGTCATTGATATTAAACAATTGTAATCTAAGCCTAATTTCATAATTCCAGGTTGAAAAGGTGAAAACTCACGAAATCGAGTGATATCGGACGCGCACTACGTGTCGTCATTGATATTTTACAATATTAATCTAAACCTTCTAATTTCATAATTCCATGTTGAAAAGGTGAAAACTCACGAAATCGAGTGATATTTAACAATTGTAATCTAAGCACGGAATTATGAAATTAGAAAATTTCATAATTCCGTGTTGAAAAGGTGAAAACTCACGCAATCGAGTGAAAATCGATGCGCACAACGTGTTGTCATTGATATTTAACAATAGTAATCTAAGCCTTCTAATTTCATAATTCCATGTTGAAAAGGTAAATCATCATGAAATCGAGTGAAAATGGACGCGCACTACGTGTCGTCATTGATATTAAACAATTGTAATCTAAGCCTTCTAATTTCATAATTCCAGGTTGAAAAGGTGAAAACTCACGAAATCAAGTGATATCGGACGCGCACTACGTGTCGTCATTGATATTTTACAATAGTAATCCAAACCTTCTAATTTCATAATTCCATGTTGAAAAGGTGAAAACTCACGAAATCGAGTGATATCGGACGCGCACTACGTGTCGTCATTGATATTCAACAATAGTAATCTAAACCTTCTAATTTCATAATTCCATGTTGAAAAGGTAAAACATCACAAAATCAAGTTAAAATCGCTGCGCACTACGTGTCGTCATTGATATTCAACAATAGTAATCTAAACCTTCTAATTTATGAAATTAGACGCGCACTACGTGTCGTCATTGATACTTAACAATGTTGAAAAGGTAAAACATCACAAAATCAAGTTAAAATCGCTGCGCATAACGTGGTTTCATTGATATCTAAAAGTTCTAACCTCATAATTCAAGGTAAAACATGATTTCGAGTGAAAATCGACGCGCACAACGTGTCGTCATTGATATTCAACAATAGTAATATAAACCTGAAAATGGACGCGCACTACGTGTCGTCATTGATACTTAACAATAGTAATCTACACCCTCAAACCTCATAATTCCATGTTGAAAAGGTAAAACATTACGAAATCAAGTGAAAATAGACGCGCACTACGTGTCGTCATTGATACTTAACAAATGTCTACTTCTAAACTCATAATTCCACATCATTACCTTTACGTTTTCCATTATGTGGAATTATGAGATTAGAAGTAGACATTTGTTAAGTATAAATCGAGTGAAAATGGACGCGGACTACGTGTCGCCATTGATATTTAACAATTGTAATCTAAGCACGGAATTATGAAATTAGAAAATTTCATAATTCCGTGTTGAAAAGGTGAAAACTCACGAAATCGAGTGAAAATCGATGCGCACAACGTGTTGTCATTGATATTTAACAATAGTAATCTAAGCCTTCTAATTTCATAATTCCATGATGAAAAGGTAAATCATCATGAAATCGAGTGAAAATGGACGCGCACTACGTGTCGTCATTGATATTAAACAATTGTAATCTAAGCCTTCTAATTTCATAATTCCAGGTTGAAAAGGTGAAAACTCACGAAATCGAGTGATATCGGACGCGCACTACGTGTCGTCATTGATATTCAACAATAGTAATATAAACCTGAACATAGACGCGCACTACGTGTCGTAATTGATATTTAACAATTGTATCTAAGCACGGAATTATGAAATTAGAAAATTTCATAATTCCGTGTTGAAAAGGTGAAAACTCACGAAATCGAGTGAAAATCGATGCGCACAACGTGTTGTCATTGATATTTAACAATAGTAATCTAAGCCTTCTAATTTCATAATTCCATGTTGAAAAGGTGAAAACTCACGAAATCGAGTGATATCGGACGCGCACTACGTGTCGTCATTGATATTTTACAATAGTAATCCAAACCTTCTAATTTCATAATTCCATGTTGAAAAGGTGAAAACTCACGAAATCGAGTGATATCGGACGCGCACTACGTGTCGTCATTGATATTCAACAATAGTAATCTAAACCTTCTAATTTCATAATTCCATGTTGAAAAGGTGAAAACTCACGAAATCGAGTGAAAATCGATGCGCACAACGTGTCGTCATTGATATTAAACAATTGTAATCTAAGCCTTCTAATTTCATAATTCCAGGTTGAAAAGGTGAAAACTCACGAAATCGAGTGATATCGGACGCGCACTACGTGTCGTCATTGATATTTTACAATAGTAATCCAAACCTTCTAATTTCATAATTCCATGTTGAAAAGGTGAAAACTCACGAAATCGAGTGATATCGGAGCGCACAACGTGTCGTAATTGATATTAAACAATTGTAATCTAAGCCTTCTAATTTGATAATTCCAGGTTGAAAAGGTGAAAACTCACGAAATCGAGTGAAAATCGATGCGCACAACGTGTCGTCATTGATATTAAACAATTGTAATCTAAGCCTTCTAATTTCATAATTCCAGGTTGAAAAGGTGAAAACTCACGAAATCGAGTGATAACAATTGTAATCTAAGCACGGAATTATGAAATTAGAAAATTTCATAATTCCGTGTTGAAAAGGTGAAAACTCACGAAATCGAGTGAAAATCGATGCGCACAACGTGTTGTCATTGATATTTAACAATAGTAATCTAAGCCTTCTAATTTCATAATTCCATGTTGAAAAGGTAAATCATCATGAAATCGAGTGAAAATGGACGCGCACTACGTGTCGTCATTGATATTAAACAATTGTAATCTAAGCCTTCTAATTTCATAATTCCAGGTTGAAAAGGTGAAAACTCACGAAATCAAGTGATATCGGACGCGCACTACGTGTCGTCATTGATATTTTACAATAGTAATCCAAACCTTCTAATTTCATAATTCCATGTTGAAAAGGTGAAAACTCACGAAATCGAGTGATATCGGACGCGCACTACGTGTCGTCATTGATATTCAACAATAGTAATCTAAACCTTCTAATTTCATAATTCCATGTTGAAAAGGTAAAACATCACAAAATCAAGTTAAAATCGCTGCGCACTACGTGTCGTCATTGATATTCAACAATAGTAATCTAAACCTTCTAATTTATGAAATTAGACGCGCACTACGTGTCGTCATTGATACTTAACAATGTTGAAAAGGTAAAACATCACAAAATCAAGTTAAAATCGCTGCGCATAACGTGGTTTCATTGATATCTAAAAGTTCTAACCTCATAATTCAAGGTAAAACATGATTTCGAGTGAAAATCGACGCGCACAACGTGTCGTCATTGATATTCAACAATAGTAATATAAACCTGAAAATGGACGCGCACTACGTGTCGTCATTGATACTTAACAATAGTAATCTACACCCTCAAACCTCATAATTCCATGTTGAAAAGGTAAAACATCACGAAATCAAGTGAAAATAGACGCGCACTACGTGTCGTCATTGATACTTAACAAATGTCTACTTCTAAACTCATAATTCCACATCATTATGTTTTACCTTTACGTTTTCCATTATGTGGAATTATGAGATTAGAAGTAGACATTTGTTAAGTATAAATCGAGTGAAAATGGACGCGGACTACGTGTCGTCATTGATATTTAACAATTGTAATCTAAGCACGGAATTATGAAATTAGAAAATTTCATAATTCCGTGTTGAAAAGGTGAAAACTCACGAAATCGAGTGAAAATCGATGCGCACAACGTGTTGTCATTGATATTTAACAATAGTAATCTAAGCCTTCTAATTTCATAATTCCATGATGAAAAGGTAAATCATCATGAAATCGAGTGAAAATGGACGCGCACTACGTGTCGTCATTGATATTAAACAATTGTAATCTAAGCCTTCTAATTTCATAATTCCAGGTTGAAAAGGTGAAAACTCACGAAATCGAGTGATATCGGACGCGCACTACGTGTCGTCATTGATATTCAACAATAGTAATATAAACCTGAACATAGACGCGCACTACGTGTCGTCATTGATACTTAACAATTGATATTTAACAATTGTATCTAAGCACGGAATTATGAAATTAGAAAATTTCATAATTCCGTGTTGAAAAGGTGAAAACTCACGAAATCGAGTGAAAATCGATGCGCACAACGTGTTGTCATTGATATTTAACAATAGTAATCTAAGCCTTCTAATTTCATAATTCCATGTTGAAAAGGTAAATCATCATGAAATCGAGTGAAAATGGACGCGCACTACGTGTCGTCATTGATATTTTACAATAGTAATCTAAGCCTTCTAATTTCATAATTCTAGGTTGAAAAGGTGAAAACTCACGAAATCGAGTGATATCGGACGCGCACTACGTGTCGTCATTGATATTCAACAATAAACCTGAAAATAGACGCGCACTACGTGTCGTCATTGATACTTAACAATTGATACTTAACAAGTGATATTTAACAATTGTAATTATGAATTATGAAATTAGAAAATTTCATAATTCCGTGTTGAAAAGGTGAAAACTCACGAAATCGAGTGAAAATCGATGCGCACAACGTGTTGTCATTGATATTTAACAATAGTAATCTAAGCCTTCTAATTTCATAATTCCATGTTGAAAAGGTGAAAACTCACGAAATCGAGTGATATCGGACGCGCACTACGTGTCGTCATTGATATTTTACAATAGTAATCCAAACCTTCTAATTTCATAATTCCATGTTGAAAAGGTGAAAACTCACGAAATCGAGTGATATCGGACGCGCACTACGTGTCGTCATTGATATTCAACAATAGTAATCTAAACCTTCTAATTTCATAATTCCATGTTGAAAAGGTGAAAACTCACGAAATCGAGTGAAAATCGATGCGCACAACGTGTCGTCATTGATATTAAACAATTGTAATCTAAGCCTTCTAATTTCATAATTCCAGGTTGAAAAGGTGAAAACTCACGAAATCGAGTGATAACAATTGTAATCTAAGCACGGAATTATGAAATTAGAAAATTTCATAATTCCGTGTTGAAAAGGTGAAAACTCACGCAATCGAGTGAAAATCGATGCGCACAACGTGTTGTCATTGGTATTTAACAATAGTAATCTAAGCCTTCTAATTTCATAATTCCATGTTGAAAAGGTAAATCATCATGAAATCGAGTGAAAATGGACGCGCACTACGTGTCGTCATTGATATTAAACAATTGTTTACTTAGATTACTAAGCCTTCTAATTTCATAATTCCAGGTTGAAAAGGTGAAAACTCACGAAATCGAGTGATATCGGAGCGCACTACGTGTCGTCATTGATATTTTACAATAGTAATCTAAACCTTCTAATTTCATAATTCCATGTTGAAAAGGTAAAAACTCACGAAATCGAGTGATATCGGACGCGCACTACGTGTCTTCATTGATATTCAACAATAGTAATATAAACCTGAAAATAGACGCGCACTACGTGTCGTCATTGATACTTAACAATTGATACTTAACAATTGATATTTAACAATTGTAATTATGAATTATGAAATTAGAAAATTTCATAATTCTGTGTTGAAAAGGTGAAAACTCACGAAATCGAGTGAAAATCGATGCGCACAACGTGTTGTCATTGATATTTAACAATAGTAATCTAAGCCTTCTAATTTCATAATTCCATGTTGAAAAGGTGAAAACTCACGAAATCGAGTGATATCGGACGCGCACTACGTGTCGTCATTGATATTTTACAATAGTAATCCAAACCTTCTAATTTCATAATTCCATGTTGAAAAGGTGAAAACTCACGAAATCGAGTGATATCGGAGCGCACAACGTGTCGTCATTGATATTAAACAATTGTAATCTAAGCCTTCTAATTTGATAATTCCAGGTTGAAAAGGTGAAAACTCACGAAATCGAGTGAAAATCGATGCGCACAACGTGTCGTCATTGATATTAAACAATTGTAATCTAAGCCTTCTAATTTCATAATTCCAGGTTGAAAAGGTGAAAACTCACGAAATCGAGTGATAACAATTGTAATCTAAGCACGGAATTATGAAATTAGAAAATTTCATAATTCCGTGTTGAAAAGGTGAAAACTCACGCAATCGAGTGAAAATCGATGCGCACAACGTGTTGTCATTGGTATTTAACAATAGTAATCTAAGCCTTCTAATTTCATAATTCCATGTTGAAAAGGTAAATCATCATGAAATCGAGTGAAAATGGACGCGCACTACGTGTCGTCATTGATATTAAACAATTGTTTACTTAGATTACTAAGCCTTCTAATTTCATAATTCCAGGTTGAAAAGGTGAAAACTCACGAAATCGAGTGATATCGGAGCGCACTACGTGTCGTCATTGATATTTTACAATAGTAATCTAAACCTTCTAATTTCATAATTCCATGTTGAAAAGGTAAAAACTCACGAAATCGAGTGATATCGGACGCGCACTACGTGTCTTCATTGATATTCAACAATAGTAATATAAACCTGAAAATAGACGCGCACTACGTGTCGTCATTGATACTTAACAATTGATACTTAACAATTGATATTTAACAATTGTAATTATGAATTATGAAATTAGAAAATTTCATAATTCTGTGTTGAAAAGGTGAAAACTCACGAAATCGAGTGAAAATCGATGCGCACAACGTGTTGTCATTGATATTTAACAATAGTAATCTAAGCCTTCTAATTTCATAATTCCATGTTGAAAAGGTTAAAACTCACGAAATCGAGTGATATCGGACGCGCACTACGTGTCGTCATTGATATTTTACAATAGTAATCCAAACCTTCTAATTTCATAATTCCATGTTGAAAAGGTGAAAACTCACGAAATCGAGTGATATCGGAGCGCACAACGTGTCGTCATTGATATTAAACAATTGTTATCTAAGCCTTCTAATTTGATAATTCCAGGTTGAAAAGGTGAAAACTCACGAAATCGAGTGATATCGGACGCGCACTACGTGTCGTCATTGATATTTTACAATAGTAATCTAAACCTTCTAATTTCATAATTCCGTGTTGAAAAGGTGAAAACTCACGCAATCGAGTGAAAATCGATGCGCACAACGTGTTGTCATTGATATTTAACAATAGTAATCTAAGCATTCTAATTTCATAATTCCATGTTGAAAAGGTAAATCATCATGAAATCGAGTGAAAATGGACGCGCACTACGTGTCGTCATTGATATTAAACAATTGTAATCTAAGCCTTCTAATTTCATAATTCCAGGTTGAAAAGGTGAAAACTCACGAAATCGAGTGATATCGGACGCGCACTACGTGTCGTCATTGATATTTTACAATAGTAATCCAAACCTTCTAATTTCATAATTCCATGTTGAAAAGGTGAAAACTCACGAAATCGAGTGATATCGGACGCGCACTACGTGTCGTCATTGATATTCAACAATAGTAATCTAAACCTTCTAATTTCATAATTCCATGTTGAAAAGGTAAAACATCACAAAATCAAGTTAAAATCGCTGCGCACTACGTGTCGTCATTGATATTCAACAATAGTAATCTAAACCTTCTAATTTCATAATTCCATGTTGAAAAGGTAAAACATCACAAAATCAAGTTAAAATCGCTGCGCATAACGTGGTTTCATTGATATCTAAAAGTTCTAACCTCATAATTCAAGGTAAAACATGATTTCGAGTGAAAATCGACGCGCACAACGTGTCGTCATTGATATTCAACAATAGTAATATAAACCTGAAAATGGACGCGCACTACGTGTCGTCATTGATATTAAACAATTGTAATCTAAGCCTTCTAATTTCATAATTCCAGGTTGAAAAGGTGAAAACTCACGAAATCGAGTGATATCGGACGCGCACTACGTGTCGTCATTGATATTTTACAATAGTAATCTAAACCTTCTAATTTCATAATTCCATGTTGAAAAGGTGAAAACTCACGAAATCGAGTGATATACGACGCGCACTACGTGTCGTAATTGATATTCAACAATAGTAATATAAACCTGAAAATAGACGCGCACTACGTGTCGTCATTGATACTTAACAATTGATATTTAACAATTGTAATCTAAGCACGGAATTATGAAATTAGAAAATTTCATAATTCCGTGTTGAAAAGGTGAAAACTCACGAAATCGAGTGATATCGGACGCGCACTACGTGTCGTCATTGATATTCAACAATAGTAATATAAACCTGAACATAGACGCGCACTACGTGTCGTCATTGATACTTAACAATTGATATTTAACAATTGTTATCTAAGCACGGAATTATGAAATTAGAAAATTTCATAATTCCGTGTTGAAAAGGTGAAAACTCACGAAATCGAGTCAAAATCGATGCGCACAACGTGTTGTCATTGATATTTAACAATAGTAATCTAAGCCTTCTAATTTCATAATTCCATGTTGAAATCGAGTGAGAATGGACGCGCACTACGTGTCCGTCATTGATATTAAACAATTGTAACTAAGCCTTCTAATTTCATAATTCCATGTTGAAAAGGTGAAAACTCACGAAATCGAGTGATATCGGACGCGCACTACGTGTCGTCATTGATATTTTACAATAGTAATCCAAACCTTCTAATTTCATAATTCCATGTTGAAAAGGTGAAAACTCACGAAATCGAGTGATATCGGACGCGCACTACGTGTCGTCATTGATATTTTACAATAGTAATCTAAACCTTCTAATTTCATAATTCCATGTTGAAAAGGTGAAAACTCACGCAATCGAGTGAAAATCGATGCGCACAACGTGTTGTCATTGATATTTAACAATAGTAATCCAAACCTTCTAATTTCATAATTCCATGTTGAAAAGGTGAAAACTCACGAAATCGAGTGATATCGGACGCGCACTACGTGTCGTCATTGATATTCAACAATACCTTCTAATTTCATAATTCCATGTTGAAAAGGTGAAAACTCACGAAATCGAGTGAAAATCGATGCGCACAACGTGTCGTCATTGATATTAAACAATTGTAATCTAAGCCTTCTAATTTCATAATTCCAGGTTGAAAAGGTGAAAACTCACGAAATCGAGTGATAACAATTGTAATCTAAGCACGGAATTATGAAATTAGAAAATTTCATAATTCCGTGTTGAAAAGGTGACAACTCACGCAATCGAGTGAAAATCGATGCGCACAACGTGTTGTCATTGATATTAAACAATAGTAATCTAAGCCTTCTAATTTCATAATTCCATGTTGAAAAGGTAAATCATCATGAAATCGAGTGAAAATGGACGCGCACTACGTGTCGTCATTGATATTAAACAATTGTAATCTAAGCCTTCTAATTTCATAATTCCAGGTTGAAAAGGTGAAAACTCACGAAATCGAGTGATATCGGACGCGCACTACGTGTCGTCATTGATATTTTACAATAGTAATCCAAACCTTCTAATTTCATAATTCCATGTTGAAAAGGTGAAAACTCACGAAATCGAGTGATATCGGACGCGCACTACGTGTCGTCATTGATACTTAACAATAGTAATCTACACCCTCAAACCTCATAATTCCATGTTGAAACCTCATAATTCCATCACGAAATCAAGTGAAAATGGACGCGCACTACGTGTCGTCATTGATATTTAACAAATGTCTACTTCTAAACTCATAATTCTACATCATTATGTTTTACCTTTACGTTTTCCATTATGTGGAATTATGAGATTAGAAGTAGACATTTGTTAAGTATCAATCGAGGTAAAATGGACGCGGACTACGTGTCGTCATTGATATTTAACAATTGTAATCTAAGCACGGAATTATGAAATTAGAAAATTTCATAATTCCGTGTTGAAAAGGTGAAAACTCACGAAATCGAGTGATATTTAACAATTGTAATCTAAGCACGGAATTATGAAATTAGAAAATTTCATAATTCCGTGTTGAAAAGGTGAAAACTCACGCAATCGAGTGAAAATCGATGCGCACAACGTGTTGTCATTGGTATTTAACAATAGTAATCTAAGCCTTCTAATTTCATAATTCCATGTTGAAAAGGTAAATCATCATGAAATCGAGTGAAAATGGACGCGCACTACGTGTCGTCATTGATATTAAACAATTGTTTACTTAGATTACTAAGCCTACTAATTTCATAATTCCAGGTTGAAAAGGTGAAAACTCACGAAATCGAGTGATATCGGAGCGCACTACGTGTCGTCATTGATATTTTACAATAGTAATCTAAACCTTCTAATTTCATAATTCCATGTTGAAAAGGTAAAAACTCACGAAATCGAGTGATATCGGACGCGCACTACGTGTCGTCATTGATATTCAACAATAGTAATATAAACCTGAAAATAGACGCGCACTACGTGTCGTCATTGATACTTAACAATTGATACTTAACAATTGATATTTAACAATTGTAATTATGAATTATGAAATTAGAAAATTTCATAATTCTGTGTTGAAAAGGTGAAAACTCACGAAATCGAGTGAAAATCGATGCGCACAACGTGTTGTCATTGATATTTAACAATAGTAATCTAAGCCTTCTAATTTCATAATTCCATGTTGAAAAGGTGAAAACTCACGAAATCGAGTGATATCGGACGCGCACTACGTGTCGTCATTGATATTTTACAATAGTAATCCAAACCTTCTAATTTCATAATTCCATGTTGAAAAGGTGAAAACTCACGAAATCGAGTGATATCGGACGCGCACAACGTGTCGTCATTGATATTAAACAATTGTAATCTAAGCCTTCTAATTTGATAATTCCAGGTTGAAAAGGTGAAAACTCACGAAATCGAGTGATATCGGACGCGCACTACGTGTCGTCATTGATATTTTACAATAGTAATCTAAACCTTCTAATTTCATAATTCCGTGTTGAAAAGGTGAAAACTCACGCAATCGAGTTAAAATCGATGCGCACAACGTGTTGTCATTGATATTTAACAATAGTAATCTAAGCATTCTAATTTCATAATTCCATGTTGAAAAGGTAAATCATCATGAAATCGAGTGAAAATGGACGCGCACTACGTGTCGTCATTGATATTAAACAATTGTAATCTAAGCCTTCTAATTTCATAATTCCAGGTTGAAAAGGTGAAAACTCACGAAATCGAGTGATATCGGACGCGCACTACGTGTCGTCATTGATATTTTACAATAGTAATCCAAACCTTCTAATTTCATAATTCCATGTTGAAAAGGTGAAAACTCACGAAATCGAGTGATATCGGACGCGCACTACGTGTCGTCATTGATATTCAACAATAGTAATCTAAACCTTCTAATTTCATAATTCCATGTTGAAAAGGTAAAACATCACAAAATCAAGTTAAAATCGCTGCGCACTACGTGTCGTCATTGATATTCAACAATAGTAATCTAAACCTTCTAATTTCATAATTCCATGTTGAAAAGGTAAAACATCACAAAATCAAGTTAAAATCGCTGCGCATAACGTGGTTTCATTGATATCTAAAAGTTCTAACCTCATAATTCAAGGTAAAACATGATTTCGAGTGAAAATCGACGCGCACAACGTGTCGTCATTGATATTCAACAATAGTAATATAAACCTGAAAATGGACGCGCACTACGTGTCGTCATTGATATTAAACAATTGTTATCTAAACCTTCTAATTTCATAATTCCATGTTGAAAAGGTGAAAACTCACGAAATCGAGTGATATACGACGCGCACTACGTGTCGTAATTGATATTCAACAATAGTAATATAAACCTGAAAATAGACGCGCACTACGTGTCGTCATTGATACTTAACAATTGATATTTAACAATTGTAATCTAAGCACGGAATTATGAAATTAGAAAATTTCATAATTCCGTGTTGAAAAGGTGAAAACTCACGCAATCGAGTGAAAATCGATGCGCACAACGTGTTGTCATTGATATTTAACAATAGTAATCTAAGCCTTCTAATTTCATAATTCCATGTTGAAAAGGTAAATCATCATGAAATCGAGTGAAAATGGACGCGCACTACGTGTCGTCATTGATATTAAACAATTGTAATCTAAGCCTTCTAATTTCATAATTCCAGGTTGAAAAGGTGAAAACTCACGAAATCGAGTGATATCGGACGCGCACTACGTGTCGTCATTGATATTTTACAATAGTAATCCAAACCTTCTAATTTCATAATTCCATGTTGAAAAGGTGAAAACTCACGAAATCGAGTGATATCGGACGCGCACTACGTGTCGTCATTGATATTCAACAATAGTAATCTAAACCTTCTAATTTCATAATTCCATGTTGAAAAGGTAAAACATCACAAAATCAAGTTAAAATCGCTGCGCACTACGTGTCGTCATTGATATTCAACAATAGTAATCTAAACCTTCTAATTTCATAATTCCATGTTGAAAAGGTAAAACATCACAAAATCAAGTTAAAATCGCTGCGCATAACGTGGTTTCATTGATATCTAAAAGTTCTAACCTCATAATTCAAGGTAAAACATGATTTCGAGTGAAAATCGACGCGCACAACGTGTCGTCATTGATATTCAACAATAGTAATATAAACCTGAAAATGGACGCGCACTACGTGTCGTCATTGATACTTAACAATAGTAATCTACACCCTCAAACCTCATAATTCCATGTTGAAAAGGTAAAACATCACGAAATCAAGTGAAAATGGACGCGCACTACGTGTCGTCATTGATACTTAACAAATGTCTACTTCTAAACTCATAATTCCACATCATTATGTTTTACCTTTACGTTTTCCATTATGTGGAATTATGAGATTAGAAGTAGACATTTGTTAAGTATCAATCGAGTGAAAATGGACGCGGACTACGTGTCGTCATTGATATTTAACAATTGTAATCTAAGCACGGAATTATGAAATTAGAAAATTTCATAATTCCGTGTTGAAAAGGTGAAAACTCACGAAATCGAGTGAAAATCGATGCGCACAACGTGTTGTCATTGGTATTTTACAATAGTAATCTAAGCCTTCTAATTTCATAATTCCATGTTGAAAAGGTGAAAACTCACGAAATCGAGTGAAAATCGATGCGCACAACGTGTCGTCATTGATATTAAACAATTGTAATCTAGTCTTCTAATTTCATAATTCCAGGTTGAAAAGGTGAAAACTCACGAAATCGAGTGATATCGGACGCGCACTACGTGTCGTCATTGATATTTTACAATAGTAATCTAAACCTTCTAATTTCATAATTCCATGTTGAAAAGGTGAAAACTCACGAAATCGAGTGATATTTAACAATTGTAATCTAAGCACGGAATTATGAAATTAGAAAATTTCATAATTCCGTGTTGAAAAGGTGAAAACTCACGCAATCGAGTGAAAATCGATGCGCACAACGTGTTGTCATTGATATTTAACAATAGTAATCTAAGCCTTCTAATTTCATAATTCCATGTTGAAAAGGTAAATCATCATGAAATCGAGTGAAAATGGACGCGCACTACGTGTCGTCATTGATATTAAACAATTGTAATCTAAGCCTTCTAATTTCATAATTCCAGGTTGAAAAGGTGAAAACTCACGAAATCGAGTGATATCGGACGCGCACTACGTGTCGTCATTGATATTCAACAATAGTAATCTAAACCTTCTAATTTCATAATTCCATGTTGAAAAGGTGAAAACTCACGAAATCGAGTGAAAATCGATGTGCACAACGTGTCGTCATTGATATTAAACAATTGTATCTAAGCCTTCTAATTTCATAATTCCAGGTTGAAAAGGTGAAAACTCACGAAATCGAGTGATATCGGACGCGCACTACGTGTCGTCATTGATATTTTACAATAGTAATCTAAACCTTCTAATTTCATAATTCAATGTTGAAAAGGTGAAAACTCACGAAATCGAGTGATATTTAACAACTGTAATCTAAGCACGGAATTATGAAATTAGAAAATTTCATGATTCCGTGTTGAAAAGGTGAAAACTCACGAAATCGAGTGAAAATCGATGCGCACAACGTGTTGTCATTGATATTTAACAATAGTAATCTAAGCCTTCTAATTTCATAATTCCATGTTGAAAAGGTAAATCATCATGAAATCGAGTGAAAATGGACGCGCACTACGTGTCGTCATTGATATTAAACAATTGTAATCTAAGCCTTCTAATTTCATAATTCCAGGTTGAAAAGGTGAAAACTCACGAAATCGAGTGATATCGGACGCGCACTACGTGTCGTCATTGATATTTTACAATAGTAATCTAAACCTTCTAATTTCATAATTCCATGTTGAAAAGGTGAAAACTCACGAAATCGAGTGATATACGACGCGCACTACGTGTCGTCATTGATATTCAACAATAGTAATATAAACCTGAACATAGACGCGCACTACGTGTCGTCATTGATACTTAACAATTGATATTTAACAATTGTAATCTAAGCACGGAATTATGAAATTAGAAAATTTCATAATTCCATGTTGAAAAGGTAAATCATCATGAAATCGAGTGAAAATGGACGCGCACTACGTGTCGTCATTGATATTAAACAATTGTAATCTAAGCCTTCTAATTTCATAATTCCAGGTTGAAAAGGTGAAAACTCACGAAATCGAGTGATATCGGACGCGCACTACGTGTCGTCATTGATATTTTACAATAGTAATCTAAACCTTCTAATTTCATAATTCCATGTTGAAAAGGTGAAAACTCACGAAATCGAGTGATATACGACGCGCACTACGTGTCGTAATTGATATTCAACAATAGTAATATAAACCTGAAAATAGACGCGCACTACGTGTCGTCATTGATACTTAACAATTGATATTTAACAATTGTATCTAAGCACGGAATTATGAAATTAGAAAATTTCATAATTCCGTGTTGAAAAGGTGAAAACTCACGAAATCGAGTGATATCGGACGCGCACTACGTGTCGTCATTGATATTCAACAATAGTAATATAAACCTGAACATAGACGCGCACTACGTGTCGTCATTGATACTTAACAATTGATATTTAACAATTGTTATCTAAGCACGGAATTATGAAATTAGAAAATTTCATAATTCCGTGTTGAAAAGGTGAAAACTCACGAAATCGAGTCAAAATCGATGCGCACAACGTGTTGTCATTGATATTTAACAATAGTAATCTAAGCCTTCTAATTTCATAATTCCATGTTGAAATCGAGTGAAAATGGACGCGCACTACGTGTCCGTCATTGATATTAAACAATTGTAACTAAGCCTTCTAATTTCATAATTCCATGTTGAAAAGGTGAAAACTCACGAAATCGAGTGATATCGGACGCGCACTACGTGTCGTCATTGATATTTTACAATAGTAATCCAAACCTTCTAATTTCATAATTCCATGTTGAAAAGGTGAAAACTCACGAAATCGAGTGAAAATCGATGCGCACAACGTGTCGTCATTGATATTAAACAATTGTAATCTAAGCCTTCTAATTTCATAATTCCAGGTTGAAAAGGTGAAAACTCACGAAATCGAGTGATATCGGACGCGCACTACGTGTCGTCATTGATATTTTACAATAGTAATCTAAACCTTCTAATTTCATAATTCCATGTTGAAAAGGTGAAAACTCACGAAATCGAGTGATATACGACGCGCACTACGTGTCGTCATTGATATTCAACAATAGTAATATAAACCTGAACATAGACGCGCACTACGTGTCGTCATTGATACTTAACAATTGATATTTAACAATTGTAATCTAAGCACGGAATTATGAAATTAGAAAATTTCATAATTCCATGTTGAAAAGGTAAATCATCATGAAATCGAGTGAAAATGGACGCGCACTACGTGTCGTCATTGATATTAAACAATTGTAATCTAAGCCTTCTAATTTCATAATTCCAGGTTGAAAAGGTGAAAACTCACGAAATCGAGTGATATCGGACGCGCACTACGTGTCGTCATTGATATTTTACAATAGTAATCTAAACCTTCTAATTTCATAATTCCATGTTGAAAAGGTGAAAACTCACGAAATCGAGTGATATACGACGCGCACTACGTGTCGTAATTGATATTCAACAATAGTAATATAAACCTGAAAATAGACGCGCACTACGTGTCGTCATTGATACTTAACAATTGATATTTAACAATTGTATCTAAGCACGGAATTATGAAATTAGAAAATTTCATAATTCCGTGTTGAAAAGGTGAAAACTCACGAAATCGAGTGATATCGGACGCGCACTACGTGTCGTCATTGATATTCAACAATAGTAATATAAACCTGAACATAGACGCGCACTACGTGTCGTCATTGATACTTAACAATTGATATTTAACAATTGTTATCTAAGCACGGAATTATGAAATTAGAAAATTTCATAATTCCGTGTTGAAAAGGTGAAAACTCACGAAATCGAGTCAAAATCGATGCGCACAACGTGTTGTCATTGATATTTAACAATAGTAATCTAAGCCTTCTAATTTCATAATTCCATGTTGAAATCGAGTGAAAATGGACGCGCACTACGTGTCCGTCATTGATATTAAACAATTGTAACTAAGCCTTCTAATTTCATAATTCCATGTTGAAAAGGTGAAAACTCACGAAATCGAGTGATATCGGACGCGCACTACGTGTCGTCATTGATATTTTACAATAGTAATCCAAACCTTCTAATTTCATAATTCCATGTTGAAAAGGTGAAAACTCACGAAATCGAGTGAAAATCGATGCGCACAACGTGTCGTCATTGATATTAAACAATTGTAATCTAAGCCTTCTAATTTCATAATTCCAGGTTGAAAAGGTGAAAACTCACGAAATCGAGTGATATCGGACGCGCACTACGTGTCGTCATTGATATTTAACAATAGTTATCTAAGCCTTCTAATTTCATAATTCCATGTTGAAAAGGTAAATCATCATGAAATCGAGTGAAAATGGACGCGCACTACGTGTCGTCATTGATATTAAACAATTGTAACTAAGCCTTCTAATTTCATAATTCCGTGTTGAAAAGGTGAAAACTCACGAAATCGAGTGATATCGGACGCGCACTACGTGTCGTCATTGATATTCAACAATAGTAATCTAAACCTTCTAATTTCATAATTCCATGTTGAAAAGGTAAAACATCACAAAATCAAGTTAAAATCGCTGCGCACTACGTGTCGTCATTGATATTCAACAATAGTAATCTAAACCTTCTAATTTCATAATTCCATGTTGAAAAGGTAAAAACTCACGAAATCGAGTGATATCGGACGCGCACTACGTGTCGTCATTGATATTCAACATGGTAATATAAACCTGAAAATATACGCGCACTACGTGTCGTCATTGATATTTAACAATTGATACTTAACAATTGATATTTAACAATTGTAATTATGAATTATGAAATTAGAAAATTTCATAATTCCGTGTTGAAAAGGTGAAAACTCACGAAATCGAGTGAAAATCGATGCGCACAACGTGTTGTCATTGATATTTAACAATAGTAATCTAAGCCTTCTAATTTCATAATTCCATGTTGAAAAGGTAAATCATCATGAAATCGAGTGAAAATGGACGCGCACTACGTGTCGTCATTGATATTAAACAATTGTAATCTAAGCCTTCTAATTTCATAATTCCAGGTTGAAAAGGTGAAAACTCACGAAATCGAGTGATATCGGACGCGCACTACGTGTCGTCATTGATATTCAACAATAGTAATCTAAACCTTCTAATTTCATAATTCCATGTTGAAAAGGTTAAAACTCACGAAATCGAGTGAAAATCGATGCGCACAACGTGTCGTCATTGATATTAAACAATTGTAATCTAAGCCTTCTAATTTCATAATTCCAGGTTGAAAAGGTGAAAACTCACGAAATCGAGTCATATCGGACGCGCACTACGTGTCGTCATTGATATTTTACAATAGTAATCTGAACCTTCTAATTTCATAATTCCATGTTGAAAAGGTGAAAACTCACGAAATCGAGTGATATCGGACGCGCACTACATTGTGCGCATCGATTTTCACTCGATTTCGTGAGTTTTCACCTTTTCAACACGGAATTATGAAATTTTCTAATTTCATAATTCCGTGCTTAGATTACAATTGTTAAATATCAATGACGACACGTAGTGCGCGTCTATTTTCAGGTTTATATTACTATTGTTGAATATCAATGACGACACGTAGTGCGCGTCCGATATCACTCGATTTCGTGAGTTTTCACCTTTTCAACCTGGAATTATGATATTCAACAATAGTAATATAAACCTGAACATAGACGCGCACTACGTGTCGTCATTGATACTTAACAATTGATATTTAACAATTGTATCTAAGCACGGAATTATGAAATTAGAAAATTTCATAATTCCGTGTTGAAAAGGTGAAAACTCACGAAATCGAGTGAAAATCGATGCGCACAACGTGTTGTCATTGATATTTAACAATAGTAATCTAAGCCTTCTAATTTCATAATTCCATGTTGAAATCGAGTGAAAATGGACGCGCACTACGTGTCCGTCATTGATATTAAACAATTGTAACTAAGCCTTCTAATTTCATAATTCCAGGTTGAAAAGGTGAAAACTCACGAAATCGAGTGATATCGGACGCGCACTACGTGTCGTCATTGATATTCAACAATAGTAATATAAACCTGAAAATAGACGCGCACTACGTGTCGTCATTGATATTTAACAATTGTAATCTAAGCACGGAATTATGAAATTAGAAAATTTCATAATTCCGTGTTGAAAAGGTGAAAACTCACGAAATCGAGTGAAAATCGATGCGCACAACGTGTTTTCATTGATATTTAACAATAGTAATCTAAGCCTTCTAATTTCATAATTCCATGTTGAAAAGGTGAAAACTCACGAAATCGAGTGATATCGGACGCGCACTACGTGTCGTCATTGATATTCAACAATAGTAATATAAACCTGAAAATAGACGCGCACTACGTGTCGTCATTGATACTTAACAATTGATATTTAACAATTGTAATCTAAGCACGGAATTATGAAATTAGTAAATTTCATAATTCCGTGTTGAAAAGGTGAAAACTCACGAAATCGAGTGAAAATCGATGCGCACAACGTGTTGTCATTGATATTTAACAATAGTAATCTAAGCCTTCTAATTTTATAATTCCATGTTGAAAAGGTAAATCATCATGAAATCGAGTGAAAATGGACGCGCACTACGTGTCGTCATTGATATTAAACAATTGTTATCTAAGCCTTCTAATTTCATAATTCCAGGTTGAAAAGGTAAAACATCACAAAATCGAGTTAAAATCGCTGCGCATAACGTGGTTTCATTGATATCTAAGAGTTCTAACCTCATAATTCAAGGTAAAACATGATTTCGAGTGAAAATAGACGTCATTGATATTCAACAATAGTAATATAAACCTGAAAATGGACGCGCACTACGTGTCGTCATTGATACTTAACAATTGATACTTAACAATTGATATTTAACAATTGATACTTAACAAATGTCTACTTCTAATCTCATAATTCCACATCATTATGTTTTACCTTTATGTTTTCCATTATGTGGAATTATGAGATTAGAAGTAGACATTTGTTAAGTATCAATCGAGTGAAAATGGACGCGCACTACGTGTCGTCATTGATACTTAACAATAGTAATCTACACCCTCAAACCTCATAATTCCATGTTGAAAAGGTAAAACATCACGAAATCAAGTGAAAATGGACGCGCACTACGTGTCGTCATTGATACTTAATAGTAATCTAAACCTTCTAATTTAATAATCCCATGTTGAAAAGGTAAAAGATCACAAAATCGAGTTAAAATCGACGCGCATAATGTGGTTTCATTGATATCTAAAAGTTCTAACCTCATAACTCAATGTTGAAAAGGTGAAACATCATGAAATCGAGTTAAAATCGACGCGCACAACGTGTCGTCATTGATCGAGTGAAAATGGAGGCGCACTACGTGTCGTCATTGATATTAAACAATTGAAATCTAAGCCTTCTAATTTCATAATTCGGTGTGAAACATCACGAAATCGAGTAAAAATCGATGTGCACAACGTGTTGTCATTAATATTTTACAATAGTAATCTACACCCTCAAACCTCATAATTCCATGTTGAAAATGTAAAACATCACGAAAGCGAGTAAACTCGGACGCGCACTACGTATCGTCATTGATACTTAACAATAGTAATCTAAACCCTCAAACCTCATAATTCCATGTTGAAAAGGTAAATAATTCCATGTTGAAATCGAGTGAAAATCGATGCGCACAACGTGTTGTCATTGATATTTTACAATAGTAATCAAAACCTTTTAATTTCATAATTCCGTGTTGAAAAGGTGAAACATCCCGAATTCGAGTGAAAATCGATGCGCACAACGTGTTGTCATTGATATTTTACAATAGTAATCTAAACCTTCTAATTTCATAATTCCATGTTAAAAAGGTAAAACATCACGAAAGCGAGTGAAATCGGACGCGCACTATGTGTCAGCAAAGGTAAAACATCACAAAAGCGTGTGAAAATCGACGCGCACTACGTGTTGTCATTGATATTTCACAATAGTAATCTAAACCTTCTAATTTCACAATTCCATGTTGAAAAGGTAAAACATCATAAAATCGAGTGAAAATGGACGCGCACTATGTGTCGTCATTGATACTAAACAATAGTAATCTAAACCTTCTAATTTCATAATTCCATGTTGAAAAAGTAAAACATCACAAAATCGAATTAAAATCGACGCGCATAACGTGGTTTCATTGATATCTAAAAGTTCTAACCTCATAACTCAATGTTGAAAAGGTAAAACATCATGAAATCGAGTTAAAATCGACGCGCACAACGTGTCGTCATTGATATTTAACAATAGTAATCTAAGCCTTCTAATTTCATAATTCCATGTTGGAAAGGTAAAACATCATGAAATCGAGTGAAAATGGACGCGCACTACGTATTGTCATTGATATTAAACAATTGTAATCTAAGCCCTCTAATTTCATAATTCCGTGTGAAACATCACGAAATCGAGTGAAAATCGATGCGCACAACGTGTTGTCATTGATATTTTACAATAGTAATCTACGCCCTCAAACCTCATAATTCCATGTTGAAAAGGTAAAACATCACGAAATCAAGTAAACTCGGACGCGCACTACGTATCGTCATTGATACTTAACAATAGTAATCTAAACCCTCAAACCTCATAATTCCATGTTGAAAAGGTAAATAATTCCATGTTGAAATCGAGTGAAAATCGATGTGCACAACGTGTTGTCATTGATATTTTACAATAGTAAACTAAACCTTTTAATTTCATAATTCCATGTCAAAAAGGTAAAACATCACGAACGCGAGTGAAAATCGACGCGCACAACGTGTTGTCATTGATATTTTACAATAGTAATCTACACCCTCAAACCTCATTATTCTATGTTGAAAAGGTAAAACATCACGAAATCAAGTGAAATCGGACGCGCACTACGTGTCGTCATTGATACTTAATAGTAATCTAAACCCTCCAACCCCAACAATGGTAATCTAAGCCTTCTAATTTCATAATTCCATGTTGAAAAGGTACAACATCATGAAATCGAGTGAAAATCGATGAGCACAATGTGTTGTCATGGATATTTTACAATAGTAATCTACACCCTCAAACCTCATAATTCCATGTTAAAAAGGTAAAACATCACGAAATCGAGTGAAATCAGACGCGCACTACGTGTCGTCATTGATATTTTACAATAGTAATCTAAACTTTCTAATTTCATAATTTCATGTTAAAAAGGTAAAACATCACGAAAGTGAGTGAAAATCGACGGGCACAACGTGTCGTCATTGATATTCAACAATAGTAATCTAAACCTTCTAATTTCATAATTCCATGTTGAAAAATCGAGTTAAAATCGACGCCCATAACGTGGTTTCATTGATATCTAAAAGTTCTAACCTCATAATTCAAGGTAAAACATCATGATTTCGAGTGAAAATCGATGCGCACAACGTGTCGTCATTGATATTCAACAATAGTAATCTAAACCTTCTAGTTTCATGATTCCATGTTAAAAAGGTAAAACATTACGAAAGCGAGTGAAAATCGACGCGCACAACGTGTCGTCATTGATATTTAACAATAGTAATCTAAGCCTTCTAATTTCATAATTCCGTGTTAAACATCACGAAATCGAGTGAAAATTGACGCGCACTATGTGTCATCATTGATACTTAACAATAGTCAACTTCTAATCTCATAATTCCATGTTGAAACATAATGAATCGAGTCAAAATGGACGCGCACTACGTGTCGTCATTGATATTTTACAATTGTAATCTAAGCCTTCTAATTTCATAATTCCATGTTGAAAAGGTGAAAACTCACGAAATCGAGTGATATCGGACGCGCACTACATTGTGCGCATCGATTTTCACTCGATTTCGTGAGTTTTCACCTTTTCAACACGGAATTATGAAATTTTCTAATTTCATAATTCCGTGCTTAGATTACAATTGTTAAATATCAATGACGACACGTAGTGCGCGTCTATTTTCAGGTTTATATTACTATTGTTGAATATCAATGACGACACGTAGTGCGCGTCCGATATCACTCGATTTCGTGAGTTTTCACCTTTTCAACCTGGAATTATGATATTCAACAATAGTAATATAAACCTGAACATAGACGCGCACTACGTGTCGTCATTGATACTTAACAATTGATATTTAACAATTGTATCTAAGCACGGAATTATGAAATTAGAAAATTTCATAATTCCGTGTTGAAAAGGTGAAAACTCACGAAATCGAGTGAAAATCGATGCGCACAACGTGTTGTCATTGATATTTAACAATAGTAATCTAAGCCTTCTAATTTCATAATTCCATGTTGAAATCGAGTGAAAATGGACGCGCACTACGTGTCCGTCATTGATATTAAACAATTGTAACTAAGCCTTCTAATTTCATAATTCCAGGTTGAAAAGGTGAAAACTCACGAAATCGAGTGATATCGGACGCGCACTACGTGTCGTCATTGATATTCAACAATAGTAATATAAACCTGAAAATAGACGCGCACTACGTGTCGTCATTGATATTTAACAATTGTAATCTAAGCACGGAATTATGAAATTAGAAAATTTCATAATTCCGTGTTGAAAAGGTGAAAACTCACGAAATCGAGTGAAAATCGATGCGCACAACGTGTTTTCATTGATATTTAACAATAGTAATCTAAGCCTTCTAATTTCATAATTCCATGTTGAAAAGGTGAAAACTCACGAAATCGAGTGATATCGGACGCGCACTACGTGTCGTCATTGATATTCAACAATAGTAATATAAACCTGAAAATAGACGCGCACTACGTGTCGTCATTGATACTTAACAATTGATATTTAACAATTGTAATCTAAGCACGGAATTATGAAATTAGTAAATTTCATAATTCCGTGTTGAAAAGGTGAAAACTCACGAAATCGAGTGAAAATCGATGCGCACAACGTGTTGTCATTGATATTTAACAATAGTAATCTAAGCCTTCTAATTTTATAATTCCATGTTGAAAAGGTAAATCATCATGAAATCGAGTGAAAATGGACGCGCACTACGTGTCGTCATTGATATTAAACAATTGTTATCTAAGCCTTCTAATTTCATAATTCCAGGTTGAAAAGGTAAAACATCACAAAATCGAGTTAAAATCGCTGCGCATAACGTGGTTTCATTGATATCTAAGAGTTCTAACCTCATAATTCAAGGTAAAACATGATTTCGAGTGAAAATAGACGTCATTGATATTCAACAATAGTAATATAAACCTGAAAATGGACGCGCACTACGTGTCGTCATTGATACTTAACAATTGATACTTAACAATTGATATTTAACAATTGATACTTAACAAATGTCTACTTCTAATCTCATAATTCCACATCATTATGTTTTACCTTTATGTTTTCCATTATGTGGAATTATGAGATTAGAAGTAGACATTTGTTAAGTATCAATCGAGTGAAAATGGACGCGCACTACGTGTCGTCATTGATACTTAACAATAGTAATCTACACCCTCAAACCTCATAATTCCATGTTGAAAAGGTAAAACATCACGAAATCAAGTGAAAATGGACGCGCACTACGTGTCGTCATTGATACTTAATAGTAATCTAAACCTTCTAATTTAATAATCCCATGTTGAAAAGGTAAAAGATCACAAAATCGAGTTAAAATCGACGCGCATAATGTGGTTTCATTGATATCTAAAAGTTCTAACCTCATAACTCAATGTTGAAAAGGTGAAACATCATGAAATCGAGTTAAAATCGACGCGCACAACGTGTCGTCATTGATCGAGTGAAAATGGAGGCGCACTACGTGTCGTCATTGATATTAAACAATTGAAATCTAAGCCTTCTAATTTCATAATTCGGTGTGAAACATCACGAAATCGAGTAAAAATCGATGTGCACAACGTGTTGTCATTAATATTTTACAATAGTAATCTACACCCTCAAACCTCATAATTCCATGTTGAAAATGTAAAACATCACGAAAGCGAGTAAACTCGGACGCGCACTACGTATCGTCATTGATACTTAACAATAGTAATCTAAACCCTCAAACCTCATAATTCCATGTTGAAAAGGTAAATAATTCCATGTTGAAATCGAGTGAAAATCGATGCGCACAACGTGTTGTCATTGATATTTTACAATAGTAATCAAAACCTTTTAATTTCATAATTCCGTGTTGAAAAGGTGAAACATCCCGAATTCGAGTGAAAATCGATGCGCACAACGTGTTGTCATTGATATTTTACAATAGTAATCTAAACCTTCTAATTTCATAATTCCATGTTAAAAAGGTAAAACATCACGAAAGCGAGTGAAATCGGACGCGCACTATGTGTCAGCAAAGGTAAAACATCACAAAAGCGTGTGAAAATCGACGCGCACTACGTGTTGTCATTGATATTTCACAATAGTAATCTAAACCTTCTAATTTCACAATTCCATGTTGAAAAGGTAAAACATCATAAAATCGAGTGAAAATGGACGCGCACTATGTGTCGTCATTGATACTAAACAATAGTAATCTAAACCTTCTAATTTCATAATTCCATGTTGAAAAAGTAAAACATCACAAAATCGAATTAAAATCGACGCGCATAACGTGGTTTCATTGATATCTAAAAGTTCTAACCTCATAACTCAATGTTGAAAAGGTAAAACATCATGAAATCGAGTTAAAATCGACGCGCACAACGTGTCGTCATTGATATTTAACAATAGTAATCTAAGCCTTCTAATTTCATAATTCCATGTTGGAAAGGTAAAACATCATGAAATCGAGTGAAAATGGACGCGCACTACGTATTGTCATTGATATTAAACAATTGTAATCTAAGCCCTCTAATTTCATAATTCCGTGTGAAACATCACGAAATCGAGTGAAAATCGATGCGCACAACGTGTTGTCATTGATATTTTACAATAGTAATCTACGCCCTCAAACCTCATAATTCCATGTTGAAAAGGTAAAACATCACGAAATCAAGTAAACTCGGACGCGCACTACGTATCGTCATTGATACTTAACAATAGTAATCTAAACCCTCAAACCTCATAATTCCATGTTGAAAAGGTAAATAATTCCATGTTGAAATCGAGTGAAAATCGATGTGCACAACGTGTTGTCATTGATATTTTACAATAGTAAACTAAACCTTTTAATTTCATAATTCCATGTCAAAAAGGTAAAACATCACGAACGCGAGTGAAAATCGACGCGCACAACGTGTTGTCATTGATATTTTACAATAGTAATCTACACCCTCAAACCTCATTATTCTATGTTGAAAAGGTAAAACATCACGAAATCAAGTGAAATCGGACGCGCACTACGTGTCGTCATTGATACTTAATAGTAATCTAAACCCTCCAACCCCAACAATGGTAATCTAAGCCTTCTAATTTCATAATTCCATGTTGAAAAGGTACAACATCATGAAATCGAGTGAAAATCGATGAGCACAATGTGTTGTCATGGATATTTTACAATAGTAATCTACACCCTCAAACCTCATAATTCCATGTTAAAAAGGTAAAACATCACGAAATCGAGTGAAATCAGACGCGCACTACGTGTCGTCATTGATATTTTACAATAGTAATCTAAACTTTCTAATTTCATAATTTCATGTTAAAAAGGTAAAACATCACGAAAGTGAGTGAAAATCGACGGGCACAACGTGTCGTCATTGATATTCAACAATAGTAATCTAAACCTTCTAATTTCATAATTCCATGTTGAAAAATCGAGTTAAAATCGACGCCCATAACGTGGTTTCATTGATATCTAAAAGTTCTAACCTCATAATTCAAGGTAAAACATCATGATTTCGAGTGAAAATCGATGCGCACAACGTGTCGTCATTGATATTCAACAATAGTAATCTAAACCTTCTAGTTTCATGATTCCATGTTAAAAAGGTAAAACATTACGAAAGCGAGTGAAAATCGACGCGCACAACGTGTCGTCATTGATATTTAACAATAGTAATCTAAGCCTTCTAATTTCATAATTCCGTGTTAAACATCACGAAATCGAGTGAAAATTGACGCGCACTATGTGTCATCATTGATACTTAACAATAGTCAACTTCTAATCTCATAATTCCATGTTGAAACATAATGAATCGAGTCAAAATGGACGCGCACTACGTGTCGTCATTGATATTTTACAATTGTAATCTAAGCCTTCTAATTTCATAATTCCGTGTTGAAAAGGTGAAACATCACGAAATCGAGTGAAAATCGGACGCGCACTACGTGTCGTCATTGATACTTAATAGTAATCTAAACCCTCAAACCTCATAATTCTATGTTGAAAAGGTAAATAATTCCATGTTGAAATCGAGTGGAAATCGATGCGCACAACGTGTTGTCATTGATATTTTACAATAGTAATCTAAACATTTTAATTTCATAATTCCATGTTAAAAAGGTAAATCACGAAAGCGAGTGAAAATCGACGCGCACAACGTGTTGTCATTGATATTTTACAATAGTAATCTACACCCTCAAACCTCATAATTCCATGTTGAAAAGGTAAAACATCACGAAATCAAGTGAAATCGGACGCGCACTACGTGTCGTCATTGATACTTAATAGTAATCTAAACCTTCTAATTTCATAATTCCATGTTAAAAAGGTGAAACATCACGAAATCGAGTGAAAATCGATGTGCACAACGTGTTGTCATTGATATTTTACAATAGTAATCTACCCCCTCAAACCTCATAATTCCATGTTGAAAAGGTAAAACATCACGAAATCGAGTGAAATCGGACGCGCACTACGTGTCGTCATTGATATTTTACAATAGTCATCTAAACCTTCTAATTTCATAATTCCATGTTGAAAAGGTAAAACATAACAAAATCGAGTTAAAATCGACGCGCATAACGTGGTTTCATTGATATCTAAAAGTTCTAACCTCATAACTCAATGTTGAAAAGGTAAAACATCATGAAATCGAGTTAAAATCGACGCGCACAACGTGTCGTCATTGATATTTAACAATAGTAATCTAAGCCTTCTAATTTCATAATTCCATGTTGAAAACGTAAAACATCATGAAATCGAGTGTGTTAAGATTAAATAGAGTTGTTCCCCTTGGACCGTTTTGATTAAGTTGCCTCCCTTTGAGAACGTGACTTTACGAGACTTCACGAGACTTCATTTTGGGAGTATAAATATCGGTCAGCCATCTTTGTTTGGTTTTGTTCTAGATAATCTTCTTACCGGCCACATGTGCCAAATAAACATATCAACTTATATCCATTTTCATCAGCTTTATGTGTCGTTTTTCATGGTAGCAGAGCGTAACAATGGCTTCGAACTACAAAAATCCACCGATTTTTAATGAACAAAGTTATGAAGAATGGAAAAATGAGCTATTTATATGGCAGCTCATGACGGACATTGATAAAAAGAAATAGGCCTTGGCGGTAACACTATCTCTAACCGGGAAAGCTAGGAAAGCAGCATTAAACTGTGACAAAGACGAACTGCACAGAGAAAATGGCATGGATACCCTCATATCTGCACTGGATGGATTATTTTTGAGGGAAACTATAGACACAGCTTACGAAGCATATAGAAACTTCGACGGATTCAGGAGACCAGGACACATGGCAATCTCTGAATATATTATAGAATTTGACCAGCGATACCAAAAAAGTAAATTCTCCCCAATTTGGTGGAGTTCAAAGAAGATTCGACGCGTTGTGCATAGTACCCTGGCTGCGGAAACTATTGCTATGTCTGAAGCAATTGACATGGCAATTTTTATTGCTACATTATTTTCTGAACTCACTACAAGTAAGCCCAATTTGCATGAGCTACCTATAATATGTGTCACAGACTGCAAATCTCTCTTTGAGGCTGTAAAATCAACCAAATCAGTTAAAGAGAAACGACTAAGAATTGAAATTAGTGGAATCAAGGAAGTAATGTCAAATGGACTAATAAAAGAATTCCAGTGGTGCAGGGATAGAGCACAATTAGCGAACTACCTAACAAAGAGGGGTGCATCACCCTTTCTTCTAAGAAGCGTGCTGCAGGAAGGCATGATCAATACACAAGAACAATTAACCCCATAACTTAAAAAAAAAATAAAAAAATACTTATAGGATTTGTTAAGATTAAATAGAGTTGTTCCCCTTGGACCGTTTTGATTAAGTTGCCTCCCTTTGAGAACGTGACTTTACGAGACTTCATTTTGAGAGTATAAATATCGGTCAGCCATCTTTGTTTGGTTTTGTTCTAGATAATCTTCTTACCGGCCACATGTGCCAAATAAACATATCAACTTATATCCATTTTCATCAGCTTTATGTGTCGTTTTTCACGTGAAAATGGACGCGCACTACGTGTCGTCATTGATACTTAACAATAGTCAACGTTCTAATCTCATAATTCCATGTTGAAAAGGTAAAACATAATGAATCGAGTGAAAATGGACGCGCTCTACGTGTCGTCATTGATATTTAACAATTGTAATCTAAGCCTTCTAATTTCATAATTCCGTGTTGAAAAGGTGAAACATCACGAAATCGAGTGAAAATCGATGCGCACAACGTGTTGTCATTGATATTTTACAATAGTAATCTACACCCTCAAACCTCATAATTCCATGTTGAAAAGGGAAAACATCACGAAATCAAGTAAACTCGGACGCGCACTACGTATCGTCATTGATACTTAATAGTAATCTAAACCCTCAAACCTCATAATTCCATGTTGAAAAGGTAAATAATTCCATGTTGAAATCGAGTGAAAATCGATGCGCACAACGTGTTGTCATTGATATTTAACAATAGTAATCTAAGCCTTCTAATTTCATAATTCCATGTTGGAAAGGTAAAACATCATGAAATCGAGTGAAAATGGACGCGCACTACGTATTGTCATTGATATTAAACAATTGTAATCTAAGCCTTCTAAATTCATAATTCCGTGTGAAACATCACGAAATCGAGTGAAAATCGATGCGCACAACGTGTTGTCATTGATATTTTACAATAGTAATCTACACCCTCAAACCTCATAATTCCATGTTGAAAAGGTAAAACATCACGAAATCAAGTAAACTCGGACGCGCACTACGTGTCGTCAATGATACTTAACAATAGTAATCTACACCTTCTAATTTCATAATTCCATGTTGAAAAGGTAAAACATCACGAAATCAAGTGAAATCGGACGCGCACTACGTGTCGTCATTGATACTTAATAGTAATCTAAACCCTCCAACCCCAACAATGGTAATCTAAGCCTTCTAATTTCATAATTCTATGTTGAAAAGGTACAACATCATGAAATCGAGTGAAAATGGACGCGCACTACGTGTCGTCATTGATATTAAACAATTGTAATCTAAGCCTTCTAATTTCATAATTCCGTGTGAAACATAACGAAATCGAGTGAAAATCGATGCGCACAACGTGTTGTCATAGATATTTTACAATAGTAATCTACACCCTCAAACCTCATAATTCCATGTTGAAAAGGTAAAACATCACGAAATCGAGTGAAATCAGACGCGCACTACGTGTCGTCATTGATATTTTACAATAGTAATCTAAACCTTGCAATTTCATAATTTCATGTTAAAAAGGTAAAACATCACGAAAGCGAGTTAAAATCGACGCGCATAACGTGGTTTCATTGATATCTAAAAGTTCTAACCTCATAATTCAAGGTAAAACATCATGATTTCGAGTGAAAATAGACGCGCACAACGTGTCGTCATTGATATTTAGCAATAGTAATCTAAACCTTCTAATTTCATGATTCCATGTTAAAAAGGTAAAACATTACGAAAGCGAGTGAAAATCGACGCGCACAACGTGTCGTCACTGATATTTAACAATAGTAATCTAAGCCTTCTAATTTCATAATTCCGTGTTAAACATCACGAAATCGAGTGAAAATTGACGCGCACTACGTGTCATCATTGATACTTAACAATAGTCAACTTCTAATCTCATAATTCTATGTTGAAACATCACGAAATCGAGTGAAAATCGATGCGCACAACGTGTTGTTGTTGATATTGTACAATATTAATCTACACCCTCAAACCTCATAATTCCCTGTTGAAAACGTAAAACATCATGAAATCGAGTGTGTTAAGATTAAATAGAGTTGTTCCCCTTGGACCGTTTTGATTAAGTTGCCTCCCTTTGAGAACGTGACTTCACGAGACTTCATTTTGGGAGTATAAATATCGGTCAGCCATCTTTGTTTGGTTTTGTTCTAGATAATCTTCTTACCGGCCACATGTGCCAAATAAACATATCAACTTATATCCATTTTCATCAGCTTTATGTGTCGTTTTTCATGGTAGCAGAGCGTAACAATGGCTTCGAACTACAAAAATCCACCGATTTTTAATGAACAAAGTTATGAAGAATGGAAAAATGAGCTATTTATATGGCAGCTCATGACGGACATTGATAAAAAGAAATAGGCCTTGGCGGTAACACTATCTCTAACCGGGAAAGCTAGGAAAGCAGCATTAAACTGTGACAAAGACGAACTGCACAGAGAAAATGGCATGGATACCCTCATATCTGCACTGGATGGATTATTTTTGAGGGAAACTATAGACACAGCTTACGAAGCATATAGAAACTTCGACGGATTCAGGAGACCAGGACACATGGCAATCTCTGAATATATTATAGAATTTGACCAGCGATACCAAAAAAGTAAATTCTCCCCAATTTGGTGGAGTTCAAAGAAGATTCGACGCGTTGTGCATAGTACCCTGGCTGCGGAAACTATTGCTATGTCTGAAGCAATTGACATGGCAATTTTTATTGCTACATTATTTTCTGAACTCACTACAAGTAAGCCCAATTTGCATGAGCTACCTATAATATGTGTCACAGACTGCAAATCTCTCTTTGAGGCTGTAAAATCAACCAAATCAGTTAAAGAGAAACGACTAAGAATTGAAATTAGTGGAATCAAGGAAGTAATGTCAAATGGACTAATAAAAGAATTCCAGTGGTGCAGGGATAGAGCACAATTAGCGAACTGCCTAACAAAGAGGGGTGCATCACCCTTTCTTCTAAGAAGCGTGCTGCAGGAAGGCATGATCAATACACAAGAACAATTAACCCCATAACTTAAAAAAAAATAAAAAAATACTTATAGGATTTGTTAAGATTAAATAGAGTTGTTCCCCTTGGACCGTTTTGATTAAGTTGCCTCCCTTTGAGAACGTGACTTTACGAGACTTCATTTTGAGAGTATAAATATCGGTCAGCCATCTTTGTTTGGTTTTGTTCTAGATAATCTTCTTACCGGCCACATGTGCCAAATAAACATATCAACTTATATCCATTTTCATCAGCTTTATGTGTCGTTTTTCACGTGAAAATGGACGCGCACTACGTGTCGTCATTGATACTTAACAATAGTCAACGTTCTAATCTCATAATTCCATGTTGAAAAGGTAAAACATAATGAATCGAGTGAAAATGGACGCGCTCTACGTGTCGTCATTGATATTTAACAATTGTAATCTAAGCCTTCTAATTTCATAATTCCGTGTTGAAAAGGTGAAACATCACGAAATCGAGTGAAAATCGATGCGCACAACGTGTTGTCATTGATATTTTACAATAGTAATCTACACCCTCAAACCTCATAATTCCATGTTGAAAAGGGAAAACATCACGAAATCAAGTAAACTCGGACGCGCACTACGTATCGTCATTGATACTTAATAGTAATCTAAACCCTCAAACCTCATAATTCCATGTTGAAAAGGTAAATAATTCCATTTGGAAATCGAGTGAAAATCGATGCGCACAACGTGTTGTCATTGATATTCAACAATAGTAATCTAAACCTTCTAGTTTCATAATTCCATGTTAAAAAGGTAAAACATCACGAAAGCGAGTGAAAATCGAGCCGCACAACGTGTTGTCATTGATATTTTACAATAGTAATCTACACCCTCAAACCTCATAAATCCATGTTGAAAAAATAAAACATCATGAAACTGAGTGAAAATGGACGCGCACTACGTGTCGTCATTGATACTTAACAATAGTAATCTAAACCTTCTAATTTCATAATTCCATGTTGAAAAGGTACAACATCATGAAATCGAGTGAAAATGGATGCGCACTACGTGTCGTCATCGATACTTAACAATAGTAATCTAAACCTAACCTCATAATTCCATGTTGAACAGGTAAAACATCATGAAATCGAGTGAAAATGGACGCGCACTACGTGTCGTCATTGATACTTAACAATAGTCAACCTTCTAATCTCATAATTCCATGTTGAAAAGGTAAAACATCATGAATCGAGTGAAAATGGACGCGCACGTGTTGTCATTGATATTCAACAATATTAATCTAAACCTTCTAATTTAATAATTCCATGTTGAAAAAATAAAACATCATGAAATCGAGTGAAAATGGACGCGCACTACGTGTCGTCATCGATACTTAACAATAGTAACTTAAACTTTCTAATTTCATAATTCCATGTTGAAAAGGTAAAACATCACAAAATCGAGTTAAAATCGACGCCCATAACGTGGTTTCATTGATATCTAAAAGTTCTAACCTCATAATTCAATGTTGAAAAGGTAAAACATCACGAAATCAAGTAAAATCGGACGCGCACTACGTGTCGTCATTGATACTTAATAGTAATCTACACCCTCAAACCTCATAATTCCATGTTGAAAAGGTAAAACATCACGAAATCAAGTAAACTCGGACGCGCACTACGTATCGTCATTGATACTTAACAATAGTAATCTAAACCCTCAAACCTCATAATTCCATGATGAAAATGTAAATAATTCCATGTTGAAATCGAGTGAAAATCGATGCGCACAACGTGTTGTCATTGATATTTTACAATAGAAATCTAAACCTATTAATTTCATAATTCCATGTTAAAAAGGTAAAACATCACGAAAGCGAGTGAAATCGGACGCGCACTACGTGTCGTCAATGATACTTAACAATAGTAATCTACACCTTCTAATTTCATAATTCCATGTTGAAAAGGTAAAACATCACGAAATCAAGTGAAATCGGACGCGCACTACGTGTCGTCATTGATACTTAATAGTAATCTAAACCCTCCAACCCCAACAATGGTAATCTAAGCCTTCTAATTTCATAATTCCATGTTGAAAAGGTACAACATCATGAAATCGAGTGAAAATGGACGCGCACTACGTGTCGTCATTGATATTAAACAATTGTAATCTAAGCCTTCTAATTTCATAATTCCGTGTGAAACATAACGAAATCGAGTGAAAATCGATGCGCACAACGTGTTGTCATAGATATTTTACAATAGTAATCTACACCCTCAAACCTCATAATTCCATGTTGAAAAGGTAGAACATCACGAAATCGAGTGAAATCAGACGCGCACTACGTGTCGTCATTGATATTTTACAATAGTAATCTAAACCTTGCAATTTCATAATTTCATGTTAAAAAGGTAAAACATCACGAAAGCGAGTTAAAATCGACGCGCATAACGTGGTTTCATTGATATCTAAAAGTTCTAACCTCATAATTCAAGGTAAAACATCATGATTTCGAGTTAAAATAGACGCGCACAACGTGTCGTCATTGATATTCAGCAATAGTAATCTAAACCTTCTAATTTCATGATTCCATGTTAAAAAGGTAAAACATTACGAAAGCGAGTGAAAATCGACGCGCACAACGTGTCGTCACTGATATTTAACAATAGTAATCTAAGCCTTCTAATTTCATAATTCCGTGTTAAACATCACGAAATCGAGTGAAAATTGACGCGCACTACGTGTCATCATTGATACTTAACAATAGTCAACTTCTAATCTCATAATTCTATGTTGAAACATCACGAAATCGAGTGAAAATCGATGCGCACAACGTGTTGTTATTGATATTGTACAATATTAATCTACACCCTCAAACCTCATAATTCCCTGTTGAAAACGTAAAACATCATGAAATCGAGTGTGTTAAGATTAAATAGAGTTGTTCCCCTTGGACCGTTTTGATTAAGTTGCCTCCCTTTGAGAACGTGACTTCACGAGACTTCATTTTGGGAGTATAAATATCGGTCAGCCATCTTTGTTTGGTTTTGTTCTAGATAATCTTCTTACCGGCCACATGTGCCAAATAAACATATCAACTTATATCCATTTTCATCAGCTTTATGTGTCGTTTTTCATGGTAGCAGAGCGTAACAATGGCTTCGAACTACAAAAATCCACCGATTTTTAATGAACAAAGTTATGAAGAATGGAAAAATGAGCTATTTATATGGCAGCTCATGACGGACATTGATAAAAAGAAATAGGCCTTGGCGGTAACACTATCTCTAACCGGGAAAGCTAGGAAAGCAGCATTAAACTGTGACAAAGACGAACTGCACAGAGAAAATGGCATGGATACCCTCATATCTGCACTGGATGGATTATTTTTGAGGGAAACTATAGACAGCTTACGAAGCATATAGAAACTTCGACGGATTCAGGAGACCAGGACACATGGCAATCTCTGAATATATTATAGAATTTGACCAGCGATACCAAAAAAGTAAATTCTCCCCAATTTGGTGGAGTTCAAAGAAGATTCGACGCGTTGTGCATAGTACCCTGGCTGCGGAAACTATTGCTATGTCTGAAGCAATTGACATGGCAATTTTTATTGCTACATTATTTTCTGAACTCACTACAAGTAAGCCCAATTTGCATGAGCTACCTATAATATGTGTCACAGACTGCAAATCTCTCTTTGAGGCTGTAAAATCAACCAAATCAGTTAAAGAGAAACGACTAAGAATTGAAATTAGTGGAATCAAGGAAGTAATGTCAAATGGACTAATAAAAGAATTCCAGTGGTGCAGGGATAGAGCACAATTAGCGAACTGCCTAACAAAGAGGGGTGCATCACCCTTTCTTCTAAGAAGCGTGCTGCAGGAAGGCATGATCAATACACAAGAACAATTAACCCCATAACTTAAAAAAAAATAAAAAAATACTTATAGGATTTGTTAAGATTAAATAGAGTTGTTCCCCTTGGACCGTTTTGATTAAGTTGCCTCCCTTTGAGAACGTGACTTTACGAGACTTCATTTTGGGAGTATAAATATCGGTCAGCCATCTTTGTTTGGTTTTGTTCTAGATAATCTTCTTACCGGCCACATGTGCCAAATAAACATATCAACTTATATCCATTTTCATCAGCTTTATGTGTCGTTTTTCAAGTGAAAATGGACGCGCACTACGTGTCGTCATTGATACTTAACAATAGTCAACGTTCTAATCTCATAATTCCATGTTGAAAAGGTAAAACATAATGAATCGAGTGAAAATGGACACGCACTACGTGTCGTCATTGATATTTAACAATTGTAATCTAAGCCTTCTAATTTCATAATTCCGTGTTGAAAAGGTGAAACATCACGAAATCGAGTGAAAATCGATGCGCACGTGTTGTCATTGATATTTTACAATAGTAATCTACACCCTCAAACCTCATAATTCCATGTTGAAAAGGGAAAACATCACGAAATCAAGTAAACTCGGACGCGCACTACGTATCGTCATTGATACTTAATAGTAATCTAAACCCTCAAACCTCATAATTCCATGTTGAAAAGGTAAATAATTCCATGTTGAAATCGAGTGAAAATCGATGCGCACAACGTGTTGTCATTGATATTTTACAATAGTAATCTAAACCTTCTAGTTTCATAATTCCATGTTAAAAAGGTAAAACATCACGAAAGCGAGTGAAAATCGAGCCGCACAACGTGTTGTCATTGATATTTTACAATGGTAATCTACACCCTCAAACCTCATAAATCCATGTTGAAAAAATAAAACATCATGAAACTGAGTGAAAATGGACGCGCACTACGTGTCGTCATTGATACTTAACAATAGTAATCTAAACCTTCTAATTTCATAATTCCATGTTGAAAAGGTACAACATTCTGAAATCGAGTGAAAATGGATGCGCACTACGTGTCGTCATCGATACTTAACAATAGTAATCTAAACTTAACCTCATAATTCCATGTTGAACAGGTAAAACATCATGAAATCGAGTGAAAATGGACGCGCACTACGTGTCGTCATTGATACTTAACAATAGTCAACCTTCTAATCTCATAATTCCATGTTGAAAAGGTAAAACATCATGAATCGAGTGAAAATGGACGCGCACGTGTTGTCATTGATATTCAACAATATTAATCTAAACCTTCTAATTTAATAATTCCATGTTGAAAAAATAAAACATCATGAAATCGAGTGAAAATGGACGCGCACTACGTGTCATCATCGATACTTAACAATAGTAACTTAAACCTTCTAATTTCATAATTCCATGTTGAAAAGGTAAAACATCACAAAATCGAGTTAAAATCGACGCCCATAACGTGGTTTCATTGATATCTAAAAGTTCTAACCTCATAATTCAATGTTGAAAAGGTAAAACATCACGAAATCGAGTGAAATCAGACGCGCACTACGTGTCGTCATTGATATTTTACAATAGTAATCTAAACCTTGCAATTTCATAATTTCATGTTAAAAAGGTAAAACATCACGAAAGCGAGTTAAAATCGACGCGCATAACGTGGTTTCATTGATATCTAAAAGTTCTAACCTCATAATTCAAGGTAAAACATCATGATTTACCCTCCACCCCCAACCGTCCCCAACAATTTTTTTGGGGGATGGGGCCAAATTAATATGAGTTCTTATGAAGCATGCGCACCGGGGCTGGAGATAGCTACTTATGGTAGCATGCGCACCGGGGCATGTGAGATTTTGTTTTGCTAAGTTGACTAACGTTGGTACTGTAAGAATATTTTTAAATGGCGAGGCGGGGGTCGTTAGGTGAGAAACTAATTTAGTTGGAAGAAAGATATTGTTTTAAAAGTGATGAAAGTGAAAAGGAGTCAATTTTTCGCTTACGGCCATATCACGCTGAAAACACCGGTTCTCGTCCGATCAGCGAAGTTAAGCAACATAGAGCCTGGTCAGTACTTAGATGGGTGACCACTTGGGAATACCAGGTGCTGCAAATCTAATATATCATTCATGCAAAGTTATTCTTTTGAAACCGGAAATAAGATTCATTAAAAAAAAGTTTCTTATAAACAAACTATAGATTATAATGGTGCAGTACTCTGATATACAAAATTAACATTTATTCTCTCTTCCAATTCCTGCTCCAAAAATACTCGTACAAATATTGTTACCCATACCATTTGTAAGAAAATTGGACAGTGTCCGAAAGAAGAAAATAAGCTCTTAGTTCAAGGCGAAAATAGCAGGCGCCGTGAGCGTCCAAGAGGCTATCCTTCCTGATCAAGTAGTGTCTAAGGGAACTAATGATATTAATGCGCCCTGCGATCTGATTGGCAAAAGCCAGCTCACAGGGACACATTACAAAGTAAATCTAATTTATGACCACTACAATTTTGGTTTCATTCGATTATTTAGTAACAGCGAATAATTAAAAGTTCGGTGAAGAAATCTTCGTCTGCAAGGCAAAGAAGCACCGTTTTTATGTCCCTTACAAAAAAGGACCGGGACGTAGGGAAACGGCTTAATGTCAGAGAAGCGGTATTTTGAAAACCCACTCACCGAAAAAAAGCCATTTTCTTTTTTTGTATTTTTACTTTTATTATTTCTTTTTTGAACCAATAAAAAATAAATAGATAAAAGTTAATGAAAATAATAAAAAAGAATTCCTCCCAATCCAAGCAGTACAGATTTCACATTTTTATCATGCGCCAATAGATAAAGAAACCGTTTGAAGGTGCGAAGAGACTTTATTCCCGAGCTAACAAACACAATTAAACGTTTATTATGGAAGAGGCTGTCTGAGCAGACGAGAAGGGCAAATAATTCAGTATACATACTGTCGTCATAAAATACCGTTGTGACGTATCTTTTTTCTTTTTTTTCTAAAAGTTTCTAATAGTCTTTCAGGTAAGTTGGTGTCAACTGGAACCTCCCCTTTGGTCACAAATGAAGGTTGGCTGGTTGTCGCTGGTTACACTACTAATTGTTTCTGTGATAGTAGGCTTGGTATGCAAGGCCAAGTCATTATCGCTGACTAGCCGACAACCGTTTGGGATTCGATTTTAAGCTCTCGAAATCTGATGACAAATGTGAATTTCCGAAACAGAGATCTTAAATTAAGATATTTCTTATAAAGATTTTTATATGCTCCCAACTTAGGGACATATTTAAAAGACAAAAATACTGACATTTCTGCATGCAATTTCATCATTTACACAACGCAATCGTTAAGTGCACAAAGAACAATCTTCTCATGCACAGGTCGTAAAAATGCCAATACGTGTTTTAGAAAGATTTGTGTATAACAAGTGTAACATATTTTTCAAAACTTCAGCTTAAAAAAAAAAGTTATTTTCTTAAGTTTATTTTATGTTTTTATTCAGACATTGCTTTCATAAAATTTCAGTTGTACACAGCTGGCTCGTTCTGAGCACCTAGCAGAGATTTGACGTAATGCGGATTCGATTTTAAGCTCTCGAAATCTGATGACAAATGTGAATTTCTGAAACAGAGATTTGAAAACAAGTTTGTCTAATTTTATCATGTATATCTTATGAAGATTTTAATGCTCCCAAGTTAGAGAAATATTTAAGACAAAAATACTGACATTTCTGCATGCAATTTCATCATTTACATAACGCGATCGTTAAGTGCACAAACAATCTTCTTGTGCACAGGTCGTAAAAATGCCAATACGTTTTTCAAAGATTAGTGTCTAATAAAAGTAACATGTTTTTCACAACTCAAACACAGCTTAAAAAAAAAAGAAAAAAAAAAAGTGATTTTCTTAAGTTTCCTCGCGATCTGTTCTGATCTAACATATCCGTGCATATGGTGCAGTACTCATACAAAATTAACATTTCTCTCTTCAGATTCCTGCTCCAAAAATACTCGTACAAATATTGTTACCATTTAGAAAAAACAGTGTCCGAAAGAAGAAGAAAATACGCTCTTGTTCAAGACGAAGATAGCAGGCGCCGTGAACGTCCAAAGAGGCAGGAGAGAGGTTGAGGCGATCCTTCCTGATCAAGTAGTCCCTAAGCGTAATGATATCAATGCGCCCTGCGAGCTGATACAATAAGCCTTTACAAAAAATAAGACTTTTAATCTCAAATTTTTTATATAAAATAAAATAAGCTAGTTTATCTTTAGATAAACTTTCCGGATCAAACAAAGGACATTTTAATTTGGGTGCAAAATTATCTCCCTCCTTGTCCACTGGAGGCTCAAGATATTTGAACTTATTTTGAAAATTAATAAAAAAAACAATTCATACAATTAAGAAAAATATTATGAAAATAACACCGTAGATGTTTATTTCCTATATATTATGAAAAAGACCCCTGCCAAGAAAATTTTTTCCGTATCAACCGAAGAAAAATTAATTTCTTGAATTGGCAATGTTATCATTGAATAAAATCAATTTTTTTTGGAAATGCGATATAATTTTTTTATAATCTTGAAAATAAAAAATTAGAGATTCTCAAATTTTTAATTTTTTGTTTATTTTCAAGCTTATAAAAAAAATTCTTACTATAGTCAAATAACCTCAAGTGTTGGACCCCAAATTCAACTATTTTGATCCTATAGAAAGTTTAACTGACTCATCGGTTTAGAGAAGCACAATTTTAGTGTTCTCGAAGTAAGCAAAATTTGTATGAGTATTTTTTTTTTTTTGAAGAAATGTTAATTTTGTATTGCACAATTAACGATTGCATTTATCCGGGTATAAGATTATACTCTTGAAATTCAGAACAGATCGCTAGCTGATGTGCGCGAGGGTAGGAACCAATTTTGTCAAAAAAAAAATAAATAAATAAAAATACTTACAGTATTTTTGATTTTCTTTTTAGTAGCGTTTACATAAAATTAGAAAAACTTGTTTCAAGATCTGTTTCAGAAATTCACAACTGTGTTAGCTCTCGAGACGTTAGATGACAAATCGAATCCGCACATATCACGAAGAAGAATTGCATTATAACAAAACCTCGAGCCGTGTTTTTCAGAATTTTGATGAAAGCAATATCTGAAATTTTTTTTGTTAAAAACATAAAATTTCTTTTAGAGTTGATATTTCCGCTTTAAGCCGTGTTAAAATTATGTTTCAAAAATTCACAACTGTGTTTCAGTTCTGGTTACATGGTTCTTTGGTCTCGATTCAAACAGTCAAATGTGCCTGTTATTTCATAGAAAACTTTTTATAAAATCTGTCAGGAAAAATTTTTCTTGTTTATTTTTTTCTTCTGTTGTATTTAAATTTAATTTTTCCATGAAAAGTGAAAGAACTTTTTTTTACAAGAGAACTTTCATCCACTCGAGTAAAATTGTTAATATTTTCTTTTGCATTAAAAAATCGTTAAATTTTAAATTTTTTGGCCTTAAATTTTAATTTTTCATTAGTTTCATTTGTTAAAAAAAAAGAAAAAAAAAAAAAAAAGCATAAAATGTTTTTTTTTGTTGTTTTTTTCAGTGAATAATTCATTTGTATTTTTAACTAATTTTATGAGCAGGTCGTAAATGCTAAATAATATTGCGTTAGATATTTTCACAACTCTGAACATCCATTATTCACAAAGCTTAAAAAAAGACCGAATATTAAAATTGACTGTCAAATCATTGTATGATTTTTCACTTGTTTTCTGAAAAAAATTATTAAAAAGAAAGCGGAATATTTTCCATACTAAAAAAATCTAAACTTGTTTTTGCGAATTAAAATAATATTCAAATTTGTTTGCAATTTTTTTTTTTTTTTAAGCAGAAAAGCGTTAAATTTTAAAGAATAAAGAGTTAAAGAACTAACAATAAAATTGGGAAAATATTAACAATAAAATATATATTGTAAACTAGTTTATAATATATTTTTAAAAACTTTTTTACTCTTGTAAATTGTGGATTGTTTCTTTACATTGTGGACAGTCATCCACAATGTCAAGAAACAATCCACCAGCAGTAAGACACAATCCAATGCGAAAGCAGCTCTCTTCCACTTTATTAATAAATTTATAAGTTTTCAATTGCCAAAAAACAGTAGATTAATTTATTTAATACTTTGAAAAGTATCCTTGAAATCAGAGTAGATGCCACGCATATTATACATATCAAAATGATGGACTGTACCTCCCTACACACACACACATGGACTATGTATATATATATAACTTTTAATGGAGAAAGAGAGAGGTAATGTCTTAATCGGGCTGCCATGATTTCAATAGACGATCAGAGTGCGGAACGTTGACGTGTCCCTTACGAGTCCGGCGATTAAAGTGGTAACGTGTTTCATCTCTATAAATTTATTATTAAAATTATATATATATATATTTTTTTTTTAATAATAAATTTATATATATATAGTATTTGTAAATATTAAAATCCTAAAATTATCCATTTTAATATTCTTTCCTTAAACAAAAGTAAATACTAGTTTAAGTTATTTAGGCAATTTTTTTTCAGTAAGTTTTTTTTTTGTCTCAAGGAAAATTAAAAAACAAAAAAAACAAAAAAAAAACGAAAAAAAGTTATTTCTATCACTATTGCTAAAAAATTAGCATTATCATTGCGAGATGTTATGTACATAATATCTCGCAATGATAATGCTAATTTTTTTGTGTCGTAGAAAAAGGGTTTCTTTCCAAATTAGATAATTTAATTTTGAAATAAACTATTTTACTTTAAAACAACTTCCTACAAGTATAACTTTATTTTAGGGAAATTAAAAAAAACGCTAAATGAAACGCGAATGTATTAATTTCTTAAAGAACGCAAAAACCAATTCTATGGCTGCGCTTGGAGGTCCCTACTGAAGAAAATGAAAGCGTATCAGTGGAAAAAAACAAAAATACAAAAAAAACAATTTTGTTTCTGGCTTTTCTGCAAAAAGTATTTTTTAGGAAAAATGTCTTTATTTTTTTGGAAAAAGTTTGTCTTTTTCTGTGAAAAGTAGTTTTTTGAGAAACAAGTACTCAAAACAGCTCATTCTATATATATAGGTTTTTGGGCCAATGTACTCGTCGACCACATGTGATGGTGACTATAATGTTCTCGCTTGTCAATTGTTATGTGAATCTATTAATATTCGGCTGGCGACTAATAGATACTTATACATACAATGCGAAAACGTAGAATGAATGAGAGACATGGTTTGATGTTTACGCTTCCGAGACCTTCTTCTAAAGAGGGAGATACACGTCAGCTTTCGTTTATATACAGAAGAGAAATATACAAAGGGAGACAATTATACAATGTAAGTGAGGTAATTATGAAACACGTTGTCTCCAAATGCAAGACACTACAGTGACATAATTGGCTTTAGTGGTACAGTACAGGTGTAGTTACAGCTGTTTGATGCACAGTAGGGGGGGGGGGATATGGGGATCAGGTGTTTCTGTGTTTAGAAAGGCTGTTTTCACCCTGTCAATGGATACAATGTCTTTTTTGCCACCAATGTCAAAGGTGAAAAGTTTGTTAGTGCGTGGAAAGCACGCGATAAGGACCAGACTGAGGCAATCCTTCCTGACTGGTGCCAGGGTAACGTCTGCAATATCCTAAGGGAACTCAAGTGTCCCTTAGGGAACTAATGATATCAATGCACCCTGATTGGCCAAACCAGCTCACAGGGACACTGATACGCAATACAAAGTAAATCTAATTTTTGACTGCTACAAGTAGGCAAATTTGTAGTTATTTGTTTGTGTAACTTCTATTGTATAACAAAATTGAACTTTTTTTGATTTTTGGTTGAATTTTGATTATGAATTCCCCCGCGACATTAAAGAGGGTACTTTCGCCGTAAAAGAGAAAAGTATAAATAATTTATTGGGTTCAATTGATCTACTAAATGAACAAATAACTAACGGTTATCATCAGTGATATAGAGAAAGAAATGCTTTCGTACTGAAGGGTTTTTGGCCAACTATTTGGGAGATTTATTTAATTCTCATTATAATGTTGCACCCAAATTAAAATGTCCTTTGTTTGATCCGGAAAGTTTATAGCTTGTTTAAATTTTTATAAAGAATTTGAGAATTGTGTTCTTAGTACAGGAAGTAAAGCCTTATTGTAAACATTTAAGGCGGTATGCTCAGAAAATAATTAGTCATCTTTCTGTTTCTGACGCAAATTATGATATTGCGTTGGATATTTTAGATAAAGAATTTTTCATCTAACAGAAACAAAGTTGATTCGAGAATATGATATCTGTTAAAATGTTTTTGAAAAGGAATTCTTAAGAATTCCTTTAATTTAAATTTGTTGGAGGATCATAAACCGGGTAATAAATTTATGAGTCACATAATTTTTGAGAGATTACCAGATCCTAAATCTTTGCCCATTGTAGAAGGATCAGCTAGTTTTAAGATTAAATGCAAATTTAATTGCTTGGTAGTCAGCGGTCTGATCTTTCATGAATTTCGAGTCGTAAGAAATAATTATCCTTCTCTTAATTAAATTTTTAATAATTATTCTGAAGTCATTAGAACTTTAGAAATTATAAAACCCCATATAGGTATCCCACGAAATATTATTCTGGTAACAGAAATATTGTTCCTGTCAAGTCACAGAACATTATAAGAAATAGGAATGTATCGACTTTTAAAAATTTTCATGCCAGATCTTCAGCATTATTTTACAAATGCAATTTTTTGTAAAAGTAATTCGCATGCTGTAGGAGATATCCCACTTTGCGGGACAGGCTACAATGTATTATCAACAAGTTGTGAAAAAATTTTTCTGGCCCTAATCATACTCCTGATAAATGTATGGTTTACTGGATCCTTGTTGGAAATGCAACAAGAAAGATCATGTGGATTCCAATCCTTATTTGCCCATTGTAGAAGTATCGGCTAACTTTAATAATTAATCTTATTAAATACAAATTTATTTGTTTGGTAGTCAGCAGTTTTATCTTTATAGCAAGGTTTGCAGCATGTTTAACTATCAACCTAACAGGGAATTTTTGAGAGTTTGAGTCAGATTAGTCTAGCGATCGAATACTCCGGAAAAGAATTTAATATTCCTTTCCAATCTAAATTTGAATTTCCATGGAATGCTTCGAAGACTTGACAAGGAATGGTCATAAGTTGTCAGTTAATGCTTCAGAAATTCATGATACTATGACAGTACACGGGTTATTGGGGGTGAATGTTTTGAAAGTCTTGGGACCTATGAATCCAGTGAAGTGTTCTCAGGGAAAATGCATTTGAATTATCCAAAGGACATTTCTAGCTTTGCGTTGATCCTACAAACGAGGTGGCCCATAGACTAAATTATAGTGAAATAAGTTATCCCATGTATGACCTATGTATATTATGTGTTGGACCCCAAATCCAACTACTTTTATCCTATAGAAAGTTTTAGTGACTCATCGGTTGATTTTGACTAAAAAACGTTGAGATATTTTCGGGATTCCATAGAGTATCGTGACGGAAACTATCATGTGGGATGAAGATCTGTTCCTTCCAATTATAGTGTTCTCAATAGAGTATTGATTTACTCCTCTCCAGGAGTTAGTCACAAGGCCAGTTTTTATCTTACTCCCACAAGTAAGATGTGACCCAAGGTCGGGTCGGGAAAGTGGGGTTTAAAAAATTGCCTGGGCAGCCCCGTCGGGGCGCCTCAGGCAGTAAGCAATAAACTCACTCCTCCCCAAAGAGGGGAGGCGAAGCCTGGCAGAGTGCACCTCCTAGAACTGCACAGGACAGACCCATAGACCGGTATAAATCAAGCCCCGAAGGCCAAGACAATACCAGTCTATAGGGTGCAGTATCCATCGGAACAGATACTATACTTTGATCTTCTCAATATAGTGAATAAGTTAAGTAAGCAAAATTTAAACGAGAACTATTTTTGGAGCAGGAATCGGAAGGGAGAATAAATGTTAAACCTGATGTTTTTGAAGGAAGTACTACTACAAGTGGACGTTCTTCAATTAACGATTACGTTTATCTGTTCAGGGATATGTTAGATCTGCTCTTGAAATTCAGAAAAGATCGATATGTTCTGCTAGCTGATGTGCACGAGGCTTTCTTGATGATTAGATTGAAGACTGAAAAGGACAGAAACCGATTTTGTTTCTTTGTCAAGCTAAATGATGCAATTGTGTGCTTTCACTACAAAACACTTTGGCTTTGTGGCAAGCCCCTTCATTCTCAACTTTATGATCAAATATTATGTAGAAGGTATCCTGATACTCTTTTCAACCATTTTTATGTGGACAACCTCATCAAAACACACAATTCTTCTGAATTACTATTTGATATGACACCATTCAAGTTGTCTGAAGGAAACTTTTTCTTGAAATCTTGTAATTCCAACTGCAAAGCGTTAAAATCAAAGATGAAGAGTGATGGTAGTTTTATTACACAATTCTCCATAAAGAATGATCCCCGCTCTAAATTCTTAAATAATTGTTTTTTTTCTTCTATCCACCAGATTTTTCAAGGTGTTCACATGTAATCGCCTAAACAGAGTAGAATCTCGTTTTTTTCCAGATTCAAGTAACAGCATGAATATCTTCCATTATTAAGTCAGTTATTGCAAAAAAAAAAAAAAAAAAAAACGTAACTAAAAAAGAGCTTATTAAAAAATTTAAAATATGGTACTTTTGTCCCGATTATATTAGGACAAAAGTACCAGTTCAGACCAGACCAAAAATCAATTTTATTGAACATTTGGACGAATAAAGAGCGAAATGGGTAATAAAATTCAAGTCTCTATAGTACAATTGAAGCTTAAAAAATTAAATTAACAAGTTTAAATAACTTGTTAATTTAATTTTACTTGAGTGATTGATCCCATCCCTTCAGATAAAATAAGTAAATTTAAATTATTTTAGCACTGTTCATGAAATCAAATTTTCAAGAAGTCCATTTATCCTAAGGACATTGCAGACACCTACAAGAGAAACGATTAACTTGCAACAAAGGCAAGAGGTCAGAGAAAGGCTGTTGTGACCGTGTCAATCCTTTTAATCTGGGCAACTTGTTGTATCTGTACCAATTGCAAAATAGCCTGTAGTCATAGCTGATGTTACTTTGACCATATATCACTCTTGGAATTCTGTTGGATTTTCCCAAGACAGGAATGCCAATAAAAAAATATACCATGAAAGATTCCTGGTCATATTATTAACATGTAATCTAGTGGACTTCATTTCTATTTGCTTCTCATTTTCGTCATCCTAAAGTCTCCAATGTCTTAAATTCCTTTGTCCTGAAATTGATAATTCTTAATCCATGTTATCCACTAAAATATAAATTCCCACCTTCATACAATTACAAATTTTAAATTCAAACCTTTCAGACAATTTAAGGTTCATACACTTTTTAAAAAATCACTATGTAATGTTTACAAAATTTAATTTTTAATTTGTTTTCCCAAAACTTTGCTCTTTATGATAAAGAAAATGCTGTGACAGGTTGTCGTGGCCATTATAATCAGGAAAATAAGGTTCCTGTTTTTAGTCTTCTTTAAGATCAAAATGAGAGAGAATGATGGCTAAAAACAATACCCAGAGACGACACTTCTGACAAACCAAGCACTGTTGTTTGTGAAAGGCATTTTCCTTCCGGGTATGAAACAGTGGTTATTAGAGGAAAATTACGACCGAAGAATCCTCCATCAGTATTTATTTGATCATCTGCCATAAAGTGTATTAAGTCCTCAATCAAAACCAAATAAATTTTCAGCTTCTGTGCGAAATGATGAGTTAGCACAGAAAAAGAAAAAATTAGCAGTTTTCAAAATTTGTTAGACAATATTGATCAACAGGATTTTGTATCAGAAGTTACATTCTATAAAATTAACAATCAGCTGTTGATCCAGTCTGTTGAATTTCTATTATTATTTATGAGGTATTCCAATATTTATGATAAATTTTTTTGAAAATTCAAAATTTGAATGCTACCATGCTGGTATACATACAACTATTTGTTCTCTTTCAAAAAAATCAAGTCTTAATGTTTCAGCATTAATGAAGCAATTCGTTTTCTCAGTAGAAATTGATAAAAAAAAATATTTTAACAGAACAAATTAATATTATTTCTCCACCAAGTATTGGCACAAAACATTATGACTAATATTCTTATCAGGGCATTTGCATATTTTGTAATGTTTCGGTCATTACATAATCGACTTTGGGATGATTTTAAATTACCCAGTTTCAAAATTAGATGATTTTAATTTTCTGGGTGACATTTTCTAAAATTTCTGAAAATCAGAAAAAGTGCATTCTTTTAGTTGATGAAGTGTATGTAAAAGCTTTTTTATCACAGAAAATGTATTTGGTTTTGCTGAAAACTCTGAAGGATTAACAACAACAGTATTGGGGATTTATGGTAAAATGTTTACATGGTGGACCAAAATTTTTATATAAAAATTTCAAATATTGTTGATCTAATTAAACAATTAAATGGTCAAGTAATTGCAATTGTATGTGACAACAACAGGATTAATCAATCTTTTTTCAAAAAACTTGACACTGTTTATGATAAGCCTTGGCTAACTAAAATGGCTTGTATTTACTTTTTGACTATGTCCACCTTTTTAAAAATATTTGAAATACTGAAGTTTCTTTTGAATTACTATTTGATTCTGAAGGCAAGAAGATGTTAGCAAAATGGGAAGTAGTAAAGGGTCTTTAGGAACATGAAAACACTCAGTTTGTTAAATTATCAAAACCAACAGATGTAGCAGTTTACCCAAAACATGTTGAGCGACCAAAGGTTTCTCATTTCTCAAGTTTTCTGTGATTAAACTGAAGCAGCAAGTAAATTACATCTTTAATATTAAATGAAGAGAATACTGCAGAAACAGTTCATTTTATTGGAAAGGTTTTGACATTTTAGAAAATTGTCAGTGTTAAAGAAATTTATAGTGACATTAAGAAAAATGATCAAAGGTGATAAATTTAAATAATGGAAACCTTATATTTCTTTGTAATTTTGGAAAAATGGCACAGAAGCAAGCAAGGAAAAAGAACAAGGGATACTAGTTTAGTGATTGAATATACATGCAATGGTTTAACTGCGGTTTGTAAATATTTACTAAGCAGTGGGTTTAACTTTGTTATGCTTAGTCAATTCATCAGACTATTTAGAAAATGAATTTGGAAAATTTAGACAAAGTTTTGGTGGTGCATATAACTATTCAAAATATTGAAAAATTAAAAAAAAAACAAAATCTATTTAAATTAGATGTTGATGTCAAAGAATACAACTTTGATTCAGGACATAATTGTTCAAAATGTGAATATTTGTTAGATGAAATGGCAGGCAAAATAATTTTTTTTAAAGAAATAGATCATGGTAATTTAAAAATTCCACTGGATACCAGAATCCAGTGGGTGTTTTGTTGTTAAATTGAACACTTGTAGACATTCTTTGACGAAAATCTTTCTGTCAGTTTCTGATATGCACTAGCATTCCCAGTCTGCTGCCAATATCTTGCGACATTTGCGATTTCGTACCTTAATGCGTTCAAATCGCAATTTCTCGCTTATTTCTGGTCCAATTTTTTAAATATATATAGGGTTGGAAAGAAAAGAAAATTTTTTTTCCGAATATGTAATTTGCGGGTGCTTTTATCCATTGAATTATTTTTTACAGCGAGTTAAAACGGGAAAATAAAAAATACGAGCTTTTTTTTAAAGACTCAATTTTTACACGTTCGTTTGCTTTTCAAAGTTAAAGCAGCCAATATTTATCAATATTCTTAAAATTCTACAGCCAATCAGAACACACCTAAACTACAACTAGGCAGTTATATTTTTTTTCTTAGAGCATTTGAAGGCGAAACACGATATTTCTTCAAAAATTATAAGGTACGCATCTTATTCGCAAATGTTTTCAAATAGAAAATAGATTTAGAATTATTTTGATATATATGTGAAATTTGAATATTTAAATAGCCGGAAAGTTTGTTTAACTTTTAGTTTTGGAAAAAAACCGACTGAAAAATTACGCGTTATACAAATTAATTCCATAATATATTTATTTCCAGAGGATCCCTAACGATGACACTTCTGAGGGGAATGCTCCATGCATCTCTCGCAGAGACATTATCTGAAAATCCCCCCCCCCCCCCCCATTATTTTAACATTTTTCAAACCTAGATCTCTAAAAGAATATAACAGCCCAGGAGAGTGCTTTCACTTTGCCATGGGCACGCATGTGCAAGGAAACCAAGTGTCCACCACAAGTAATATCCACTCCCCCACAGAACATTAAAAATTATTTAGCCAGATGGGGCATTTGACTGGGTGAGCAATTAACAACCTTTTCACTCTTAACTTGGGCGTTGTGTGTGGGTGACAGTGGTGTCATCGACCAGAATGATTCCATGAGACATCACACCACAACAGCGGATTATTTACATGCACATACAGGGGTGTGCACTCCACCCAGGTGATGCACCAACTCAAGTCAATTGGATCCATCCCAATCACCGCTCCAGTGACATCCACTTGGAATCTCCAGTTCCTTCCACTCTTCAGTGACCACAATCTTCCCATTCACAATCTCAACACAGTTCTTCCATTCATTATCTTCCTACACCCATCTGGTTTTACACATGCAGCCATAATTTAAAAATGTAAATACCGCAGGTACTTATTCCAACTGTTTGTTTTTTTTGCTTTTTAATTGGCTACAACATATGTTAAACCCCTTCCTTTTTTTTTATATTATACAAATTTCATTTTATTAACTTAAACAAAAATATTAAAACAAACGCCCACACATGTGATTGAAAAATAAAATTCACATGCCTTTCACTGGCCCCAAACGATGTATTCTTTTCTTGACTTTCCTTAGTTTAATCAATTTTTTTCTAAATCAATTAAAATATATCTAATATCAACAATATGAAGTAAATTCTAATTAATGAAACCCCCCCCCCCATTTCCTATGTTTTTACATAATTAATAAAAATAATAAAGCAATTCAGATAAGATTAAGATCGTTTTACAATAATATTCATTACATAATTAACCCATAAGTGAAAAAAACATTGGTTCTGCTTATTCAATGATTGTTTCCACCTCCACACATTTGTTTCGCAATATTGCTTTATTCCTTCGACAAATATTTAGCATGGGTGTTCAAATGTTTATTTTAGAAGAACCGACTTCATTCAACGATTGCGATCCATTTGTGAATTGGAAGTGAAACGGCAAATTGATTTTCTTTCTCTTCCGTCCACAGTCACATTTAAAAAATTAACTAATTTGCATCGAAACCATCAAACGCTAATGTTTACCTATCTATATGAATAAATGAGAAAGATATTGTTTCGCAACACACAATAAAGTTATGAATAAAATGTCTTAATGTTTTAAGCACCAAACTGCGAAGCAATAGCGGGTCGACAAAGCCTGCTGGTAGGATCATAAGACTATATCTCTCTCCAAAACGCTGTCCTCCTCTCACGGTTGCTGCATTTTGCAGAGTCAATCCCAGTCCGCTGGACATACAGTGTCTATGCCTCCAGCATTCACTGCATTTTTCAGGGTCAATCCAGGTAATTTAAGCACTAGATGTGAATTCCTGGATGTTCTCCAACGTCTGCTGTGTCCCACACAGGGTCAAAATCCAATGGTCACAGCACAGATGTGAATCCGTTCACTGCACTGGCCACAATTGTCATACACGTGCTGGTCCATAGTTGTCATCAGACTCAGTGCTGTAACAAAGAATTCTCTATCCCAACGCCATGTTATAAACAAGTAACAGATTTATTTGTTGGAAACTCATTTTGACCGCACCTGACGGAGCATCTATCATCTGCACTGTCCACCATTCGCATGCACCACTAAAAACATGCAGTCTACTGCATTTTTTACACTTTTTGATAAGTGAGAATTTCTTTAGTATGATTCACAAAAGGAAAATATCACAAGGCATAGTTAAGATACAAGTTTAATTTATTGAACACATTGTTTAGAAGCGCAGCTTTTGGAAAAACCATCTATTCTTGCCAGTCTTGTATCTGAAGAGAAAAAAAAAGTATTAAAAAAACCCCACTGAATTGGCAACAAAATAGTAACTTCCATAAAATAAAATAAAATTATTTCTAAGAACGTAATAGTAATGGCGTTTTTCTAAAAGCAGAAAGCAAACTCAAATATTTGCTTTAAAACGAGGCCAAATCTCACCCATGTTTAATATGAAAAATCCTCTAAGTGAGTTGAATTTCCATATGTGGGGACGATCATCAATACTATTAGAAATAGAAACCTTTACCCCCCCCCCTCTAAATTTGTTATTTATAATTGCATCTATTTACCGCAATTTAGTTTTAAATAAAACTAAATTGTCAAAGTAATTATTTTTCAGCATTTTCTAAACTACAATTAGTTTCATAAATTCATGGTAAATTTGTAGATTAACGAGATTCTATTAATTTTTTGAAGGTGTAAACACACTCCAAAACTTGGAGATAAAAAAAAGACAATTATTTAAGAATTTAAAGTGGGAGATCATTTTATGCTAAATTTATGTGAAACCAATCAATTTCATTTTTAAATTTAACGTAAAAGGATCCCCTACTTCCGGCGGTCAACTAAAGAGCAACAGCCATCATCAGCATGCCTAATTTTGACAAATATCTAATAATATATATAACAATTTTTCTTAATCAAAAAACAATAAATAGTGCAGATTATATTCTTTTTACAGCCAAAATATTAAGGATTCAAAGTGACAAGATCGTTTAATGTAGCATTTTTAAAAGAACGGTTGAAAAACGGTATTGACACTTACTTTTCTTCAAGTTTGCCTTTAACCTCTCGCCTGGCTTTGCGTTTTAATGCTGGGTCTCTAAAGGCATCTTTATTAACACAGGATTTGTCCAGATTCACATCAATTGAGTATCTATTTTTCAATAAAATAGGCATTTTATTAAAAACATGCACTACCATTTAAGCTAAATTCCATCTCACTAATTACTATGCATTAAGATTGTTGTAGGCTTTCAGAATAAAGTTTTTCATCAAAATCCAATGCTTAATTATATTAATCATTAAAAGCTATATCAATTAAAGATAACATCAAAACAGATGACTTTGCAAGCCACATTACACTAAAAAAACATTTACATCTTTTCTCAAAAAGTCATTTACGGTATTTTTTAATTTTCTTATAAACATTAACAGCTAATCAAAGATGAATACATATTTATACCAGTTTTAATATTTTTGCAACATGGTTTTATTCTGGGTCCATTAGAAAACCTATTTGTCAGGTGTTAAATATGAACCCAAGTATACAAAAGTAGATAATTTTTGAAGACAATTTAATAGACACTTTATGTGACCAAAAATAGAAAATATTACATTTAAAATTATTTACTAAAAATATTTTCATAAATGCTACTTCTATAAATCTAGTTACAAAAATTGTCCAGAAAAGAAACGACAAAACTTTATTAGCCAACAACTTGAATAATCAATTCACAATCCAATAATACTGCTCCTTTGAATGGGGAAAAAAAAAAAAAAAAAAACTAAAAAAAAACTATTGTAAGTAATAACGACAATGTCTCTCAGATTCCTTAAGTTTCTGACAAACAAAAGCAGCAGAGACAGTAAAGAAAACAAGAGGTTTTATTTTCTTATAGCAAGCATAAAAATTGAATCCAGTTATTGATTAACTGGGCACAGAGTGCAGCTTGCATAAAACTTCTGAAGAAGAAAAAAGAAGAAGCCAAATTTCAATAATAACAAAATCAATTTATTAATATACTTTTTACATGGTTTTATTCAATTTTTTTTTTTTAAATCTTATTTCTCTTGGTTAGGGGTTTGACGTTTTGTGACAGTCAACAAGCTGGGCGTTCGTGAGGATTAATTCCGTTCAAATTCCAATGTCTAAGATCCTTGTTGATGGTTTGCTAATTGTTAGCAGGATGTCATGGAACTGAATGAGGAACCATATGACACCATAATACCATATATATATTTTTTTTATTTACATTTAAAAACTTTTGTGGGTGGGACCGAAGGATGTAGATGGGTGTAAGTAAGCACAATGATATTTTAACCTCTTCGAAGCACACCCTGCAATTATTCAGAAATGAATCCCATATTTCTTTCTTTTTCTCTCAATTTTCAAGTTGTCCAGCACAAACACCCCAATATTATTGTACCACTTTTGATCAAAATGTTTATGCACATGGCAGGGTGTAAATTTGTTCCACATTTCATAAAAACTTTGCCACTAGTTTCTGTTCCTACCATTTATTTTTATTATATAGATGTCCTGGTGTCACGAATTATAAGTACACTTTGTTTATTTTACTCATTAGTTTTAGGTTACTTTTATATAAGTATTTCAGTGGGTCTTTATACTTGTGTCTAAAGTTGATATGAATGAAGCTTATGTTAATTTATTTGCCTATGGTATTAAACCAAAGGACTAAGGGTGAATCTGTTGGATGAAAGATTCTGGTCAATATCTATTTGCTGTGTGCAGTCTATACGTATTATAGGTCCACAAAAGGTATAGTAGCTGGTCTGGAAAGCTGACACTAGACCCCAACTAAAAGTGTAGACGGTGTCTGTGGCAGATATGCCAACTGAGATAAAGTTGGAAGATCTTGGGAATATGTTGAGTGCTGGAGGTGGTTGTTAGTTTAGCTCTACCCCTAGGGTAAAATTCCACAAGCTTTCCCTCTCACTGCTGGGGTGGGGGTGTATATAGCTTTGTGATGCTATATGGAATACATAGTAATGTCGGATCAGATCAGGCCTGGCATATCAGCTCTGATAACCTGTTGGCCAGGCTGAATATCCGAAAGCTTGATGAACGGGTGGTCAATCGGCAACGTTAATTTGGTCACATTGAGGAGTGACTTCTGGATAAGAAAATGCTGAGAAGACCGCAGGAAAGTTAATGACCCAAGAAAAAACTTAATAAAAAGTAAATTATGTAAGGAGTTAAAAAACTAGCTAACTGTTAATTAGATAGACTCAACCCAGAAAACAGCAATTCTTCCACCTAACATCAATTGAGTATCTATTTTTTAATAAAATAGGCATTTTATTAAAAACATGCACTACCATTTAAGCTAAATTGTCAGAAACATCGCTCATGGAATGTAAGGACTACAGGACAAAATAAGGGAAGCGAGTTACGAGACTACTGAAAGTAAACCCATGGTCCACTTTCTTTAGTTTTATTTATAAGACAAAATTATTTTAAATTAAGAGTTCACTATTATGTTCTTCTAAGTAAAATCAACAAATAAAATAAATACATTAATTCAGACAAAGAAGAATGTCCTTGTATGCGATGTTACCACCCACCCAAGTCACTTCACCAGTTAATATTTTCAAAGAATGTGAAGAAATATTTACCTTGTGGGCATAAGATGGTTGTAATTAAGAACTTTGACAAATGTCTTCAACTTAGATCGTTCTTTCATTTTCCTCTTTCCCATGCGTTTAGTTACCTTTCGAGGATAGCGATCAATGCCAGCAACTAAAGCATGGGAATAGCCTCGATCTTGGGTAGCGTCATCATAGTTCTACAAGATAAAATGAATCATAAGACTATAAAACTTCAAAAACATTCAACTTTTTAAACAGGAATTGAAATGCTATGCGAGATGAACAGAGGTCAAAATCATATAAATTTCTTATCAGTTTAACATCCATTTTACATGCTGGCATGCGTAGATAGCTTTTGGAAATTGATGTCCCAACTAACATATCTATGGCCAGGTTTTTATTTATCACTGTTTCTCCCAAGTCCATTCTTATTACTTCCTCGCATGTTTACTTTGACCTTCCACTGCTACATAAATCGTTCTACATCTACTAAGGCGACTAATTTGATTCAACCATCTCATTAATAAAGTCTGTGACAATAACATTTCCTTTCTGTGGCCATACTATTAGATTTGTTAAAAATAAGCACCCTAATCACCTTCTCCAGAAACTAATTCAGCTTCGTTAATTTCAATATTTAGGGAGATTCCAGAGTCTAGCAAACAGAACTTTTTTGTGCAAACAATTTATATAATGAAAGATTTTTTGGGGGGTGGGTGGGAGGTGGGGTTAACGGGCATAACAGAAAGTACATTGCTCATACATATACCCGTATAAGCAAAATATATAGAATTAGTTTGTTTTTTTTAAAATGTTTATACATTTCGAAAAAAAAAAAGAGAATACTGCATTTAGCTAATCTAATAAATAAATGCAAATCTTTCCGAAGTACATTAGCATCAAAACCTTTCAGTCTTACTTAAATATGATACAATATATATATATAGTATTCTCTAAACTTTCAAACAAAACACCCTTTCGCACATTTCTTTTTTAGTTTCTAATATTCTGTAATATACATTTATATTTTCCTCGGTAATATTATAATTATTAATACAATTAAAGACCATATCAACGACAGCTTTTAAAAACTTTCAGTTACATGAAAACGTCCAGCGCTGATGCTACAGATACTACACTTTGATCTTAGCCAAAAGGCTAAGTAGCAATAAAAAAAATAATTCTTTTGTGACTAGACATTTTAATAATAATAAAAAACTCGATTTAATCGGAATTTAAGTGTAGTATCAGTTCTGTTGTCATAAGACCATCCTTCGTTTTTAAGGGTGTGTGTATTACATCTTCCTTTATATTAAAAAAAAACAAACTTTTCAAATTAAATTGTTAAAATTAAAAACTGAACAGACGAAATAGATGTTTCCGTTTGGCGTTACATTGTACTATACGGATTATTTGAATATCTCGCTTATTTCATTTGATTTTCGCACACATTTTAGACAAAATTTATTAATTAGTCTCAAATTGTATTTTTTATCCATAAATAAAATTTGTATCTATATTTTAAAGACTTTAATGCAATGCCTTAGTCGCTGGCGACCATGTTGCAATTTCCTATTATTTTCTTTTGCATTTGACACCCATAAATACTTTACTTTTATTAAAAAACTAGAGGCAATTACTGATGCTGTAGTCTTCTTTACAAAAACCAAAGTAATTTTCATTTGACATTATGGTAATTTAGAGGAAATTAAAAAAAAAAAAAAGAAAAAAAAAAAGGTGTTATTTGATATATTCCAATATGGGGGAAATAGACATGAACATCGTAAAAAAAATTTTTTTTTTTTAGAAAAAACAAAAAGGTTGATATGGTCTTTAAAGAGTAATTCGAAATGGGTACTTTGTACTTTTCACCTTTATTTAGAAAAAAATATGTAAAGAATATTAAAGAAAAATACTTTTGTTTGTAATTTAGAAAGAATGACAAATTTTGAATGCATCATCATCACTACCAACATGGTAACTCTTTGACCTTTTGGCTAGGAGCAAAATGTAGTATCTGTACTGAATCTGCAATTAGTTTTTATGTTTTGTCAGTGAAGGAGATATCCTTCTAAACCGAGACAATTGAAATTTTTGTTCCAATTCAGAGTGCCCATTTTGGAGGAGCTGGATTCTCCCCATGTTAAATGTTGACATTGTGCCTAACTTTACTCTCGTGGGAGGAAGTAAATAGGAACAGCAAATTTATTTTAAAAAAATAAACGCATGTATTTAATTATCAACAGTAGAGATGGGCGGTTTTACCGAAAAACCGTGTTTTTTTTGGTTTCGTCTACATACCGAATTGTTTTTTTTAAAACCGTAACCGTTCGGTATTGTGTTTTTACTACAGTAAGCCATCATATACAAGGAAACATGGTTGAAAAGATTTTCCGATTTGAATATTACCAAAAAATGTTATATTAATAAGAGGACAGATTGAACAAATATATGATAAAATACTTTTAATTGACTTGTAGGAAGAAATCTTTGTTTACAGTTTGTTTATCATTAACATTTTGAATTTTCAAATGAAAAAAAAAGAGGAGTACGACAGACAACATGACATCGTATTTTTAGCATAAACTATTTTCAAATGAAAAAGAAAAAATCAAACGCGTTCCGTATGATGTCGAAAATCTATTTGATTCAACTCAAAATTGTAAAATAATTATTTAGTTTGTTTCAGAGTTATCTAAAAAAAAGTTATTAAAATGAAATTAAAAAAAAATACTTGTAAAAGTAAATAAACGAAAAGTAGTGAGCGAGTATAAACATTTAAAAAGAAAAATAGTTGCCAATGCTAGTATCACTTTATTTGGATTTAAAAAATTATTTTAAACATTAGGCATTTCATTGTTTACTTTTGAAAAGCCACTTCATACATAAATTGTCATTTCTAGAGAACTATCTCTCAACTATACCGTTTTCTTTCCCAAAAAATGGGTTATTCAAAAAGTAGACTATGCAACGATTTATATTTTACTAAATTGTTAATATGGTATTTATTCAGAGTTGACAATTTATTCTGGCAACAGAATATGTTGATGTTCTCAAACCCTTTGAAGATGCAACAAAGATTATGTCTGCATCCAGATATTCAACAATATCAATGATCATTCCTATTCTCAATACTCTTATTGAGGAAATGATGACGTCTGAGCTGGATTGTTTTGGGGAACAAGTGATAGCCAATATTAAATTAAGATGGCCCAACTATGAAAGCGAAGAATTATATGCCATCACCACATTCTTGGATCCTAGATTCAAAGTAATAGTATTTTCAAATGTGGAAATAAAAACCACAGCAGAAAACATGCTTATAAATAAATTATTAACGCATGAATCTGTACAATCGACTCTATCCGATGACACGGACGAAAACATTCCAGCAGAAGTACAGCAAAGTAGTGAACCAAAAGGGGAAAAAGACTTTTGGGGTTTTCTCCGAAAGAAAGGTCAGGCAAGAACAAAAGAAATTGATACCAGCGGTAAAAAAATATCTCGGATTAAAAACGAGGTAGATCGATTTCTGTATGGAAAAGCCATCGACCCATCAGCCTGTCCTTTTGTCTGGTGGAAGAAAAATGGGCTCTACCCGAATCTTTGTATTCTGGCAAGAGAACTTTTGAGTATTCCAGCTACCTCTGTAGCGAGTGAACGGATATTTAGTAAGGCTGGACTTGTCATTAGTGACCGGAGATGTAGGCTGAAACCTAACCATGCTGAGAAACTAGTTTTTCTCAATCACAACTTAAGAAAATGAGTAAAAACATTTTCACGTATTAAAAAATTAAATTTTTTATCTGTCAAATAATTTTGACAATATTTCATTTTCATCATCATTTTTGCTTAATTTTATTTGTAAAATTATTTTGTTTAAATAAATTTTCGTTTTAATTTCTTGCATTTCTGAGTTATATTTTAGCTTCTGATGAGTTAAAGAATTAGATAGAATGTATATTCAAACTCAGTTTTATTCTTCAGAAATCTTTCATGAATCTTTGGTCACTGTTTTAACGAGTTAACTGTTGAAAAGGTATCAAAACTTGGATTACAACAGGCAACACCTTAAAACTTATATGATTCATATCATGGAGAATGATTCAGTCACAAAATTATCGAAACAGTGGCATAATTCAACTAAACGTTGAATAATAACTAATCATCACACAAGAGAATGAATAGCTTCCATAGTAAAAAATCTTTTTTCAAAAAAACCGAACCGTAAACCGAGGTTTTAAGGGGAAAAAACCGAAACCAAAATTTCAAAACCGCCCAACTCTAAACAGATTGGAAAATATTAATTCATTAGAAACTTAAAAATAAATAAATATGCAGATGAGATGAACGAACTACATACACTGACCCCCACTTCTCAAGGAGGGGGTAATGTCTGGAAGAATGATATCATAACAGAATAGATAGTATACTAAAAGTGGTAATCCTGAGAAAATGGTATCGTGAAGAACGAATGTATACTGTACGGTCTTCCTCCCAAAGAGGAGGTAATGCCTGGGAGGAATGTATCATGACGAATGAAAATATACTACAGAGAATTAAATAAACATGAACCGTTTTAATGCTAATATAGTTAGAATAGATGGAAAAAAACTTTTGCATTTATTTATTTAGATAAGATTAAAAACCATGGCAAGTTTCATTGTCCACGTGAAACGCCTAAATGAAAATTGGCTGGAAAAATAGTCGCCATCATTATAAACAAAGATCAATATGCTGGCTAAGGAAGAACGATAACTTTCATCATTTTCTAGTTAAAGAAATTTGAGTTATCGTTCTTCCTTAGCTAGTATTATGGCGAACGAACATATACTACACTGACCCCCCTCCCCCGATAACATCATGCTTACTGAACACTACTTCCCTCCACCCAAAAAGGAGGAAGTCATTCTTGCGTGGACGGTCTTATGAGAACAGAACCGATACTACACACACTACCCCCCCCCCCCCAAGATATTCTGACTAAATCGAGTCTTTCATACTACACATCCTTAAAAACGAAGGAGGTAATACTTGGGAGGACAGTCTTATGACAACAGAACCGATACTACACTACACCACCCAGTAAAAAATATTCCAATTTAATTTTTTGTAAATTTAAAAATGCCTAGTCATAAAAAAATATTTATGGTTCAGTGGCCCTTTGGCTAAGATCAAAGTGTAGTACCTGTTCTCGACATCTTTTTGCCTGCATTAGAATTATTGCACTTAATCTCCATGAGAGCATTTGGTAAAACTATTAGACATAAGATAACTATTTTTTTTAAAAAACAGGTTGCTGTTAAACTGAAAACTGTACTTTATAACTGAATTCAATGAAAAAAGTTTAGATTGTTCGTTCGAAGGAAAAGACTTTAATTAGCACTACAAACATAACGACATGTCTCATTCGTGGGGCAATTTTTAAAACTATTGATGTTAATGTCATGCCTTTATATGTTAAATATATGAAAACCCGCTCAAAACTGATGACAACAGAAAGGGAAACTTAATTTTTTCAATGTTTACAATTCAATTTAAATACCTTGCGTCAAATTTGATTGGATATTGCTGAGATTTCATAGTCAGCTAACCAGTTCTCCTGGACTTTGATTTGTTTTTCTATGATTTCCACAGGAAACAATGTTACAACCGAATAAAGTGCAAATCTATGTATATCATTAATTTTCATATAATAGTTTCAGAATTTTTTTTATGTATAACTAGCAAAACCTACATGCTCTCCGGGCAGCAATTAATTGGGAGAAGGGCGTATAGTTAAAATGGTTTTACTCAGAGAATTCCAAAATTTTAACAAACTTTGGTAACTTTACAACCACCTCTTAAAAAAGTAGATTCTACTTTTTGGGGGTCTTTCTAACTTATTAGGACAGTAATTGTAAGTTTGATGGGAAAAGTCGTAAAACCTACACGTAATCGGCTATAAAAGTGCCCCCAACAAAAATAACCCACAGAATAGCAAAAATAAAATGATTTACTGCCATAAAACGCTACAATGGCTTGAAAATGGAGGATCATTTTACGTTAAATGCGAAACTGATCCCCCACTTTAAATTTCACCATGTTTTTCAGGATTATTCACACGTAATGTTAATCTACAATAATACTCAAACTTTTATTTCTGCCTTACAAATAAAGTATTTAATTAGTTTGATAATTCTAAAGTTATTTATTTAATTTTCACAGGAAAGGTAAACTTAAAAAAAAAAGTTAAAAAAGTATAAAATTAAAACAAAATATGGGTAAAGTTGTAGATTAACACCCTTTGTTAACCCCCCCCCCCACAAAAAATTAGATTCTGATTTTTGGGGCGATTACATGTGAACACCATGAAAAAAATTGTTTAGAATTTAAATTAGGGGGATCAGTTTCGTATATATTTAATGTAAAATCTTTCCCTAATTCAATTTTTAGGACATATTTATTTTACCACTAACCATAAGGCCAAGTTCTAAGTTCAGAAAAACACATAAATTGCCCAAAAAGTAGACCCCCCCCCCCATGCAGCTGATTTAGCTCCCATAGAAAAAAAGAAGAAAAAAAAAAAAAAAAAGAATCCAGTTAACTCCCCTAAAACTGGCCCGGAAATGGAAGATTATTTTACATTGAATTTATACAAAAATTTTCTCCTACGTTAAATTCTAAAATAATCGTTTTTCTTTTCGTCAAGCTTTTCAGACCTAATCACCTAAAAAAGGTAGAATCTAATTTTGAATGGGTGTTAGGTGGGGTGATTTAGCGGAAGGTTATATTTTTTCGTAATTTGGACAGATCAGTACTAAACTTTTGTTTTGTCGATGAGAATTGTTAAGTTTGTTGTTAAACTTAAAAAAAAAAAACACATTCAATAAGTTATTTATTTTTCACAAAAAATGTAACTGCAAAAAAGGGCGAGAGGTAGACAGAGGAAGCGAATAAGACAGACACACACACTCTCCCACTCCTTCCCCTATGCCTCGTTCGTAGCTAGCGTTGATATATGTTTTAGTCATTTATCCAATTTATTTATTAAATAAGTAATTACTGTTAATATCGACAAAACTATTGCATATAGATAGTAACAGTAAGCCCATGCAATAATAAAACATTAATTAATAAAAAAAATAGCTATGTAAATTAGGCCTCCAAATGGTTCTTTTACTCATTTATCTGTGATATATATATATATATATATATAATCTGAAAACATCTTGATGTATTACTGATTTAAATAACATTAATGATAGTAATCAAGAAGTGACAAATAAAAAAAACTTTTGCATTTATTTATTTAGATATGTAAATATTTGATAATTATAAATTGTGCAAAACTTTCTTTAAAGTGTTATGTTCAGTTGAAATTTTAGAAAAAAGCCAGTATCTTTTTTTACATTTATTATTTCTATTAATTCACCGTAACTTAAATCTATTAAAAGATCGTTTGAATGAATGGAGAAAGAAAAAAAACGAAAGCTTGTCTCGTATGCCATGCCAGAGGCAGCAGTGTAGCCTCTATAAAAAATAAATTAAAAAAAAACAAAAAAACCCAAGAATAAGTAAATACCTACCTTTACGATGACTGCTTTTCTGCCTGCATATCGACCGCTCAACACAAGCACCACTTTTGAAGATTTCATAAACTTGCCCATGGCTGGCTGAAAAATAAATCTTATTTTAATTATAGATAAAATAAATTTACAAATATTCATCAGCAATAAAAAATTATTCTACAATCGAATTTACCCCCCCCCCCCCCCCAGGAAAATTAAGCAATTATGGAATGAATATCGATTGAAAATAGATTTTAGGGTGGTTTTTGGTGGGAATATACTTTTAAATAATATTTTAGAATATTTACGGTTTTACATAAATAAAATCGATTTTTCTAAGTTTTCGTGCTAAGAACATGGTTCTTGTATCATCGTTTCTAATTATATTAATAAAAAATAAGTACTAAATTAAAATCCTGTTACTAGATTAAACCCATCATAATGCATTTCTGTTTATTCGTAAACGAGTCAGCCATTTTAATATTGTTAATAGTTGAAAAAAAAAAAAAAAAAATAAAAAATCAATTACTTCATGACTGTTTGAAATTTGGAAGTATTTAAACTATCGAATACAATGTCATTTCAATTGGCTTTAAGTCTTCATGTATTAAAAGATCGAAAGTAATACCAGTGTGTCGTCTGTAAACCAAAGATCATGTGATATTAAATGCACCGTTTCTAAGTACCGTACCAAAAAAGGACCGGACAACAGGGAATCAGAAGTGGTAATTTAGAGAAAAGCTGATTTTTTTTTTGTATTTTGTTGTTTTATCCTTTAATTAAATTATCAAAAATGAATTCATGTGGTGCCAACAATACGGTCGCACAGATCGAAACATTCAACAATCTGCTAGTACATATTCACATTTTTATCATGTCAATTTTTTGGGTAAAAACATTTATCGTGTTAGATTAAAAAAAAAAAAAAAAAAATACATATATTCATTTTTGAAAAAAAAACTAACACATTTGTTAAATTTTTCGTAGCAAAAAAGCATTGTTTATTTTCTATAATGAATAAATTGTTTTTTTTTTGTTGAAAATCACTTGTTTGTATTTCAAATTGGGATTACCCACTATTTAAATTCTCTTAACACACAAATAAACAAGCAATACGCATCGACCAGAAAAGGTTCGGATAATCACAGATTTCAGGGTAGTTAGTTCTATTAAAATAGGCATATCTTAAAAACTAAAGCACTTTAAGTCCTCAAAATACCACCATTTTGTTAGGAAATGAATATTCTTTCACGTGCATTCATGCATAATAATATACATAACATATTTTTTAAGAGTTTTGAGCAAATAAAGCCCCCCCCCCCCATGTTAACGCTATTTACGTCACTTTTTTTACACCCCTTCATTTAAAACTCTGGTACCATCCCTCTGCGCGGAATTTCGTCCTGAAATTCGGAAACCAACCAGGAGAAGCATCACTTTTCATGTTTGTCAGTGCGCAAAGTAAATCGGCTCATTCATTTTTTTGAAGTGTATTGAACATTTTGAAAAAATACATCTTCGTCGCCCAATTAGTAAGTAAATCAATCTTTACTTTTTTTATGCATTAAAATAATAATTGTATATATGTGTTCTCTTTTGGTAGTAATAATATTTCATTATCTTATCCGTAAAATTTTTCTCTCTCTTCTATTTATAGTTTGAAAAACTGACTGTAGTAGCAGCAGTAAGTCACGCAAAACAATCGCCTTTTGTTTATAGAAACACGAGGCGATTTTTTATTTTCATTCATTTCGAACATCTAGCAGGACCGTTATAAATGTTCCTTTTCATGTTTTGAAATGCTCTGATGGCGGAACAGGACAACGGAAAAGTAGATACTTGCGTCAATGGGTGTATTTTTTCTGAAAAAAGACGCAACCCATTGGGAGTAGTGAGCAAACATACCGAGGGCTCGTCGTAAAGAGGGCATGTTTCCAGGGATTGGTAATTCCATTAGCGGTTTCAGTCGCTAGTGATCCGGCGTCATGGTGCCATTTTTGACAATGTATCCCAATAATTTGATGCTTTTCAAGTTGTAGGAACATTTTTCACTGTTCAAAGTCAGATTATATTTCTTGACGGCAGCCTTGAATCGTTTAAAGTTGTGGTCATGTTCAGCTTGGTTATGTCCGCATACTGTGACATTGTCTATATATGCAACAGTACCCTTCAATTTTTCATTGGAGATTATTTCATCTATTACCCTCTGGAAGCTAGCCACACCATTTGTTATCCCAAAAGGAATTCGGCAGAACTGATATAGGCGACCGCAGGCCTCGAATGCCGTGTAGGGCTTATCCTCTGGCTTGATAGGTACCTGATGGTAGGCACTTCTGAGATCCAAAGTACTGAAAGTGTGATATTTTGCAATATTAGAAATCATTTCGTCAATACGAGGCAGTGGATAGGCATCGAGTAATGTGTATCTGTTGATGGTCTGGGAATAGTCAATGACCATCCTTTTCTTGTGATTTTCAGTGGCTGTTACGAGGACCGGGGCTCGCCATGGAGATTCACTTGGCTCTATAATTCCCCCTCTCCCTGCCGCCGTCCATGTCTAGTAGTAATGACTTTCTAGTCGCCAATTTAAAAAATAAAATAAAATAAAATTTTACTTATTTAGGTGATTACGTGTGAACACCCTTAAAGTCTTGACGAAAAAAATTTAGAATATAGATCGGTTTCACATAAATTTAATGTAAAATGATCTCCAATTTCCCGGTCATTCTTGCCTTTTAGTGAAATTTATAAAATAAATAATTACTCTACCACTAACTTTAGGCACGACTGACAAGCCCACCTCCTAAAAATGCCTTCTTGAACGTGTCATACCATTAACCTTAAATATGAGTGGCAAGCCACCCCCTAAAACACTCCCGTAACCCTAAGTCCGAATGGCAACCTCCATCCAAAACAAAACCCCTTCCTTAACCTTATCACTAACCCTAAGTCCGAGTGGCAAGCCCCATATCCTACAAAAAGCCCATTAAAACCACACAATCGTCTAAAAAACAGAAAAGGAAAAAAAAAAACCCCCAAAAAAACCGCACAGAATTTATTTCACATAGAAAAAAAAAAAATTGATCAATGCCCTAAAACGCTAGAATGGCCCGGAAATGGTGAATTATTCTACATTAAGTATATGTGAAACTTATCCCCCACTCTAAATTGTTTTTTTCCTTCTTTTTGCTAAGTTTTCAGGGGGTTCACACTTAATTGCCCCTAGCCCTATCACTAACCCAAAGTTCAAGTGGTAAGCCCCCCTCATAATAGTCTAAAAAAAATTAAAAAGAAAAGAAAAAAACAAACAAAAAACGCACAGGAATAAATACTGTGCGTTTTTCCCATAGTAAAAATTATTAACTGGCCTAAAACGCTAGAATGGCCTTGAAAGGGGGGATTATTTTATATTTAACTATGTGAAACTGATCCCCATTCTAAATTCTAAGTTATAGTTTTTCTTTCTGTCAAGTTTTTCAGGGTGTTAACATGTAATTGCCTAAATAAAAAAGTAGAATCTCATATCTTCGGGAGGCAAGGGGGCGAGTTAGCAGAAGGTGTTAATCTACAATAATGCCAAAGAAATCTTGCAATATATTCATTTTTAAACAGTCCTAGTATTAGATTTTAGTTTCTTGTACATAAAATGTATTAAAATTCAGCTTTGAGTTCTCTAACCTCTTTTTTTAATGGATACATGGTATTTTTAAGGCACTGCAGCATATTTATGTGCACTTAGTGCAGATTACTTGGAAACCATTCATTTCTGGAGATTTTCAGTGGCACATTCTGATTCCTTGTACAAAAATACACTAATATGGTAAATTTCATTGCTTAATCTTGTGTTTTAACAAAGATATAACATTTTTACTGAAAAATTAGTGTAAAAAATGTGACGAAAAGCATATGGTCTTAAAGAGGAGAAAATATCCAATCGTGTGAGGCACAAAAATAGTCATAACTTCCTTATTTTTAGTCAGATTTAAAAAAAAATTATTTCTTAGATCATCAAGCTCTTTCTATATATGCCATTATTGAGATATTTTAAGCAATTTAAATTTTTCATGTGTATTGCTATTGTAATAGAATCTAAATTTACAACAAATGCTACGAAAACGAAAGGTACACTGTTCCGAATGTTATGAATGACTTCTCACATTTGAAACTGCGTACCTCACCTATTTCCATAGCATTCGTTGTACATACGTCATGCCTTTAAATTTTTGGTCATATTTCCCGAAACTGTACCGCAGTTTTTCCAAATTACTACATAATATCAGTGTTTTGTTTTAAAATTACTACATAAATACATTGGAAAAACTGCAGGAAAAAACTAGCCCCATTACATAAACTGGCCCAGTTGCCCCTCAGAGGATAATTTTTTTCCCTAATCCATAGATATTATTCATCAGAGGTCACAGCGTTCAAGAAAATATAAACTAGGGATTAGTCGAGTAGTTTGGAAGCTTTAGCTGGACATACGCACATAGGAACATATGCACACAGACACTTGCTTTTTATACATATGCTAGCATATAGCTAATTCAGGGTTGTTAATATATATTTTTAAATTGATGATGTTGCCTAAAAAATAAATTTAACTCAAACTTTATTTACTTTTTCATTTCAGATAAATAATCGTTAATGAAGAAACAGAAATGCATTATGAATTTAATCTCGTAATAGGATCTAAATTCACTAGTTTTTATTTTTTTTATTAACATAATTAGAAAAGATAATACAAGTGTTCTTAGAAAAATCAATTTATTCGCTTTAAAAACAGTAAATATTTTATAATATTGTGGAGAGGAGCTTAGTCCCCATTTAACCCCCCCTCCCCGAACGGTCCTAAAATCTATTTTCCATCGATATCATGAGGAAGGAACAAACATACTATACTGTCCCTACCCAACAATAAAAGAGGGAGTGTCTGGGAAGAATCTATCATGACAAATGAAAATATACTACACTACCACCAAAGGAAGAGGTAAAGCCTAGGAGAACAAAGAGGGTAATGCACATAAAAAACAAAACAAAAAAACTCACCCTACCACTAATCCAGGGGCAGGATAAGTCATTTGTTTTACCATCACTTGGGGCATGAAGTTAACAATAACTAACAAACGGCAGCCATGTTTTTCCCCACTGTAGTTTTCCTTGGGTAGATAGTTTTTTTTAATTTTGCACTTTTACAGAAGTGAATACAGGGTTTACAATATATTCCTTAGGGTAAATGTTACTATTTTTAACGACAAATAGTTTTAAAAGAAAATACAATTGAGAAATTAGTTCAAAACAATTTATTTTTTGTTTTACTCATGTGTGATGTTTTTGTGTTATCCAATAGAAAATATAAGTTATGGATTTGAACAAAATGATTTTTTCATGCTTCACAGCTACTGGATCCAACACTACACTAGTAGGAGGAACCACTTCAGTTTTGGCCTCTATTCCCCCGACTGCTTTTCTGAATTAGCAGGGGCCCCTCTGTCAGGAGGTGGTTATGTATCACTTGTGTCATCCGCCCATAAATGCTATCAAGCCACATACACCTTTCAGTCATCATCAACTGATTTTGATTGCACTGCGACATCATACTAACTGGCATCATGACATTAGAACTATCTCCATTTCCTTTCAATAATAAATAAACCTCTTGTTCGTATCAAAACCTCTTCAGTCATATCCAATAAAGCATCCGAAACCATTATTTTATTTTCATTATATCTAAAAAATAATTTATGTGGACACAAATCTTGGCAAAAAATAAATGGCACCTAAATTGGCCACAGAATTATGACCATTCAAAGTTTGTTAAAAAGGCCAATTTTTAGTGCCTGAAAAAAGTGAAACATCCTTACAAATGTAATGTCATCTTGAAAATGAAAAGTAATGATAATGGAAGCAATAATAAGTAAAAGTATACGGTACTGAAATTTCTGTAGAGGTACAATCTTGAAACTTTGCCACTTTACTAATTTTGGGATGAGGAATTCAAAAACATGCGTCTTCAAAAGTTTTACTCCTGAAAAAAGGTCTTACAAAATTTAGAAATTTGTTATATAAAAAGAAATCATTAGTCATATTTGAGTAAATATTTAATTGTTTTTAATGCAAATACGCCACACGAGTAAACCAAAATAACAAAAATAATGGTTGCCAAATGTTTGCGATTAGTTTCATCTCACATTTCAACCTGCGTACGGGCAAAAATAACAAAGTATTTTGTTTTCTCAAATAAAACCGGTACTTCTACATAATTTGAACCGAACGTTTTTCTTTTATGTAGGGAACATGAACGGGGCTTACTTGCGAAACGTCCTCGAGTTTGCCTGTCCTGTGCGCTGCGGGTGAAAGAAAGAAATCCAACATGGCGTCCATGAATGTTTATTACATACAGTTCACGCAAAATCTCGCTGCACGTATGGAAATTAGGTGTGCTTTGATATTATAAAAGCGGGGCTCGTACCGTCTCAGGAGAACTCAGTGTGTGAAGCAAGTGCACGTAACGAACGGTGAGAGCTGCTTTGAAAGTTAAGACTGATCTACGACCTTCGTTATCACTACAAGCTATCTCGGCGATGGACAAATTCGACTTGAGATTAATACCAGAGTTCGACGGCTCCCCCTCCGGACCCTCTGTAGTCAAGTGGTGGGAGAAAGCCGAGCGCGTCTGCAGACTTTGCAAGATAAAGGATCCTGCACTGGTCATCCCGCTGAGGCTGACCAAAGGAGCATATTCGGTGTATCAGCAGCTCGGAGACAAACCAGGCATGGAGGAAGTTAGGCAGGCGCTATACGCAGACTTTGCTGTATCGCCTGGAGGCAGTTCACCGAACGGCGGCTTGGGCTAGATGAGACTGTGGACGTCTACCTGGCCGATTTGAGGAGGCTAGCCGCGCCGTTTGGTGGAACAAGCGAGCGAATACTGGGATGCGCTTTTCTGACTGGACTCCCAGACGGCGCCAGCAGACTGCTGCGAGCATCGTCCAGACTCAGTGAGATTGGGCTTGATGAGTTGTTGGCCAGAGCCCAAAACATTTTGAAAGAGGACACAGAGCCGGTTTCGGCAGCTGCGGAAGCGTCTTCACCACCAACAGAAGACGTGAGATGCTACAAATGTGGCGGGCCGAATCATTTTTCAAAAGACTGCCAAAGCGGTGCAAAGGACGCGCCCGATCGAGGAACGTTAAAACGCATGCGTTGCTACCGGTGCAACAAGCTGGGTCACATGGCAAGAGGTTGTCCGGGAAACAAGCAAGGGGAGTAAGCTATAGCGCCAGTCTTCGCCCCAGATCGTCGCCAAATAAGGCGCTACCCACAGTGAGTGTAAACGGGCATGAGCGCTTTGCGCTCGTAGACACCGGGTGCACGTAGACCCTCGTGCGCAAGGCATGCTGTGACGCATGGGATAAAGAAAGGATCCCGGTATTGACCGTGGCTCGATTGCCTCTTGTGGCGTTAGCATCATTCGCGCATGTGTCGGCGATGGGCCCACAGTTACCGCACGAGCCTTGGTTGTAAACAGTGACCTGCTCGGTTACGACCTGCTCCTGGGAATGGACGTCATCAAGGAATTGGGTGGTGTACGCATTGATGGTGAGGGTAGGGCACATTTCGCAAAAGCGGGCCTTGCTCCGAGTGCAGCTATGAAGCTGGAACAGCCTGATTTTTGTGCGGAATTCAACCAGCGCACAAAGTCCTGGACAGCCTCCTGGAAATGGTCGGAGGAGCAGCCACCCGAGAAATTATGCAATAAGGTGCCAGAATACGACAAGGAACTACAAACTTGGATTAGTAATGGATGGCTAGTTCCTTACTCAGAGAAGGAATTGGGTCCCCCAAAGTGCCTGATCCCGTTAATGGCGGTTATCCAACAGAATAAGCAGAAGTCGAGCACCGGCTTCACCTATCGAGAATTGAATGAGCACGTGGACCCTTTTACAGCTAGCGCGGACGTATGCACTGAAAAGTTGAGGGAATGGCAGCAAGCAGGACGAGGAAATTGTATCTGCGGCGCGCGTGAGGGAGCATCTCTACAACTTTGGCCTTCTCAGAAAGGAACCGGAAAGGCTTTGGGATGGCGCACGGGTACTTGGTTTGCAGGTCTGGGAGGAAGATGACGTTCTGTATTGGAAACGATGAAATGAAACCCCGGACATGCCTTGTGTTGTTACACGACGAAACGTATTTTCCTTGTGCGGAAAGTTAGTTGGACACCTTCCTGTGGGCGGCTGGCTGGCTTCGTGTTGCGGTGGCATTTATTAAGCGAAGAGCCTCCGACGTCATCACTGGATGAGATGATGAAACTCATGACGTCCCTCTCAATACAATGCTCAGAGGTCCTCACCAGGGTGCACAAGGAAGACCCAGCGCGGGGCAGATGGTGCGTCGACAGCCAGAACCTTAGTGTGTGGGTTGATGCAAGCTCTCTCGCCATTGGCGTATCGGTGGTCCATGATGGAACGGTGGTGGAAGACGCTTGCTGGTTACGCCCAGAAAAGGACTCCCAGCACATAAACCTGGCAGAACTTGATGCAGTTATCAAGGGGATAAACTTGGCAATCCTTTGGAAGACGACCACCCTGCGACTATTCACGGATTCTGCTTGCGTCCATAAGTGGATTTCAGATACTTTCACCGGGAGGGCCAGAGTACGAACCAAAGCCATGAGCGAGATGCTCATCCGACGGCGGCTCGACACGATCATGAAGCTGGTGAACGAATATGCGCTGTCAATAGGTGTCCCTGGTCAAATCCAGCCTGAACAAAGCAGATTGTTTGACGAGAGTACCTCAAAGATGGCTTGATGCCATAAGAAAGACTATTGAACCCATGCAGCCCACCTGCACCGCTTCCATGAGCCCCGTTCGATCAAATCACATCAAAGAAATCCACCAACAAACCGGGCACCCTGAGGTCAAGCGGACCCTATATTTCGCTAAGTTGGTTGAACCAGGAGTACAGGAAAGTGGTCAAAGATTGTGTAGCATGCCAATCCATTGATCCAGCACCCGTTCGCTGGGAGAAAGGAAAGCTGGGAGTGGAAAGCCATTGGAGCCAGCTGCCGATGTATATTACTCACCACAACGGCGAGGATTTCCTAACTCTCATTGATTGCGGTCCATCCAGGTTTGCAATATGGCGCATGATGCGCCGCAGGATGCAGCTATCATCGTCCGTCAGTTAAACAGTATTTTCTTTGAACGTGGCCCCCCAACGGAGATATTAATCGACAATGGCGATGCATTCACTAGTGAGCAGTTAAGAAAGTTTGCTGATGGCTGGGGAGTACACCTGAGGTTTCGATGCGCCCGTGTACCGAGTGGAAATGGGGTCATCGAGCGGAATCACAGAACCGTCAAAACCATTGCGGCCAGGACTGGCTGCACGGTATTTGAGCAGTCTACCTGTATAACGTAACCCCAAAGGATAATGTTTCACCCTCTACAGCGCCGGCTGACACCTTGCACAGGTATCACGTCAGAGTGAAAGGCATAGAGACTACCCCGCTGCCCGAACTGGAAGTAACCAAAGAGAAACTGAAAAAAGGGGATGTCGTCTGGATTAAGAACCCGCGCGGCAAGTGTACGACGAAATACGGAGTTGGACGCGTCACCGAGGTAATCAGCCCACAGGCAGTGCGAGTCGACGGTATGCCCCGTCACGTTAGAGACCTACGGTTAGCAACGCAACCATCACTGGACGACAAGAGCGAGTCGGAGTTAGAGAGCAGTAAGGCATCGCTCTGGCTTGCAGCAGCCCCATCGGACAGTGACTCGGATATCAGCAGTATCCCAGCGGACGCGATGTTACTCGACCCTCAGACGAGAGCACAAGCGAAGATGAGGCTTGCGTTGTCCCCCTCCGAAGAAGCAACCGGCGAAGGCAATCGATGCCTCCCTGCCATCTCTGTGATCATGAGGGAGTGTAGGGAACATGAAGGGGGCTTACTTGCGAAACGTCCTCGAGTTTGCCTGTCCTGTGCGCTGCGGGTGAAAGAAAGAAATCCAACATGGCGTCCATGAATGTTTATTACATACAGTTCACGCAAAATCTCGCTGCACGCATGGAAATTAGGTGTGCCTCGATATTATAAAAGCGGGTCTCGTACCGTCTCAGGAGAACTCAGTGTGTGAAGCAAGTGCATGTAACGAACAGCGAGAGCTGCTTTGAAAGTCAAGACTGATTTGCGACCTTCGTTATTACTACATTTTAAACCCTAAACTAAAGTCCGTTTGGGTATTGCGATTTGAACCGAACCAGACTATAAAAAGCTTTAGAGAGGCTAAAATTTCAAAAGGGGTCTACTAACATAGCACCTCAAAATACCACGATTTTGTTCCGAAATGAATATCCTTTCACATGCATTAACAAATAATAATCTACATGATATACTGTGCAGTTAGATGATGTTGGTTCTAAGCCCCAGATATTTGTGAATGCTAGCATCAAGAGCGGATGCGAAGATGCTTTTTGGTGGGTGTCTAATTTAGGTTAGTTTCCTTTTCTTTGTACCGTCATCTTGGTTTTTAGATAGAGTGGGTGCGTATTTGGTGCCAATAAGCTCACACGTCCATTAGTCAAAACTTGATCCATTGGGGTTGGGGCCTTGGGAAAGTCCATCGGGGATAACTGTAGGGTCCCTTTCAATGCGTGACATGGTACGTACAAGTGCCACGATATTATACAACTGTTGATGGATCAGTCGCTCTTTGTACTTCCATTGAACGTGTTGTACTACTAACTCTAAATCTGAGTGACACCCAACAAAAATCCTCTATCGCCTAAAAACAAGCAGTGAGTTTATTTTTTTTTGGGGGGGGGGGGGGGGGGGGGGGGCTTCGGAACGGGGTACCCGCTTTCGTCTAGTTCCGTTTGTTTACGTAGAACTCGTTTTACTGTAACCTTTTGGTCGTATTTTCGGAAACGGTGCAAATTTTTTAAAATACTACTTCAAGGTAAAAAACTAGCCAACGATAAGTGTTTTCAAAAACTAGATCTAACAGATCTAGTTTTTGAAAACGGCTGTGACCAGTTTTTTTGCTCACAGAGTAATGTTTTTGGAATAAATTGCCAGATCGGATTAAGAACAGCAATAGCATGGATAAGTTTAAGACGAATTCAGAGAAAGTGATAGGCGGAAGAAATTGAGGGGGAACTTTTGGGAGAGTTGTCAAATGAAATATTTAACAGAATTTGATCTGGATATCGATACGGTACTAAGAGTTTATTTTTTAACAGTTGAATTGAGAAGATAGTTAAAGGGGAGATGCCCAAAGAGACATAACAAACAAACAATAATTTCCCGTATTTTTGCCGAATAAAATAAAAATTCGAAAACATTTTTTGAATGTAGACCATAGATAATCATGGATTTCAAGGTAGTTCTACTAAAATAGTCATATTTTAAAAACCAAAACATTTTAAGTCATCAAAATACCACCATTTTGTTCCCATGCATTAATAAATAATCTACATTATTTTGAGAGTTTTCAGCATAAAGTCATAAACATGTTAACGTCATTTTTGGCCATCTACGTCAGTTTTTAACCCCCCCCCCTCCTTTAAAGATATCGTACCATTCGTCTTTGGGAAATTTCGAAAACAATCAGGAAATATATCAATTTCAATTATTGTCGGGGTACGAAATTAATTGATCCATTATTTTTTTTGTAATCTTAAAAATAAACTTCAACATGACGTCTAATATTTAAAAAAAAAAAACTATTTTTCGTACCTCAACTAGTAAATAAATTAATCTTTTATTCATACATTAAAATTATAGGCGCTCTTGTATAATTTGTTACGGGTTTAAATGCGTTCAAAATAACTTTTAAACACTTATTTACATGCCACAAATTGTATACACTGGGTATCTTTCAGAATGATCAGTACGCTGAAAACGCTCAAAAAAACAAATATACAACAAATAAAAGTAACTGTCGTCGATAAAAGTTAATTTAAAACTGACCTGTGATATTTGTTTGTATTTTTAAACCGTTCCAACTACTATTTAGTAGAAATCAATAGTTTTATCACGCGAACTTCAAAAAAAAAAAAAAAAAAAAAAAAAAAAAAAAAAAAAATGGCGCTTGCTCGTAAGACGCCATAATGTCTAAAGAAAACGAGTAAAAAATGAACAAGAAATTTTTTTTTTACATCTAATAAAACCCCATTTATAGTACGTAAAAATACAAACAAATATCATAGGTAAGTAGACAAATGTCTCTTCTCGACGTAGGTTAAACTCACTTGTTGCATATTTATTTTTATAACCCCGTTCTCGTTAGTTTTTTAGACCCCGTCCGCGACTGTACTGATCATTCTGAAAGATACCCGAGACTTTCTTCCTGCATATTTTAACTCCGCATCGCAGAATATAACCATCAGTTAATTTTTCACTACCAATCCATTTCATGGTAGACCCACAAACACAGTCTGGATTCTTTAATTAATTTTAATTCCTTAAGAAAAATAAATAAATTCGCAGTAGTAGATAAGCGTTCATACAATTCTTCTATCTTTATTTTACATCAATTTTAAATTGTGCGCTTCCTGTCGTCACTTCCGGTGGTTTCTCGGGCGGTTGATCGGGGGCCCCTACGCTCTATTTTGACCTTTTTCTGATTTTTTTGTTCCGACCATACAACGATTTATTTGAAAGAAGAATTTCTTTTTTTAAGTATTAAATAAAGTTGTTAGTTAAAACAAGTTTTAGGCAAGATGAAATAAAATCACTGAATTAGTTAGAAAACAATTTTGCTTTTTTAAATACATGGAAATTTTCTAAGAATTTTAAGCCAGTTACTCGATAGTTTATAAATTCCTTTCAAGTTTTGCACACACACGAAGTAATTGATGTTTTGTCAATTAAAAGGCACTTCTGCATTTTTTATGAACACGCAGCCGATTAAGAAATCGAAATTGAAGAGTTCCGTTTAGTTTTCTCCAAGTCCCATTTATTCAGAATTCACCGGAAGTCGAATTTACCGGGAGTGGAAGTAGAATTTAGTAGAATGGAGTTAAATGATTTGAATCTTCGCGACATTGGTAATTTAATGAACCAGACGCAGAAAACAATTGATTTTTTACAGGCACATCGCCTGATTTCTTGCAGTCGGACATGCCGGTCATGTCAAAGACTGCTTCGTGGAGATAGACGAAAGTCTATTTTCACGAAGAAAGAACAATACGGGCCGTATCCGACGACAACTGTGGGTATTTGGTGGCTATGAAGCGGCCACTAAGTCTGGCTTCTTAGTAACAGTCCCTTACAGAAATGCCGAAACACTAATACCCATAATAAAGCAGTATGTGCGTCCCGGAACAACAGTAATCTCAGACTGTTGGCGTGCATACGACCAACTCGCTTCAGAAGGATTTCACCATTTGCGTGTAAATCACCGATATAATTTTGTGGATCCATCCACAGGTGCCACAACAAATCATGTGGAAAACATGTGGCAAAAGGCCAAAATGCGTAACAAAATAGAATGTGGCACCCACACGCAAATGGTGGAGTCTTACCTAATGGAATTTATGTGGCGGCAGAAGTTTTCTGCTAACCCCATGGAAGCCATTATAAGTCAAATTGCAGAACTTTATCCTGTTTAATAAAAGAAAAAGGACAAAAAAAATACAGCCCCCCCCCAAAGAAAACTACAATATATTAAAAAAAAAAACAAAATCAATGTTGACCAAAAAATTCATTCCCCCCCCACCCCAATCAAAACTTTACATTTTTATTTATAAAATTTTTAATTCATATAATAAAAAAAAGAAATTGTTAATTGTTTATTGTTACCCAAAAACAAATCAGTCTTGCATTTTTTTTTTAAGTTGTAAATAGGTAACTTCCGGTTGAATTACTTCCCTTTATTTTCAGTAGAAGGACAGAAAATCTGCGTGTTCATACAAAATGCAGAAGTGCCAATTAAAATGGCTGACTTGTTTACGAATAAATCTAAATGAATTATGATGGATTTCATCTCGTAACTTAATTACGAACCAGGCTTGAAATAATAACATTATTTAGACAACGATTTTTTACATGAGGAGAATGGGGGTGGGGGGTGCTTTGTTAACTATTCTGTACTTTCACGTAACGATTTAATAAATGGAAGATATCGTAAAAATTGAATTTAACTTGAAAATTTTATGTAAAAAATAACCCGATCCAAACCTTTAATTTCGTAACGTAATTACGAACTGGGTTGAAATAACATTATTTAGAAAGCCATTCTTAACATGGAGGGGGGGGGGTAACTATTCTGTACTTTTACCTAACAATTTAATAAACAACAGATATCGTAAAAATTTAATTTAACTTGAAAATCTTATCTAAAAAATAACTGCACAAGTACCAAAAAAAATAATATGAAAAAATGTTCTCCACTGGGGAGGTGGGTAGCCTCGTATTTACAAGTATATCTCCTGTAAACACGGTTCTAAAATCTATTTTCAATCGATATTTATTCGATAATTGCCGAATTTTCCTACTTGGCCAAAAGTGACGAATTTTCCGGGCACCCAAAAAATGTCATAATTTATCATTTTTAACTTTATATATAAAAATGTAATAATAGTTTATAGAAGTTGAAAAATTATTATCCATTAATTTCTTTATTCGGGTATATGTTACGACGCGAACGGGGTCCAAAAAAAGAACGAGAAAGGGTTTAAAAGCATAAATTTGCAACAAGTGAAGTTGACCTGCGACGAGAATAGATATTTTTCTATTTACCTATGTAATTTGTTTTTATTTTTACGTATTATAAATGGGTTTTTATTAGATGTAAAAAAAAAAATGTATTGTTTTTTTCACAAAGGCTTGCACAAAATTCAAGATGGCGATTCACGTGCTTCCTTACCAAATGCCCCCCCCCCCCAAGTTACGACGATAAAACTATTGATTTCTAATAAATAGCGGTTGTAACGGTCTAAAAATACAAACAAATGCTACAGGCAAGTTTCAAAATAACTTTTACAGCTTACAGTTACTTTTATTTGTTGTATATTTAAAAGGGGTATCTTTTACGACGCTCAGCAGAGTAAAAATGCTCAAAAAACAAATATACAACAAATAAAAGTAACTGTCGTCGATAAAAGTTCATTTAAAACTGACCTGTGATATTTGTTTGTATTTTTACACCGTTCCAACTGCTATTTATTTATTAGAAATCAATAGTTTTGTCACACGAACATAAAAAAAAAATAAAAAAAATAAAAAAAAAAAATGGCGCTTGCTCGTAAGGAAGTGAGCACAAGACGCCATTTTGTCTAAAAAAATACGAGTAAAAAATGAACAAGAAATTTTTTTTTACATCTAATAAAAACCCATTTATAGTACGTAAAAATACAAACAAATATCATAGGTAAGTAGACAAATATCCCTTCTCGACGTAGGTTAAACTCACTTGTTGCATATTTATTTTTATAACCCCGTTCTCGTTCGTTTTTTGGACCCCGTCCACGACTGTACTGATCATTAGAAAAGATACCCTTGTTTTTTTTAATGAAAATATCAAATCTTAAAGATTTGTGATATTTTCATTAAAAAAAAAACAAACCCCAACTTATTTTATTATTTATATGAATCAAATATGTCTTTGATAAAGTTTTGAAATGTCTTGTTGCTGTTCAACATAATGTTTTGATTTTTTATGAAAATATAAAATAGCCTAGTATTTTGAAAGAAAATGTATTTTGTGAAACAGCAACATGATTAAAAGTATTTAAGAATAATAAAAGCGTAACGAATATTGCTGAAATAATTGTTTTATTCGGCGCCGCCAGAGAAATTCTTGAAGGTAGCTGTTGAAGTTGTCAGCGCTAGACTTTTGAAACTTTATTTAAAAAAGATTTTTTTTAACTAAAGATTTGTTATATTTTCAAGATATAAGCAAACATATATTTGATAATTTGTTGCTAACAACTTATTTTATTATACTAAAAATACAATTCTAAATTTTCCGTAAAAAAAAAAAAATGTTAATTTTATCATTTATGATCATCCGTACTTGAAATTTACTGCAACCCTTCTGGAGAGAGACAGCTTTTTTTTTACCCTGAACTTAGCCAAGAAATAGGTGGTCAATTTATGTTAGATTTATATAGGAAAGTGATCCTCTAAAAAAAACTTTTTTCTATGGAATATGATTCACTATGATTCCAAAAGCTGAAAACATTTTTTCAAAAAATATTAAATTTTGAAAGTGCTTAAAACCCTAAAATAAAGGTTCACCCATAAAGTTTATACATTTCTTTCAATATTTTCATGTCGTCGTGAAAATAAAGAAGCATCTCGATTTTATTTGCAGTAAATATTCTAAAATATTAGGCACTATTTACAACTATATAGTAAAAATTGAGGCACATGTTCGTCTTTTCTCACAGTCCGTTTTTCACAACTTTTTAATGACCAGTTTTTTTTTCTTTTTTCGGTGTACACTTACCTATCAGGCTGCTAGAGAATTCCGGGGTTTTTGGAAAAAAAATTCAAATATTTTACATTTTAGGAGCGGGGATCAGTTTCCAATGTTAATTCAACGTAGACTGATCCCCCACTTTTTGACCATCTCAATTTTTGTAAAAGTCTTTTTCGGTGTACAATTACCTATCATGTCAGTAGAGAATTCCGGAGTTTTTGGAAAGAAATTTCAGAAAATTTAGATTTTAAGACGGGGGATCAGTTTTCAATGTAAATTCAACGTAGACTGATCCCCCTCTTTTTGACCATCTCAAATTTTAAAAATTCTTCTTCTGCTTACAATTACCTATCATGTCGCGAGAGAATTTCGGGGTTTTTGGAAAGAAATTTTTAAAAATTGAGACTTTAAGACCTAAAAAGTTGTGAAAAACGGACTGTGGGAAAAGACGAAGAAGACTGATCCCCCGTCTTAAAATGTAAATTTTGTGAATTTTTTTTCCCAAAACTCCGGAATTCTCTCGCGACATGATAGGTTATTGTAAGCAGAAGAAGAATTTTTAAAATTTGAGATGGTCAAAAAGAGGGGGATCAGTCTACGTTGAATTTAGATTGAAAACTGATCCCCCGTCTTAAAATCTAAATTTTCTGAAATTTCTTTCCAAAAACTCCGGAATTCTCTACTGACATGATAGGTAATTGTACACCGAAAAAGACTTTTACAAAAATTGAGATGGTCAAAAAGTGGGGGATCAGTCTACGTTGAATTAACATTGGAAACTGATCCCCGCTCCTAAAATGTAAAATATTTGAATTTTTTTTCCAAAAACCCCGGAATTCTCTAGCAGCCTGATAGGTAAGTGTACACCGAAAAAAGAAAAAAAAAACTGGTCATTAAAAAGTTGTGAAAAACGGACTGTGAGAAAAGACGAACATGTGCCAAAATTGAATTTAACTTGAAATTCTTATCTAAAAAAAAAAAAAAAATAGCCCGGTCCTTAAACTGCACAAGTATCAAAAAGATAATGGAAGTGTTGTGGGGAGGGGGTAGTCCTAGTTAGAATTATATCCCCCACCCCGCAAGAACGGTACTAAAATATATTTTTAATCGATATTTATTCCATAATTGCCGAATTTTCCTAAATTCGATAAATTTTATAGGCCCACGTGGTCACTTTTTGACTAGGCATTAATACGAAACACCTAAGAGCCATATGCATTGGAATAATTTTGATTAAGGTACCTGACAAAATAGTGATTTAAAATCGAATTAAATTATAACAATATGTTTATCAGGTATAAAAAAATTAGTTACACATAGATGAATTTATATTTAAAGGGGGGGGGGGTAAGAAAAGATACGCTAGTAATCAGAATTGACGACCATTTGTTTTATAAAAGAACATGCTATAATAACGATATAAAAAGAATCAGCAAAAAAAAAAAACATCCGCTTTAAAATAAATCTACTGACAGAAAATATTGGATATATGTAAACGATGGATGAATGAAATTAAGATTAAATATTTATAAAGATGAAAACAGATATAGAGAAACATATCTTACCTTCTTTCACCAGCAAAAAAGGGAACGGAAAAGACTGTCTACGCGTGAGTTCCAGTAAAATCTCGTTCACTACGAGATTTCAACTAAAAACGAAATACGAAAACAAATTAGAATGACAAAGCATAAATAATTGTATAAATTTAAAGATCTTTTCTATAAATTAAATGAAGTTAAAGATTTTTCCTATAAATTAAAATATTTCTGAAAATCTATTTAATTAATTTGAGAAATGTGAATATTATCTTTATATTTCTAAATAATTGTTAAAATTTTCAAGGGAGATAAATACAATTGACTTAATTTCTTCGAATGTCCTATTGCGTTATATTTTCTCTCCGTCCTCTTTATAGCGTTCTCTACTGGAGGTATGTAATAATTTAATGCAATTTTAGTTTATTAATTTTTGTTAATTTTGTCTATCAATTGAAACGTTGTCTTTAAAGAGGTGAAAATTCAGACTTATTAATAGTCATTTCTTTTTATACAATATTGTTGACGTAATTCATTGTTACTGACATCATGGGGAAGAAAAAGCAAAAAGAACAAGAAAAAGTAACAAAGAGCTATAAACTTACAAAATCTGATATCGCAGAGAATCCAAATTCAGATGACACGACTACAAAGATCGTGCTTAAAACCAACATGGAAAAAAGTATGGTCAATTTGATTCTCGACTGGAAAAAAACTAAAAAACGCCAGAAAGATGTCAGTCAGCGAATGACCACCAAACGATTAACTGATATGTACATGAGTTTAACCCGAGCCGGATTTAAGCACAATCAAATTGAGTCGGCCATGAAGAGCACACTTATATACGGTGGCGATCTTGTAGATGCCCTCGACTGGTTGTGCCTCAATATTGCAAACGAAGATCTGCCTTCAGATTTTTCAGAAACTTTGAAAAGAGAAGAAACAAAACGTCGGTCAGGTTTTCAAGCTGAGCAAATCGATAAATCTCAAATCATGGCGGGCTTCCAAATCATGGAAAAGACGGCCAATAGGGAAAAAATGGAAAAGAAAGAAGACATATCAGGCAAATCAAACATTAGCAAAGATGTGGATTCTGTGAAAAGCTGGATTCTACGTTATGCTGAAGTGGATTCTGACAGTGACTCTGGGGACAAGGAAGAAGATATTGACCCGAATTTACATTACAAAAAGCTAAGTGAAAATTTAGATTCAGTTATTGATGCAGCTGCGAAAGCTAAAAAATGTGGTGATAAAGAAGGTCATCGCGAATTTTCTAAAACGGTTCGGCAGATGATGGCCGATATGGATAGGCTTGCAGATCATCCAAATTTCGATCGCAAACTTGCAGGAATATCTTTAATGGTGCCTGTTAAACAACCACCTTCAAAACAAGGCAAACATCCAAAGGTTCTAGTGCAGCAACAGAGTAACACACTATCAATGCCAACATTTGCATCTGCTACAGCCGGAACTAACAAGCAAAAACTAGATGCCAAATCTTCTACAGTTTCAGGAGAAAATACTCACAGTAAACCTAAACCTCAATCAAATGATGAGGAATTAGGACTTGATATGATAATAAACTCTGGAGAAATATTGCCAAAGCCTGCTAAAAAGAAAAAAGGCCCAGTTCTTGCTGCTCGGAGTTTTGAATATACACGACAACAATGGACAGGCAAATCACCAAAGCAATTTCTAAATGACTGGGTACGTAAAAACCTACCAAAGAGCGACTTACCTCATTATGAAAGGATTCACATAAGTGGCAATTTCAAATGTAGATCTTCTGTTATCAAAAAAGACGGTACACAGTTGACAGTAACTCCTGAGGTTTTGTGCTTCTCGGTTCGAGAAGCAGAGCATGTCGGTTCAACTTTACTTCTGTATCACCTGTGCAAAGGCCAACCAATCTACCAATTGTTACCTCCGCCCTACCGGGATCTATGGTTAGAATGGTCAGAAACTGAGAAAGAGATAAAAAAAGAAACACAGGAAATCAATAACAAACCCCGTGATCAACTTGTTACTAAATTGCTGAAAGAATTAAAGTTGGCACCAATCCAATCAAAGTCTCATTCCAATAACAATTCGACTGCTGACAACGGAGATGATGATGATGTCTGTGACGACTGGTACACTGCTGATATTGATGATGCAACTGAGCCAACAGAGAGCATAAAGAAATACAAGAAAACCGTAGTAAAACCAAAATTAAAGCCTAGACAAGAAGAATTGAAAGCGCTCTTTCTTAAAAAGTTAGAGACACCTCAATACCAGAAGTTGCTCATTCAAAGAGAATCCCTCCCAGTTTACAATTACAAAAATGATATTTTAGCCCAGATTGATCGCAGCAAAGTAATTGTTATTGCTGGTGAAACAGGCAGCGGAAAAAGTACACAAATACCACAATTTCTTCTTATGGACCGCCTAATGTCTGGAGAGGAATGTAATATTATCTGCACACAACCACGGCGTATCTCTGCTGTAAGTCTTGCAAATCGTGTATCACAAGAAATTGGAGACAACCCACCGGGCACTCCAAATTCTCTGTGTGGCTATAGGATTCGTTTTGAATCACGTACCACACATACCACTTGTCTCACCTATTGTACAACTGGAGTGGTTTTACGACAACTGCACTCTGACCCTGAATTAAAAAAGGTAACGCATATCATTGTGGATGAGGTCCATGAACGGACTGTACAGTCAGACTTTCTCTTGATTATTCTGAAAAATTTGCTTGATTTTCGAAATGACGTAAAGGTGATCCTCATGAGTGCCACCATTGACTGTGATCGCATATCAGATTATTTTCACCACAGTCCAATTATTAAAATTCCAGGAAGGTTGTTTCCTGTCAATGTTTCTTATTTAGAGGACGTTATAGAGATGAGCAATTATGTTCTTGAAGAAGACTCACCATACTGTATTCCAGTTTCCCAGCTATGTGAAGAACAGAGCACTACTGTTGCCATCACTGGAGCTGGAGGGATGAAACAGAAAACTAGTCTGTATTGGTCTAAGGAGGATATTGTAGACCTAAGTGGACTTGACAAGGAGACTTATAGTAAGCATACTCGAATGACAGTGACCCGTATGAAGCCACATAAAGTCAACATGGATCTCATTTTTCATCTTCTGAATTATATCGATTTGAATGGAACTGAGGTTGAAGGAGCGATTCTCATATTTTTGCCTGGATTAGCAGACATCCAAGAACTCTATGAACTTTTACAAAGCGATCGCAGATTTTCAAAATCTGGCAAATATCAGATCTTGGCTTTGCATTCCGTTTTATCCTCAGAAGACCAAAGCACTGCTTTCAAAATTCCACCACGAGGAGTCCGCAAGATTGTTCTTGCAACCAACATTGCTGAGACTGGTATAACAATTCCAGATGTTGTGTATGTCATTGATGCTGGCAAGGTGAAAGAGAATCGATATATTGAGTCGAGTCGGATGAATGCACTGGAAGAAGTCTTTGTCAGCAAGGCCAGTGCTAAACAACGTTCGGGTCGAGCTGGACGTCTTAGTAATGGTTTTTGTTATAGACTTTATACCAAAGAGGCGCATCGTAAATTTCGAGAGTTCACCATTCCTGAATTGCTCCGTGTTGCTCTTGAAGAATTATGTTTGCATATTATGAAATGTGAACTTGGGAAGCCTGAAGAATTTCTTCAACTAGCTCTGGATCCGCCACAATTACCAGCCATCTCCCGTGCCATGAACATCCTTGAAGAGATTGGCGCCTGCGAAGATGGTGTCCTGACACCTCTTGGGCACCATTTGGCTACTCTCCCTGTTCATGTGTCTATTGGTAAAATGTTGATCTTTGGTGCTTTGTTTGGCTGCTTGGAACCAGCTGCAGTTATTGCTGCAGCTGTCAGCGGAAAGTCTCCATTTGTTGTACCCCTAGAAAAACGGTCGGAAGCAAACATGGCAAAGCAGAACCTGTCCATTGCTAACTCTGATCACTTGACCATCTACAATGCATATTCCCGTTGGAAGACTGCACGCAAGGCTGGACATGGTGCAGAAATGACATTTTGCATGCAAAACTATCTGAAAAGGAAAACACTCTTAGAAATTGAAAGTGTGAAAACTGATCTCATCAAACTTGTAAAGGCTATTGGATTCCTCAGTGCTAAGGATGAAAAACAACTTATTGGAACCTCTTCCTGGAATTCGACTACAGATATCAGCCCTGGTGTACATCTGAATCCCAAACTTTGTGCACTCATAAAGGCGGTCATTCTTGCTGGACTGTATCCAAATGTGGCGAAAGTATGCTCTGAAAAGGATCTTGATGGCACCAACCGTATCTGTGGTGCTGAGATGCCACAGGGCATTGCCTACGTCCACCCAAGTTCAGTAAACCGAACCCTGCAAGCGCAGGGCTATATGATATACCAGGAGAAGACAAAACAGTCTCAAGTTTATTTGCGGGATTGCACGCTTGTTTCACCTTTTCCGTTGTTGCTATTTGGTCATAACATCGTTGTACAACATGTTCAGCAGACAGTCACTGTAGACAAGTGGATCATCTTCAAATCACGTGCTCGAACTGCAGTCATCTTTAAAGAGTTCAGGAACCTTCTCAATGAACTCTTGCAAGAGAAGCTAGATGAGCCACAAACTGATTTCCAAAATGACAACTCTGTGTTAGCTGTTATCGATTTGATACAAGCTGACATATGTTAATGGGAATTTGCTGTCATCTTCTCATATTATGAGTTAACAGACACTGTAGTGAGGCAACTAAAAAATCTCTTGCTTTCTCATAAAAACATTTTGATTCTGTAACAACTGACAAAAGACAATTAGATGAGCAAGTTTTTCATGTGCTGCAGTTACTTTATTAATTCCCTCTATTATAGAATATATTATATATACAGTATTATATATACAATATATAAAGAAAAGTCTGTCTGATTCTCAACTTTAGACCTAAATAACATTGCATCTTACAAACTGATATTTGATTCTACCTTGCAATTTCTTCTGTGTTATCCTTGCAGCATGTTCTTTAACCTAAAAATATGTAATTCGCTCTGTTTCTTTTAGAAAATACTTCTTCCAGTTAGGAAATTTGTTAGACTGGAGCCATTACATTTATGATTGTTTAAATCATAAATGTAATGGCTCCAGTCTAACAATGCCAGTCACTTCATCAGAAATTAATAAAAAGAAATTGCAGTATTTCTCTACCTGTGTCAGATTTCAGATAAACTTTAAAAAAATAGATATTTACCTATCTATTTATTTAAATTATTTGGATATCACAATAATTTTGTTGAAAAAAACTAATTAGTATATTGTCTTTATGCAATGCTACAACAGGCCTTTCTTGACACTATTGGTCTTTTTATGGCTGATTAGTAGATTATTCTCAACATAAATCTATTTGTAATCAATATAAATATAACTATAAATAAAATATATAAATAAAACACCTTATTGCTAATTTTTTAAGTCAATATTGTCATAAACTTTTATAATATTGGTACATTTTCATAATAAGCAAGTTAAAAATTTTACTTGTCACATAATATTGTGTCACCATGTTGGTTAAAACTACACCATCACAGACCAACCTCTATTTTAATGTTCGATCGATGCTTTGTGCACCTGGAACTTAAAACAAGTAAGCTTTTGGGTTGCTGTAGTTTTATTACAAATATGGCAATATCCATTATTGATATTATGCAGAAAGTAAGATGTAAAGCAACTAAAAAACATTAAAAAATATTGCCTATTTTTAATTGAAATATGCAAAAATGTAACTTCTCGTGTCCATGCATCACTTTCAGAAAAGATGCCTTTCTTTATGCGGTGTTATTTTAAAAAATCACCAAGTTCATGTCAATGTTGAGTATTATGGTTAAATCGTATTTCTTGTAAATTACTTAGAGTGAAATATGTTTCAACATGACCCCAAAACAACTTTTACTTAAATTAGCATTCCCAGCCAATCGACTGTAATCGTGCAACATTGTCAAATTTTCACCTTAATCCTTGCAATTTATTGTGTATTTCTGGTCCAATTAAAAAAAATATTTATATGGTTGTAAAGAAAATAAAGTAATGTTCTTAAATATCTAATTTGTATATCCATTCCATTTTTTTATAGCAAGTTAAAACAGTATTTGCCTCGAACAGCCAAAAATGCAATATATGACTTTTTTTTAGACTCATTTACGCATGTTCTTTTTTTTGGCAAAATCTGAATGTCCAATTTTTATCAATTTTCTTGAAATTTTACAATCAGAAGACGCATTAAATTACATCCAGGAAGTTGACTTTTACTTCTCTGACCAGTTCCTATTAAAATAGAACTGAGCAAAGTTGATGGAATTTTCTTAAAAAATTACAAGGCAAGCAAAAAAGGCCACGGTCTCATAAAAAGAAGCTAGTCATAGAATTATGTTGATTTCGAGATGTGTGAAATTTGGTTAAAGTTAGGAAACTTTGCAACATTTTTAAAATCAGAATTATCTTTTTTAAAATCATCAAATCTAGAATGCACACAGCGATCAAGTGAGCATTTTTGTTCATTCTCGCTCACTTGTTCTTTTTCTATCTATCTATCCATCTATATATATATATATATATATATATATATACATATATATATTACTAGCAAAACCTACCCGCAATCCGGGCAGCAATTAATCTAGCTGTATCATTATCTACAGACAAACAAAGAAACAATGTTCTTTTTCTTTTAATTTGAAGAAAAACAAAAAAAAGGTTATTTGATATATTTCAATGTCGGGATTTGATTTTGTTTAAGTATAAAAATGAATTTCCCATAATGAAAAGAAATAAATGGAAATTCAAGAATAACCAACAGAAAAAAGGGGTGAAACAAAAACAAATAATCAACAAATAACTGTTACCAAAGGCATTAAAGTTACTTTTCTACCTACCTGCCTATTTTTTATGTTTTAAAGTATTTTTATTGCATTTTAGTAATTTGTCCAAATCCAATCGCGTTACAGTTCCATTTGCAAGATGACATAAGCGGATGTCCCCGAAGTTTGTTTTTCGAGTAAACAAATAACTGTCCCAAACGGCTTAAAATTTACTTTTCTACAAAGGTGAAAAATACATTTAAAAAATCCTTCGACTTCATAGACGGTCGGCGAACAAATTTATTTTTAATTGAGATTTTTTAAAACAAACGCGTTTAAATACTTTAAAACACAAAAAAAAAAATACACAGGTAGGTAGAAAAGTAACTCTTATGCCTTTTGTAACAGTTATTTGTTGACTATTTTTTGCACATTTTTTGTATTGATTATTCTTTACAATCGCCAAAAGCGGAAAGTCAGTTTGTCAAATAAAAGAATTATATATTCCAGAGAAATTTAAAATGGTTTCTTGGTTTTTCGTTTTTATTATTAAAGACAGAAAAAAAACAAAAAAACTTGACGATTTAAAAAAAATATTAATCTAATTTTTTTTGTTGTAATTTATAAAGCTGTTGTAAATTAAAAGCTTAGAGTTCTTTATTCTGAGAGTATGATATCATGATGAATGAACTACATGCAGTGACCTCAGGGAATAAGTAATGTCTGACAGGATGATATCATAACGAACAAACGTCCCTCTCTCCCCAAAAAGTAGGAGTTAATGCCTGGGAGCATGATATCATGACAGCAGAATAGAGAGTACACTACCCCCTACACACAAAGAAGAAGTTGTGACGTTGTAAAGGGGCCGGAAGGAAGACACAGAGTAAACAAATATATTGAAAAAGTATAATACAAAAGAACGAGTGGTTGTATGTCAGTCTTGACTGCCAGTATAGACTGGTGTGGTTCCAGATAGCTACTACCTTCCCACCGCAGGAAAATGTGGCACAAGGCGGGAAGAGTCAACTCTGGCCTCTAAAAAATTGCCTGGGCAGTCCCGTCAGCATTACCCGGTCGTGGCGCCTCAGGCAGTGAGCAATAAACTTACTCCATCCCACAGAGGGGAGGTAAAAATTGTATGAAATGAACTCCAAGTAAATTTTACTTTGAGTTCATTTCATACGATTTTTTATGGTTGAAACAAATTCTTTCTTTTGTGTTCCTGACTCGGTTGTCAGATTTTAAAAAATTTTCTGGACAAAAATATTGGTTGGTAACCCCTATAGGTTGAACAGCTGCAATAAGTCTGCAAAATAAATTGTTGGTACTTTTTAATAAAAACATTTTTACTTTTTTGGTAGTTCTGTTTAAAGTAATGTCGGTAATAATTTCACCCTCATTTAATTTTTTCACTAGTCACCATTCTGGCTATTTGGTTGGTTCTTAGCATGGTCGGTTTTCCCAACCTTCTCCATGTATACATGTTGATAATCGACACGTCTAAACCAGAATCTAATTGTAATTTTACATTTTTATTCAGGATTTTTACCTGTACATATTTTCTTATAATTCTGCCGTCCTGTTCGCTCGTTTTTGTGGATTTAACCAGAGTTTTATTTCCTCTATTCGTTCTGCAATGTGTATTCTTGTCTTCTTGTGAATTCAAGTTAGACAGTGTTTAAAATGGTATGTGCAATTCGTTACCCAATGAAGGTATCCACAACAAAAACAGGCTAGGCGGTAATTTATCCTGTTTTTTATTAGGCTGGCTTGTTTTTGTAGGAGTGTGAAAATAATCCCCTTTTTGTTTTGAGTTTTTTTTGAAAGAGAGTTGAAATGTGATTTGTGATGTACTTTTCTTATGTGGCAATTCCCGACTCTTCAATGTCTTTAGAATCTTGTTTAAAACTTACAAATCTCTGGCAGTCTTCAGCTAATTTCTGTAATGTTAAATTTGTTCACTTTCTAACTTGTTTAGAACCCTACGTCTGATTTCTGCGTCTTTTCCTGATACAAGTCCTTGCACGAAAATTAAATATTTAAAGTTATCCATGCTAAAGTCACCAAAATTCAAATCGTCACAATTGATGCAAACGTTGCGTAGTCTTCGCCATCTTTTTTTGACTAAATTCAAACACTTCCACCGTGGAAAAAAGAAGTCTTAGGGCTAAATAATTCTGTTAAGAGATTAACAGCATAAAAAAAAATGTCACGTCGCTCGTTTTTCGGGGTAAAATAAAGTCCACAAATGTTCAATGGTCTCTAATTTTCGGATCAGTAGACAAACTTTTTTAGAGTCTGCCCAATTTTCACAATCTATTTTGTATAGATCCTCATACCTTCTGAAATATGAAGCGAAGGTTTTTATCTTCGTCTAATGACTAAGTGAAATTGTCAATTGCACTCCAAACAGCATTCTGAGAAAAAGCATATTCGTTCTCAGTATTTTGACTCCTATGCGATATTGTTTGCATTAATACGTCAATCTTTTGATCGGTTTCTTTTTTTTGTTCCACTAGTTTTTCATCGGATTTTTGTTGTTCTAGTAGGAGCTTTTGAAATCTTTCTTCAATTTTTTGTAGTCTTACGTCGGCTTCTTTTTTTTTTTGTTAAAGTTGCTGTTGCTGTTGCATTTGGTATTTGACGAGTTCTGTTATAGTTGCTTTAAAATCTTCAATGTTTAAAATGTGTCTTTATAGAGTACGGCTTTTTAGAAGTTCTTTCTTTTATATTACACTTCTAAACGTAATCTTAGTTGTAAAAGAGAAAGAGAGTATGAAACTCTTTTTTTCTTCGCTCAAAAAACATCATTTTTTTTGTATACTTAGGTAGAATTTTTTTTGTATGCTTACGTAGAATTTACGATCAGCACTCAACAGAAAAAACAATAAGGATTTAATTTTGTTCTTTCGGCGGCAAGACTTTTCTCTTTTGGAGAGAAAAAAAATATGTATTCCCTTGTTAAAAATTAACACAGTGCCGGAATAGCAATAAAAAAAAAAATCATTGACCTTTCTACTTTGAGATGTTTTTTACATGTTTTTTCTTTCTTTTGGGTCTGCCAGTAAAGCTAGTTTTTAGAATTAGGACGTTGCAGGGTGAATTTGCCGTAGATTTCTCCAAGTTTGTCCTTTTTTAAGGTTCTAAATAAAAGCCCTTAATATACTTTGTTGCCAGTTGTGGCATCCATTTTAAGGTTCTTAAGAATCCTTTACTGTAACCTCATTGCCAGATGTTATGAGGTACTTTTTATGGTTCTCAAGAATCCCTTAATGTTGTGGAGGTGTAAGTTCAAAATCCCACGTCGCCAGTTGTTGTGGAGTCTATTTTAAGGTTATTAAGAAACCCCTTACTTTACCTCGTCCCAGTTATTGTGGCTGTGTAAGTTGCAAATCCCTCTTAGCCAGTTGTTGTGACCCTGTAAAGGGGCTGGCAGGAAGGCACAAACTCAGAGTTTAGAGAAAACAAGTATATTAAAAAAGTATAATACAACAGAGAACAAAAGTTGTACGTCAGTCTTGACTGCGAGTCTAACGTGTGTGGTTCCAGGTATTTAATTCCCTCCCACCGCATAAAGATGTGGCACAAGGCCAAAAAGTGGGAAGAGTCAAGCCAGCGCCCCTAAAGAAGGAGCACTCTGGCCTCTAAAATATTGCCTAGGCAGCCCCGTTGGTATTCCCCAGTAAGCAATAAACTTCCTCCACCCTAAATAGGAGAGGCAAGGCCTGGGAGGGTGGACCTCTTAGGACTACCCAGGACTAATACCTCAGTCCGACAGATAAAAGGCCACTGAAATGGCCCAGTTCCTGTCTGACTTAGGTGGATCCAGGTATTTACTTCCCTCCCACTGCAGGAAGATGTGGCACAAGGCCGGAAGGTGGGAAGAGTCAAGCCAGCGTGTTGATTGTGAGTTATTCCCCCTTTAACAGTTTTGAGTGATCTCCCTTGATACTCGGAAGTATAAGAAACTGACTTGGAAGAGAGGAAGGTTCTTCAGTTTTCGAGTACTTCATTCATGAACCAGACCAATGTGGAGAGCTTTGACAAATGGTAGCAAAAGCGTAAACCAGTGTGAGATATTTAATATTGTTTTGTGTTCTACACATTGCCACATATACTGTGTTGCACATCACTTCTGTTAGAAAATGATGACGAATCAAGCTTTAAAATCGCCACCAGCCTTGGAAAACGAAGATTGCTATGTGGAATGGAAGAATGATTTAACAATATGGTAAATGTATACAGACCTAAATAAATTAAAGCAAGGGCCAGCAGTATTTCTCAGTTTAACTGGAAGAACAAGAGATTGTGTGAGGGATTTACAACCTCAAGAAAATGGTGTCCAGAAATTAACAAACAAACTGGACACATTGTTTTTAAAAGATGATAACACCCGGGCTTATCTAGCCTTTAAGGAATTTTATGACTACAGGCGTTCTTCCGGTGTAAGTATTATTGACTTTTTGATACAATTTGAATACCTCTATCACAAACTGAGTAATTTTCAAGTGGAACTGCCGGAAGGCGTGCATGATTTTTTTTATTAACTGCAACAAATGTTTCTGACAAAAACGATTGACTGGCTCGTGCTACGTGTGGGTCTATGACATATGATGATATGAAATGTACGATACAAAAGATTTTTGGAGATCCTGTCACAATGAATGGCCAGATACAAGCACCAGGTGTAAAATTTGAACTGATTTTTATAACTAAAAACGAGAATACATTTCAAACAAGAAGTTGGTGTGGACGAGTAAATTATAGAAGTGATTGGAAAAATCAAAACAGAACTTATGAATCCAGTATAGATTCAAATCCAATAAGCAAGGATGGAAAATTATGAGATGCTTTAATTGTGACCCTACTAAACACTTTTCAAGAGATTGTAGACAGCATCAGAAAAATATAAAAAGCATACAAGAGATTCACATAACTATATTTAACACAGAACTCCAGGCTTCTGGGTTGGTTAAGGAGTGTTTTGGAATGTGCATATTAGATAGTGCATGCACGAAAACTGTTACCGGAAAAACTTGGCTGGACGTTTTTATTGATGCTCTTTCTGATCAAGACAAATACTTAGTTGAATATTCTTTCACTTATACAACATTCAAGTTTGAAGATGGAGCTGAGGTTACTGCAACAAGGAAAGTAAAATTTCGAGCAGTTATTGGCAGAAAAAAAGTGATGATTGAGTCCTGTATAGTGAATAATGAAATTCCATTGAAGAAAGCTGGAATGAATTCTTGGTGGAGCGATAGATTTGGTTTGCACTTCATGAGGCCACTACTGTATTCCACTTACAAATTTGTTATTTAACAAGCGAGGTGAATTGAGTGTCTATGGTGTTGCACATCACTTCTTTAAAAAACTTAACACTGGAAGAAAGAGCAAAAAAAGCAATCAAGTTGCACAGACAATTTTCACATGCCTCAAAAGAAAAGTTGTGTAAACTTGTTAGAGGAAGTAAGGATTTTTGTGATGCTGAATTCCTTAAAGTAATTGAAAAATGTTGCGATTCATGTGACGTATGCATGAAATATAAACGTGTACCATTGCGCCCAGTAGTATCTATGCTCATGGCTGATAAATTCAACCAAGTTGTGTGTATGAAGGAATATATTCACAATAAAACTTAGATTTTGCATATGATTGATTCTGCCACAAGATATTCTGCAGCCTGTTTATTGTTTTCTAAACAACAAGATTAAATTGTGCAAAACATTTACTAAATGTGGATATCAAATATGATATCCATATTTAGTAAATCAGTGCACCTAGAAAGTTCTTAAGTGATAATGGAGGGGAATTTTCAAATGAAAAATATAGAGAGATGAATAAAAAATTAAATATAGAAATGGTAACAACACCAGGTGAATCATCATTTAGCAACGGGATTATGGAACGACATAATCAGATATTGGCAGAGGCATTTTACAAAACTATTGCAGATGTGAAATGTGAACCAAAAATTACACTTGCATGGGCAGTAAGTGGCAAGAACACTTTACAAAATAATGGCAGTTTTAGTTCAAACCAATTAGTATTTGGAGTTAACTCTAACCTTCTGTCAATCTTAGAGGATGAACTTCCAGCTATGGAGATTTCATTTAGTGATATTATACATCAGAACATGGAAGCTTTACACAGTGCCAGACAAAACTATATTGCAGCTGAGTCAAGTGAAAAAATTAGGAGAGCACTCAGACATAAGGTTCGTACTTATTCAGATGTGGTGTATGATAATGGTGATAAAAGTTATTACTGCAGGAAAAATTTTAAAGGTTGGAAAGGTCTTGCAGTGGTGCTTGGGAAAGAATGACAAACTGTATTGGTACGCCATAGAGGAGCTGCTTATCGTGTTTATCAATGCCAATTAATAAAAATAAAGGAAAAAAGAGATCAGAATTTAAGACTGGAGACGAAGAATCACCTATAAATATTCTTGATGTGGATGAGGAAGATGATAGTCATAAATATTCTACACCAGATGAAACTACGTCTGATGGTAATGTAAATAATAGATTAAAACCAATACAAAATTCTTTTATTGAGTACAAAATGAGGAATGAAGAGGAGTGGAAGCAAGCAAAAATACTAAGCATACAGCCCAAACAAAGTGGAAAATACAAGGAATGGTACATATGGAGGGAGATGAAGAACCTATATGTGTTATTGGGATCATATCGGAAAATGCTGTACTGCTTACCGCAGATCAAGAAATGTCTTAAGATGTTGGGATGCTAAGGAGAGAGAGTTGAATAACTTGATTAATAATGAGGTATTTGAAGTAGTTCCCTTTGAAAAATAGGCTACACTATCCTCTCATAGCATAGTAACTGAAAAATATATAGATGATGAAAAGAAAACTAAAGCAAGATTAGTGGCCTGTGGCTTTGAAGAGGAAACTAGCAATCCTAGGAAAGATTCTCCCACCCAAGATTCTCCGTAGAGAGTGTCTACGCTTGGTATTTTTTTACAGCAGCCTTGATATCCTGGAGGTTGGAATCTATTGATATAACAGCAGCATTTCTACAAGGGGACCCTTTGACAAGAGAGGTATTTCTGCGTCCACCTCGTGATGTCTGCCCAAAAACTGAGGTTTGGCGTCTTAAAAGATGCATCTACAGATTGAATGATGCACCCAGATCTTGGTACAAAAGAATTAAAGAAGTATTCTTACAGCTGGGAGATACAATTAGTTCGTATGACAATGCCTTATTCAAGTGGTATAAAAGTGGATCACTTATAGGAATTTTGGTTAGTCATGTGGATGATTTTGCCTTCTGTGGTAATGCCTTTTTTCAAGAACAGATTATAGGAAAACTAAAGAGAATATTTAAGGTCAGCACACATGAAGATGGATCATTTAAGTATCTGGGATTGGAAGTTGTTCAAAATAGAGAAGGGGGTGGAAATAAAACAAGAATCTTACATTTCCCACCATAACACCAATTAGCATAGCTAAAAGTTGTACAAGGATGACAGATGAATTGACTGCAGGAGAGAAAGCTGACTTAAAACACTTAAGTGGACAAATGATGTTGGTTGCTTCACAAACAAGACCAGATCTAAGTTATGAGACGTGTGTTATGAGCAATACAGGAAAAGATCCAACTGTGAAAATGCTACAAGAGGCAAACAAGGTGCTGACTAAATTGAAGGCGAGGAAAACTGCTAAAATTTCCTAATTTAGGTAATCTGAAAAAAAAAATGAGTCTTGACATATTTGATGCTACATATGCTAGCCTGAAAGATGGATCATCTCAAGGTGGTATCATTGTTTTCATTCAAGGCGAGAACAAGAAGGTGGCACCTATAAGTTGGCAATCTAAAAAGTTGGACAGAATAACAAAAAGTCCATTAGCGTCTGAAACTTTGGCATTAAGTGAGGCAGCGGATACAGGATTTTTAGTCTCTTTGGTGCAAGAAACCTTTGGTATGGCTGCATTGCCACCAGTACAATGCTATACAGACAATAGATCACTGACTAGTGCTCTGGCAACTACAAACATTGTGGCTGACAGGAGACTGAGAGTCGACATGGCAAGACTGAGAGAGATGGTGTCAGAAGGAGAAATCGAAGTATTTTGGATAGCTGGGAGAATGCAATTGGCGGATTTATTAACAAAAAAAGGTGCTTCTACGCTAAAACTGCTACAAGTACTGAATATAACTAAACTTAAAAAAAAACAACATATTTACTAAAGGTAGCTACAATGGTGAGTTTGAGTTATTCCCCCTTTAACAGTTGTGAATGATCTCCCTTGATACCCGGAAATATAAGAAACTGACAGTCTTCGAGTACTTGATAAACCAGGCCAATATGAAGAGCTTTGACACAGCGCCCCTAAAGAAGAACTCTGGCCTATAAAAAATTGCCTGGGCAGCCCTGTCAGCATTTCCTGGTCAGGGCGCCTGATATTGACCAGTCCGAAGTCTCTCAGCAACTGACGTTACAGAAAGATAGACGGGCTGGTAGGTATCTAATTTCTTTCAACAGTTTTCCTCGCTTTCAATCTAGTCAGCGCCTTATTTTCCTCTTGTAGCATTTTCACAGTTGGCTGTTTTCCTGTATTGCTCATAACACACGTTTCATAACTTAGATCTTGTCTTGTTTGTGAAGCACTGAGGAATATGTGGCACAAGGCCGGAAGGTGGGGAGAGTCAAGCCAGCGCCCCAAAAGAAGGAGCCTAGCAAAAATAGTTTGGGCAGCCCCGTCGGCATTCCCTGGTCAGGACGCCTCAGGCAGTAAGCAATGAACTTACTCCACCCCAAAGAGGGGAGGCAAGGCCTGGGAGGATGCACCTCCTAGGACAATCCAGGGCAGTGTACCCATGACTATCGTAAGTACAGGCCTGGTGACTCGAAAATGACGTCATTGCTTACGTGTCAAACAATGGCCATCATAATAATAATAAGAAGAAGGCATGTTGACTTCTCCTTCACTTAAAAATCCATCAAAATTCAGGAAATCAACCAATTTTAATGAAATTTTCAGTATTTACTAATTAATGATCACAGAATATAATAAACCCATTACTTTATTAGAAAGTTTAGTGCAAATGTATTATTTCCTGTAAACAAAAAACAGTTATCCAAAATATCAAAACATTTCGACTTCTCCATTCACTAAATAATCCATCAAAGTTCAGGAAATCAACCAATTTTAATGAAATTTTCAGTATTTATTAATTAATGATCACGTAATATGATTTAATCATTACTTTATTAGAACGCTTATTGCAAATGTATTATTTCCTGTAAACAAAAAACATCTTTACTAAAGTTATCCAAAATATCAAAACATTTTGACCATATATTGTAAATATTTAAAACAAAGCATTAGAAAACTTAAAAAATTGCATGTAAAAAAAGAAAAGAAAGGAACACGATTCGATTTATCCTGAAACTAATTTTTATTCAATATAAATTTAAAGAAAATAATAATTCACGGTCAAATACTGCAAAAACTGAATTATGAATTTTGTGAACAAACAATTAAATAAACTAACAAATTAAAAAAAAACGATGAATAATTTTAAAAACAAACAATAATAAAAAAAAAACGATAAGTTAGTTTTAAAAATGAAAACAAACGATAAATTACAAAAAATCAAACAAATAAGTTAAATACAAACAAACAAATATACAGAAATATTTTTTACTAGTGCAAAAATATATATTTTTTTAAAATCAAACTTATAGAAAATACTAGACCACCCGTGACCCGTTGGGTCAGTTTGTTATATTAGCTATGGAATTCATGTATGAGCATGACACTTGTGGCATAAAGAAAATAGGTTTTTTTTACATAACAGAAGCATTTCTATGAAAGTATATTAAAATGAAAAAAGAATATAGATAGATTTCTATGAGTCGTTCTGTTTATTATAATTGTTTTTTTTTTAAATTACAGTTACTGAATTATAAGTGGTTGGCCATACTTATAGGTAAATATGCACTGAACAGGTACCATAATACTTATTATAGTTAAATTCAAATTTTGATATATCATCTTTTAAATGAAATTGTTAGTTGAAAGTACAGAATAATAAAAAAACACTCTCCACATGTTAATAATGGCTTTTTAAATAGAAAATGAAAATAAAATGTAACTTTTTTCATTTAATTTAAGCAAACATTCAGTACCCATTGTGTAAAATATGTAATTTGTATGTTAATAATAAGGTCAATAAAATTAAGACAATTCTTTTTCTATTTACATTTTTTGTACAATTAAAGTTTTTTAAAGAAAACTTTTGTTATCCTTTCGCTTAATTGAGACTTCTTATCAGGTTCTAACTCTTTTATATCCAGATTATTTATATTAATCCATTTATTTTATTGAATATGTATCGCTGAAAAGCGATTTGAGAAAGGAAGGGCATACAGCAGGCTTTCTCGCGTACGTAACGAAAACAGAGGGAGTAGGAGTGGTGAAATCTATGAGAGGGAAAGTGGGAGGTGGTTTCGTTCACCGACCGCTAGTATGGCTGATATTAATAATGAGTGTTGTTTTTTTGTTTGTTTGTTTTTGTTTTTTAAAAGGGAGGAGTTTTTTTGAAACTGCGACAGACTTTACAAAGTCCTCCCGTTGAATGTTTTTAGCCGTGAAGAAAACAAAAAAACTATTTGATGAAATTAAATGAAATTGTTTATATTAAAAGCGATATAAAAATTTCCAGAATGAAAAATTTCATGCGTTCGTTAATCATAATAGAGAATAACGGAATTGGAATAACAGATTGAAGACGATGCTATTTACGCATGCGCAACCGGATGTTGAAAACCGGAAAGCTGAAAGCTGATTGCAAACATACAAGATCAATAGACTTTTAGTATTATATAGATTTAGTAGAATGTTTCTAATTTTCTTTTTCTGTTTAGCTTCTTCTTACTGATGTGATCATTTTTCATGTCACAAAAATTGTTCATTATAGAATTGGAAGAATTCCAGATAAGCATTCTTTCTATTTTTTTAAGAGTCAACATGAAAAAGAAGATTAGCATCTGCCAAAACATTCAATGTTATAAACATAGCTAATTTTCTCTGATGGACTGACTTAAGAAAGGAACAATATAATTATAAATAACAAAATTCGTTGTTACATCACTGGGATATAACAGAAAACCTCTGTTAATAGCTTGAAAGTACAGGTTTATCTCTTCCGCATCATCTTTTCCAGATACTAAATTCTTACAGCTATTGCATTTAATTTTTTTGAAAACTGCATAACAGCAATAACCTGCTAAGTATAAGGAGTACTTCTCTGCACTGATTAATATCATCTGTTACATCTATGTTAAATTTATAAACATCTAGCTGTTGCTCCCGTGCCATTTCATCCCAGTTAGCTTCTTGTAAATTCTTCAAATTAATAGTTTGGTTATTAAGTGGCAGGCTCAGTTTTAATACTGACAACATTCTGAGTTTTTCTCACATTCAAACACTTGACGTATAGAGATATTATACTGATCCCCACTAAGTTGCCGGTACTGACCAAACCTTGCCTCAAGGTTATCTGTTTGAAACTTGTCAGGTAATATATACGCCATGTTCATTTCTTTTATGTAATCTTAGTCAGTTCAAAAATTGCATATGTGGTATGATGTAAAGCATTGTATGTTTCCTTTGTTAATTTCCCAGTTCTTCCAGAAATACTATTCCAACATTCTAACCAGTCACAGAATACAGAGAGAAATCTATAATTTTTTTCACTTAATTTAAGTGGATTAGCATATTCATTATTAAGCCACCAACCTTTATATGATGTTTTTAACATTCATTATTGTCCACCAAATATAAAATATCTTTATGTATTCTGCAGTTTCTGCAAAGTTGGTTAAACGTTTCTGTTTTCCTAAGGTCAGCAATCCCTGAATAGTGTATTCATTGAAAATTTGCAGAACCAAAGTAACATTTTTGCCTTTTAAGATTAGTGAGAGAAAAAGCCTTTGAAGTCAATTTGTAACAATATTTCAAAAGTGATTGATATTCCAGGGCATAAAGTTTGTGTAAACTAGAAAATGGGGCACTTTGTATGTTATCTAATTTATGATTTCCATTATGACAAAACTTTGGGAACATCATGCATTTACTTGCATGTTTTTGGCCAAGCCAGTTGTTTCTAATGCATTTTAATATATGTACTGAGTCGAATAAGAAAAAAAGAGGTCTAGACTTTATAACTGGATGTGGATATACAATTGAAAGCTTTGCTGGGCTACAAAAGAAAGACAGTTTTTTTATTTATTGCATTATTATCTGTCATAACAGATAATACTCTAAAGCCTATCTTCTCTAAACCAATTATTAAACGTTTGATTATGTCAAATAAGTTCTCAGCTCGAAGACATTTAGTTGGCATAACGTGCACAAAATCCTTATATTGTGCGAATACATTGCTAAGCATAAAAGCATATGCACTTGTTATGGCTTCATTGATGTTGTTGCCTAATCCAACAACATTACCACCCTTATAATCAAAATAAGGTTTTAGATGAATTTCATCAACAAGTAAAGATACTGTGATATCTTTCTGCACTAGTAACTTGAACTTACTTTTAATAATTATAAGAAAATTGTTATCATGTTCAACTACAGGATTCATAGAGGTTGAAGGTTAGTCTTCTGATGGTCGAATAACATGGTAAACTGACACTTTTAGTATCTCTTAACAGTCTGTACCCTCTAGGGGAGCAGTTATAAGGAAGAAAATATCATTTCACTCGAATAATTAACCTTATTCAGTGTCATTATGTTTATCTGTTCGTATATGAATTTAATTTCATTGAAATATTTAAATGACTCATCTTGCACTAAGAACAGAAATGACAAGATTAATTTTAATATAGAAATCACAATTTGAGGTTTGGACATAGAAGAACATCTTCTATATCTATTTTTTCCATGTTCTCCATCAAAATGAGTAGAGTATTTTTATCGGTTACATGCAGATAAATAGGTAAAATTCGAAGGATAGCACAATTTTGAAGATATGGTTTCTGAAGTTTAACGGTAATGGTTCTACCTGTTTTAGAGTCAAATGCGAATGCCTCTCTTTTTATTTCCTCAGATCGAAAATGAAGTTTACATACCTGAAGAAATAATTTAAAAGACAAACGATACCATTATTTAAACTCCTAACCGGAAGTAATTCAGACTTTGAAATTTGTTTAAAAATTATACAAAAAAAAATTCAATGTTAACTGTTTGTTTGATAATGGAATCACCAACTCCTATCATGCTATTAAGTAAGAATGATTATTTGAAAAATAATATTGCTAAAATTATTCAATTTGTCGTAAATTACCTACTCATTTGTGACCTATTTGAGTTAAAAGAAAATTTGGCGATTTGTGACTTTCATACTTTCGTTTTCACTCAGCAGCAAATGATGCCGTTTGTCATATACGGATGGACAGAAATGATAAAAACAAAAAAGTTCCTCCACAATTAATACCAATTTCAGACTTGTCCAACGAATGTATTACTTTTATTTCATTATAAACAAATAATTAACAGAATACCGGATCTATTTTTTAATAATTTATTTGTTTTTTATTTTATTGTTTTGAACACTTTTTTTTGTTTTTGGTTTAAAATTCTTGGCTCTCCAGAAGTGTTCACAATCCCACTGACTTCCGGGTTATCCTGCAGTAAATTTCAAGTACGGATGATCATAAATGATAAAAGAAATTATTTTTTTAACGGAAAATTTAGAATTGTATTTTTATTATAAGTTGTTAGCAAAACAAATTATCAAATATATGTTTGTTAAGAAACTTATTTTTAACGGAAAATTTAGAATTGCATTTTTATTATAATAAAAGCATATAGAATAAAGAATATTGCCGAAATAATTTTGTTTTATTCGGAGCCGCCAGAGAAATTCTTGAAGGTAGCTGTTGAAGTTGTCAGTGCTAGTCCCTCGCATGGCTCAGAATTTATTCTTGCAGTGATTCCACGTGCCTTCGACTAGATTCGTGTGGACTGTAGGACTGTTTGGATCCACAAAGTTGTATTTGTGATTCACAACAAAATGATTTGCAAAGCCATTATATGCTCGCCATCCATCTGTTATTATGCATGTGCCAGGCAGAAAATAGCGCCTAATGATGAGTACCAAAGTTTCAGCATCTCTGTATTCAACTGGCACCATCATTGTCACATTTGTTTCTCGCTCGACCATACCAAGAACCCATTGCCCCTCTTTATATATGCCGGGGTTATACTTCCGATACATGAATTTGCTTTAGTCTATTTCAACAGTTCTATACGGACCACCCATCGTTACGGGATTGTCAATCAAATAATCAAATGTGCCACAACTTATTTTATTATAATAAAAATACAATTCTAAATTTTCCGTTAAAAAAAGAAGTTTTTTTATCATTTATGATCATCCGTACTTGAAATTTACTGCAGGATAAACTGGAAGTCAGCGCGGTTGTGAATCCTTCTGGAACGCCGTAACTCTGTTAGAATGCAACTTTCTGAAATATTTTTAATAAATTTGAACAATTTGACAACTTTTCCACAATTCCACTTGTGTAACGGAAAATTCGGTAATTTTGGCAAAGTAGGGAAATTAGGTAACTATGGAATAAATACCAATCAAAAGTAGATTTTAGGACTGTTTTTGGAGGGGGCGAAGCTATTACTCCTATAGTTTTAAATAGGGTCTAAGCCCTCCACCGCAAAAAATAATATTTGAAAATAAATATTTTAAAACATTTACTGTTGTTCTAAAGCAAATAAAATCGATTTTTCTAAGTTATGTTTGTTCTAAGAACACTGTTCTGGTATTATCTTTTCCAATTATTATTTTGATAAAATAAAAGTATTAAATTAAAATCCTATTGCAAGATTATTCATCATAATACATTTTGTTTTTTTCGTAAACAAGTCAACCATTTTAATATTTTATTAATGATTGAATTACTGGCAGCACTTTTTATATCTGCCACGATCCTCCACTATCCGTCAGGATTTGTCTCACGTGATTCAAATGAACCAATCAATCGCAATCATTTGTAAATAGAGAATCGTCTTGATTATTAAAAATTTAGTGTAATAAATAAATAAATAAAAAGATCATTTATAAAAACAATTATAAAAGAAACAAATACACTCATACAGGTAGGTAGAAGAGTAATTTATCTTGCCTTTGGTAACATTTATTTGTTGCCTATTTTTTTTTTTTTTAAATATAACTTTCCTTAATTTCAATTATTTAAATCGAGAGCAGACTTAGTAATGTGGGTAAAATCCATCAATGTTAATTATATTTTGAAAAATAACAAACTAAAAATAAACCGAAAAGAAAACTATTGTATCCAGAGGGGGGGGGGGGTAATAAAATGACAATTTGGTGCTAAATAAAACGTGTCAAACTCGACAACTTCGCTTTCCAATGCCAACGCTGCGTGAACAATTTTGTGAAAGTCGACAACTTCTTTGTGCTTCTTAAGAAAAGGTTGAAAGCCGCAAAATTTTCAAAACTTATGGATGCGTTAAATTTCGATTCAACGCTTTGTGTGGCAACAAACTCCTGTGTTAAATCTAACAGTCTCAGTGTTCTTGAAGAAAGGAAGCGCTTAGGGAATTCACTCTATCAATGAGCTGGAGAACCAAAGAATACAGAATAGATAGGGGGTTACATAATTGCTGGTAGAAAATTCCAACATTCTTCCCTAAAAAAAAAATGGCAATAAACTTGCAGTTGGATGACACCTGTATATCTAAGATGTTTCAATACCACACGATGTACAGTCGAAACACCTCCAGAAAAAAAAAACACTTCCACCTGCCTAATACCACAAAAAATTATTTTCATCATCAGATCTTCTTACGCGTCTTCGATGGCTGACACTAGGTTCAGAGTCACACGCAATTGGTTCTTCTTGGTCCAAAGACCGATTGGCAGAGGCAACTGCTTCATTAGCGGTTTAATTAGAAGGATTTTTGGCCTGGTGAGAGTGGGTCAAGCTCAACTCCAGAGGGTACAGGTGCTTCAGAGAATGGTTATGAATTCCACAATCTGATCTCCTCAGCATTACCGATCTAACACAATCATCATTTTCCCCCATCAGTTTCAACAAGTACAAATAAGGCTGTGGTTTAGCTGGATTCTTCACCAAAACCACGTCATCAACCTAGATAATATTTTGGAAACTATTTTGGTACAAGTCTTTACTCTGCTCTTGCAAATTGAGTAGGTATTCCTGGTGCCATACTCTGTGAAAGTCCTTTAATAACAGATCTCGCTAATCCAACACCATCACAAGACTATCTCTAGCAGGGGGCTCATCCACAAAAATGTCTTTGTCTGCTCTAAAGAAGACTTTGCCGTTATAATTTGGGCAAATAAAACTGTTGGGGGTGATGATTTCCAAACCCAGATCACCAGAACATCTATATATGAGTGGCCTGAAATTAACAGCATTCTGTATGTCAGACATCTCTGTCAACAAATCAAAGTAGTTAACCCTACCTCGACCTATAGATTTGTAAACGTACAGACTTTAAAGTCTTCATCAATCTCTCCCAGACACTGCTAAACCAGGGAGAGTACATGGGTATCGTCAGGTGTTTGATATTGTACTTTCCTAATCTATGAGCGAACTCATCAGAGGTATAGATCTTCTCAAACAGATTACAACCTGCCACAAAGGACCTAGTGTTGTCTGAATACAAGTGTGAAGGAATACGATAAATGTTGATAAACCTTATCACGGCAAGCACAAACGAATGGGTACTCATATCATCGATGAGCTCCAAATGGATAGTCCGGACATTCAAACAAGGGAACAATAACAGATAGACCTTCTTATCTCCCCTGTCTGTATCCACAAATTCCCAGTAAAGTCTACACCTGTGTGTAGGAAAGAACAATTCAAACTAACTCTTTGCTTAGACAGGTTAGTTACTTTAGGCTACCTAAAGGAAATAGAGTTGTATTTCCTACACAAGCTACATGAGGAAATCACAGTTTTAACCGCCTGTCTAGCCCTTGGTATCCAGAAACCAGACAAACGAAGCATGTTTAGGGTGTCAGAAATACCCAGATGCTTACACTCCTGATGGCTATTTAAAACCATAAGCCGAGTAAGGTGTGAATTTCTCAGGTGTGAATTTGTACCGGGTACAAAACCACATAATCATAAAATCCGGCTTTACCGATCTGTCCTTGGGTTCTGATCAAACCATCAGAATCTAAAAACAGGTTTAGGTCAGCAACCAAGTGAGCCATTAAACATCCTGAGGATTAAAAAAAATGCTTCTCCTCGCAAAGAAACAACAACTGCACATGCCTCAATAAATGCAACTTAGCACATAGTACAGGATCCCTGTCGATATTCCTCGACCCATTCACAAATTTAAACAAATAGTTAGCTACCCCCATCAGCTAAGCAAGAGAAGCATACCTCTTTAAACGGAATATGCTGCCTTCGTCAAGAACAGGTTCCACATTTTGTATGGCGTTACATAAAACGACCATGCGATTGTCGGCACTCAAACAATTCAGCTCACTAACAGGCAAATTGATGCGGTCGCCAGTCAACCAAGTAGGCCCATATAGCCAGAATCCAAGCTGAATCTTAAATTTCTCCAGAGAAATACCTCTAGTGATCAAATCGACAAGGTTTTCTGAAGTGTGAACATATCTAAATCTGATATCTCAAGGTATTTTTCCCCTATCGTACTCACATTCTGTTTAATGTCTTTCAACCTATTCTTTACAAACTGATTTTTAGTCTTTAAAGTATCAGACAACACCCAAAACAAAACAATGTGAGCATCAACAGCTATAGAGATATCAGAGAAAAACATACCAGAGTAGGCCTTCAGTAAGTTAGGGAGACATTTTAGCGCCAAATAAATGGACAGCAACTCCAAGGTTGGCAAAGTTCTACTCGCCAAAGAAGCCACCTTTTGACTTGCCAAATATTAAATTTACAGAGGACCTCTGCACAAAATAAGCAGCAAACCTATAGGCCTTCTGAGAAGCATCACAGAATACCACCAGGTGAGCAGGAGATGAACTGTCCACCACGTGTCTAGGAAATTCCAGAGTGTCTAGCAACATCAGGTCTGCAAACAAACTATTCCAGGACAGCTGATACCCTTCTGGAATCTGGGCATCCCAGACTAACCCCTGGCCTAACTTCAAGAAAAAACAGAATTTATTCTTGTCAGAGACCTTTTTCAATCTAATCATGAGGAAGGCTTTCCTGACATCAGCCAGCAGCACATACCTCTCAGTCCTAAATTTAACCAACAGGTCTAACATGTCACTGAACAGATTTATATCCGGGTAGGCTACTTCATTTAGAGAAGCACAACCACCTGTTTTGAGAGAACAATTAAACAAAGGCTGTATTTTAGTAGTACTCTGGTAGTCGTTCTTAAACACAAGCCGGTGCGGGATCCATATGTGGTTTTTATACTGTGCTGGCTCGATATGGCATCTTTCAATAAAACCTTCTTTCTCTTGTTCGGGAAAAACCTTACAGTAATCGTCATAGAGCTGTTTCTTCGTCAGACTCGTAACTACTCAGTCAAGAACCCCCAATGACACGTAATTAGAAGGGACAGACCCGATCTTGTCCTAGTACCAAAGCAGCTCAACATAGAATGAGTCATTCTCATAAACTATGGCATCGCGAAAGGAGTCAGTCTTGAATTTATCATAGCTGCTTATAGGGTTCTCATCACTCAGACCCAATGATTCCAAACTGAACATCATGTCCAGCTTCTGCTCCACACTAGACTCTTCAAAGGTATGACAAGGATCGAGATAGTCAGCCTTGGGACTCATCACAAAATTCCCATGTGTGACAGGGCATGCAGAATACTGGGATATAATGTTCTGATAACATTTTCTGTTATCGGAGAAGACCTCTGCTGCTGATGGCTGTTCGGAAGTAAACACTTCCGAACAGCCATCAGCAGCAGAGGTCTTCTCTGATAACAGAAAATGTTCAACATTACCAAAGGGAATAATGCCCTGATGGCCCTCCCATGCATATCCATTTATAAACCTGATCAAGTTCATAGAATGCAAGTACTGCAACAGATTCACACCCAACAATCTGTGAACATAGATCGTATCGTTCCTGACACTCGAAAAAATATGCAGCCAACCTAATGACCTTCGCAGAGAAATTCTTGAGTGCCGGCATCAATCAAGGAACAGTGAATTTCATGTCGATATCGTCAATCAAGAATTTTATCTCATGGGTGCATTCTGCCAATACTACAGACAGATTAACTTCCCGTATACTCTTCCGGACAGAACCAAGAAAGGTATTAACATCATACATTCTCGAGTCACTTAGCCCTTCCTTGTATCCTATCCAGTCTAACAACCCATTCGACAGCTAGGATCGTTGACTCCCGATATCCAACAAGCAATTAAAGTGTTGCTCATTACCTCCTTTAATGACGCTGATGCTCAGGATGAGTAAAAGGAGGTCCTGATGCTGTTCTCTACTTTGGTAACATACATTAGATGCTACATCAGCTTTCTTAATCACCGGGCAAAGAGCACCAGAGTGACTTCTGCTGTTGCACTGCCAACATCAGTAGCTAAGACTATCAGTCTTGTCAGGATAACGGGAAGCAGGATGCAAGCGACTAGTACACAAAATGCATAAATTAGTCAATTTGCACCGTGCAAGTCTCTCTTCTAACGAAGAAAAGAAGTATGTTCGTTAGTCATGCAAAAATTGCATTTGAATCGAATTATCTTCGAGTCGACCCTGAAATTTTCCAAGGTTGTTGGCTTTCCACTAAAGGGACCCTTTTTATAGGTTATGTTCCCAGCTCTCCCAGCATAGGGATAGCTGGGCTTCTTCTGCTTTTCAAGCTTAAGGCCACTGGCCGCACATGGCTTTGTTATAAGGAGGGTCCATATAATGGTGTTATAGGACATGAAAATTTGTCCCAGAGAAGGATAATTCGACCCTCCCTTTTTAAAACTTCAGGCAGCTTGGAGAATATCCCATGACTCAGCACTTTGTAGCCTGAGCTTCCCTCCTCCAAACAATCTATGTTAAAAGAACTCTTTAACTCAAGGAGATCCACCTTCACCTTCTTCAAAAAATGCTTGACCAAAGAATAATCCTCTGACAACGAGGGCCTTGAACTAAGGATCTGCCCCAAGATTGTGTCAATGATACACTTCTGATCTAAAAACTGTTCAGTCAGAGGATCTAATGCAATCTGATAATTATCCTCAGAAATGGTTAGGGGTCCCACGATTTGGAAGGCATAACCAGAGAGGTGATTTTTCAGGATCTGAAGTCGCAGTGACTTAGACACAACATTCATAACGCAGTTTTCAAACTGCGATAAAGTTTTTGAATGCAAACTTGTCCGTTTCCAATGAGCTGGCATCAAATTAGGGCAACTTAACTTAGGTACTAAATCATGAGGACAGGTGCACTGACAGAAACACTATCAAACTGGCTAGCTAAACTTCCTAACACCCGAGGCAAACCCAACCTCAACGCTATAATCAGTAGCAATCACTGACTCGCCACTTCTTCCTCCAAATGACGGTCGCAAATCTGTTCACTTAAAAGATCTACCGGCGCCACCCAATTTTCTATTATGGCTCTCTCAGATTCAAAATAAACCCTAGAAACATCATCCCTTGACTTTAATAAGTCCAAAGCAGTCACGATCCTGCCTTTGTAAGCACTTCTTTTCTTTACAAGAAAAGATGAAGACGAATCGACAGACATCGCGTGGTTTACAATTTACAAAAAGACGCTCTGGAGTCAAAAAAATAGAGACGTCCGCCCGGCAATAATAAAAGGGAAATATAAAAAAAATAATCTCTTTGCAATTCAACCAAAACCGTGTAAGGAAATTGTAGCAGTTCAAATAATCTTTTATGAGGGGATCATTAAGAGACACGCTTAGTGGGCGGGGGGAGGTAATTGAAAGTCTTAAATAGCAGGCTTGTAAAGAAAGATAAGTTTAACCCTTCTTAAAATAACGGCCCAAATAAGGAATAGAATTAAATTCTTCAATCTATGGAAGGCAAATATATATTTAACTATTCATTCAAAAACAGGCAGTTGCCCTTGGATCAAAAACAGCTGTGAAAGAGGCAGTGCATATTCATCCACAAACACTGTTTCAACGCCTAACATTAGTTGTGACAAAAGAAAATTTTAATATACAGGACCTCTTTAAATATGAACTGTGTAGTTATCCAACATCAACGTTTTATTCCACTGGTTCCCCTAGACTTGCAAACAAAGCAATTCTAGGAAATGCCCCTTGGAACCAGCTTCGATATCAAGAATGCAAACTTCCCACTGGTAGACTCCTTTTTTTGGATGGAGGGGCATTACTACATCGGATCATTTGGCATCATGGTCTTACATTTAAATAAATATTTCATGTATATATTAAATATGTACTGTGCAAATATGACAAATGTGTTATTTTTTTTATGGTTACAGTGAACAACCTTCAGTTAAAGACATGACTCATTTGAAAAGAGAATTAAATACTGTGTCAGTACACTGAATTAGCTATGGTTCCAGCAATGAAAAAGAACATTTTCTTGTCAAATAAATCTGATAAACATAGATTTATACAGATGTTGTCTGGATGTTTGGAACAAGCAGGATGTCAGTGTATCCATACCAATGGTGATACTGATTGTTTTATTGCCGAAACTGCTGTCAATGCTGCCAATCATAAAGAAACAATTGTTGTTGCTGATGATACAGACGTACGTGTTCTCCTTTGTTACCATTTTCATTCAAGTTCTAAAACTTCCTTAATGCTGCATGAAGGGACTTCATAAAAATTTGGAATATACACTGTTTGAAATCTGATCTTGGCCCCAGTATATGCTTACATTTACCATTTCTTCATACCTTACTTGGAAGTGACACAACTTCACGCTTATTCAGTGTGGGAAAAGCAGTTGCTATAAAAAATACAAAGACTTACAGCATTCTGCAGAGGTCTTCTGTCAGAGTGAAGCATCAAACGAAAGCATTATTGCATCTGATGAAGATGCTCTAGTTTTTGTATATGAACACCAGAAAGGAAATTTAATAAATTGCGCTATCGCTGGTTTCCCAAAAGATAACTAAAAACATAATCAGAGTGGATTTAAACCTCCAACATCATTCTATGTGTGTGTACTACAAGGTACATCTATGGTTAGGAAATCGTTTTCTAAATCCCATCGATTGATGGCAGGTGATCAATGGTGTCATGATACCAGAAATGACTGATATGCCACCAGCACCAGAAAGTCTTCTTAGCTTGATTCAGTGCAACCAATTTAGGCTGACCAACCCCCCCCCCCCTCCTCTTTTCTTTTGTCTCAGTAGCCCCTTACGTCTACAGTGGCGGCCTGCCTTGTTTGGGGTGAACCATGTTAAAAAAAAAAACTGCAAAATAGATTGCAATACAGCACGGTGTACTTGCAAGAAGCATGGACTTAATTGTTCAACAGCATGTGGAGAGTGTCGTGGTACAGCTTATGCTAATTCGTTAGTGCCTGAAGATAACATTGAGTTATGATGACAAATAATTGAATAAGAATAGCACTCAGAGAGCACAAATATCCGCCACGGTTGATTATGTTATCCTACTATGCAGGTGAAACTTGGCAATGTTTTTGAAAATGAGACCCTACATAAATACAGGAAAGTTTATATGGATTAATTGAGAAATGACAGATTGACAGAGATTCATCCGAAGTTGTTAAATCGGATGTTCTATGTTAAAATGAAAAGTGCTGCCAAATCTTGAATCTGTATCAGATCTAGATGAAATTTGATGTGGTGATATGTAATCCTATAAACCCATGTTTCAAATTTCAAAATTGACTGAGATATGAATTTTGAAAATTGGACACAGATAAAAGATAAGGAATTTTTCAAATATTCAAAAAAATATCTTGGATCCAGATATTGAATTGGATCACTTCCAGAATTTAATGGGGACTTCTCTGAGCTAAGGTACAGCTTTGGTAAAAAGAAAGAAAAGTTATTAAAATCTGATAAATAAACTAACAAACAAATAAATAAATGATGATTAAAACATAACCTCCTGGAAATTGATAATATATTCATTTTTTTTTTAATTGAAAAATAATAATGTAGAAGTATATCTAATAAAATAATTCCATAAGATATTCCAATAATTTAATAATGGTAGACTATTCTTTGAATGCATACAAAAAATTGTATTTTAACAAAAAAATGTCTTAAAACTTAAGATTTACGCTATGTTGAGATTAAAGAAGCATTCAATATGCATCATTTCATATCCTAATTTTTATTTATAAATTTCAAATGATGCCTGTAGATAAAAAGTACCAAATTTGCATACTTCGTATCGGTAGATTTTTCTAGACTTTTACTTTGTTTAAATAGAGACCTAATAGAAATGCATTGTGCAAAAAAACCTTATGTTGCAATTAGTTTGACCTTTTGCAAAAATTGAGGCTGGATTAAAAGTGTCAAATAATTTATATAATAAAAAGGTTGGGTATCAATATATCCAACCTTTTTCATTATATAAATTGTTATTTGACACTTTTAGTCCAGCCTCAATTTTTTAACGCCGTGGCCATCATAATAGTAAACTAAATAGTTTACTATATTACGTTGGTTACGTGTTAGCTCCCCAATATTATCGGCTATTTTTGTCTTTTTTTTTCAGAGAAAATTAATCCACTTATTAATTTGTTGTCCGCTTTTTGCGGATTTAAAAAAAAAAATTATTTTGTAAATATTAATTTATTTTTAGATTTTTGCAGATTTAAAAAAATAATTATTTTGTAAATATTAATTTATTTTCAGATTTTTGCAGATTTAAAAAATATTTCAGTTTGCAAATATTCATTTTTTTTCTAATTTTTGCGGATATTTTTTTATAGCTCTTATTTTTTAAATATTAATTTATTTTCTGATTTTTGCGGATTATTTTGCAAATATTAATTTCATTTTTGCAGACAATTTCTTCAGCAATATTCTATATTTAGATACGTCATTATTGTGATGTTAAATTTGTAATATATTTCATTTTTTTAATAAACACTGTTTGATCTAATGATTTGTTTCTTACAAAACAAAATATACACTCCATTAAACCTCCCACTAACTTTAGGTCCAGGTAGCAACAAATTAATATTTGTGCAAACAAATTAACATTTATTTGCAGAATATTCCACAAAAGTCAGACAACAAATTAATATTTGCAAAATAATTTTTTTTAATAGGCAAAAACTGACAAATTAATATTTGCACAGTGGATATGTTTTCACTGTCATAGCTGTGAAAAACAGACTAAAGTAGTTGATAAAATTTGGAAGTCATTTTGAGAATATATAATGCATTTTTATGTAATTATTATTATTGGTGATTGCAGCGTTCGTTGTTTTTTTGCTTGTCTCACTTCCTAAGTGATTAAGATGCAGAAAATTGCATTATTAGTCACCCTTAACTTTATAGAACGTATTTTTCGTACATATATATATATTTTTATTAATTTTATACATGTGTTTCTGACTCACAGCCGTCATCAGCATGGTGACAAGGATCGAACCTTCGATATTGATGTCTATAGTCCAGCGTCTTACCATTGGACCAGGACGCCCTGTCTAGAAATATGTACAATTTTTATCACTTAAATATTTAATGTATTTTTATGTAATTATTTTTATTGGTGATTGCAGTGTCCATTGTTTTTTTTGCTTTCTATTATTTCGATTGTCTCACTTCTTAAGTGATTAAGATGCAGAAAATATATATATATATATATATTGTCGCGGTACTCGTTCACCACTCATAATGTTTACAAAGATTACGGACTCATACGCCACTTTCAAAGCCACACCTCTACAAAAGACCCAGAACAACTTTGCCCCAGAACTTTTCCATTGAGGACATCAGCAGCAGTTGTGGTAAATTTCCACTTTTCCATTGGTCGTTTTTCTCTTTTTTACCATCGCCCATGCAGTTTAACTTCAAACATCGCTTTCCCACAATAATCTGAAATACCAGCATCTGAATACTGGCCGAATATTTTGTAAACACGGTCAACAAACTTTCCCGTTATTTTTGACCATGTTAAAGTCGACCAGGAATAAATTTCAGGTGTTTCTTTGCTTCACGGGCTCGCCAGCTATCAGCCTGTTTCTCCTAAATACATACGGCAGGTTTTTGACCGAAAATTCAATTCAGTCAGGGGATGTGGAGACTCCCAAGACCGACTAAGACTTGCCCATGTCTAGTCGTCGAACCAGAAGCAGAACTCAGCAGCAGCAATCAAACAGCCCTTTCCAGGGCTAACACAAACTACTAATGCGATAAACCTTCACACTTTGCTACTGCCTGCTCCATCCACCTGACTCCAGCTTGCCTCTCACCAGCTTCTTGCAGCACCTGCTCCAGCTCACTCCTACTCCTGCTTCCTGCAGTGCCTGCTCCAGCTCACTCCTGCATCAGCTTCCTGCAGCGCCTGCTCCAGCTCATTTCTGCATCAGCTTCCTGCAAAAGTTAACCAATCAGATTTTTTGTTGTTCTCTTAGCCAATCGTTGGACTTCTCACAAACAAAGGTTCGGTTGATTTTACTTCTTATTTCCTATTCTATTGTTCTGTTTTTTATAGGGTGGCTCATCCCAGTTTCTTTGTTATTCTCTTAGCCAATCGTTGGGCTTCTACGTTTTACTTGAAAATAAAATGGCTGAAATTACAGAGTTTCGATAATCGCTCAAAAAAAAGAAAATTAAGCAAAATACTGGTAAAACATTACATTTTCCCACGATTGGTGACATTTATTGGATGTGTTTCTAACACTATTTTGTTTATTTTTCGATTTTTCACCAAGTATCAAGGATCCCCATGCTGGACTAATGAACAGCCATTTTTTTGCAGTTCTAACTAAACCGGTACACAAAAAACGCTTTATAATAAGTTAGGTTAGTAGAAGAGTACCTTATCTTGCCTTGCGTAACATTTATTTGTTGCCTATTTTATTTTTTTTACCCCTTTTTCATTCTGTTAGCTGTCATTATAAATGCCCAGTGTTTTTTTAATAATTTCCAGCCATCCGTATATGTTATGAGGCATCATTTTCTGCTGAGTGGAACCGGAAACTGGAAGAACATGAATCTCACAAATCACCTTTTTTTCAGTAGGCTGTAATAATCTTTGTTGGGACTTCATGGTTTCCTTTTGATGCGCCCTTTCATTGTGCCTTCCACTCTGAGGGAAGGTATCATTATAAGGGTCTCGTATAAGTGTACATCTCTGCACCCCACAACGATTCTGTCTCGTATGAACTTGTCTTCAAGTCCGCTTAGGTCGCATGTATTCGCTAACATGTGTAAGTCAGTAACAAAAGCATCAATGGATTCACATTCTTGTTAACAGCATTTGTTTAACATGGCTCGTTCATATATAACGTGTGTGCTACGTCAAACTTTTCCAAGTCCTCCTTCTGGCACGCCCTTTTTACTGCGCCTTCCAGACTGATGTCAGGTATCATTATAAGAGTCTCGTATAAGTGTACATCTCTGCACCTCACAATGATTCTGTCTCTTATAAACTCGTATTCTAGTCCCCTTAGGTAGCATGTGTTCGCTAACACGTGTAAGTCAGTAATAAAAGGCATCAATGTACTCACCTTCTTGTTGAAAGCGCTTGTTGAATATGGCTCGTTCATATATCACATTTGTGCTGGCCGTGAAGTGCTTGTCGAACTTTTGTTTGACTATGTCAAACTTTTCTGAGTCCTCCTGTGATAACTTGAATGTGGCTAGGACGTCCTCTGCTTTGTTACCCATACTATATGTGAGGGAATCCACTTGGACCCTTTCGGGTTTCTCTTCGAGTCCGAACACAGTTCTGTAACGAATAAATCTCTGGCATCGACACATTGTTGTTCATTTTGTTTTGTTTTAATTCCGGTTTCTGGCTTGGATATTTTTGTTTTTCTGATCCAAGATAGCTGACCCGCGTTTATTCACATCTCGTTCAGGTTACAGAGCGAACGTTAGTCTTGTGGTCAGGGGGATAACTCTGTTTGGTTAAAGCCTACTATGACAATTATTATTATTATCATAATTATTTTCATTTTTCATCTTTTTGTCTCATGCCTGAGGTTAGACGCTTTGTGACTTACTTCTAATGTTGTTGCCATTTCGCTTGTGCCACCCGCCAGTCATCAACTGATCGCCTCCATGTGTTACAGCCTACCACATGGCTATGGGCCATTGGCGTCAATGTGGGACACACTTTAGAGCATTTCGGATAAAATTTTGTAGTTAAAAAAACTAATAGTTTTCATTTAAATTACCTCCCTTGAAAATTATACATATTTTAAAAATGGTTTTAGTAGTTTATCCTTTTTTTCATTAAATTACTTTAATTAATTACTGTTTATATCGACAAAACTATTACATATATATTATAAAATAGGACAATAAAATTACAAATGGATAACACTAAACATTAATTTTTTATAAACGCTCTTTAAAATAGTTATGCAAATTAGCCATACAAATAGCTGTATTTGGGTCCTTGTTCTCTACTATATATACTGTATATAGACTATTTTGTATTATTGATTGTCATTTGATGGTAATAATATTAGTAATATAGGTGTGATAAATGAAAAAAAAACTTTCGTATTTGTTCATTTATACATGTATATATATATAAATATATATATATATATATATATATATATATATATATAATTAATGCCCTTTTAGGATTTAATAGTCTTAATCTCTGTTTGAAATTACAAGATTGTTGTCATCCTGCGATAAGCAAGTTCTGCTCGAGCATTGAACACTATCGGCAACATAACACTTGCCCATGCCTCCCGGATAAGTGTACATTAATTTCAATTGTGATGTTTTCTCGCGGCTGTATCGGTTTGGGCGTCAGGCTCGTAAATCTATGCTGAATCTACGAACTGCGTTCAAGCCCATACGACCGCTTGCAACCACCATTCCTACACTGATGAGGGTAGAAAATCTGAAACGATGTCGTCTGTAGATATAAAACACTTTAATACAGGGTGACCCCAAAAAACGGGCCCCAACTCTAATTAGGCCCCGTTTCTTAATGTTTCGTCCGAATGAAATGAATTTTTGATCATAACTAGTTTATTATATTCAAAACATCACATCAAAACACTAGGGTTTTTGGCCTTTTTTACTCCGTTCTACAGCATGTGTTCTAGATGGCCTTCCATTTAACTCTGTCATTTCTTGAGGCGCAGAACGAAGTTGTCCATGACGTTCTTACAGACTAAATTGGGAATGGTTCTCATCTCCCGGATGGCTTCCTTGAGTTCTGTGATGGTTCTGGGTTTCCCTGCATACACTCTGTCCTTAAGATAGCCCAAAGGAAAAAAATTGGAGAGCTCAGGTCCGGGCTATGGGGTGGCCACTCAAAATTAGTCTTGAGACTGATCACTCGGCCTCCGAAGTTCTCTTTCAGCCAATCTCGGGACAGGTTTGAGGTGTGAGAACTTGCTCCGTCTTGCTGGAACCAGAACGTGCTCATGAGCGACGGATAGAGGGTCTGTAGCTCACTCTTGAAGGTTTTGAGGACCTCCACATACCGCTCCTTGGTGACTGTCACTGCTGCGCCAGATTCTTCGATGAAGATTGGTCCGATGATGCCTCTGACCGAGATTGCAGCCCACACCGTGCACTTAGGAGAGTGCAGGGGCTTGGTGGCTACTTCATTGGGTCTGGAGGACCCCCAGAAGACATTTGTCTTAGAGTTTGCCTTTCTGTCAAGATGGAAGTGGGCTTCATTTGAGGTCCAAAGGAGGTTAAAGAAACCTGGTGTCTCCTCGATCTTATCGAGCATCTTGACTGCCATAGCGCTTCTCTGCTTCTTGTCTGAGGCTGTAAGGGTCTGCAGCGTCTGTATTCTGTATGGGTAAGCCCTGATATCGTTCACCAGCACTCTCCTGCAAGTCTCATGGGAGATACCGAGGGACTGACTTCGCTTACGCACAGAGCGTTTCAGACTCTCCTGGAGAGACTCTCTCACACTTTCGACCAGCTCGGCTGTCCGCTTCTTGGGACGTCCCGAGTGGCTTGGACGGTTCTCACTGGCAGCGTTGAGGTTCTCCACGGTCCCATACTTCTCAAAGTGGTCCACCTAGTTCTGAATTTTGCTTTTGGATGGAGTCTTTTCACATTCGAATGGTGAGGTAATGCCTGGGAGGATGGTATTATGACAACAAAGCAGATACTACCCCTGAATTGAGCATTGAAAGATATTACAATTAATAGAAGTAATAGTCTAATTTCGGCTTCCGACAGATACCAAATCTCCATTAGTAATAGATATAGAGACATTATTTTGTCATCTAATTTACATACGTCTTTGTGGTAACACTTCCTTTGCCTCTTGGCTAGCAGTAAAGTGTAATATTCTGTTCTGATACTACACTTCATCTTTTCTGTCCTCAGTTAGTGAAGGAGAAATCCTAGACTAGTGATGGGACGATTCCAATACAATTACCGATTCTGTTCTAGATTTTCAATTCCAATACAATTACCGATTCTGTTCTAAATTCCCGATTCCGATACAATTACCAATTTCGATTCCAATAACGAAAACACCCGAAAGAACACAGCCACAACAACATAAAAAGTAATCACCTGCGCAACGTATCAGAAGATAGCATCAATTTAATGTCGTTTATATAAAAAATTTCCGATATTTGGAGCTTTTCTTATCGCAAACTTTTTTCTTAAAAGGCCAACACTGATTCATTAGGTTAAAATGTAAATATAACAGTTATGTTAAAAAAAAATCGACTAATAATTTGTTTATGTCAGTTTTATTTTGTGCTGGAATAAAATCTATAAAAAAACAATATGTTAATTTTTTGTATCTTACTGATTAGTTATAAAATAACAATACACATTGGAAAACTTGTAGATAAGTCAATTTCCTTTCGTGTGATAGGATTCTATGGATTTTTTTTCAATCTTGTAAGGGCCTTTCTGACGAATCTACAACCAGAAAATAATTCTACCCCAAAGAATTTGACTCACTCGATATTTATTTTCTTAACTCTGAAGAGTTTTTGGACAGATAATTTTGTATCAACTTTTAGGACGTTAATTGGATATCTGACACTGAATAAGTTTATTATTGACAAACAATTTGTTGATATTTTTCTGCCATATTATTGGAAAATATTTTTTCGGGATTAAAAAAAAATTAATTAATTAGTAATTAATGAATATTTATTTTCATTTTAATTTTCTTCATAAATGTATTTACTTAACAATTTTCAAAGGGAGGAGAAACAAGATAATAATGCTTAAATTTAAAGATATTTGTTTTAAAAGAAATTAAAAAAACTAAACATGAGGAAAAACGTTTATTTTTGTTTTACAAACTTAACTATATTGGTCATATTACTTAAAGAATTACAGAGAAATCTAGAAAAAATAAAGCCAACAAAATACAAATTTTACTTATTAGACACATTTTGTGTTTAATTATAATTAAAAAAAGGAAACATGTTCTCAATTAAATAACAGAACCTTTCCTTTCATTTTTTTAGCGAGAATTTCCTTTATACACAAAATTTTAACAAAAGCCACATCTACCCCTCTAACCTCTCCCCGCCTCCCCTCCTCTCTCATACATACAGTGACCAGGTCACTTTAAAAGTTTGGTGCGGCAAAGAAGTCATCATAAGTTATCCACAAATTTTCAGCTAAGTTACTTGCATGCTTTAAATATGCCTATTATTTCTTATTAATTTTAACTTGTTATGCTAGTAAATGTATTTATTTCCTATAATTAAATGTCTGACTACACATATGAAGGTTTCCACCCCCCCCCCCTCCAACTGTCTTATTCTTACTATGAGAGTGTGATAATGTTGAACGGACCTACGGAAGATGAAAACTAAAATACACCGCTAGTATGAATTAAAAGTGAGCCTACGATAGTCGACGACCAGGTACCGTGCTACTATGAATTAAGGGAAAAAGACATGGATAGTTTCATTAAATGAAAACCGATAAGAGAGGATTGCCTGCCTGTTTTTCTGCGTTTTCACAGATGACAGCGTCACGCGGTCTAGGTTGGTTCACATCGATGACACTGTGTTATCGAATTAACAGCCGACGCATATCCCAGGTGTTGGTTGAACAACAAAAGGTTGACGAAAGGAAAATGAACAAGTTGTTTTTTTTAAAACAGACAAAAGAGTTGTGTGAACGAGCGTCACAATGTCTGGCTTGGTTGGAACAAAATGTCACTTGTCTGTACTAACCGTAGCCTGGCACGCGAAACAGGTGTGGTGTGAACTGATAACAAGCTAACCCTTGCGCTGGATTAATCACTCGAACAAGAAATAAACAACAAACCATGTGTTTCGCAGACAAGTTGGTCTCAGTGGACGTAAGTTAAGAGGACATATGCCCATTAGTGAAATTACATTTTCTCTGTTTCTGTGAATGAGTTCGACGAGAGGGGACCTCCCTACCCCTCTCACTAGGGAACAGTGAGGGATGGAAGCAGATGAAGAAGAAAAGAGGGGCGGGATGAAAATACGATTACCCATTCACGAATTGGGAATCCTAAATATGGCAGAGAGAATGATAATGAGGAAACATTCTTTTCTTTTGTTCTCTGACTAAATTCTATTAGGAGAGGGGTGGGCTATGCCCATCTGATTCTCAATATAAGGCGAAGCGTAGATTTCATAAACTCCATTTTGCTCGCCCACTGAATCCACATTGCTTTGAGATTCCTTCGGACTTGGGCTCGATCTTGCCAAAAACCTAAAAATCGCCCAGAAGTATTTAGAATGTCGGTCCAAAAACACAGAGTTAGGAGTTAGAAATTATAGAGCTACCTTGCTGTGTAAGAAATTGCGAAAACATGGGATTACCTGGCAAACGGTCTCGGTGCGCACTTTGCAGGGCTGGATAGCACAAAAAATGGCAAGATGGCGTCGGTGGCTTAATATTACCAGGTGATCACGTGAAATCTTGTGTTCTCTCGCGCACACGAGAGTCCGGTTTGAAATAAAAGCGGGTCGCTGGAGGCAAGAGGGGCAGAGGGAAAAACGTAGTCAACGGAAGACGACGGCGACGCTTTTAAAGAAGAAGAAGAAGAAGACGCTGGAGAAGAAGGCGGTGTGCACTAATCCAGAGTCCCTTGCGAGTGTTGTTCCGGTGTCTACTAAAAAGAGTTTCTTGGGCGTTTTCGACCGTCGTTGAGATTTTTTCTGTCACACTTGCCTTGTAATTGAACAAGTTTTTTAAAACTTTCTTTACCAAATAATTCTTCTTCTAAAAAAACACAGACCGTGTTGTTGAAGATTTTCTTTTTTTTTTAATTGTTCTGCTTGAAATGACCCTTCGCTTCGTAGTGGTACCAAGTTGCTGACCCAATCCGGATAATTATCCATTGATCTATTAATCACAACGTGGGAGTGCAGTAATTGTTGGACCAGCCCTTTCAACAGAGCAGTACCAGGTGACCAACTGAACTCAGGAGCGGCCAAATTGGTGACGTCACCAACTCTAAGGAGTGGGGTACAATTTTTCTGATATCTCTGGCAGGTGACATGTAAACTTATTGTATCTACATATATATATATATATATATATATATATAATGAACAGAAATTCAAATTGTACAAGACGCGTTCAGAAAAAAAAAACGTAAACAAACAAGCCAGGAACAGTAGAAAGAAAGAAAGAAAAGATGTGCGCATCTGCATTTGACATAACTGTCAAAAACAGGCAAAGACGCAGCAGGTTTAAATACAAGGAAGAAAAAAACGTAAACAAACAAGTCAGGAACAGTAGAAAGAAAGAAAGAAAGAAAGAAAGAAAAGATGTGCACATCAGCATTTGATGTAATTGTCAAAAACAGGCAAAGATGCAGCAGGTTTAAATACAAGGAAGAAAGGAAGAAATGTTTCTACGCACGCCTCAATTTGTTTTTGCCTGCCTACTATGTTCACGTTTATTCCTCCTTCTTTCCTTCCTTGTATTTAAACCTGCTGCATCTTTGCCTGTTTTTGACAGTTATGTCAAATGCTGATGCGCACATCTTTTCTTTCTTTCTTTCTATTGTTCCTGACTTGTTTGTTTAGGATGACTTTGCAATTTTAACAGTAGTTGTCATCCAAAGTATGGTTTGAAAACACGCTGGTTTCTGAAGGAAATGTCTTTAATTAATGGTATTAATAATTTTTATTAATATCACCTTATGGGAAAATATTGTAAATACATATGTAAATTTTATAATAGCAGTTATAAGTGTATATTTGTAAATATGAATTTAATTGTAGTTTAAAAGGAACGAATTATGTAAATGACAAAAACCGTCTAGTGTCTGAGCGACTTTTTCTAACAGCATATAAGGATTTCGAACTGAAGCGTTTATTTACTCCACGGCGGTAGATTGTTCTCGTTCTGTCAGCCATGACCGGGTAGAAGTGTTAATTAATTATATTATTCATGATAATTATCAGTAAGGATTGTCACATAGAATTGATTGTTAATCAACGCCGTTTATCGGTTAGGTCACGGCTTTATACTTAACCGGTCATGACTGATGGAGCGAAAACAATCTACTTTCGTGGATTCAATAAATGGTTCAGTCCGAAATTCCGTATAGGTTACCGAGTTTTAAAAGATGCGTCTGAAATAGGTCAGAGGTTACATCGGCTGAAACGTTGTGAGAATAACACCCAAGATGAGAATAGTAGTCTGTATAATCCAAATAATGCTAATCATCAATCCTTATCTAAAAAAATTCACTAAATATGAAAACAGTGATGTAAAAAAAAAGAAGAATTATCAAAACACTTTATTGCTTCAAAGCCAGCAGTGTGATTCTTTTATGTAGAGCTATGGCATCATCAGCAGGATACTGTACAGTTTCGGCGCATTATTCTCGACTGATTACATTGGTACGGTCTTGTGATCTTATGTCGACGTTATTCCCTATTAACTTACATTGTCTTGGTATCTTCTTTTTCATGGCTTCTATTGTTGCTTTACTGTTTACCATTGTGTATATACCCAGGTTTCGTCGTTGTTGGCTTCTAACACCTAAACAATTTTTTTTTACCCTTCCCCATTTATAGTAATGTTTTCAGTTAAAAAAAAAAAAAAAAAAAATTTAGCCCCCCCCCAAAAAAATTTTTTTGTTACCCTTCCCCATGAATAGTAATATTTTCAGTTAGAAAAAGTAAAAAAATTTTTTTTACCCCCCCACCCACAAAAAAATTTTTTTTTTTAAATTAAAAAAAAACAAAACAAAAAAAACAAAACATTTTACCCCCCCCACCCCAAAAAAAACAAACTTTTGTTACCCTTCCCCATGAATAGGAATGTTTTCAGTTAAAAAATAAAAAAAAATTTTGACCCCCCCCCAAAAGAAAATTTGCTTTTGTTACCCTTCCTTATGAATAGTAATATTTTCAGTTAATGTTTAAATATGCTATTGAAGGCGCCTACGTCATATCAAAGAACCAGTTTTGTTATTTTTCCAAAACGGTTACCCATTTGTAATGGCCGAGATATTTGTTGCTTAACTTCCATTTACAATAAAACACCTTTGCTTATCAACGTAATGAATGTAAAGACTGATAATGTGAAAAGATCCTCTCAAAACGACGTCACTTCCGGTCTAACCGGAAAGATTTGGCCTGACTCCTAAAAAGTTCATCCTGAACCCTAAAATTTTCCCCGACCCCTAAATCTCTCCAGCCCCCTAATTTTTATCTCTCCCCCAACCATGAGAAATATTTTGACTTCAAAACAAAAAAAAACAAAAAAATTTGGCCTGACCCCTAAAAAGTTCGTCCTGACCCCTAAAATTTTCCCCGACCCCTAAATCTCTCCAGCCCCCCAATTTTTCACTCTCCCCCAACCCTGAGAAATATTTTGACTCCAAAACAAAAAAAAACAAAAAAATTTGGCCTGACCCCCAAAAAGTTCGTCTTGACCCCTAAAATTTTCCCCGACACCCCAATCTCTCCAGCCCCCTAATTGTTCACTCTCCCCCAACCATGAGAAATATTTTGAGTTCAAAACCAAAAAAAAAGAAAAAAATTTGGCCTGACCCCTGAAAAATTCATCCTGACCCCTAAAATTTTCCCCGACCCCTAAATCTCTCCAGCCCCCTAATTTTTTATCTCTCCCCCAACCCTGAGAAATATTTTGACTTCAAAACAAAAAAAAACAAAAAAATTTGGCCTGACCCCTAAAAAGTTCGTCCTGACCCCTAAAATTTTCCCCGACCCCCCAATCTCTCCACCCCCTAATTGTTCACTCTCCCCCAACCATGAGAAATATTTTGAGTTCAAAACCAAAAAAACAGGAAAAAATTTGGCCTGACCCCTAAAAAGTTCATCCTGACCCCTAAAATTTTCCCCGACTCCTAAATCTCTCCAGCCCCCTAATTTTTATCTCTCCCCCAACCATGAGAAATATTTTGACTTCAAAACAAAAAAAAACAAAAAAATTTGGCCTGACCCCTAAAAAGTTCGTCCTGACCCCTAAAATTTTCCCTGACCCCTAAATCTCTCCAGCCCCCCAATTTTTCACTCTCCCCCAACCCTGAGAAATATTTTGACTCCAAAACAAAAAAAAACAAAAAAATTTGGCCTGACACCCCAAAAAGTTCGTCTTGACCCCTAAAATTTTCCCCGACACCCCAATCTCTGCAGCCCCCTAATTGTTCACTCTCCCCCAACCATGAGAAATATTTTGAGTTCAAAACCAAAAAAAAAGAAAAAAATTTGGCCTGACCCCTAAAAAGTTCATCCTGACCCCTAAAATTTTCCCCGACCCCTAAATCTCTCCAGCCCCGTAATTTTTTATCTCTCCCCCAACCCTGAGAAATATTTTGACTTCAAAACAAAAAAAAACAAAAAAATTTGGCCTGACCCCTAAACAGTTCATCCTGACCCCTAAAATTTTCCCCGACCCCGTAATCTCTCAAGCCCCCTAATTTTTTACTCTCCCCCAACCCTGAGAAATATATTGAGTTCAAAACCAAAAAAAAATAAAAAAATTTGGCCTGACCCCTAAAATGTTCGTCCTGACCCCTAAAATTTTCCCCGACCCCGTAATCTCTCCAGCCCCCTAATTTTTTACTCTCCCCCAACCCTGAGAAATATATTGAGTTCAAAACCAAAAAAAAATAAAATAATTTGGCCTGACCCCTAAAATGTTCGTCCTGACCCCTAAAATTTCCCCCGACCCCTAAATCTCTCCAGCCCCCTAATTTTTCACTCTCCAACAACCCTGAGAAATATTTTGACTTCAAAACAAAAAACAACAAAAAAAATTGGCATGACCCCTAAAAAGTTCGTCCTGACCCCTAAAATTTTCCCCGACCCCCCAATCTCTCCAGCCCCCCAATTGTTCACTCTCCCCCAACCATGAGAAATATTTTGAGTTCAAAACCAAAAAAACAGAAAAAAATTTGGCCTGACCCCTAAACAGTTCATCCTGACCCCTAAAATTTTCCCCGACCCCTAAATCTCTCCAGCCCCCTAATTTTTATCTCTCCCCCAACCATGAGAAATATTTTGACTTCAAAACAAAAACAAACAAAAAAATTTGGCCTGACCCCTAAAAAGTTCGTCCTGACCCCTAAAATTTTCCCCGACCCCCCAATCTCTCCAGCCCCCTAATTGTTCACTCTCCCCCAACCATGAGAAATATTTTGAGTTCAAAACCAAAAAAACAGGAAAAAATTTGGCCTGACCCCTAAAAAGTTCATCCTGACCCCTAAAATTTTCCCCGACCCCTAAATCTCTCCAGCCCCCTAATTTTTATCTCTCCCCCAACCATGAGAAATATTTTGCCTTCAAAACAAAAACAAACAAAAAAATTTGGCCTGACCCCTAAAAAGTTCGTCCTGACCCCTAAAATTTCCCCGACACCTAAATCTCTCCAGCCCCCTAATTTTTTACTCTCCCCCAACCCTGAGAAATATTTTGAGTTCAAAACCAAAAAAAAAGAAAAAAATTTGGCCTGACCCCTAAAAAGTTCATCCTGACCCCTAAAATTTTCCCCGACCCCTAAATCTCTCCAGCCCCCTAATTTTTATCTCTCCCCCAACCATGAGAAATATTTTGACTTCAAAACAAAAAAAAACAAAAAAATTTGGCCTGACCCCTAAAAAGTTCGTCCTGACCCCTAAAATTTTCCCCGACCCCTAAATCTCTCCAGCCACCCAATTTTTCACTCTCCCCCAACCCTGAGAAATATTTTGACTCCAAAACAAAAAAAAACAAAAAAATTTGGCCTGACCCCCAAAAAGTTCGTCTTGACCCCTAAAATTTTCCCCGACACCCCAATCTCTCCAGCCCCCTAATTGTTCACTCTCCCCCAACCATGAGAAATATTTTGAGTTCAAAACCAAAAAAAAAGAAAAAAATTTGGCCTGACCCCTGAAAAATTCATCCTGACCCCTAAAATTTTCCCCGACCCCTAAATCTCTCCAGCCCCCTAATTTTTTATCTCTCCCCCAACCCTGAGAAATATTTTGACTTCAAAACAAAAAAAAACAAAAAAATTTGGCCTGACCCCTAAAAAGTTCGTCCTGACCCCTAAAATTTTCCCCGACCCCCCAATCTCTCCACCCCCTAATTGTTCACTCTCCCCCAACCATGAGAAATATTTTGAGTTCAAAACCAAAAAAACAGGAAAAAATTTGGCCTGACCCCTAAAAAGTTCATCCTGACCCCTAAAATTTTCCCCGACTCCTAAATCTCTCCAGCCCCCTAATTTTTATCTCTCCCCCAACCATGAGAAATATTTTGACTTCAAAACAAAAAAAAACAAAAAAATTTGGCCTGACCCCTAAAAAGTTCGTCCTGACCCCTAAAATTTTCCCTGACCCCTAAATCTCTCCAGCCCCCCAATTTTTCACTCTCCCCCAACCTTGAGAAATATTTTGACTCCAAAACAAAAAAAAACAAAAAAATTTGGCCTGACCCCCCAAAAAGTTCGTCTTGACCCCTAAAATTTTCCCCGACACCCCAATCTCTGCAGCCCCCTAATTGTTCACTCTCCCCCAACCATGAGAAATATTTTGAGTTCAAAACCAAAAAAAAAGAAAAAAATTTGGCCTGACCCCTAAAAAGTTCGTCCTGACCCCTAAAATTTTCCCCGACCCCGTAATCTCTCAAGCCCCCTAATTTTTTACTCTCCCCCAACCCTGAGAAATATATTGAGTTCAAAACCAAAAAAAAATAAAAAAATTTGGCCTGACCCCTAAAATGTTCGTCCTGACCCCTAAAATTTTCCCCGACCCCGTAATCTCTCCAGCCCCCTAATTTTTTACTCTCCCCCAACCCTGAGAAATATATTGAGTTCAAAACCAAAAAAAAATAAAAAAATTTGGCCTGACCCCTAAAATGTTCGTCCTGACCCCTAAAATTTCCCCCGACCCCTAAATCTCTCCAGCCCCCTAATTTTTCACTCTCCAACAACCCTGAGAAATATTTTGACTTCAAAACAAAAAACAACAAAAAAAATTGGCATGACCCCTAAAAAGTTCGTCCTGACCCCTAAAATTTTCCCCGACCCCCCAATCTCTCCAGCCCCCCAATTGTCCACTCTCCCCCAACCATGAGAAATATTTTGAGTTCAAAACCAAAAAAAAAGAAAAAAATTTGGCCTGACCCCTAAAAAGTTCGTCCTGACCCCTAAAATTTTCCCCGACCCCTAAATCTCTCCAGCCCCCTAATTTTTCACTCTCCCCCAACCCTGAGAAATATTTTGACTCCAAAACAAAAAAAAACAAAAAAATTTGGCCTGACCCCCAAAAAGTTCGTCTTGACCCCTAAAATTTTCCCCGACACCCCAATCTCTCCAGCCCCCTAATTGTTCACTCTCCCCCAACCATGAGAAATATTTTGAGTTCAAAACCAAAAAAACAGGAAAAAATTTGGCCTGACCCCTAAAAAGTTCATCCTGACCTCTAAAATTTTCCCCGACTCCTAAATCTCTCCAGCACCCTAATTTTTATCTCTCCCCCAACCATGAGAAATATTTTGACTTCAAAACAAAAAAAAACAAAAAAATTTGGCCTGACCCCTAAAAAGTTCGTCCTGCCCCTAAAATTTCCCCGACCCCTAAATCTCTCCAGCCCCCTAATTTTTTCACTCTCCCCCAACCCTGAGAAATATTTTGAGTTCAAAACAAAAAAAAAAGAATAAAATTTGGCCTGCCCCCTAAAATGTTCGTCCTGACCCCTAAAATTTCCCCCGACCCCTAAATCTCTCCAGCCCCCTAATTTTTCACTCTCCCCCAACCCTGAGAAATATTTTGATTTCAAAACAAAAAAAAAACAAAAAATTTGGCATGACCCCTAAAAAGTTCGTCCTGACCCCTAAAATTTTCCCCGACCCCTAAATCTCTCCAGCCCCTAATTTTTAACTCTCCCCCAACCCTGAGAAATATTTTGACTTCAAAACAAAAAACAACAAAAAAAATTTGCATGACCCCTAAAAAGTTCGTCCTGACCCCTAAAATTTTCCCCGACCCCCCAATCTCTCCAGCCCCCCAATTGTTCACTCTCCCCCAACCATGAGAAATATTTTGAGTTCAAAACCAAAAAAACAGAAAAAAATTTGGCCTGACCCCTAAACAGTTCATCCTGACCCCTAAAATTTTCCCCGACCCCTAAATCTCTCCAGCCCCCTAATTTTTATCTCTCCCCCAACCATGAGAAATATTTTGACTTCAAAACAAAAACAAACAAAAAAATTTGGCCTGACCCCTAAAAAGTTCGTCCTGACCCCTAAAATTTCCCCGACACCTAAATCTCTCCAGCCCCCTAATTTTTTACTCTCCCCCAACCCTGAGAAATATTTTGAGTTCAAAACCAAAAAAAAAGAAAAAAATTTGGCCTGACCCCTAAAAAGTTTCTCCTGACCCCTAAAATTTTCCCCGACCCCTAAATCTTACCAGCCCCGTAATTTTTTTTATCTCTCCCCCAACCCTGAGAAATATTTTGACTTCAAAACAAAAAAAAACAAAAAAATTTGGCCTGACCCCTAAAAAGTTCGTCCTGACCCCTAAAATTTTCCCCGACCCCCCAATCTCTCCAGCCCCCCAATTGTTCACTCTCCCCCAACCATGAGAAATATTTTGAGTTCAAAACCAAAAAAAAAGAAAAAAATTTGGCCTGACCCCTAAAAAGTTCATCCTGACCCCTAAAATTTTCCCCGACCCCTAAATCTCTCCAGCCCCCTAATTTTTATCTCTCCCCCAACCATGAGAAATATTTTGACTTCAAAACAAAAAAAAACAAAAAAATTTGGCCTGACCCCTAAAAAGTTCGTCCTGACCCCTAAAATTTTCCCCGACCCCTAAATCTCTCCAGCCACCCAATTTTTCACTCTCCCCCAACCCTGAGAAATATTTTGACTCCAAAACAAAAAAAAACAAAAAAATTTGGCCTGACCCCCAAAAAGTTCGTCTTGACCCCTAAAATTTTCCCCGACACCCCAATCTCTCCAGCCCCCTAATTGTTCACTCTCCCCCAACCATGAGAAATATTTTGAGTTCAAAACCAAAAAAAAAGAAAAAAATTTGGCCTGACCCCTGAAAAATTCATCCTGACCCCTAAAATTTTCCCCGACCCCTAAATCTCTCCAGCCCCCTAATTTTTTATCTCTCCCCCAACCCTGAGAAATATTTTGACTTCAAAACAAAAAAAAACAAAAAAATTTGGCCTGACCCCTAAAAAGTTCGTCCTGACCCCTAAAATTTTCCCCGACCCCCCAATCTCTCCACCCCCTAATTGTTCACTCTCCCCCAACCATGAGAAATATTTTGAGTTCAAAACCAAAAAAACAGGAAAAAATTTGGCCTGACCCCTAAAAAGTTCATCCTGACCCCTAAAATTTTCCCCGACTCCTAAATCTCTCCAGCCCCCTAATTTTTATCTCTCCCCCAACCATGAGAAATATTTTGACTTCAAAACAAAAAAAAACAAAAAAATTTGGCCTGACCCCTAAAAAGTTCGTCCTGACCCCTAAAATTTTCCCTGACCCCTAAATCTCTCCAGCCCCCCAATTTTTCACTCTCCCCCAACCTTGAGAAATATTTTGACTCCAAAACAAAAAAAAACAAAAAAATTTGGCCTGACACCCCAAAAAGTTCGTCTTGACCCCTAAAATTTTCCCCGACACCCCAATCTCTGCAGCCCCCTAATTGTTCACTCTCCCCCAACCATGAGAAATATTTTGAGTTCAAAACCAAAAAAAAAGAAAAAAATTTGGCCTGACCCCTAAAAAGTTCATCCTGACCCCTAAAATTTTCCCCGACCCCTAAATCTCTCCAGCCCCGTAATTTTTTATCTCTCCCCCAACCCTGAGAAATATTTTGACTTCAAAACAAAAAAAAACAAAAAAATTTGGCCTGACCCCTAAAAAGTTCGTCCTGACCCCTAAAATTTTCCCCGACCCCGTAATCTCTCAAGCCCCCTAATTTTTCACTCTCCAACAACCCTGAGAAATATTTTGACTTCAAAACAAAAAACAACAAAAAAAATTGGCATGACCCCTAAAAAGTTCGTCCTGACCCCTAAAATTTTCCCCGACCCCCCAATCTCTCCAGCCCCCCAATTGTTCACTCTCCCCCAACCATGAGAAATATTTTGAGTTCAAAACCAAAAAAAAAAGAAAAAAATTTGGCCTGACCCCTAAAAAGTTCGTCCTGACCCCTAAAATTTTCCCCGACCCCTAAATCTCTCCAGCCCCCTAATTTTTCACTCTCCCCCAACCCTGAGAAATATTTTGACTCCAAAACAAAAAAAAACAAAAAAATTTGGCCTGACCCCCAAAAAGTTCGTCTTGACCCCTAAAATTTTCCCCGACACCCCAATCTCTCCAGCCCCCTAATTGTTCACTCTCCCCCAACCATGAGAAATATTTTGAGTTCAAAACCAAAAAAAAGAAAAAAATTTGGCCTGACCCCTAAAAAGTTCATTCTGACCCCTAAAATTTTCCCCGACCCCTAAATCTCTCCAGCCCCGTAATTTTTTATCTCTCCCCCAACCCTGAGAAATATTTTGACTTCAAAACAAAAAAAAACAAAAAAATTTGGCCTGACCCCTAAAAAGTTCGTCCTGACCCCTAAAATTTTCCCCGACCCCCCAATCTCTCCACCCCCTAATTGTTTACTCTCCCCCAACCATGAGAAATATTTTGAGTTCAAAACCAAAAAAACAGGAAAAAATTTGGCCTGACCCCTAAAAAGTTCATCCTGACCCCTAAAATTTTCCCCGACTCCTAAATCTCTCCAGCACCCTAATTTTTATCTCTCCCCCAACCATGAGAAATATTTTGACTTCAAAACAAAAAAAAACAAAAAAATTTGGCCTGACCCCTAAAAAGTTCGTCCTGACCCCTAAAATTTTCCCCGACCCCCCAATCTCTCCAGCCCCCTAATTGTTCACTCTCCCCCAACCATGAGAAATATTTTGAGTTCAAAACAAAAAAAAAAGAAAAAAATTTGGCCTGACCCCTAAAAAGTTCGTCCTGACCCCTAAAATTTTCCCCGACCCCTAAATCTCTCCAGCCCCCTAATTTTTATCTCTCCCCCAACCATGAGAAATATTTTGACTTCAAAACAAAAAAAACAAAAAAATTGGGCATGACCCCTAAAAAGTTCGTCCTGACCCCTAAAATTTCCCCGACACCTGAATCTCTCCAGCCCTTTAATTTTTTACTCTCCCCCAACCCTGAGAAATATTTTGAGTTCAAAACCAAAAAAAAATAAAAAAATTTGGCCTGACCCCTAAAATGTTCGTCCTGACCCCTAAAATTTCCCCCGACCCCTAAATCTCTCCAGCCCCCTAATTTTTATCTCTGCCCCAACCATGAGAAATATTTTGACTTCAAAACAAAAAAAAAACAAAAAATTTGGCCTGACCCCTAAAAAGTTCGTCCTGACCCCTAAAACATTCCCCGACCCCTAAATCTCTCCAGCCCCCTAATTGTTCACTCTCCCCCGACCATGAGAAATATTTTGAGTTCAAAACCAAATAAACAGAAAAAAATTTGGCCTGACCCCTAAAAAGTTACTCCTGACCCCTAAAATTTTCCCCGACCCCTAAATCTCTCCAGCCCCCTAATTTTTATCTCTCCCCCTAACCATAAGAAATATTTTGACTTCAAAACAAAAAAAAAGAAAAAAATTTGGCCTGACCCCTAAAAAGTGCGTTCTGACCCCTAAAATTTCCCCGACCCCTAAATCTCTCCAGCCCCCTAATTTTTTACTCTCCCCCAACCCTGAGAAATATTTTGAGTTCAAAACCAAAAAAAAAACAAAAAATTTGGCATGACCCCTAAAAAGTTCGTCCTGACCCCTAAAATTTTCCCCGACCCCCCAATCTCTCCAGCCCCCCAATTGTTCACTCTCCCCCAACCATGAGAAATATTTTGAGTTCAAAACCAAAAAAAAAGAAAAAAATTTGGCCTGACCCCTAAAAAGTTCGTCCTGACCCCTAAAATTTTCCCCGACCCCCCAATCTCTCCAGCCCCCTAATTGTTCACTCTCCCCCAACCATGAGAAATATTTTGAGTTCAAAACCAAAAAAAAAGAAAAAAATTTGGCCTGACCCCTAAAAAGTTCATTCTGACCCCTAAAATTTTCCCCGACCCCTAAATCTCTCCAGCCCCGTAATTTTTTATCTCTCCCCCAACCCTGAGAAATATTTTGACTTCAAAACAAAAAAAAACAAAAAAATTTGGCCTGACCCCTAAAAAGTTCGTCCTGACCCCTAAAATTTCCCCGACCCCCCAATCTCTCCACCCCCTAATTGTTTACTCTCCCCCAACCATGAGAAATATTTTGAGTTCAAAACCAAAAAAACAGGAAAAAATTTGGCCTGACCCCTAAAAAGTTCATCCTGACCCCTAAAATTTTCCCCGACTCCTAAATCTCTCCAGCACCCTAATTTTTATCTCTCCCCCAACCATGAGAAATATTTTGACTTCAAAACAAAAAAAAACAAAAAAATTTGGCCTGACCCCTAAAAAGTTCGTCCTGACCCCTAAAATTTTCCCCGACCCCCCAATCTCTCCAGCCCCCTAATTGTTCACTCTCCCCCAACCATGAGAAATATTTTGAGTTCAAAACAAAAAAAAAAGAAAAAAATTTGGCCTGACCCCTAAAAAGTTCGTCCTGACCCCTAAAATTTTCCCCGACCCCTAAATCTCTCCAGCCCCCTAATTTTTATCTCTCCCCCAACCATGAGAAATATTTTGACTTCAAAACAAAAAAAACAAAAAAATTGGGCATGACCCCTAAAAAGTTCGTCCTGACCCCTAAAATTTCCCCGACACCTGAATCTCTCCAGCCCTTTAATTTTTTACTCTCCCCCAACCCTGAGAAATATTTTGAGTTCAAAACCAAAAAAAAATAAAAAAATTTGGCCTGACCCCTAAAATGTTCGTCCTGACCCCTAAAATTTCCCCCGACCCCTAAATCTCTCCAGCCCCCTAATTTTTATCTCTGCCCCAACCATGAGAAATATTTTGACTTCAAAACAAAAAAAAAACAAAAAATTTGGCCTGACCCCTAAAAAGTTCGTCCTGACCCCTAAAACATTCCCCGACCCCTAAATCTCTCCAGCCCCCTAATTGTTCACTCTCCCCCGACCATGAGAAATATTTTGAGTTCAAAACAAAAAAAACAGAAAAAAATTTGGCCTGACCCCTAAAAAGTTACTCCTGACCCCTAAAATTTTCCCCGACCCCTAAATCTCTCCAGCCCCCTAATTTTTATCTCTCCCCCTAACCATAAGAAATATTTTGACTTCAAAACAAAAAAAAAGAAAAAAATTTGGCCTGACCCCTAAAAAGTGCGTTCTGACCCCTAAAATTTCCCCGACCCCTAAATCTCTCCAGCCCCCTAATTTTTTACTCTCCCCCAACCCTGAGAAATATTTTGAGTTCAAAACCAAAAAAAAACCAAAAAATTTGGCATGACCCCTAAAAAGTTCGTCCTGACCCCTAAAATTTTCCCCGACCCCCCAATCTCTCCAGCCCCCCAATTGTTCACTCTCCCCCAACCATGAGAAATATTTTGAGTTCAAAACCAAAAAAAAAGAAAAAAATTTGGCCTGACCCCTAAAAAGTTCGTCCTGACCCCTAAAATTTTCCCCGACCCCCCAATCTCTCCAGCCCCCTAATTGTTCACTCTCCCCCAACCATGAGAAATATTTTGAGTTCAAAACCAAAAAAAAAGAAAAAAATTTGGCCTGACCCCTAAAAAGTTCATTCTGACCCCTAAAATTTTCCCCGACCCCTAAATCTCTCCAGCCCCGTAATTTTTTATCTCTCCCCCAACCCTGAGAAATATTTTGACTTCAAAACAAAAAAAAACAAAAAAATTTGGCCTGACCCCTAAAAAGTTCGTCCTGACCCCTAAAATTTTCCCCGACCCCCCAATCTCTCCACCCCCTAATTGTTTACTCTCCCCCAACCATGAGAAATATTTTGAGTTCAAAACCAAAAAAACAGGAAAAAATTTGGCCTGACCCCTAAAAAGTTCATCCTGACCCCTAAAATTTTCCCCGACTCCTAAATCTCTCCAGCACCCTAATTTTTATCTCTCCCCCAACCATGAGAAATATTTTGACTTCAAAACAAAAAAAAACAAAAAAATTTGGCCTGACCCCTAAAAAGTTCGTCCTGACCCCTAAAATTTTCCCCGACCCCCCAATCTCTCCAGCCCCCTAATTGTTCACTCTCCCCCAACCATGAGAAATATTTTGAGTTCAAAACAAAAAAAAAAGAAAAAAATTTGGCCTGACCCCTAAAAAGTTCGTCCTGACCCCTAAAATTTTCCCCGACCCCTAAATCTCTCCAGCCCCCTAATTTTTATCTCTCCCCCAACCATGAGAAATATTTTGACTTCAAAACAAAAAAAACAAAAAAATTGGGCATGACCCCTAAAAAGTTCGTCCTGACCCCTAAAATTTCCCCGACACCTGAATCTCTCCAGCCCTTTAATTTTTTACTCTCCCCCAACCCTGAGAAATATTTTGAGTTCAAAACCAAAAAAAAATAAAAAAATTTGGCCTGACCCCTAAAATGTTCGTCCTGACCCCTAAAATTTCCCCCGACCCCTAAATCTCTCCAGCTTCCTAATTTTTATCTCTGCCCCAACCATGAGAAATATTTTGACTTCAAAACAAAAAAAAAACAAAAAATTTGGCCTGACCCCTAAAAAGTTCGTCCTGACCCCTAAAACATTCCCCGACCCCTAAATCTCTCCAGCCCCCTAATTGTTCACTCTCCCCCGACCATGAGAAATATTTTGAGTTCAAAACCAAAAAAACAGAAAAAAATTTGGCCTGACCCCTAAAAAGTTACTCCTGACCCCTAAAATTTTCCCCGACCCCTAAATCTCTCCAGCCCCCTAATTTTTATCTCTCCCCCTAACCATAAGAAATATTTTGACTTCAAAACAAAAAAAAAGAAAAAAATTTGGCCTGACCCCTAAAAAGTGCGTTCTGACCCCTAAAATTTCCCCGACCCCTAAATCTCTCCAGCCCCCTAATTTTTTACTCTCCCCCAACCCTGAGAAATATTTTGAGTTCAAAACCAAAAAAAAAACAAAAAATTTGGCATGACCCCTAAAAAGTTCGTCCTGACCCCTAAAATTTTCCCCGACCCCCCAATCTCTCCAGCCCCCCAATTGTTCACTCTCCCCCAACCATGAGAAATATTTTGAGTTCAAAACCAAAAAAAAAGAAAAAAATTTGGCCTGACCCCTAAAAAGTTCGTCCTGACCCCTAAAATTTTCCCCGACCCCCCAATCTCTCCAGCCCCCTAATTGTTCACTCTCCCCCAACCATGAGAAATATTTTGAGTTCAAAACAAACAAAAAAGAAAAAAATTTGGTCTGACCCCTAAAAAGTTCATCCTGACCCCTAAAATTTTCCCCGACCCCTAAATCTCTCCAGCCCCCTAATTTTTATCTCTCCCCCAACCATGAGAAATATTTTGAGTTCAAAACCCAAAAAAAAATAAACAATTTGGCCTGACCCCTAAAATGTTCGTCCTGACCCCTAAAATTTTCCCCGACCCCTAAATCTCTCCAGCCCCCTAATTTTTATCTCTCCCCCAACCATGAGAAATATTTTGACTTCAAAACAAAAAAAAACAAAAAAATTTTACCTGACCCCTAAAAAGTTCGTCCTGACCCCTAAAATTTTCCCCGACCCCTAAATCTCTCCAGCCCCCTAATTTTTATCTCTCCCCCAACCATGAGAAATATTTTGAGTTCAAAACCAAAAAAAAAATAAACAATTTGGCCTGACCCCTAAAATGTTCGTCCTGACCCCTAAAATGTTCCCCGACCCCTAAATCTCTCCAGCCCCCTAATTTTTATCTCTCCCCCAACCATGAGAAATATTTTGACTCCAAAACAAAAAAAAACAAAAAAATTTGGCCTGACCCCCAAAAAGTTCGTCTTGACCCCTAAAATTTTCCCCGACACCCCAATCTCTCCAGCCCCCTAATTGTTCACTCTCCCCCAACCATGAGAAATATTTTGAGTTCAAAACAAACAAAAAAGAAAAAAATTTGGCCTGACCCCTAAAAAGTTCATCCTGACCCCTAAAATTTTCCCCGACCCCTAAATCTCTCCAGCCCCCTAATTTTTATCTCTCCCCCAACCATGAGAAATATTTTGAGTTCAAAACCCCAAAAAAAATAAACAATTTGGCCTGACCCCTAAAATGTTCGTCCTGACCCCTAAAATTTTCCCCGACCCCTAAATCTCTCCAGCCCCCTAATTTTTATCTCTCCCCCAACCATGAGAAATATTTTGACTTCAAAACAAAAAAAAACAAAAAAATTTGGCCTGACCCCTAAAAAGTTCGTCCTGACCCCTAAAATTTTCCCCGACCCCGTAATCTCTCAAGCCCCCTAATTTTTTACTCTCCCCCAACCCTGAGAAATATATTGAGTTCAAAACCAAAAAAAAATAAAAAAATTTGGCCTGACCCCTAAAATGTTCGTCCTGACCCCTAAAATGTTCCCCGACCCCGTAATCTCTCCAGCCCCCTAATTTTTTACTCTCCCCCAACCATGAGAAATATTTTGAGTTCAAAACCAAAAAAAAATAAAAAAATTTGGCCTGACCCCTAAAATGTTCGTCTTGACCCCTAAAATTTTCCCCGACCCCTAAATCTCTCCAGCCCCCTAATTTTTATCTCTCCACCAACCATGAGAAATATTTTGACTTCAAAGCAAAAAAAACAGAAAAAAATTTGGCCTGACCTCTAAAAAGTTCATCCTGACCCCTAAAATTTTCCCCGACCCCTAAATCTCTCCAGCCCCCTAATTTTTATCTCTCCCCCTAACCATAAGAAATATTTTGACTTCAAAACAAAAAAAAAGAAAAAAATTTGGCCTGACCCCTAAAAAGTTCGTCCTGACCCCTAAAATTTTCCCCGACCTCCAATCTCTCCAGCCCCATAATTGTTCACTCTCCCCCAACCATGAGAAATATTTTGAGTTCAAAACAAAACAAAAAAGAAAAAAATTTGGCCTGACCCCTAAAAAGTTCGTCCTGACCCCTAAAATTTTCCCCGACCCCTAAATCTCTCCAGCCCCCTAATTTTTATCTCTCCCCCAACCATGAGAAATATTTTGACTTCAAAACAAAAAAAACAAAAAAATTGGGCATGACCCCTAAAAAGTTCGTCCTGACCCCTAAAATTTCCCCGACACCTGAATCTCTCCAGCCCTTTAATTTTTTACTCTCCCCCAACCATGAGAAATATTTTGAGTTCAAAACCAAAAAAACAGAAAAAAATTTGGCCTGACCCCTAAAAAGTTACTCCTGACCCCTAAAATTTTCCCCGACCCCTAAATCTCTCCAGCCCCCTAATTTTTATCTCTCCCCCTAACCATAAGAAATATTTTGACTTCAAAACAAAAAAAAAGAAAAAAATTTGGCCTGACCCCTAAAAAGTGCGTTCTGACCCCTAAAATTTCCCCGACCCCTAAATCTCTCCAGCCCCCTAATTTTTTACTCTCCCCCAACCCTGAGAAATATTTTGAGTTCAAAACCAAAAAAAAAACAAAAAATTTGGCATGACCCCTAAAAAGTTCGTCCTGACCCCTAAAATTTTCCCCGACCCCCCAATCTCTCCAGCCCCCCAATTGTTCACTCTCCCCCAACCATGAGAAATATTTTGAGTTCAAAACCAAAAAAAAAGAAAAAAATTTGGCCTGACCCCTAAAAAGTTCGTCCTGACCCCTAAAATTTTCCCTGACCCCCCAATCTCTCCAGCCCCCTAATTGTTCACTCTCCCCCAACCATGAGAAATATTTTGAGTTCAAAACAAACAAAAAAGAAAAAAATTTGGCCTGACCCCTAAAAAGTTCATCCTGACCCCTAAAATTTTCCCCGACCCCTAAATCTCTCCAGCCCCCTAATTTTTATCTCTCCCCCAACCATGAGAAATATTTTGAGTTCAAAACCCCAAAAAAAATAAACAATTTGGCCTGACCCCTAAAATGTTCGTCCTGACCCCTAAAATTTTCCCCGACCCCTAAATCTCTCCAGCCCCCTAATTTTTATCTCTCCCCCAACCATGAGAAATATTTTGACTTCAAAACAAAAAAAAACAAAAAAATTTGGCCTGACCCCTAAAAAGTTCGTCCTGACCCCTAAAATTTTCCCCGACCCCTAAATCTCTCCAGCCCCCTAATTTTTATCTCTCCCCCAACCCTGAGAAATATTTTGAGTTCAAAACCAAAAAAAAAATAAACAATTTGGCCTGACCCCTAAAATGTTCGTCCTGACCCCTAAAATGTTCCCCGACCCCTAAATCTCTCCAGCCCCCTAATTTTTATCTCTCCCCCAACCATGAGAAATATTTTGACTTCAAAACAAAAAAAAACAAAAAAATTTGGCCTGACCCCTAAAAAGTTCGTCCTGACCCCTAAAATTTTCCCCGACACCCCAATCTCTCCAGCCCCCTAATTGTTCACTCTCCCCCAACCATGAGAAATATTTTGACTTCAAAACAAAAAAAAACAAAAAAATTTGGCCTGACCCCTAAAAAGTTCGTCCTGACCCCTAAAATTTCCCCGACCCCTAAATCTCTCCAGCCCCCTAATTTTTTACTCTCCCCCAACCATGAGAAATATTTTGAGTTCAAAACCAAAAAAAAATAAAAAAATTTGGCCTGACCCCTAAAATGTTCGTCTTGACCCCTAAAATTTTCCCCGACCCCTAAATCTCTCCAGCCCCCTAATTTTTATCTCTCCACCAACCATGAGAAATATTTTGACTTCAAAGCAAAAAAAACAGAAAAAAATTTGGCCTGACCTCTAAAAAGTTCATCCTGACCCCTAAAATTTTCCCCGACCCCTAAATCTCTCCAGCCCCCTAATTTTTATCTCTCCCCCAACCATGAGAAATATTTTGAGTTCAAAACCCCCAAAAAAATAAACAATTTGGCCTCACCCCTAAAATGTTCGTCCTGACCCCTAAAATTTTCCCCGACCCCTAAATCTCTCCAGCCCCCTAATTTTTATCTCTCCCCCAACCATGAGAAATATTTTGACTTCAAAACAAAAAAAAACAAAAAAATTTGGCCTGACCCCTAAAAAGTTCGTCCTGACCCCTAAAATTTTCCCCGACCCCTAAATCTCTCCAGCCCCCTAATTTTTATCTCTCCCCCAACCCTGAGAAATATTTTGAGTTCAAAACCAAAAAAAAAATAAACAATTTGGCCTGACCCCTAAAATGTTCGTCCTGACCCCTAAAATGTTCCCCGACCCCTAAATCTCTCCAGCCCCCTAATTTTTATCTCTCCCCCAACCATGAGAAATATTTTGACTTCAAAACAAAAAAAAACAAAAAAATTTGGCCTGACCCCTAAAAAGTTCGTCCTGACCCCTAAAATTTTCCCCGACCCCCCAATCTCTCCAGCCCCCTAATTGTTCACTCTCCCCCAACCATGAGAAATATTTTGACTTCAAAACAAAAAAAAACAAAAAAATTTGGCCTGACCCCTAAAAAGTTCGTCCTGACCCCTAAAATTTCCCCGACACCTAAATCTCTCCAGCCCCCTAATTTTTTACTCTCCCCCAACCATGAGAAATATTTTGAGTTCAAAACCAAAAAAAAATAAAAAAATTTGGCCTGACCCCTAAAATGTTCGTCTTGACCCCTAAAATTTTCCCCGACCCCTAAATCTCTCCAGCCCCCTAATTTTTATCTCTCCACCAACCATGAGAAATATTTTGACTTCAAAGCAAAAAAAACAGAAAAAAATTTGGCCTGACCTCTAAAAAGTTCATCCTGACCCCTAAAATTTTCCCCGACCCCTAAATCTCTCCAGCCCCCTAATTTTTATCTCTCCCCCTAACCATAAGAAATATTTTGACTTCAAAACAAAAAAAAAGAAAAAAATTTGGCCTGACCCCTAAAAAGTTCGTCCTGACCCCTAAAATTTTCCCCGACCTCCAATCTCTCCAGCCCCCTAATTGTTCACTCTCCCCCAACCATGAGAAATATTTTGAGTTCAAAACAAAACAAAAAAGAAAAAAATTTGGCCTGACCCCTAAAAAGTTCGTCCTGACCCCTAAAATTTTCCCCGACCCCTAAATCTCTCCAGCCCCCTAATTTTTATCTCTCCCCCAACCATGAGAAATATTTTGACTTCAAAACAAAAAAAACAAAAAAATTGGGCATGACCCCTAAAAAGTTCGTCCTGACCCCTAAAATTTCCCCGACACCTGAATCTCTCCAGCCCTTTAATTTTTTACTCTCCCCCAACCATGAGAAATATTTTGAGTTCAAAACCAAAAAAACAGAAAAAAATTTGGCCTGACCCCTAAAAAGTTACTCCTGACCCCTAAAATTTTCCCCGACCCCTAAATCTCTCCAGCCCCCTAATTTTTATCTCTCCCCCTAACCATAAGAAATATTTTGACTTCAAAACAAAAAAAAAGAAAAAAATTTGGCCTGACCCCTAAAAAGTGCGTTCTGACCCCTAAAATTTCCCCGACCCCTAAATCTCTCCAGCCCCCTAATTTTTTACTCTCCCCCAACCCTGAGAAATATTTTGAGTTCAAAACCAAAAAAAAAACAAAAAATTTGGCATGACCCCTAAAAAGTTCGTCCTGACCCCTAAAATTTTCCCCGACCCCCCAATCTCTCCAGCCCCCCAATTGTTCACTCTCCCCCAACCATGAGAAATATTTTGAGTTCAAAACCAAAAAAAAAGAAAAAAATTTGGCCTGACCCCTAAAAAGTTCGTCCTGACCCCTAAAATTTTCCCTGACCCCCCAATCTCTCCAGCCCCCTAATTGTTCACTCTCCCCCAACCATGAGAAATATTTTGAGTTCAAAACAAACAAAAAAGAAAAAAATTTGGCCTGACCCCTAAAAAGTTCATCCTGACCCCTAAAATTTTCCCCGACCCCTAAATCTCTCCAGCCCCCTAATTTTTATCTCTCCCCCAACCATGAGAAATATTTTGAGTTCAAAACCCCAAAAAAAATAAACAATTTGGCCTGACCCCTAAAATGTTCGTCCTGACCCCTAAAATTTTCCCCGACCCCTAAATCTCTCCAGCCCCCTAATTTTTATCTCTCCCCCAACCATGAGAAATATTTTGACTTCAAAACAAAAAAAAACAAAAAAATTTGGCCTGACCCCTAAAAAGTTCGTCCTGACCCCTAAAATTTTCCCCGACCCCTAAATCTCTCCAGCCCCCTAATTTTTATCTCTCCCCCAACCCTGAGAAATATTTTGAGTTCAAAACCAAAAAAAAAATAAACAATTTGGCCTGACCCCTAAAATGTTCGTCCTGACCCCTAAAATGTTCCCCGACCCCTAAATCTCTCCAGCCCCCTAATTTTTATCTCTCCCCCAACCATGAGAAATATTTTGACTCCAAAACAAAAAAAAACAAAAAAATTTGGCCTGTCCCCCAAAAAGTTCGTCTTGACCCCTAAAATTTTCCCCGACACCCCAATCTCTCCAGCCCCCTAATTGTTCACTCTCCCCCAACCATGAGAAATATTTTGAGTTCAAAACAAACAAAAAAGAAAAAAATTTGGCCTGACCCCTAAAAAGTTCATCCTGACCCCTAAAATTTTCCCCGACCCCTAAATCTCTCCAGCCCCCTAATTTTTATCTCTCCCCCAACCATGAGAAATATTTTGAGTTCAAAACCCCAAAAAAAATAAACAATTTGGCCTGACCCCTAAAATGTTCGTCCTGACCCCTAAAATTTTCCCCGACCCCTAAATCTCTCCAGCCCCCTAATTTTTATCTCTCCCCCAACCATGAGAAATATTTTGACTTCAAAACAAAAAAAAACAAAAAAATTTGGCCTGACCCCTAAAAAGTTCGTCCTGACCCCTAAAATTTCCCCGACCCCTAAATCTCTCCAGCCCCCTAATTTTTTACTCTCCCCCAACCCTGAGAAATATTTTGAGTTCAAAACCAAAAAAAAATAAAAAAATTTGGCCTGACCCCTAAAAAGTTCGTCCTGACCCCTAAAATTTTCCCCGACCCCTAAATCTCTCCAGCCCCCCAATTTTTCACTCTCCCCCAACCCTGAGAAATATTTTGACTCCAAAACAAAAAAAAACAAAAAAATTTGGCCTGACCCCCAAAAAGTTCGTCTTGACCCCTAAAATTTTCCCCGACACCCCAATCTCTCCAGCCCCCTAATTGTTCACTCTCCCCCAACCATGAGAAATATTTTGAGTTCAAAACCAAAAAAAAAGAAAAAAATTTGGCCTGACCCCTAAAAAGTTCATTCTGACCCCTAAAATTTTCCCCGACCCCTAAATCTCTCCAGCCCCGTAATTTTTTATCTCTCCCCCAACCCTGAGAAATATTTTGACTTCAAAACAAAAAAAAACAAAAAAATTTGGCCTGACCCCTAAAAAGTTCGTCCTGACCCCTAAAATTTTCCCCGACCCCCCAATCTCTCCACCCCCTAATTGTTTACTCTCCCCCAACCATGAGAAATATTTTGAGTTCAAAACCAAAAAAACAGGAAAAAATTTGGCCTGACCCCTAAAAAGTTCATCCTGACCCCTTAAATTTTCCCCGACTCCTAAATCTCTCCAGCACCCTAATTTTTATCTCTCCCCCAACCATGAGAAAGATTTTGACTTCAAAACAAAAAAAAACAAAAAAATTTGGCCTGACCCCTAAAAAGTTCGTCCTGACCCCTAAAATTTCCCGGACCCCTAAATCTCTCCAGCCCCCTAATTCTTTCACTCTCCTCCAACCCTGAGAAATATTTTGAGTTCAAAACAAAAAAAAAAGAATAAAATTTGGCCTGCCCCCTAAAATGTTCGTCCTGACCCCTAAAATTTCCCCCGACCCCTAAATCTCTCCAGCCCCCTAATTTTTCACTCTCCCCCAACCCTGAGAAATATTTTGACTTCAAAACAAAAAAAAAACAAAAAATTTGGCATGACCCCTAAAAAGTTCGTCCTGACCCCTAAAATTTTCCCCGACCCCTAAATCTCTCCAGCCCCTAATTTTTAACTCTCCCCCAACCCTGAGAAATATTTTGACTTCAAAACAAAAAACAACAAAAAAAATTGGCATGACCCCTAAAAAGTTCGTCCTGACCCCTAAAATTTTCCCCGACCCCCCAATCTCTCCAGCCCCCCAATTGTTCACTCTCCCCCAACCATGAGAAATATTTTGAGTTCAAAACCAAAAAAAAAGAAAAAAATTTGGCCTGACCCCTAAAAAGTTCGTCCTGACCCCTAAAATTTTCCCCGACCCCCCAATCTCTCCAGCCCCCTAATTGTTCACTCTCCCCCAACCATGAGAAATATTTTGACTTCAAAACAAAAAAAAACAAAAAAATTTGGCCTGACCCCTAAAAAGTTCGTCCTGACCCCTAAAATTTCCCCGACCCCTAAATCTCTCCAGCCCCCTAATTGTTCACTCTCCCCCAACCATGAGAAATATTTTGAGTTCAAAACCAAAAAAAAATAATAAAATTTGGCCTGACCCCTAAAATGTTCGTCTTGACCCCTAAAATTTTCCCCGACCCCTAAATCTCTCCAGCCCCCTAATTTTTATCTCTCCACCAACCATGAGAAATATTTTGACTTCAAAGCAAAAAAAACAGAAAAAAATTTGGCCTGACCTCTAAAAAGTTCATCCTGACCCCTAAAATTTTCCCCGACCCCTAAATCTCTCCAGCCCCCTAATTTTTATCTCTCCCCCTAACCATAAGAAATATTTTGACTTCAAAACAAAAAAAAAGAAAAAAATTTGGCCTGACCCCTAAAAAGTTCGTCCTGACCCCTAAAATTTTCCCCGACCTCCAATCTCTCCAGCCCCCTAATTGTTCACTCTCCCCCAACCATGAGAAATATTTTGAGTTCAAAACAAAAAAAAAAGAAAAAAATTTGGCCTGACCCCTAAAAAGTTCGTCCTGACCCCTAAAATTTTCCCCGACCCCTAAATCTCTCCAGCCCCCTAATTTTTATCTCTCCCCCAACCATGAGAAATATTTTGACTTCAAAACAAAAAAAACAAAAAAATTGGGCCTGACCCCTAAAAAGTTCGTCCTGACCCCTAAAATTTCCCCGACACCTGAATCTCTCCAGCCCTTTAATTTTTTACTCTCCCCCAACCCTGAGAAATATTTTGAGTTCAAAACCAAAAAAAAAGAAAAAAATTTGGCCTGACCCCTAAAAAGTTCATCCTGACCCCTAAAATTTTCCGTGACTCCTAAATCTCTCTAGCCCCCTAATTTTTATCTCTCCCCCAACCATGAGAAATATTTTGACTTCAAAACAAAAAAAAACAAAAAAATTTGGCCTGACCCCTAAAAAGTTCGTCCTGACCCCTAAAATTTCCCCGACCCCTAAATCTCTCCAGCCCCCTAATGTTTTACTCTCCCCCAACCCTGAGAAATATTTTGAGTTCAAAACCAAAAAAAAATAAAAAAATTTGGCCTGACCCCTAAAATGTTCGTCCTGACCCCTAAAATTTCCCCCAACCCCTAAATCTCTCCAGCCCCCTAATTGTTCACTCTCCCCCAACCATGAGAAATATTTTGACTTCAAAACAAAAAAAAAACAAAAAATTTGGCCTGACCCCTAAAAAGTTCGTCCTGACCCCTAAAACATTCCCCGACCCCTAAATCTCTCCAGCCCCCTAATTGTTCACTCTCCCCCGACCATGAGAAATATTTTGAGTTCAAAACCAAAAAAACAGAAAAAAATTTGGCCTGACCCCTAAAAAGTTCATCCTGACCCCTAAAATTTTCCCCGACCCCTAAATCTCTCCAGCCCCCTAATTTTTATCTCTCCATAACCATAAGAAATATTTTGACTTCAAAACAAAAAAAAAGAAAAAAATTTGGCCTGACCCCTAAAAAGTGCGTTCTGACCCCTAAAATTTCCGCGACCCCTAAATCTCTCCAGCCCCCTAATTTTTTACTCTCCCCCAACCCTGAGAAATATTTTGAGTTCAAAACCAAAAAAAAAACAAAAAATTTGGCATGACCCCTAAAAAGTTCGTCCTGACCCCTAAAATTTTCCCCGACCCCCCAATCTCTCCAGCCCCCCAATTGTTCACTCTCCCCCAACCATGAGAAATATTTTGAGTTCAAAACCAAAAAAAAAGAAAAAAATTTGGCCTGACCCCTAAAAAGTTCGTCCTGACCCCTAAAATTTTCCCCGACCCCCCAATCTCTCCAGCCCACTAATTGTTCACTCTCCCCCAACCATGAGAAATATTTTGAGTTCAAAACAAACAAAAAAGAAAAAAATTTGGCCTGACCCCTAAAAAGTTCATCCTGACCCCTAAAATTTTCCCCGACCCCTAAATCTCTCCAGCCCCCTAATTTTTATCTCTCCCCCAACCATGAGAAATATTTTGAGTTCAAAACCCAAAAAAAAATAAACAATTTGGCCTGACCCCTAAAATGTTCGTCCTGACCCCTAAAATTTTCCCCGACCCCTAAATCTCTCCAGCCCCCTAATTTTTATCTCTCCCCCAACCATGAGAAATATTTTGACTTCAAAACAAAAAAAAACAAAAAAATTTGGCCTGACCCCTAAAAAGTTCGTCCTGACCCCTAAAATTTCCCCGACCCCTAAATCTCTCCAGCCCCCTAATTTTTTACTCTCCCCCAACCCTGAGAAATATTTTGAGTTCAAAACCAAAAAAAAATAAAAAAATTTGGCCTGACCCCTAAAAAGTTCATCCTGACCCCTAAAATTTTCCCCGACCCCTAAATCTCTCCAGCCCCCTAATTTGTATCTCTCCCCCAACCATGAGAAATATTTTGAGTTCAAAACCAAAAAAAAAATAAACAATTTGGCCTGACCCCTAAAATGTTCGTCCTGACCCCTAAAATGTTCCCCGACCCCTAAATCTCTCCAGCCCCCTAATTTTTATCTCTCCCCCAACCATGAGAAATATTTTGACTCCAAAACAAAAAAAAACAAAAAAATTTGGCCTGACCCCCAAAAAGTTCGTCTTGACCCCTAAAATTTTCCCCGACACCCCAATCTCTCCAGCCCCCTAATTGTTCACTCTCCCCCAACCATGAGAAATATTTTGAGTTCAAAACAAACAAAAATGAAAAAAATTTGGCCTGACCCCTGAAAAGTTCATCCTGACCCCTAAAATTTTCCCCGACCCCTAAATCTCTCCAGCCCCCTAATTTTTATCTCTCCCCCAACCATGAGAAATATTTTGAGTTCAAAACCCCCCAAAAAATAAACAATTTGGCCTGACCCCTAAAATGTTCGTCCTGACCCCTAAAATTTTCCCCGCCCCGTAAATCTCTCCAGCCCCCTAATTTTTATCTCTCCCCCAACCATGAGAAATATTTTGACTTCAAAACAAAAAAAAACAAAAAAATTTGGCCTGACCCCTAAAAAGTTCGTCCTGACCCCTAAAATTTTCCCGACCCCTAAATCTCTCCAGCCCCCTAATTTTTTACTCTCCCCCAACCCTGAGAAATATTTTGAGTTCAAAACCAAAAAAAAATAAAAAAATTTGGCCTGACCCCTAAAAAGTTCGTCCTGACCCCTAAAATTTTCCCCGACCCCTAAATCTCTCCAGCCCCCTAATTTTTATCTCTCCCCCAACCATGAGAAATATTTTGAGTTCAAAACCAAAAAAAAAATAAACAATTTGGCCTGACCCCTAAAATGTTCGTCCTGACCCCTAAAATGTTCCCCGACCCCTAAATCTCTCCAGCCCCCTAATTTTTATCTCTCCCCCAACCATGAGAAATATTTTGACTCCAAAACAAAAAAAAACAAAAAAATTTGGCCTGACCCCCAAAAAGTTCGTCTTGACCCCTAAAATTTTCCCCGACACCCCAATCTCTCCAGCCCCCTAATTGTTCACTCTCCCCCAACCATGAGAAATATTTTGAGTTCAAAACCAAAAAAACAGGAAAAAATTTGGCCTGACCCCTAAAAAGTTCATCCTGACCCCTAAAATTTTCCCCGACTCCTAAATCTCTCCAGCCCCCTAATTTTTATCTCTCCCCCAACCATGAGAAATATTTTGACTTCAAAACAAAAAAAAACAAAAAAATTTGGCCTGACCCCTAAAAAGTTCGTCCTGACCCCTAAAATTTCCCCGACCCCTAAATCTCTCCAGCCCCCTAATTTTTTCACTCTCCCCCAACCCTGAGAAATATTTTGAGTTCAAAACAAAAAAAAAAGAATAAAATTTGGCCTGCCCCCTAAAATGTTCGTCCTGACCCCTAAAATTTCCCCCGACCCCTAAATCTCTCCAGCCCCCTAATTTTTCACTCTCCCCCAACCCTGAGAAATATTTTGACTTCAAAACAAAAAAAAAACAAAAAATTTGGCATGACCCCTAAAAAGTTCGTCCTGACCCCTAAAATTTTCCCCGACCCCTAAATCTCTCCAGCCCCCTAATTTTCAACTCTCCCCCAACCCTGAGAAATATTTTGACTTCAAAACAAAAAACAACAAAAAAAATTGGCATGACCCCTGAAAAGTTCGTCCTGACCCCTAAAATTTTCCCCGACCCCCCAATCTCTCCAGCCCCCCAATTGTTCACTCTCCCCCAACCATGAGAAATATTTTGAGTTCAAAACCAAAAAAAAAGAAAAAAATTTGGCCTGAACCCTAAAAAGTTCGTCCTGACCCCTAAAATTTTCCCCGACCCCCCAATCTCTCCAGCCCCCTAATTGTTCACTCTCCCCCAACCATGAGAAATATTTTGACTTCAAAACAAAAAAAACAAAAAAATTTGGCCTGACCCCTAAAAAGTTCGTCCTGACCCCTAAAATTTCCCCGACCTCTAAATCTCTCCAGCCCCCTAATTTTTTACTCTCCCCCAACCATGAGAAATATTTTGAGTTCAAAACCAAAAAAAAATAAAAAAATTTGGCCTGACCCCTAAAATGTTCGTCTTGACCCCTAAAATTTTCCCCGACCCCTAAATCTCTCCAGCCCCCTAATTTTTATCTCTCCACCAACCATGAGAAATATTTTGACTTCAAAGCAAAAAAAACAGAAAAAAATTTGGCCTGACCTCTAAAAAGTTCATCCTGACCCCTAAAATTTTCCCCGACCCCTAAATCTCTCCAGCCCCCTAATTTTTATCTCTCCCCCTAACCATAAGAAATATTTTGACTTCAAAACAAAAAAAAAGAAAAAAATTTGGCCTGACCCCTAAAAAGTTCGTCCTGACCCCTAAAATTTTCCCCGACCTCCAATCTCTCCAGCCCCCTAATTGTTCACTCTCCCCCAACCATGAGAAATATTTTGAGTTCAAAACAAAAAAAAAAGAAAAAAATTTGGCCTGACCCCTAAAAAGTTCGTCCTGACCCCTAAAATTTTCCCCGACCCCTAAATCTCTCCAGCCCCCTAATTTTTATCTCTCCCCCAACCATGAGAAATATTTTGACTTCAAAACAAAAAAAACAAAAAAATTGGGCCTGACCCCTAAAAAGTTCGTCCTGACCCCTAAAATTTCCCCGACACCTGAATCTCTCCAGCCCTTTAATTTTTTACTCTCCCCCAACCCTGAGAAATATTTTGAGTTCAAAACCAAAAAAAAATAAAAAAATTTGGCCTGACCCCTAAAAAGTTCATCCTGACCCCTAAAATTTTCCGTGACTCCTAAATCTCTCCAGCCCCCTAATTTTTATCTCTCCCCCAACCATGAGAAATATTTTGACTTCAAAACAAAAAAAAACAAAAAAATTTGGCCTGACCCCTAAAAAGTTCGTCCTGACCCCTAAAATTTCCCCGACCCCTAAATCTCTCCAGCCCCCTAATGTTTTACTCTCCCCCAACCCTGAGAAATATTTTGAGTTCAAAACCAAAAAAAAATAAAAAAATTTGGCCTGACCCCTAAAATGTTCGTCCTGACCCCTAAAATTTCCCCCGACCCCTAAATCTCTCCAGCCCCCTAATTTTTATCTCTGCCCCAACCATGAGAAATATTTTGACTTCAAAACAAAAAAAAAACAAAAAATTTGGCCTGACCCCTAAAAAGTTCGTCCTGACCCCTAAAACATTCCCCGACCCCTAAATCTCTCCAGCCCCCTAATTGTTCACTCTCCCCCAACCATGAGAAATATTTTGAGTTCAAAACCAAAAAAACAGAAAAAAATTTGGCCTGACCCCTAAAAAGTTCATCCTGACCCCTAAAATTTTCCCCGACCCCTAAATCTCTCCAGCCCCCTAATTTTTATCTCTCCCCCTAACCATAAGAAATATTTTGACTTCAAAACAAAAAAAAAGAAACAAATTTGGCCTGACCCCTAAAAAGTGCGTTCTGACCCCTAAAATTTCCCCGACCCCTAAATCTCTCCAGCCCCCTAATTTTTTACTCTCCCCCAACCCTGAGAAATATTTTGAGTTCAAAACCAAAAAAAAATAAAAAAATTTGGCCTGACCCCTAAAATGTTCGTCCTGACCCCTAAAATTTTCCCCGACCCCTAAATCTCTCCAGCCCCCTAATTTTTATCTCTCCACCAACCATGAGAAATATTTTGACTTCAAAGCAAAAAAAAACAGAAAAAAATTTGGCCTGACCTCTAAAAAGTTCATCCTGACCCCTAAAATTTTCCCCGACCCCTAAATCTCTCCAGCCCCCTAATTTTTATCTCTCCCCCTAACCATGAGAAATATTTTGACTTCAAAACAAAAAAAAAGAAAAAAATTTGGCCTGACCCCTAAAAAGTTCGTCCTGACCCCTAAAATTTTCCCCGACCTCCAATCTCTCCAGCCCCCTAATTGTTCACTCTCCCCCAACCATGAGAAATATTTTGAGTTCAAAACAAAAAAAAAAGAAAAAAATTTGGCCTGACCCCTAAAAAGTTTGTCCTGACCCCTAAAATTTTCCCCGACCCCTAAATCTCTCCAGCCCCCTAATTTTTATCTCTCCCCAAACCATGAGAAATATTTTGACTTCAAAACAAAAAAAACAAAAAAATTTGGCCTGACCCCTAAAAAGTTCGTCCTGACCCCTAAAATTTCCCCGACACCTGAATCTCTCCAGCCCCCTAATTTTTTACTCTCCCCCAACCCTGAGAAATATTTTGAGTTCAAAACCAAAAAAAAATAAAAAAATTTGGCCTGACCCCTAAAAAGTTCGTCCTGACCCCTAAAATTTTCCCCGACCCCTAAATCTCTCCAGCCCCCTAATTTTTATCTCTCCCCCAACCATGAGAAATATTTTGAGTTCAAAACCAAAAAAAAAATAAACAATTTGGCCTGACCCCTAAAATGTTCGTCCTGACCCCTAAAATTTTCCCCGACCCCTAAATCTCTCCAGCCCCCTAATTTTTATCTCTCCCCCAACCATGAGAAATATTTTGACTTCAAATAAAAAAAAACAAAAAAATTTGGCCTGACCCCTAAAAAGTTCGTCCTGACCCCTAAAATTTTCCCCGACCCCTAAATCTCTCCAGCCCCCCAATTTTTCACTCTCCCCCAACCCTGAGAAATATTTTGACTTCAAAACAAAAAAAAACAAAAAAATTTGGCCTGACCCCCAAAAAGTTCGTCTTGACCCCTAAAATTTTCCCCGACACCCCAATCTCTCCAGCCCCCTAATTGTTCACTCTCCCCCAACCATGAGAAATATTTTGAGTTCAAAACCAAAAAAACAGAAAAAAATTTGGCCTGACCCCTAAAAAGTTCGTCCTGACCCCTAAAATTTTCCCCGACCCCTAAATCTCTCCACATCCCTAATTTTTATCTCTCCCCCAACCATGAGAAATATTTTGACTTCAAAACAAAAAAAAACAAAAAAATTTGGCCTGACCCCTAAAAAGTTCGTCCTGACCCCTTAAATTTCCCCGACCCCCCAATCTCTCCAGCCCCCTAATTGTTCACTCTCCCCCAACCATGAGAAATATTTTGAGTTCAAAACAAACAAAAAAGAAAAAAATTTGGCCTGACCCCTAAAAAGTTCATCCTGACCCCTAAAATTTTCCCCGACCCCTAAATCTCTCCAGCCCCCTAATTTTTATCTCTCCCCCAACCATGAGAAATATTTTGAGTTCAAAACCAAAAAAAAATAAAAAAATTTGGCCTGACCCCTAAAATGTTCGTCTTGACCCCTAAAATTTTCCCCGACCCCTAAATCTCTCCAGTCCCCTAATTTTTATCTCTCCACCAACCATGAGAAATATTTTGACTTCAAAGCAAAAAAAACAGAAAAAAATTTGGCCTGACCTCTAAAAAGTTCATCCTGACCCCTAAAATTTTCCCCGACCCCTAAATCTCTCCAGCCCCCTAATTTTTATCTCTCCCCCTAACCATAAGAAATATTTTGACTTCAAAACAAAAAAAAAGAAAAAAATTTGGCCTGACCCCTAAAAAGTTCGTCCTGACCCCTAAAATTTTCCCCGACCTCCAATCTCTCCAGCCCCCTAATTGTTCACTCTCCCCCAACCATGAGAAATATTTTGAGTTCAAAACAAAAAAAAAAGAAAAAAATTTGGCCTGACCCCTAAAAAGTTTGTCCTGACCCCTAAAATTTTCCCCGACCCCTAAATCTCTCCAGCCCCCTAATTTTTATCTCTCCCCAAACCATGAGAAATATTTTGACTTCAAAACAAAAAAAACAAAAAAATTTGGCCTGACCCCTAAAAAGTTCGTCCTGACCCCTAAAATTTCCCCGACACCTGAATCTCTCCAGCCCCCTAATTTTTTACTCTCCCCCAACCCTGAGAAATATTTTGAGTTCAAAACCAAAAAAAAATAAAAAAATTTGGCCTGACCCCTAAAAAGTTCGTCCTGACCCCTAAAATTTTCCCCGACCCCTAAATCTCTCCAGCCCCCTAATTTTTATCTCTCCCCCAACCATGAGAAATATTTTGAGTTCAAAACCAAAAAAAAAATAAACAATTTGGCCTGACCCCTAAAATGTTCGTCCTGACCCCTAAAATTTTCCCCGACCCCTAAATCTCTCCAGCCCCCTAATTTTTATCTCTCCCCCAACCATGAGAAATATTTTGACTTCAAAACAAAAAAAAACAAAAAAATTTGGCCTGACCCCTAAAAAGTTCGTCCTGACCCCTAAAATTTCCCCGACCCCTAAATCTCTCCAGCCCCCTAATTTTTTCACTCTCCCCCAACCCTGAGAAATATTTTGAGTTCAAAACAAAAAAAAAAGAATAAAATTTGGCCTGCCCCCTAAAATGTTCGTCCTGACCCCTAAAATTTCCCCCGACCCCTAAATCTCTCCAGCCCCCTAATTTTTCACTCTCCCCCAACCCTGAGAAATATTTTGACTTCAAAACAAAAAAAAAACAAAAAATTTGGCATGACCCCTAAAAAGTTCGTCCTGACCCCTAAAATTTTCCCCGACCCCTAAATCTCTCCAGCCCCCTAATTTTTAACTCTCCCCCAACCCTGAGAAATATTTTGACTTCAAAACAAAAAACAACAAAAAAAATTGGCATGACCCCTGAAAAGTTCGTCCTGACCCCTAAAATTTTCCCCGACCCCCCAATCTCTCCAGCCCCCCAATTGTTCACTCTCCCCCAACCATGAGAAATATTTTGAGTTCAAAACCAAAAAAAAAGAAAAAAATTTGGCCTGAACCCTAAAAAGTTCGTCCTGACCCCTAAAATTTTCCCCGACCCCCCAATCTCTCCAGCCCCCTAATTGTTCACTCTCCCCCAACCATGAGAAATATTTTGACTTCAAAACAAAAAAAACAAAAAAATTTGGCCTGACCCCTAAAAAGTTCGTCCTGACCCCTAAAATTTCCCCGACCTCTAAATCTCTCCAGCCCCCTAATTTTTTACTCTCCCCCAACCATGAGAAATATTTTGAGTTCAAAACCAAAAAAAAATAAAAAAATTTGGCCTGACCCCTAAAATGTTCGTCTTGACCCCTAAAATTTTCCCCGACCCCTAAATCTCTCCAGCCCCCTAATTTTTATCTCTCCACCAACCATGAGAAATATTTTGACTTCAAAGCAAAAAAAACAGAAAAAAATTTGGCCTGACCTCTAAAAAGTTCATCCTGACCCCTAAAATTTTCCCCGACCCCTAAATCTCTCCAGCCCCCTAATTTTTATCTCTCCCCCTAACCATAAGAAATATTTTGACTTCAAAACAAAAAAAAAGAAAAAAATTTGGCCTGACCCCTAAAAAGTTCGTCCTGACCCCTAAAATTTTCCCCGACCTCCAATCTCTCCAGCCCCCTAATTGTTCACTCTCCCCCAACCATGAGAAATATTTTGAGTTCAAAACAAAAAAAAAAGAAAAAAATTTGGCCTGACCCCTAAAAAGTTCGTCCTGACCCCTAAAATTTTCCCCGACCCCTAAATCTCTCCAGCCCCCTAATTTTTATCTCTCCCCCAACCATGAGAAATATTTTGACTTCAAAACAAAAAAAACAAAAAAATTGGGCCTGACCCCTAAAAAGTTCGTCCTGACCCCTAAAATTTCCCCGACACCTGAATCTCTCCAGCCCTTTAATTTTTTACTCTCCCCCAACCCTGAGAAATATTTTGAGTTCAAAACCAAAAAAAAATAAAAAAATTTGGCCTGACCCCTAAAAAGTTCATCCTGACCCCTAAAATTTTCCGTGACTCCTAAATCTCTCCAGCCCCCTAATTTTTATCTCTCCCCCAACCATGAGAAATATTTTGACTTCAAAACAAAAAAAAACAAAAAAATTTGGCCTGACACCTAAAAAGTTCGTCCTGACCCCTAAAATTTCCCCGACCCCTAAATCTCTCCAGCCCCCTAATGTTTTACTCTCCCCCAACCCTGAGAAATATTTTGAGTTCAAAACCAAAAAAAAATAAAAAAATTTGGCCTGACCCCTAAAATGTTCGTCCTGACCCCTAAAATTTCCCCCGACCCCTAAATCTCTCCAGCCCCCTAATTTTTATCTCTGCCCCAACCATGAGAAATATTTTGACTTCAAAACAAAAAAAAAACAAAAAATTTGGCCTGACCCCTAAAAAGTTCGTCCTGACCCCTAAAACATTCCCCGACCCCTAAATCTCTCCAGCCCCCTAATTGTTCACTCTCCCCCAACCATGAGAAATATTTTGAGTTCAAAACCAAAAAAACAGAAAAAAATTTGGCCTGACCCCTAAAAAGTTCATCCTGACCCCTAAAATTTTCCCCGACCCCTAAATCTCTCCAGCCCCCTAATTTTTATCTCTCCCCCTAACCATAAGAAATATTTTGACTTCAAAACAAAAAAAAAGAAACAAATTTGGCCTGACCCCTAAAAAGTGCGTTGTGACCCCTAAAATTTCCCCGACCCCTAAATCTCTCCAGCCCCCTAATTTTTTACTCTCCCCCAACCCTGAGAAATATTTTGAGTTCAAAACCAAAAAAAAATAAAAAAATTTGGCCTGACCCCTAAAATGTTCGTCCTGACCCCTAAAATTTTCCCCGACCCCTAAATCTCTCCAGCCCCCTAATTTTTATCTCTCCACCAACCATGAGAAATATTTTGACTTCAAAGCAAAAAAAAACAGAAAAAAATTTGGCCTGACCTCTAAAAAGTTCATCCTGACCCCTAAAATTTTCCCCGACCCCTAAATCTCTCCAGCCCCCTAATTTTTATCTCTCCCCCTAACCATGAGAAATATTTTGACTTCAAAACAAAAAAAAAGAAAAAAATTTGGCCTGACCCCTAAAAAGTTCGTCCTGACCCCTAAAATTTTCCCCGACCTCCAATCTCTCCAGCCCCCTAATTGTTCACTCTCCCCCAACCATGAGAAATATTTTGAGTTCAAAACAAAAAAAAAAGAAAAAAATTTGGCCTGACCCCTAAAAAGTTTGTCCTGACCCCTAAAATTTTCCCCGACCCCTAAATCTCTCCAGCCCCCTAATTTTTATCTCTCCCCAAACCATGAGAAATATTTTGACTTCAAAACAAAAAAAACAAAAAAATTTGGCCTGACCCCTAAAAAGTTCGTCCTGACCCCTAAAATTTCCCCGACACCTGAATCTCTCCAGCCCCCTAATTTTTTACTCTCCCCCAACCCTGAGAAATATTTTGAGTTCAAAACCAAAAAAAAATAAAAAAATTTGGCCTGACCCCTAAAAAGTTCGTCCTGACCCCTAAAATTTTCCCCGACCCCTAAATCTCTCCAGCCCCCTAATTTTTATCTCTCCCCCAACCATGAGAAATATTTTGAGTTCAAAACCAAAAAAAAAATAAACAATTTGGCCTGACCCCTAAAATGTTCGTCCTGACCCCTAAAATTTTCCCCGACCCCTAAATCTCTCCAGCCCCCTAATTTTTATCTCTCCCCCAACCATGAGAAATATTTTGACTTCAAATAAAAAAAAAACAAAAAAATTTGGCCTGACCCCTAAAAAGTTCGTCCTGACCCCTAAAATTTTCCCCGACCCCTAAATCTCTCCAGCCCCCCAATTTTTCACTCTCCCCCAACCCTGAGAAATATTTTGACTTCAAAACAAAAAAAAACAAAAAAATTTGGCCTGACCCCCAAAAAGTTCGTCTTGACCCCTAAAATTTTCCCCGACACCCCAATCTCTCCAGCCCCCTAATTGTTCACTCTCCCCCAACCATGAGAAATATTTTGAGTTCAAAACCAAAAAAACAGAAAAAAATTTGGCCTGACCCCTAAAAAGTTCGTCCTGACCCCTAAAATTTTCCCCGACCCCTAAATCTCTCCACATCCCTAATTTTTATCTCTCCCCCAACCATGAGAAATATTTTGACTTCAAAACAAAAAAAAACAAAAAAATTTGGCCTGACCCCTAAAAAGTTCGTCCTGACCCCTTAAATTTCCCCGACCCCCCAATCTCTCCAGCCCCCTAATTGTTCACTCTCCCCCAACCATGAGAAATATTTTGAGTTCAAAACAAACAAAAAAGAAAAAAATTTGGCCTGACCCCTAAAAAGTTCATCCTGACCCCTAAAATTTTCCCCGACCCCTAAATCTCTCCAGCCCCCTAATTTTTATCTCTCCCCCAACCATGAGAAATATTTTGAGTTCAAAACCAAAAAAAAATAAAAAAATTTGGCCTGACCCCTAAAATGTTCGTCTTGACCCCTAAAATTTTCCCCGACCCCTAAATCTCTCCAGTCCCCTAATTTTTATCTCTCCACCAACCATGAGAAATATTTTGACTTCAAAGCAAAAAAAACAGAAAAAAATTTGGCCTGACCTCTAAAAAGTTCATCATGACCCCTAAAATTTTCCCCGACCCCTAAATCTCTCCAGCCCCCTAATTTTTATCTCTCCCCCTAACCATAAGAAATATTTTGACTTCAAAACAAAAAAAAAGAAAAAAATTTGGCCTGACCCCTAAAAAGTTCGTCCTGACCCCTAAAATTTTCCCCGACCTCCAATCTCTCCAGCCCCCTAATTGTTCACTCTCCCCCAACCATGAGAAATATTTTGAGTTCAAAACAAAAAAAAAAGAAAAAAATTTGGCCTGACCCCTAAAAAGTTTGTCCTGACCCCTAAAATTTTCCCCGACCCCTAAATCTCTCCAGCCCCCTAATTTTTATCTCTCCCCAAACCATGAGAAATATTTTGACTTCAAAACAAAAAAAACAAAAAAATTTGGCCTGACCCCTAAAAAGTTCGTCCTGACCCCTAAAACTTCCCCGACACCTGAATCTCTCCAGCCCCCTAATTTTTTACTCTCCCCCAACCCTGAGAAATATTTTGAGTTCAAAACCAAAAAAAAATAAAAAAATTTGGCCTGACCCCTAAAAAGTTCGTCCTGACCCCTAAAATTTTCCCCGACCCCTAAATCTCTCCAGCCCCCTAATTTTTATCTCTCCCCCAACCATGAGAAATATTTTGAGTTCAAAACCAAAAAAAAAATAAACAATTTGGCCTGACCCCTAAAATGTTCGTCCTGACCCCTAAAATTTTCCCCGACCCCTAAATCTCTCCAGCCCCCTAATTTTTATCTCTCCCCCAACCATGAGAAATATTTTGACTTCAAAACAAAAAAAACAAAAAAATTTGGCCTGACCCCTAAAAAGTTCGTCCTGACCCCTAAAATTTTCCCCGACCCCTAAATCTCTCCAGCCCCCCAATTTTTCACTCTCCCCCAACCCTGAGAAATATTTTGACTTCAAAACAAAAAAAAACAAAAAAATTTGGCCTGACCCCAAAAAGTTCGTCTTGACCCCTAAAATTTTCCCCGACACCCCAATCTCTCCAGCCCCCTAATTGTTCACTCTCCCCCACCATGAGAAATATTTTGAGTTCAAAACCAAAAAAACAGAAAAAAATTTGGCCTGACCCCTAAAAAGTTCGTCCTGACCCCTAAAATTTTCCCCGACCCCTAAATCTCTCCACATCCCTAATTTTTATCTCTCCCCCAACCATGAGAAATATTTTGACTTCAAAACAAAAAAAAACAAAAAAATTTGGCCTGACCCCTAAAAAGTTCGTCCTGACCCCTTAAATTTCCCCGACCCCCCAATCTCTCCAGCCCCCTAATTGTTCACTCTCCCCCAACCATGAGAAATATTTTGAGTTCAAAACAAACAAAAAAGAAAAAAATTTGGCCTGACCCCTAAAAAGTTCATCCTGACCCCTAAAATTTTCCCCGACCCCTAATCTCTCCAGCCCCTTAATTTTTATCTCTCCCCCAACCATGAGAAATATTTTGAGTTCAAAACCAAAAAAAAATAAAAAAATTTGGCCTGACCCCTAAAATGTTCGTCTTGACCCCTAAAATTTTCCCCGACCCCTAAATCTCTCCAGTCCCCTAATTTTTATCTCTCCACCAACCATGAGAAATATTTTGACTTCAAAGCAAAAAAAACAGAAAAAAATTTGGCCTGACCTCTAAAAAGTTCATCCTGACCCCTAAAATTTTCCCCGACCCCTAAATCTCTCCAGCCCCCTAATTTTTATCTCTCCCCCTAACCATAAGAAATATTTTGACTTCAAAACAAAAAAAAAGAAAAAAATTTGGCCTGACCCCTAAAAAGTTCGTCCTGACCCCTAAAATTTTCCCCGACCTCCAATCTCTCCAGCCCCCTAATTGTTCACTCTCCCCCAACCATGAGAAATATTTTGAGTTCAAAACAAAAAAAAAAGAAAAAAATTTGGCCTGACCCCTAAAAAGTTCGTCCTGACCCCTAAAATTTTCCCCGACCCCTAAATCTCTCCAGCCCCCTAATTTTTATCTCTCCCCCAACCATGAGAAATATTTTGACTTCAAAACAAAAAAAACAAAAAAATTGGGCCTGACCCCTAAAAAGTTCGTCCTGACCCCTAAAACATTCCCCGACCCCTAAATCTCTCCAGCCCCCTAATTGTTCACTCTCCCCCAACCATGAGAAATACTTTGAGTTCAAAACCAAAAAAACAGAAAAAAATTTGGCCTGACCCCTAAAAAGTTCATCCTGACCCCTAAAATTTTCCCCGACCCCTAAATCTCTCCAGCCCCCTAATTTTTATCTCTCCCCCTAACCATAAGAAATATTTTGACTTCAAAACAAAAAAAAAGAAACAAATTTGGCCTGACCCCTAAAAAGTGCGTTCTGACCCCTAAAATTTTCCCGACCCCTAAATCTCTCCAGCCCCCTAATTTTTTACTCTCCCCCAACCCTGAGAAATATTTTGAGTTCAAAACCAAAAAAAAAATAAACAATTTGGCCTGACCCCTAAAATGTTCGTCCTGACCCCTAAAATTTTCCCCGACCCCTAAATCTCTCCAGCCCCCTAATTTTTATCTCTCCCCCAACCATGAGAAATATTTTGAGTTCAAAACCAAAAAAAAATAAAAAAATTTGGCCTGACCCCTAAAATGTTCGTCTTGACCCCTAAAATTTTCCCCGACCCCTAAATCTCTCCAGTCCCCTAATTTTTATCTCTCCACCAACCATGAGAAATATTTTGACTTCAAAGCAAAAAAAACAGAAAAAAATTTGGCCTGACCTCTAAAAAGTTCATCCTGACCCCTAAAATTTTCCCCGACCCCTAAATCTCTCCAGCCCCCTAATTTTTATCTCTCCCCCTAACCATAAGAAATATTTTGACTTCAAAACAAAAAAAAAGAAAAAAATTTGGCCTGACCCCTAAAAAGTTCGTCCTGACCCCTAAAATTTTCACCGACCTCCAATCTCTCCAGCCCCCTAATTGTTCACTCTCCCCCAACCATGAGAAATATTTTGAGTTCAAAACAAAAAAAAAAGAAAAAAATTTGGCCTGACCCCTAAAACGTTTGTCCTGACCCCTAAAATTTTCCCCGACCCCTAAATCTCTCCAGCCCCCTAATTTTTATCTCTCCCCAAACCATGAGAAATATTTTGACTTCAAAACAAAAAAAACAAAAAAATTTGGCCTGACCCCTAAAAAGTTCGTCCTGACCCCTAAAATTTCCCCGACACCTGAATCTCTCCAGCCCCCTAATTTTTTACTCTCCCCCAACCCTGAGAAATATTTTGAGTTCAAAACCAAAAAAAAATAAAAAAATTTGGCCTGACCCCTAAAAAGTTCGTCCTGACCCCTAAAATTTTCCCCGACCCCTAAATCTCTCCAGCCCCCTAATTTTTATCTCTCCCCCAACCATGAGAAATATTTTGAGTTCAAAACCAAAAAAAAAATAAACAATTTGGCCTGACCCCTTAAATGTTCGTCCTGACCCCTAAAATTTTCCCCGACCCCTAAATCTCTCCAGCCCCCTAATTTTTATCTCTCCCCCAACCATGAGAAATATTTTGAGTTCAAAACCAAAAAAAAATAAAAAAATTTGGCCTGACCCCTAAAATGTTCGTCTTGACCCCTAAAATTTTCCCCGACCCCTAAATCTCTCCAGTCCCCTAATTTTTATCTCTCCACCAACCATGAGAAATATTTTGACTTCAAAGCAAAAAAAACAGAAAAAAATTTGGCCTGACCTCTAAAAAGTTCATCCTGACCCCTAAAATTTTCCCCGACCCCTAAATCTCTCCAGCCCCCTAATTTTTATCTCTCCCCCTAACCATAAGAAATATTTTGACTTCAAAACAAAAAAAAAGAAAAAAATTTGGCCTGACCCCTAAAAAGTTCGTCCTGACCCCTAAAATTTTCACCGACCTCCAATCTCTCCAGCCCCCTAATTGTTCACTCTCCCCCAACCATGAGAAATATTTTGAGTTCAAAACAAAAAAAAAAGAAAAAAATTTGGCCTGACCCCTAAAACGTTTGTCCTGACCCCTAAAATTTTCCCCGACCCCTAAATCTCTCCAGCCCCCTAATAATTTATCTCTCCCCAAACCATGAGAAATATTTTGACTTCAAAACAAAAAAAACAAAAAAATTTGGCCTGACCCCTAAAAAGTTCGTCCTGACCCCTAAAATTTCCCCGACACCTGAATCTCTCCAGCCCCCTAATTTTTTACTCTCCCCCAACCCTGAGAAATATTTTGAGTTCAAAACCAAAAAAAAATAAAAAAATTTGGCCTGACCCCTAAAAAGTTCGTCCTGACCCCTAAAATTTTCCCCGACCCCTAAATCTCTCCAGCCCCCTAATTTTTATCTCTCCCCCAACCATGAGAAATATTTTGAGTTCAAAACCAAAAAAAAAATAAACAATTTGGCCTGACCCCTTAAATGTTCGTCCTGACCCCTAAAATTTTCCCCGACCCCTAAATCTCTCCAGCCCCCTAATTTTTATCTCTCCCCCAACCATGAGAAATATTTTGACTTCAAATAAAAAAAAAACAAAAAAATTTGGCCTGACCCCTAAAAAGTTCGTCCTGACCCCTAAAATTTCCCCGACACCTGAATCTCTCCAGCCCTTTAATTTTTTACTCTCCCCCAACCCTGAGAAATATTTTGAGTTCAAAACCAAAAAAAAATAAAAAAATTTGGCCTGACCCCTAAAAAGTTCATCCTCACCCCTAAAATTTTCCGTGACTCCTAAATCTCTCCAGCCCCCTAATTTTTATCTCTCCCCCAACCATGAGAAATATTTTGACTTCAAAACAAAAAAAAACAAAAAAATTTGGCCTGACCCCTAAAAAGTTCGTCCTGACCCCTAAAATTTCCCCGACCCCTAAATCTCTCCAGCCCCCTAATGTTTTACTCTCCCCCAACCCTGAGAAATATTTTGAGTTCAAAACCAAAAAAAAATAAAAAAATTTGGCCTGACCCCTAAAATGTTCGTCCTGACCCCTAAAATTTTCCCCGACCCCTAAATCTCTCCAGCCCCCTAATTTTTATCTCTGCCCCAACCATGAGAAATATTTTGACTTCAAAACAAAAAAAAAACAAAAAATTTGGCCTGACCCCTAAAAAGTTCGTCCTGACCCCTAAAACATTCCCCGACCCCTAAATCTCTCCAGCCCCCTAATTGTTCACTCTCCCCCAACCATGAGAAATACTTTGAGTTCAAAACCAAAAAAACAGAAAAAAAATTGGCCTGACCCCTAAAAAGTTCATCCTGACCCCTAAAATTTTCCCCGACCCCTAAATCTCTCCAGCCCCCTAATTTTTATCTCTCCCCCTAACCATAAGAAATATTTTGACTTCAAAACAAAAAAAAAGAAACAAATTTGGCCTGACCCCTAAAAAGTGCGTTCTGACCCCTAAAATTTCCCCGACCCCTAAATCTCTCCAGCCCCCTAATTTTTTACTCTCCCCCAACCCTGAGAAATATTTTGAGTTCAAAACCAAAAAAAAAATAAACAATTTGGCCTGACCCCTAAAATGTTCGTCCTGACCCCTAAAATTTTCCCCGACCCCTAAATCTCTCCAGCCCCCTAATTTTTATCTCTCCCCCAACCATGAGAAATATTTTGAGTTCAAAACCAAAAAAAAATAAAAAAATTTGGCCTGACCCCTAAAATGTTCGTCTTGACCCCTAAAATTTTCCCCGACCCCTAAATCTCTCCAGTCCCCTAATTTTTATCTCTCCACCAACCATGAGAAATATTTTGACTTCAAAGCAAAAAAAACAGAAAAAAATTTGGCCTGACCTCTAAAAAGTTCATCCTGACCCCTAAAATTTTCCCCGACCCCTAAATCTCTCCAGCCCCCTAATTTTTATCTCTCCCCCTAACCATAAGAAATATTTTGACTTCAAAACAAAAAAAAAGAAAAAAATTTGGCCTGACCCCTAAAAAGTTCGTCCTGACCCCTAAAATTTTCCCCGACCTCCAATCTCTCCAGCCCCCTAATTGTTCACTCTCCCCCAACCATGAGAAATATTTTGAGTTCAAAACAAAAAAAAAAGAAAAAAATTTGGCCTGACCCCTAAAACGTTTGTCCTGACCCCTAAAATTTTCCCCGACCCCTAAATCTCTCCAGCCCCCTAATTTTTATCTCTCCCCAAACCATGAGAAATATTTTGACTTCAAAACAAAAAAAACAAAAAAATTTGGCCTGACCCCTAAAAAGTTCGTCCTGACCCCTAAAATTTCCCCGACACCTGAATCTCTCCAGCCCCCTAATTTTTTACTCTCCCCCAACCCTGAGAAATATTTTGAGTTCAAAACCAAAAAAAAATAAAAAAATTTGGCCTGACCCCTAAAAAGTTCGTCCTGACCCCTAAAATTTTCCCCGACCCCTAAATCTCTCCAGCCCCCTAATTTTTATCTCTCCCCCAACCATGAGAAATATTTTGAGTTCAAAACCAAAAAAAAAATAAACAATTTGGCCTGACCCCTAAAATGTTCGTCCTGACCCCTAAAATTTTCCCCGACCCCTAAATCTCTCCAGCCCCCTAATTTTTATCTCTCCCCCAACCATGAGAAATATTTTGACTTCAAATAAAAAAAAAACAAAAAAATTTGGCCTGACCCCTAAAAAGTTCGTCCTGACCCCTAAAATTTCCCCGACACCTGAATCTCTCCAGCCCTTTAATTTTTTACTCTCCCCCAACCCTGAGAAATATTTTGAGTTCAAAACCAAAAAAAAATAAAAAAATTTGGCCTGACCCCTAAAAAGTTCATCCTGACCCCTAAAATTTTCCGTGACTCCTAAATCTCTCCAGCCCCCTAATTTTTATCTCTCCCCCAACCATGAGAAATATTTTGACTTCAAAACAAAAAAAAACAAAAAAATTTGGCCTGACCCCTAAAAAGTTCGTCCTGACCCCTAAAATTTCCCCGACCCCTAAATCTCTCCAGCCCCCTAATGTTTTACTCTCCCCCAACCCTGAGAAATATTTTGAGTTCAAAACCAAAAAAAAATAAAAAAATTTGGCCTGACCCCTAAAATGTTCGTCCTGACCCCTAAAATTTTCCGCGACCCCTAAATCTCTCCAGCCCCCTAATTTTTATCTCTGCCCCAACCATGAGAAATATTTTGACTTCAAAACAAAAAAAAAACAAAAAATTTGGCCTGACCCCTAAAAAGTTCGTCCTGACCCCTAAAACATTCCCCGACCCCTAAATCTCTCCAGCCCCCTAATTGTTCACTCTCCCCCAACCATGAGAAATACTTTGAGTTCAAAACCAAAAAAACAGAAAAAAATTTGGCCTGACCCCTAAAAAGTTCATCCTGACCCCTAAAATTTTCCCCGACCCCTAAATCTCTCCAGCCCCCTAATTTTTATCTCTCCCCCTAACCATAAGAAATATTTTGACTTCAAAACAAAAAAAAAGAAACAAATTTGGCCTGACCCCTAAAAAGTGCGTTCTGACCCCTAAAATTTCCCCGACCCCTAAATCTCTCCAGCCCCCTAATTTTTTACTCTCCCCCAACCCTGAGAAATATTTTGAGTTCAAAACCAAAAAAAAAATAAACAATTTGGCCTGACCCCTAAAATGTTCGTCCTGACCCCTAAAATTTTCCCCGACCCCTAAATCTCTCCAGCCCCCTAATTTTTATCTCTCCCCCAACCATGAGAAATATTTTGAGTTCAAAACCAAAAAAAAATAAAAAAATTTGGCCTGACCCCTAAAATGTTCGTCTTGACCCCTAAAATTTTCCCCGACCCCTAAATCTCTCCAGTCCCCTAATTTTTATCTCTCCACCAACCATGAGAAATATTTTGACTTCAAAGCAAAAAAAACAGAAAAAAATTTGGCCTGACCTCTAAAAAGTTCATCCTGACCCCTAAAATTTTCCCCGACCCCTAAATCTCTCCAGCCCCCTAATTTTTATCTCTCCCCCTAACCATAAGAAATATTTTGACTTCAAAACAAAAAAAAAGAAAAAAATTTGGCCTGACCCCTAAAAAGTTCGTCCTGACCCCTAAAATTTTCCCCGACCTCCAATCTCTCCAGCCCCCTAATTGTTCACTCTCCCCCAACCATGAGAAATATTTTGAGTTCAAAACAAAAAAAAAAGAAAAAAATTTGGCCTGACCCCTAAAACGTTTGTCCTGACCCCTAAAATTTTCCCCGACCCCTAAATCTCTCCAGCCCCCTAATTTTTATCTCTCCCCAAACCATGAGAAATATTTTGACTTCAAAACAAAAAAAACAAAAAAATTTGGCCTGACCCCTAAAAAGTTCGTCCTGACCCCTAAAATTTCCCCGACACCTGAATCTCTCCAGCCCCCTAATTTTTTACTCTCCCCCAACCCTGAGAAATATTTTGAGTTCAAAACCAAAAAAAAATAAAAAAATTTGGCCTGACCCCTAAAAAGTTCGTCCTGACCCCTAAAATTTTCCCCGACCCCTAAATCTCTCCAGCCCCCTAATTTTTATCTCTCCCCCAACCATGAGAAATATTTTGAGTTCAAAACCAAAAAAAAAATAAACAATTTGGCCTGACCCCTAAAATGTTCGTCCTGACCCCTAAAATTTTCCCCGACCCCTAAATCTCTCCAGCCCCCTAATTTTTATCTCTCCCCCAACCATGAGAAATATTTTGACTTCAAATAAAAAAAAAACAAAAAAATTTGGCCTGACCCCTAAAAAGTTCGTCCTGACCCCTAAAATTTCCCCGACACCTGAATCTCTCCAGCCCTTTAATTTTTTACTCTCCCCCAACCCTGAGAAATATTTTGAGTTCAAAACCAAAAAAAAATAAAAAAATTTGGCCTGACCCCTAAAAAGTTCATCCTGACCCCTAAAATTTTCCGTGACTCCTAAATCTCTCCAGCCCCCTAATTTTTATCTCTCCCCCAACCATGAGAAATATTTTGACTTCAAAACAAAAAAAAACAAAAAAATTTGGCCTGACCCCTAAAAAGTTCGTCCTGACCCCTAAAATTTCCCCGACCCCTAAATCTCTCCAGCCCCCTAATGTTTTACTCTCCCCCAACCCTGAGAAATATTTTGAGTTCAAAACCAAAAAAAAATAAAAAAATTTGGCCTGACCCCTAAAATGTTCGTCCTGACCCCTAAAATTTTCCCCGACCCCTAAATCTCTCCAGCCCCCTAATTTTTATCTCTGCCCCAACCATGAGAAATATTTTGACTTCAAAACAAAAAAAAAACAAAAAATTTGGCCTGACCCCTAAAAAGTTCGTCCTGACCCCTAAAACATTCCCCGACCCCTAAATCTCTCCAGCCCCCTAATTGTTCACTCTCCCCCAACCATGAGAAATACTTTGAGTTCAAAACCAAAAAAACAGAAAAAAATTTGGCCTGACCCCTAAAAAGTTCATCCTGACCCCTAAAATTTTCCCCGACCCCTAAATCTCTCCAGCCCCCTAATTTTTATCTCTCCCCCTAACCATAAGAAATATTTTGACTTCAAAACAAAAAAAAAGAAACAAATTTGGCCTGACCCCTAAAAAGTGCGTTCTGACCCCTAAAATTTCCCCGACCCCTAAATCTCTCCAGCCCCCTAATTTTTTACTCTCCCCCAACCCTGAGAAATATTTTGAGTTCAAAACCAAAAAAAAAATAAACAATTTGGCCTGACCCCTAAAATGTTCGTCCTGACCCCTAAAATTTTCCCCGACCCCTAAATCTCTCCAGCCCCCTAATTTTTATCTCTCCCCCAACCATGAGAAATATTTTGAGTTCAAAACCAAAAAAAAATAAAAAAATTTGGCCTGACCCCTAAAATGTTCGTCTTGACCCCTAAAATTTTCCCCGACCCCTAAATCTCTCCAGTCCCCTAATTTTTATCTCTCCACCAACCATGAGAAATATTTTGACTTCAAAGCAAAAAAAACAGAAAAAAATTTGGCCTGACCTCTAAAAAGTTCATCCTGACCCCTAAAATTTTCCCCGACCCCTAAATCTCTCCAGCCCCCTAATTTTTATCTCTCCCCCTAACCATAAGAAATATTTTGACTTCAAAACAAAAAAAAAGAAAAAAATTTGGCCTGACCCCTAAAAAGTTCGTCCTGACCCCTAAAATTTTCCCCGACCTCCAATCTCTCCAGCCCCCTAATTGTTCACTCTCCCCCAACCATGAGAAATATTTTGAGTTCAAAACAAAAAAAAAAGAAAAAAATTTGGCCTGACCCCTAAAAAGTTTGTCCTGACCCCTAAAATTTTCCCCGACCCCTAAATCTCTCCAGCCCCCTAATTTTAATCTCTCCCCAAACCATGAGAAATATTTTGACTTCAAAACAAAAAAAACAAAAAAATTTGGCCTGACCCCTAAAAAGTTCGTCCTGACCCCTAAAATTTCCCCGACACCTGAATCTCTCCAGCCCCCTAATTTTTTACTCTCCCCCAACCCTGAGAAATATTTTGAGTTCAAAACCAAAAAAAAATAAAAAAATTTGGCCTGACCCCTAAAAAGTTCGTCCTGACCCCTAAAATTTTCCCCGACCCCTAAATCTCTCCAGCCCCCTAATTTTTATCTCTCCCCCAACCATGAGAAATATTTTGAGTTCAAAACCAAAAAAAAAATAAACAATTTGGCCTGACCCCTAAAATGTTCGTCCTGACCCCTAAAATTTTCCCCGACCCCTAAATCTCTCCAGCCCCCTAATTTTTATCTCTCCCCCAACCATGAGAAATATTTTGACTTCAAATAAAAAAAAAACAAAAAAATTTGGCCTGACCCCTAAAAAGTTCGTCCTGACCCCTAAAATTTTCCCCGACCCCTAAATCTCTCCAGCCCCCCAATTTTTCACTCTCCCCCAACCCTGAGAAATATTTTGACTTCAAAACAAAAAAAAACAAAAAAATTTGGCCTGACCCCCAAAAAGTTCGTCTTGACCCCTAAAATTTTCCCCGACACCCCAATCTCTCCAGCCCCCTAATTGTTCACTCTCCCCCAACCATGAGAAATATTTTGAGTTCAAAACCAAAAAAACAGAAAAAAATTTGGCCTGACCCCTAAAAAGTTCGTCCTGACCCCTAAAATTTTCCCCGACCCCTAAATCTCTCCACATCCCTAATTTTTATCTCTCCCCCAACCATGAGAAATATTTTGACTTCAAAACAAAAAAAAACAAAAAAATTTGGCCTGACCCCTAAAAAGTTCGTCCTGACCCCTTAAATTTCCCCGACCCCCCAATCTCTCCAGCCCCCTAATTGTTCACTCTCCCCCAACCATGAGAAATATTTTGAGTTCAAAACAAACAAAAAAGAAAAAAATTTGGCCTGACCCCTAAAAAGTTCATCCTGACCCCTAAAATTTTCCCCGACCCCTAAATCTCTCCAGCCCCCTAATTTTTATCTCTCCCCCAACCATGAGAAATATTTTGAGTTCAAAACCAAAAAAAAATAAAAAAATTTGGCCTGACCCCTAAAATGTTCGTCTTGACCCCTAAAATTTTCCCCGACCCCTAAATCTCTCCAGTCCCCTAATTTTTATCTCTCCACCAACCATGAGAAATATTTTGACTTCAAAGCAAAAAAAACAGAAAAAAATTTGGCCTGACCTCTAAAAAGTTCATCCTGACCCCTAAAATTTTCCCCGACCCCTAAATCTCTCCAGCCCCCTAATTTTTATCTCTCCCCCTAACCATAAGAAATATTTTGACTTCAAAACAAAAAAAAAGAAAAAAATTTGGCCTGACCCCTAAAAAGTTCGTCCTGACCCCTAAAATTTTCCCCGACCTCCAATCTCTCCAGCCCCCTAATTGTTCACTCTCCCCCAACCATGAGAAATATTTTGAGTTCAAAACAAAAAAAAAAGAAAAAAATTTGGCCTGACCCCTAAAAAGTTCGTCCTGACCCCTAAAATTTTCCCCGACCCCTAAATCTCTCCAGCCCCCTAATTTTTATCTCTCCCCCAACCATGAGAAATATTTTGACTTCAAAACAAAAAAAACAAAAAAATTGGGCCTGACCCCTAAAAAGTTCGTCCTGACCCCTAAAATTTCCCCGACACCTGAATCTCTCCAGCCCTTTAATTTTTTACTCTCCCCCAACCCTGAGAAATATTTTGAGTTCAAAACCAAAAAAAAATAAAAAAATTTGGCCTGACCCCTAAAAAGTTCATCCTGACCCCTAAAATTTTCCGTGACTCCTAAATCTCTCCAGCCCCCTAATTTTTATCTCTCCCCCAACCATGAGAAATATTTTGACTTCAAAACAAAAAAAAACAAAAAAATTTGGCCTGACCCCTAAAAAGTTCGTCCTGACCCCTAAAATTTCCCCGACCCCTAAATCTCTCCAGCCCCCTAATGTTTTACTCTCCCCCAACCCTGAGAAATATTTTGAGTTCAAAACCAAAAAAAAATAAAAAAATTTGGCCTGACCCCTAAAATGTTCGTCATGACCCCTAAAATTTTCCCCGACCCCTAAATCTCTCCAGCCCCCTAATTTTTATCTCTGCCCCAACCATGAGAAATATTTTGACTTCAAAACAAAAAAAAAACAAAAAATTTGGCCTGACCCCTAAAAAGTTCGTCCTGACCCCTAAAACATTCCCCGACCCCTAAATCTCTCCAGCCCCCTAATTGTTCACTCTCCCCCAACCATGAGAAATACTTTGAGTTCAAAACCAAAAAAACAGAAAAAAATTTGGCCTGACCCCTAAAAAGTTCATCCTGACCCCTAAAATTTTCCCCGACCCCTAAATCTCTCCAGCCCCCTAATTTTTATCTCTCCCCCTAACCATAAGAAATATTTTGACTTCAAAACAAAAAAAAAGAAACAAATTTGGCCTGACCCCTAAAAAGTGCGTTCTGACCCCTAAAATTTCCCCGACCCCTAAATCTCTCCAGCCCCCTAATTTTTTACTCTCCCCCAACCCTGAGAAATATTTTGAGTTCAAAACCAAAAAAAAAATAAACAATTTGGCCTGACCCCTAAAATGTTCGTCCTGACCCCTAAAATTTTCCCCGACCCCTAAATCTCTCCAGCCCCCTAATTTTTATCTCTCCCCCAACCATGAGAAATATTTTGACTTCAAATAAAAAAAAAACAAAAAAATTTGGCCTGACCCCTAAAAAGTTCGTCCTGACCCCTAAAATTTTCCCCGACCCCTAAATCTCTCCAGCCCCCCAATTTTTCACTCTCCCCCAACCCTGAGAAATATTTTGACTTCAAAACAAAAAAAAACAAAAAAATTTGGCATGACCCCTAAAAAGTTCGTCTTGACCCCTAAAATTTTCCCCGACACCCCAATCTCTCCAGCCCCCTAATTGTTCACTCTCCCCCAACCATGAGAAATATTTTGAGTTCAAAACCAAAAAAACAGAAAAAAATTTGGCCTGACCCCTAAAAAGTTCGTCCTGACCCCTATAATTTTCCCCGACCCCTAAATCTCTCCAGCCCCCTAATTTTTATCTCTCCCCCAACCATGAGAAATATTTTGACTTCAAAACAAAAAAAAACAAAAAAATTTGGCCTGACCCCTAAAAAGTTCGTCCTGACCCCTTAAATTTCCCCGACCCCCCAATCTCTCCAGCCCCCTAATTGTTCACTCTCCCCCAACCATGAGAAATATTTTGAGTTCAAAACAAACAAAAAAGAAAAAAATTTGGCCTGACCCCTAAAAAGTTCATCCTGACCCCTAAAATTTTCCCCGACCCCTAAATCTCTCCAGCCCCCTAATTTTTATCCCTCCCCCAACCATGAGAAATATTTTGAGTTCAAAACCCAAAAAAAAATAAACAATTTGGCCTGACCCCTAAAATGTTCGTCCTGACCCCTAAAATTTTCCCCGACCTCTAAATCTCTCCAGCCCCCTAATTTTTATCTCTCCCCCAACCATGAGAAATATTTTGACTTCAAAACAAAAAAAAACAAAAAAATTTGGCCTGACCCCTAAAAAGTTCGTCCTGACCCCTAAAATTTCCCCGACCCCTAAATCTCTCCAGCCCCCTAATTTTTTACTCTCCGCCAACCCTGAGAAATATTTTGAGTTCAAAACCAAAAAAAAAATAAAAAAATTTGGCCTGACCCCTAAAATGTTCGTCCTGACCCCTAAAATTTTCCCCGACCCCTAAATCTCTCCAGCCCCCTAATTTTTATCTCTCCACCAACCATGAGAAATATTTTGACTTCAAAACAAAAACAAACAAAAAAATTTGGCCTGACCCCTAAAAAGTTCGTCCTGACCCCTAAAATTTCCCCGACACCTAAATCTCTCCAGCCCCCTAATTTTTATCTCTCCCCCAACCATGAGAAATATTTTGAGTTCAAAACCAAAAAAAAATAAAAAAATTTGGCCTGACCCCTAAAAAGTTCGTCCTGACCCCTAAAATTTTCCCCGACCCCTAAATCTCTCCAGCCCCCTAATTTTTATCTCTCCCCCAACCATGAGAAATATTTTGAGTTCAAAACCAAAAAAAACAAAAAAATTTGGCCTGACCCCTAAAAAGTTCGTCCTGACCCCTAAAATTTTCCCCGACCCCCCAATCTCTCCAGCCCCCCAATTGTTCACTCTCCCCCAACCATGAGAAATATTTTGAGTTCAAAACCAAAAAAAAAAGAAAAAAATTTGGCCTGACCCCTAAAAAGTGCGTTCTGACCCCTAAAATTTCCCCGACCCCTAAATCTCTCTAACCCCCTAATTTTTTACTCTCCCCCAACCCTGAGAAATATTTTGAGTTCAAAACCAAAAAAAAAACAAAAAATTTGGCCTGACCCCTAAAAAGTTCGTCCTGACCCCTAAAATTTTCCCCGACATTTAAATCTCTCCAGCCCCCTAATTTTTCACTCTCCCCCAACCCTGAGAAATATTTTGAGTTCAAAACCAAAAAAAAATAAAAAAATTTGGCCTGACCCCTAAAAAGATCGTCCTAACCCCTAAAATTTTCCCCGACCCCCCAATCTCTCCAGCCCCCTAATTGTTCACTCTCCCCCAACCCTGAGAAATATTTTGAGTTCAAAACCAAAAAAAAAGAAAAAAATTTGGCCTGACCCCTAAAAAGTTCATCCTGCCCCCTAAAATTTTCCCCGACCCCTAAAACTCTCCAGCACCCTAATTTTTTATCTCTCCCCCAACCATGTGAAATATTTTGACTTCAAAACAAAAAAAAACAAAAAAATTTGGCCTGACCCCTAAAAAGTTCGTCCTGACCCCTAAAATTTTCCCCGACCCCCCAATCTCTCCAGCCCCCCAATTGTTCACTCTCCCCCAACCATGAGAAATATTTTGAGTTCAAAACAAAATAAAAAGAAAAAAATTTGGCCTGACCCCTAAAAAGTTCGTCCTGACCCCTAAAATTTTCCCCGACCCCCAATTTCTCCAGCCCCCTAATTGTTCACTCTCCCCCAACCATGAGAAATATTTTGAGTTCAAAACAAAAAAAAAAGAAAAAAATTTGGCCTGACCCCTAAAAAGTTCGTCTTGATGTCTAAAATTTTCCCCGACCCCTAAATCTCTCCAGCCCCCTAATTTTTATCTCTCCTCCAACCATGAGAAATATTTTGACTTCAAAACAAAAACAAACAAAAAAATTTGGCCTGACCCCTAAAAAGTTCGTCCTGACCCCTAAAATTTCCCCGACACCTAAATCTCTCCAGCCCCCTAATTTTTATCTCTCCCCCAACCATGAGAAATATTTTGAGTTCAAAACCAAAAAAAAATAAAAAAATTTGGCCTGACCCCTAAAAAGTTCGTCCTGACCCCTAAAATTTTCCCCGACCCCTAAATCTTTCCAGCCCCCTAATTTTTATCTCTCCCCCAACCATGAGAAATATTTTGAGTTCAAAACCAAAAAAAAAATAAACAATTTGGCCTGACCCCTAAAATGTTCGTCCTGACCCCTAAAATGTTCCCCGACCCCTAAATCTCTCCAGCCCCCTAATTTTTATCTCTCCCCCAACCATGAGAAATATTTTGATTCAAAACAAAAAAAAACAAAAAAATTTGGCCTGACCCCTAAAAAGTTTGTCCTGACCCCTAAAATTTTTCCCGACCCCCCAATCTCTCCAGCCCCCTAATTGTTCACTCTCCCCCAACCATGAGAAATATTTTGAGTTCAAAACAAAAAAAAAACAAAACAATTTGGCCTGACCCCTAAAAAGTTCGTCCTGACCCCTAAAATTTTCCCCGACCCCTAAATCTCTCCAGCCCCCTAATTTTTATCTCTCCTCCAACCATGAGAAATGTTTTGACTTCAAAACAAAAACAAACAAAAAAATTTGGCCTGACCCCTAAAAAGTTCGTCCTGACCCCTAAAATTTTCCCCGACCCCCCAATCTCTCCAGCCCCCCAATTGTTCACTCTCCCCCAACCATGAGAAATATTTTGAGTTCAAAACCAAAAAAAAAAGAATAAAATTCAGCCTGACCCCTAAAAAGTTCGTCCTGACCCCTAAAATTTTCCCCGACCCCTAAATCTCTCAAGCCCCCTAATTTTTCACTCTCCCCCAACCCTGAGAAATATTTTGAGTTCAAAACCAAAAAAAAAGAATAAAATTTGGCCTGACCCCTAAAAAGTTCGTCCTGACCCCTAAAATTTTCCCCGACCCCCAATTTCTCCAGCCCCCTAATTGTTCACTCTCCCCCAACCATGAGAAATATTTTGAGTTCAAAACAAAAAAAAAACAAAAAAATTTGGCCTGACCCCTAAAAAGTTCGTCTTGATGTCTAAAATTTTCCCCGACCCCTAAATCTCTCCAGCCCCCTAATTTTTATCTCTCCTCCAACCATGAGAAATATTTTGACTTCAAAACAAAAACAAACAAAAAAATTTGGCCTGACCCCTAAAAAGTTCGTCCTGACCCCTAAAATTTCCCCGACACCTAAATCTCTCCAGCCCCCTAATTTTTATCTCTCCCCCAACCATGAGAAATATTTTGAGTTCAAAACCAAAAAAAAATAAAAAAATTTGGCCTGACCCCTAAAAAGTTCGTCCTGACCCCTAAAATTTTCCCCGACCCCTAAATCTCTCCAGCCCCCTAATTTTTATCTCTCCCCCAACCATGAGAAATATTTTGAGTTCAAAACCAAAAAAAAAATAAACAATTTGGCCTGACCCCTAAAATGTTCGTCCTGACCCCTAAAATGTTCCCCGACCCCTAAATCTCTCCAGCCCCCTAATTTTTATCTCTCCCCCAACCATGAGAAATATTTTGATTCAAAACAAAAAAAAACAAAAAAATTTGGCCTGACCCCTAAAAAGTTTGTCCTGACCCCTAAAATTTTTCCCGACCCCCCAATCTCTCCAGCCCCCTAATTGTTCACTCTCCCCCAACCATGAGAAATATTTTGAGTTCAAAACAAAAAAAAAACAAAACAATTTGGCCTGACCCCTAAAAAGTTCGTCCTGACCCCTAAAATTTTCCCCGACCCCTAAATCTCTCCAGCCCCCTAATTTTTATCTCTCCTCCAACCATGAGAAATGTTTTGACTTCAAAACAAAAACAAACAAAAAAATTTGGCCTGACCCCTAAAAAGTTCGTCCTGACCCCTAAAATTTTCCCCGACCCCCCAATCTCTCCAGCCCCCCAATTGTTCACTCTCCCCCAACCATGAGAAATATTTTGAGTTCAAAACCAAAAAAAAAAGAAAAAAATTCAGCCTGACCCCTAAAAAGTTCGTCCTGACCCCTAAAATTTTCCCCGACCCCTAAATCTCTCAAGCCCCCTAATTTTTCACTCTCCCCCAACCCTGAGAAATATTTTGAGTTCAAAACCAAAAAAAAAGAATAAAATTTGGCCTGACCCCTAAAATGTTCGTCCTGACCCCTAAAATTTTCCCCGACTCCTAAATTTGTCCAGCCCCCTAATTTTTCACTCTCCCCCAACCCTGAGAAATATTTTCAGTTCAAAAACAATAAAAAGAAACAAAATTGGCCTGACCCTTAAAAAGTCTGTCCTGACCCCTAAAACATTCCCCGACCCCTAAATCTCTCCAACCCCCTAATTGTTCACTCTCCCCCAACCATAAGAAATATTTTGAGTTCAAAACCAAAAAAACAGAAAAAAATTTGGCCTGACCACTAAAAAGTTACTCCTGACCCCTAAAATTTTCCCCGACCCCTAAATCTCTCCAGCCCCCTAATTTTTATCACTCCCCCAACCATGAGAAATATTTTGACTTCAAAACAAAAAAAAACAAAAAAATTTGGCCTGACCCCTAAAAAGTTCGTCCTGACCCCTAAAATTCCCCCGACCCCTAAATCTCTCCAGCCCCCTAATTTTTTAATCTCCCCCAACCCTGAGAAATATTTTGAGTTCAAAACCAAAAAAAAATAAAAAAATTTGGCCTGACCCCTAAAATGTTCGTCCTGACCCCTAAAATTTTCCCCGACTCCTAAATCTCTCCAGCCCCCTAATTTTTCACTCTCCCCCAACCCTGAGAAATATTTTCAGTTCAAAAGCAAAAAAAGAAAGAAAATTGGCCTGACCCCTAAAAAGTTCGTCCTGACCCCTAAAATGTTCTTCGACCCCTAAATCTCTCCAGCCCCCTAATTGTTCACTCTCCCCCAACCATGAGAAATATTTTGAGTTCAAAACCAAAAAAACAGAAAAAAATTTGGCCTGACCCCTAAAAATTCATCCTGACCCCTAAAATTTTCCCCGACTTCTAAATCTCTCCAGCCCCCTAATTTTTATCACTCCCCCAACCATGAGAAATATTTTGACTTAAAAACAAAAAAAAAAAAAAAATTTGGCCTGACCCCTAAAATGTTCGTCCTGACCCCTAAAATTTTCCCCGACCCCTAAATCTCTCCAGCCCCCTAATTTTTATCTCTCCCCCAACCCTAAGAAATATTTTGAGTTCAAAACCAAAAAAAAAATCAAAAAATTTGGCTTGCCCCCTTAAAAGTTCGTCCTGACCCCTAAAATTTTCCCCGACCCCTAAATCTCTCCAGCCCCATAATTTTTCACTCTCCCCCAACCCTGAGAAATATTTTGACTTCAAAACAAAAAAAAACAAAAAAATTGCATGACCCCTAAAAAGTTCGTCCTGACCCCTAAAATTTTCCCCGACCCCCCAATCTCTCCAGCCCCCTAATTGTTCACTCTCCCCCAACCATGAGAAATATTTTGAGTTCAAAACCAAAAAAAAATAAAAAAATTTGGCCTGACCCCTAAAAAGTTCGTCCTGACCCCTAAAATTTTCCCCGACCCCTAAATCTCTCCAGCCCCCTAATTTTTATCTCTCCCCCAACCATGAGAAATATTTTGAGTTCAAAACCAAAAAAAAAATAAACAATTTGGCCTGACCCCTAAAATGTTCGTCCTGACCCCTAAAATGTTCCCCGACCCCTAAATCTCTCCAGCCCCCTAATTTTTATCTCTCCCCCAACCATGAGAAATATTTTGACTTCAAAACAAAAAAAAACAAAAAAATTTGGCCTGACCCCTAAAAAGTTCGTCCTGACCCCTAAAATTTTCCCCGACCCCCCAATCTCTCCAGCCCTCCAATTGTTCACTCTCCCCCAACCATGAGAAATATTTTGAGTTCAAAACCAAAAAAAAAAGAAAAAAATTTGGCCTGACCCCTAAAAAGTGCGTTCTGACCCCTAAAATTTCCCCGACCCCTAAATCTCTCTAGCCCCCTAATTTTTTACTCTCCCCAACCCTGAGAAATATTTTGAGTTCAAAACCAAAAAAAAAACAAAAAATTTGGCCTGACCCCTAAAAAGTTCGTCCTGACCCCTAAAATTTTCCCCGACATTTAAATCTCTCCAGCCCCCTAATTTTTCACTCTCCCCCAACCCTGAGAAATATTTTGAGTTCAAAACCAAAAAAAAAGAAAAAAATTTGGCCTGACCCCTAAAAAGTTCATCCTGCCCCCTAAAATTTTCCCCGACCCCTAAAACTCTCCAGCACCCTAATTTTTTATCTCTCCCCCAACCATGTGAAATATTTTGACTTCAAAACAAAGAAAAACAAAAAAATTTGGCCTGACCCCTAAAAAGTTCGTCCTGACCCCTAAAATTTTCCCCGACCCCCCAATCTCTCCAGCCCCCCAATTGTTCACTCTCCCCCAACCATGAGAAATATTTTGAGTTCAAAACAAAAAAAAAAGAAAAAAATTTGGCCTGACCCCTAAAAAGTTCGTCCTGACCCCTAAAATTTTCCCCGACCCCCAATTTCTCCAGCCCCCTAATTGTTCACTCTCCCCCAACCATGAGAAATATTTTGAGTTCAAAACAAAAAAAAAAGAAAAAAATTTGGCCTGACCCCTAAAAAGTTCGTCTTGATGTCTAAAATTTTCCCCGACCCCTAAATCTCTCCAGCCCCCTAATTTTTATCTCTCCTCCAACCATGAGAAATATTTTGACTTCAAAACAAAAACAAACAAAAAAATTTGGCCTGACCCCTAAAAAGTTCGTCCTGACCCCTAAAATTTCCCCGACACCTAAATCTCTCCAGCCCCCTAATTTTTATCTCTCCCCCAACCATGAGAAATATTTTGAGTTCAAAACCAAAAAAAAATAAAAAAATTTGGCCTGACCCCTAAAAAGTTCGTCCTGACCCCTAAAATTTTCCCCGACCCCTAAATCTCTCCAGCCCCCTAATTTTTATCTCTCCCCCAACCATGAGAAATATTTTGAGTTCAAAACCAAAAAAAAAATAAACAATTTGGCCTGACCCCTAAAATGTTCGTCCTGACCCCTAAAATGTTCCCCGACCCCTAAATCTCTCCAGCCCCCTAATTTTTATCTTTCCCCCAACCATGAGAAATATTTTGACTTCAAAACAAAAAAAAACAAAAAAATTTGGCCTGACCCCTAAAAAGTTTGTCCTGACCCCTAAAATTTTTCCCGACCCCCCAATCTCTCCAGCCCCCTAATTGTTCACTCTCCCCCAACCATGAGAAATATTTTGAGTTCAAAACAAAAAAAAAACAAAACAATTTGGCCTGACCCCTAAAAAGTTCGTCCTGACCCCTAAAATTTTCCCCGACCCCTAAATCTCTCCAGCCCCCTAATTTTTATCTCTCCTCCAACCATGAGAAATGTTTTGACTTCAAAACAAAAACAAACAAAAAAATTTGGCCTGACCCCTAAAAAGTTCGTCCTGACCCCTAAAATTTTCCCCGACCCCCCAATCTCTCCAGCCCCCCAATTGTTCACTCTCCCCCAACCATGAGAAATATTTTGACTTCAAAACAAAAAAAAACAAAAAAATTTGGCCTGACCCCTAAAAAGTTCGTCCTGACCCCTAAAATTTTCCCCGACCCCTAAATCTCTCAAGCCCCCTAATTTTTCACTCTCCCCCAACCCTGAGAAATATTTTGAGTTCAAAACCAAAAAAAAGAATAAAATTTGGCCTGACCCCTAAAATGTTCGTCCTGACCCCTAAAATTTTCCCCGACTCCTAAATTTGTCCAGCCCCCTAATTTTTCACTCTCCCCCAACCCTGAGAAATATTTTCAGTTCAAAAACAATAAAAAGAAACAAAATTGGCCTGACCCTTAAAAAGTCTGTCCTGACCCCTAAAACATTCCCCGACCCCTAAATCTCTCCAACCCCCTAATTGTTCACTCTCCCCCAACCATAAGAAATATTTTGAGTTCAAAACCAAAAAAACAGAAAAAAATTTGGCCTGACCACTAAAAAGTTACTCCTGACCCCTAAAATTTTCCCCGACCCCTAAATCTCTCCAGCCCCCTAATTTTTATCACTCCCCCAACCATGAGAAATATTTTGACTTCAAAACAAAAAAAAACAAAAAAATTTGGCCTGACCCCTAAAAAGTTCGTCCTGACCCCTAAAATTCCCCCGACCCCTAAATCTCTCCAGCCCCCTAATTTTTTAATCTCCCCCAACCCTGAGAAATATTTTGAGTTCAAAACCAAAAAAAATAAAAAAATTTGGCCTGACCCCTAAAATGTTCGTCCTGACCCATAAAATTTTCCCCGACTCCTAAATTTCTCCAGCCCCCTTATTTTTCACTTTCCCCCAACCCTGAGAAATATTTTGAGTTCAAAACCAAAAAAAAAGAATAAAATTTGGCCTGACCCCTAAAATGTTCGTCCTGACCCCTAAAATTTTCCCCGACTCCTAAATTTCTCCAGCCCCCTTATTTTTCACTCTCCCCCAACCCTGAGAAATATTTTCAGTTCAAAAACAAAAAAAAGAAACAAAATTGTCCTGACCCTTAAAAAATTCGTCCTGACCCCTAAAACATTCCCCGACCCCTAAATCTCTCCAACCCCCTAATTGTTCACTCTCCCCCAACCATAAGAAATATTTTGAGTTCAAAACCAAAAAAACAGAAAAAAATTTGGCCTGACCCCTAAAAAGTTCATCCTGACCCCTAAAATTTTCCCCGACATCTAAATCTCTCCAGCCCCCTAATTTTTATCACTCCCCCAACCATGAGAAATATTTTGACTTCAAAACAAAAAAAAACAAAAAAATTTGGCCTGACCCCTAAAAAGTTCGTCCTGACCCCTAAAATTCCCCCGACCCCTAAATCTCTCCAGCCCCCTAATTTTTTACTCTCCCCCAACCCTGAGAAATATTTTGAGTTCAAAACCAAAAAAAAATAAAAAAATTTGGCCTGACCCCTAAAATGTTCGTCTTGACCCCTTAAATTTTCCCCGACCCCTAAATCTCTCCAGCCCCCTAATTTTTATCTCTCCCCCAACCATGAGAAATATTTTGACTTCAAAACAAAACAAAAAAATTTGGCCTGACCCCTAAAAAGTTCGTCCTTACCCCTAAAATTTTCACCGACTCCTAAATCGCTCCAGCCCCCTAATTTTTCACTCTCCCCAAACCCTGAGAAATATTTTCAGTTCAAAACCAAAAAAAAGAAAAAAATTGGCCTGACCCCTAAAAAGTTCGTCCTGACCCCTAAAATTTTCCCGACCCCTAAATCTCTCCATCCCCCTAATTGTTCACTCTCCCCCAACCATGAGAAATATTTTGACTTCAAAACAAAAAAAACAGAAAAAAATTTGGCCTGACCCCTAAAAAGTTCATCCTTACCCATAAAATTTTCCCCGACCCCTAAATCTCTCCAGCACCCTAATTTTTTATCTCTCCCCCAACCATGAGAAATATTTTGACTTTAAAACAAAAAAAAACAAAAAAATTTGACCTGACCCCTAAAAAGTTCGTCCTGACCCCTAAAATTTTCCCCGACCACTAAATCTCTCCAGCCCCCTAATTTTTCACTCTCCCCCAACCCTGAGAAATATTTTGACTTCAAAACAAAAAAAAACAAAAAAATTTGGCCGACCCCTAAAAAGTTCGTCCTGACCCCTAAAATTTTCCCCGACCCCCCAATCTCTCCAGCCCCCCAATTGTTCACTCTCCCCCAACCATGAGAAATATTTTGAGTTCAAAACCAAAAAAAAAGAATAAAATTTGGCCTGACCCCTAAAATGTTCGTCCTGACCCCTAAAATTTTCACCGACTCCTAAATCGCTCCAGCCCCCTAATTTTTCACTCTCCCCCAACCCTGAGAAATATTTTCAGTTCAAAACCCAAAAATATAAAAAAAATTGGCCTGACCCCTAAAAAGTTCGTCCTGACCCCTAAAACATTCCCCGACCCCTAAATCTCTCCAGCCCCCTAATTTTTTATCTCTCCCCCAACCATGAGAAATATTTTGACTTTAAAACAAAAAAAAACAAAAAAATTTGACCTGACCCCTAAAAAGTTCGTCCTGACCCCTAAAATTTTCCCCGACCACTAAATCTTTCCAGCCCCCTAATTTTTCACTCTCCCCCAACCGTGAGAAATATTTTGACTTCAAAACAAAAAAAAACAAAAAAATTTGGCCGACCCCTAAAAAGTTCGTCCTGACCCCTAAAATTTTCCCCGACCCCCCAATCTCTCCAGCCCCCCAATTGTTCACTCTCCCCAACCATGAGAAATATTTTGAGTTCAAAACAAAAAAAAAACAAAAAATTTGGCCTGACCCCTAAAATGTTCGTCCTGACCCCTAAAATTTTCCCCGACCCCTAAATCTCTCCAGCCCCCTAATTTTTATCTCTCCCCCAACCATGAGAAATATTTTGACTTCAAAACAAAAAAAACAAAAAATTTGGCCTGACCCCTAAAAAGTTCGTCCTGACCCCTAAAATTTTCCCCGACCCCTAAATCTCTCCAGCCCCCTAATTTTTTACTCTCCCCCAACCCTGAGAAATATTTTGACTTCAAAACAAAAAAAAACAAAAAAATTTGGCCTGACCCCTAAAAACTTCGTCCTGACCCTAAAATTTTCCCCGACCCCTAAATCTTTCCAGCCCCCTAATTTTTCACTCTCCTCCAACCCTGAGAAATATTTTGAGTTTAAAACCAAAAAAAAAAGAATAAAATTTGGCCTGACCCCTAAAATGTTAGTCCTGACCCCTAAAATTTTCCCCGACTCCTAAATCTCTCCAACCCCCTAATTTTTCACTCTCCCCCAACCCTGAGAAATATTTTGACTTCAAAACAAAAAAAAACAAAAAAAATTGGCCTGACCCCTAAAAAGTTCGTCCTGACCCCTAAAATTTTCCCCGACCCCCCAATCATCCAGCCCCCCAATTGTTCACTCTCCCCCAACCATGAGAAATATTTTAAGTTCAAAACCAAAAAAAAAGAAAAAAATTGGGCCTAACCCCTAAAAAGTTCATCCTGACCCCTAAAATTTTCCCCGACCCCTAAATCTTTCCAGCCGCCTAATTTTTTATCTCTCCCCCAACCATGAGAAATATTTTGAGTTCAAAACCAAAAAAAAAGAATAAAATTTGGCCTGACCCCTAAAATGTTCGTCCTGACCCCTAAAATTTTCACCGACTCCTAAATCGCTCCAGCCCCCTAATTTTTCACTCTCCCCCAACCCTGAGAAATATTTTCAGTTCAAAACCAAAAAAAATTTTAAAAAATTGGCCTGACCCCTAAAAAGTTCGTCCTGACCCCTAAAACATTCCCCGACCCCTAAATCTCTCCAGCCCCCTAATTGTTCACTCTCCCCAACCATGAGAAATATTTTGAGTTCAAAACCAAAAAAACAGAAATAAATTTGGCTTGACCCCTAAAAAGTTCATCCTGACCCCTAAAATTTTCCCCGACCCCTAAATCTCTCCAGCCCCCTAATTTTTTATCACTCCCCCAACCATGAGAAATATTTTGACTTCAAAACAAAAAAAACAAAAAAATTTGGCCTGACCCCTAAAATGTTCGTCCTGACCCCTAAAATTTTCCCCGACCCCTAAATCTCTCCAGCCCCCTAATTTTTATCTCTCCCCCAACCATGAGAAATATTTTGACTTCAAAACAAAAAAAACAAAAAATTTGGCCTGACCCCTAAAAAGTTCGTCCTGACCCCTAAAATTTTCCCCGACCCCTAAATCTCTCCAGCCCCCTAATTTTTCACTCTCCCCCAACCCTGAGAAATATTTTGACTTCAAAACAAAAAAAAACAAAAAAATTTGGCCTGACCCCCAAAAAGTTCGTCCTGACCCTAAAATTTTCCCCGACCCCTAAATCTTTCCAGCCCCCTAATTTTTCACTCTCCCCCAACCCTGAGAAATATTTTGAGTTTAAAACCAAAAAAAAAAGAATAAAATTTGGCCTGACCCCTAAAATGTTAGTCCTGACCCCTAAAATTTTCCCCGACTCCTAAATCTCTCCAACCCCCTAATTTTTCACTCTCCCCCAACCCTGAGAAATATTTTGACTTCAAAACAAAAAAAAACAAAAAAATTTGGCCTGACCCCTAAAAAGTTCGTCCTGACCCCTAAAATTTTCCCCGACCCCCCAATCATCCAGCCCCCCAATTGTTTACTCTCCCCCAACCATGAGAAATATTTTAAGTTCAAAACCAAAAAAAAAGAAAAAAATTTGGCCTGACCCCTAAAAAGTTCATCCTGACCCCTAAAATTTTCCCCGACCCCTAAATCTTTCCAGCCGCCTAATTTTTTATCTCTCCCCCAACCATGAGAAATATTTTGACTTCAAAACAAAAAAAAAAGAATAAAATTTGGCCTGACCCCTAAAATGTTCGTCCTGACCCCTAAAATTTTCACCGACTCCTAAATCGCTCCAGCCCCCTAATTTTTCACTCTCCCCCAAACCTGAGAAATATTTTCAGTTCAAAACCAAAAAAAAAAAAAAAATTGGCCTGACCCCTAAAAAGTTCGTCCTGACCCCTAAAACATTCCCCGACCCCTAAATCTCTCCAGCCCCCTAATTGTTCACTCTCCCCAACCATGAGAAATATTTTGAGTTCAAAACCAAAAAAACAGAAAAAAATTTGGCCTGACCCCTAAAAAGTTCATCCTGACCCCTAAAATTTTCCCCGACCCCTAAATCTCTCCAGCCCCCTAATTTTTTATCACTCCCCCAACCATGAGAAATATTTTGACTTCAAAACAAAAAAAAACAAAAATTTGGCCTGACCCCTAAAAAGTTCGTCCTGACCCCTAAAATTTCCCCGACCCCTAAATCTCTCCAGCCCTCTAATTTTTTACTCTCCCCCAACCATGAGAAATATTTTAAGTTCAAAACCAAAAAAAAAAAAAAAAAATTGGGCCTGACCCCTAAAAAGTTCATCCTGACCCCTAAAATTTTCCCCGACCCCTAAATCTTTCCAGCCGCCTAATTTTTTATCTCTCCCCCAACCATGAGAAATATTTTGACTTCAAAACAAAAAAAAAAGAATAAAATTTGGCCTGACCCCTAAAATGTTCGTCCTGACCCCTAAAATTTTCACCGACTCCTAAATCGCTCCAGCCCCCTAATTTTTCACTCTCCCCCAACCCTGAGAAATATTTTCAGTTCAAAACCAAAAAAAATTTAAAAAAATTGGCCTGACCCCTAAAAAGTTCGTCCTGACCCCTAAAACATTCCCCGACCCCTAAATCTCTCCAGCCCCCTAATTGTTCACTCTCCCCAACCATGAGAAATATTTTGAGTTCAAAACCAAAAAAACAGAAAAAAATTTGGCCTGACCCCTAAAAAGTTCATCCTGACCCCTAAAATTTTCCCCGACCCCTAAATCTCTCCAGCCCCCTAATTTTTTATCACTCCCCCAACCATGAGAAATATTTTGACTTAAAAACAAAAAAAACAAAAAAATTTGGCCTGACCCCTAAAATGTTCGTCCTGACCCCTAAAATTTTCCCCGACCCCTAAATCTCTCCAGCCCCCTAATTTTTATCTCTCCCCCAACCATGAGAAATATTTTGACTTCAAAACAAAAAAAACAAAAAATTTGGCCTGACCCCTAAAAAGTTCGTCCTGACCCCTAAAATTTTCCCCGACCCCTAAATCTCTCCAGCCCCCTAATTTTTCACTCTCCCCCAACCCTGAGAAATATTTTGACTTCAAAACAAAAAAAAACAAAAAATTTGGCCTGACCCCTTAAAAGTTCGTCCTGACCCTAAAATTTTCCCCGACCCCTAAATCTTTCCAGCCCCCTAATTTTTCACTCTCCCCCAACCCTGAGAAATATTTTGAGTTTAAAACCAAAAAAAAAAGAAAAAAATTTGGCCTGACCCCTAAAAAGTTCATCCTGACCCCTAAAATTTTCCCCGACCCCTAAATCTTTCCAGCCGCCTAATTTTTTTATCTCTCCCCCAACCATGAGAAATATTTTGACTTCAAAACAAAAAAAAAAGAATAAAATTTGGCCTGACCCCTAAAATGTTCGTCCTGACCCCTAAAATTTTCACCGACTCCTAAATCGCTCCAGCCCCCTAATTTTTCACTCTCCCCTAACCCTGAGAAATATTTTCAGTTCAAAACCAAAAAAAATAAAAAAAATTGGCCTGACCCCTAAAAAGTTCGTCCTGACCCCTAAAACATTCCCCGACCCCTAAATCTCTCCAGCCCCCTAATTGTTCACTCTCCCCAACCATGAGAAATATTTTGAGTTCAAAACCAAAAAAACAGAAAAAAATTTGGCCTGACCCCTAAAAAGTTCATCCTGACCCCTAAAATTTTCCCCGACCCCTAAATCTCTCCAACCCCCTAATTTTTTATCACTCCCCCAACCATGAGAAATATTTTGACTTCAAAATAAAAAAAAAACAAAAATTTGGCCTGACCCCTAAAAAGTTCGTCCTGACCCCTAAAATTTCCCCGACCCCTAAATCTCTCCAGCCCTCTAATTTTTTACTCTCCCCCAACCCTGAGAAATATTTTGAGTTCAAAACCAAAAAAAAACAAAAAATTTGGCCTGACCCCTAAAATGTTCGTCCTGACCCCTAAAATTTTCCCCGACCCCTAAATCTCTCCAGCCCCCTAATTTTTATCTCTCCCCCAACCATGAGAAATATTTTGACTTCAAAACAAAAAAAACAAAAAATTTGGCCTGACCCCTAAAAAGTTCGTCCTGACCCCTAAAATTTTCCCCGACCCCTAAATCTCTCCAGCCCCCTAATTTTTCACTCTCCCCCAACCCTGAGAAATATTTTGACTTCAAAACAAAAAAAAACAAAAAAATTTGGCCTGACCCCTAAAAAGTTCGTCCTGACCCTAAAATTTTCCCCGACCCCTAAATCTTTCCAGCCCCCTAATTTTTCACTCTCCCCCAACCCTGAGAAATATTTTGAGTTTAAAACCAAAAAAAAAAGAATAAAATTTGGCCTGACCCCAAAAATGTTAGACCTGACCCCTAAAATTTTCCCCGACTTCTAAATCTCTCCAACCCCCTAATTTTTCACTCTCCCCCAACCCTGAGAAATATTTTGACTTCAAAACAAAAAAAAACAAAAAAATTTGGCCTGACCCCTAAAAAGTTCGTCCTGACCCCTAAAATTTTCCCCGACCCCCCAATCATCCAGCCCCCCAATTGTTCACTCCCCCCCAACCATGAGAAATATTTTAAGTTCAAAACCAAAAAAAAAGAAAAAAATTTGGCCTGACCCCTAAAAAGTTCATCCTGACCCCTAAAATTTTCCCCGACCCCTAAATCTTTCCAGCCGCCTAATTTTTTATCTCTCCCCCAACCATGAGAAATATTTTGAGTTCAAAACCAAAAAAAAAGAATAAAATTTGGCCTGACCCCTAAAATGTTCGTCCTGACCCCTAAAATTTTCACCGACTCCTAAATCGCTCCAGCCCCCTAATTTTTCACTCTGCCATAACCCTGAGAAATATTTTCTGTTCAAAACCAAAAAAAATAAAAAAAATTGGCCTGACCCCTTAAAAGTTCGTCCTGACCCCTAAAACATTCCCCGACCCCTAAATCTCTCCAGCCCCCTAATTTTTCACTCTCCCCCAACCATGAGAAATATTTTGAGTTCAAAACCAAAAAAACAGAAAAAAATTTGGCCTGACCCCTAAAAAGTTCGTCCTGACCCCTAAAATTTTCCCCGACCCCTAAATCTCTCCAGCCCCCTAATTTTTCCCTCTCCCCCAACAATGAGAAATATTTTGACTTCAAAACAAAAAAAAACAAACAAATTTGGCCTGACCCCTAAAAAGTTCGTCCTGACCCCTAAAATTTTCCCCGACCCCTAAATCTCTCCAGCCCCCTAATTTTTCACTCTCCCCCAACCCTGAGAAATATTTTGACTTCAAAACAAAAAAAAACAAAAAAATTTGGCCTGACCTCTAAAAAGTTCGTCCTGACCCCTAAAATTTTCCCCGACCCCCTAATCTTTCCAGGCCCACCCACCCCCAAACTTTTTTTTTCAGTGTCCCACAACCCTGAGAATTATTTTAAGTTCAAAAAAAGAAAAAAAAAAAAATTTGGCCGAACACCTAAAAAATTTGGCTTGACCCCTAAAATTTTCGCCGACCCCCTAATCTCTTTATTATAGATACAAATAAATGCACATTGGTCTTTATTATAGATGCAAATAAATGCACATTGGTCTTTATTATAGATACAAATAAATGCACATTGGTCTTTATTATAGATGCAAATAAATGCACATTGGTCTTTATTATAGATACAAATAAATGCACATTGGCCTTTATTATAGATACAAATAAATGCACATTGGCCTATATTATAGATGCAAATAAATGCACATTGGTCTTTATTATAGATACAAATAAATGCACATTGGTCTTTATTATAGATACAAATAAAGACCTAGACTTACCAACAGCTTATGAACAAGCTCTAACGTTGGACATAGCACAGAAGCAGTCTGTCTTCTATTTACAACCCGATATTTTGGGAGCTGCTATCGTAGCCCCTCCTCTGCATGTTCAAAATTCTTCCATTGTTCAAGTGCTGCCACCCCCCTTTCTAACGATCACTAACAACTTATCACTGCCGCCTCAGCTGGATCCACATGCTACTTTTGTGGCCTTCGTATACATGCTCGTTCGTCCTGCCCGGCTCGAGATGTTAGATGCCACAAGTGTGATAAGCAGGGACATTTTTCGAAAGTTTGCCGGTCAGCTTCTCAAAAAAAAACGTTCGGCTACTCTTGCTACTGTAGCACCAATTACAATAGCAGCTGCATTCCCCGGCTGCCTCTCAAAAACAATCGTGAGGGTAAAAATCAATGGATTGACTATTCATGCGCTTATTGATACAGGCAGTTCCGAAAGTTTTATTAATGCCAGTATTGTAAAAGCGAATAAATGGGAAATATTTCCTTGTTCCAACCAAATATCAATGGCAAATTCATCTTTATCGTCCCATGTAATTGGATATTGCATGGTTAACCTGAAACTAAAAGGAAACTCCTATCAAGGGATCGAATTATCAGTAATGAAAAACCTCTGCTGCGAAGTGATTTTGGGTCACAATTTTCTAAAACAACATTCATGCGTTGAAATTCCTTTTGGTGGCCCCAAGCCGGTCCTAAGCGTATGTGGACTAGCAGCTGTCAAAGTGCGGCACCCGTCACTTTTTACAAACTTAACTCCTGACTGCAAACCAGTAGCAATAAAATCAAGACGCTATTCAGAAACGGACAAACAGTTCATAGCAGCAGAAGTAACAAAACTACTTAAGGAAGGAATTATAGAGCCAAGTGAATCTCCATGGCGAGCCCAGGTCCTCGTAACAGCCACTGAAAATCACAAGAAAAGGATGGTCATTGACTATTCCCAGACCATCAACAGATACACATTACTCGATGCCTATCCACTGCCTCGTATTGACGAAATGATTTCTAATATTGCAAAATATCACACTTTCAGTACTTTGGATCTCAGAAGTGCCTACCATCAGGTACCTATCAAGCCAGAGGATAAGCCCTACACGGCATTCGAGGCCTGCGGTCGCCTATATCAGTTCTGCCGAATTCCTTTTGGGATAACAAATGGTGTGGCTAGCTTCCAGAGGGTAATAGATGTAATAATTTCCAATGAAAAATTGAAGGGTACTGTTGCATATATAGACAATGTCACAGTATGCGGACATAACCAAGCTGAACATGACCACAACCTTAAACGATTCATGGCTGCCGTCAAGAAATATAATCTGACTTTGAACAGTGAAAAATGTTCCTACAACTTGAAAAGCATCAAATTATTGGGATACATTGTCAAAAATGGCACCATGACGCCGGATCCCGAGCGACTGAAATCGCTAATGGAATTACCAATCCCTGGAAACATGCCCTCTTTACGACGAGCCCTCGGTATGTTTGCTCACTACTCCCAATGGGTTGCATCTTTTTCAGAAAAAATACACCCATTGACGCAAGTATCTACTTTTCCGTTGTCCTGTTCCGCCATCAGAGCATTTCAAAACATGAAAAGGAACATTGCTCAGTCTGCCATTTCTGCTGTGGATCCTTTTATCCCTCTATTAGTTGAGACGGATGCCTCCGACTGTGCGATAGCTGCCTCACTGAGACAATCCGGTCGTCCTGTAGCTTTTTTTTCAAGAACACTTTCGAGATCCGAGCGACAACACTCGGCAATAGAAAAAGAAGCGTACGCCATAGTTGAGGCATTATGAAAATGGAGGCATTACTTAATCGGCCGACATTTTGAATTAATCATTGACCAAAAGTCGGTCTCGTTTATGTTTAACCCAAAAACAACGAGTAAAATAAAAAACGAGAAAATAGCGAGATGGAGAATGGAGCTTTCTTGCTACTCCTTTGACGTCCCTTACCGCCCTGGTAAGGAGAATGCCGCGGTCGACGCGCTTTCAAGGGTATGTGTCCTGGTAACTGGCTCAGATGATCTTCAGTATATACACAGGGAATTGTGTCACCCAGGTATCACAAGAATGATTCACGTAGTCAGGAGCAGAAACTTGCCATATTCTGTTGAAGATGTAAAAAGAATTACGAACTCTTGTCGGATATGCACAAAAAATAAGCCCAGATTCTACAAACCTCCTCCAGCAACACTCATTAAGGCCACACAGCCTTTTGAAAGACTTAACCTGGATTTTAAGGGCCCTTTACCCTCTAAAACTAAAAATAAATACATGCTCACAATAATAGACGAGTACTCAAGATTTCCGTTCGTCATCCCCTGCCCAGACGTAACGGCTGCAACAGTAATTCAAGGCCTCTGCTCCATTTTTGCTGTTTTTGGAGTGCCTGCATATATACATTCAGATCGTGGGTCTGCTTTTATGTCGGACGAACTCAAGCAGTTTCTGCATGAACGAAGAGTAGCTGTAAGTAGAACAACTCACAATCCTCAAGGAAACGGACAGTGCGAAAGATACAATGGTATAATATGGAAGACAGTACAGTTGGCGGCAGCAAATTGCAATAGTCCGATCTCCGATTGGGAAAGTCTCATCCCCATGGCCTTATACGCTATTAGGACTCTATTATGTACAGCGACAAACGCTACCCCACATGAGAGATTCTTCTCGTTCCCACGACGAAGCTCAGCAGGCACATCACTTCCCTCATGGCTTGCACAACCTGGCACAGTTTTATTAAAACGCCATGTTCGTCATAGTAAACATGACCCATTGGTAAGCGAGGTAGAATTAATCGAAGCGAACCCTCAGTATGCACTGGTCAGAAATTCAGAAGGAAGGCAATCTACTGTCTCCTTAAGGGATCTAGCCCCAGCAGGAAATGTATATGAACGTAGAACTGCTTCAGATGGGTATACAGCTCCGGTTCGTGGAACAAGTCCGACCCACTTAGGTGATCGTGTGCTAGATACGTCAAGTTCAGAGTCCCAACAAAACGAATCTGAATATACTAACAGAGTCGTCTCTGACTCTAGTTCGGACGACAGATGGGTACCACGAAAGCGGTTTCACCCAATATCTGAGACAGATACTCAATCTTCAGACACCAAGCGACCGAAGCGCCGTAGAAAATGAGAGCGATTTGGAGCAAGATATTTTAGCCCTAAACCAGCCACACAAGACAGTCCCGAAACGTCGTCAGGTCCCGAGGAGCCTAGATTAGAAATGGATGTCGGGCACAACAACCAAGACGCCCTCAAAGAACCTGTAGGAGGCCAGGTCGATGGGATGATTTTGTTCCCTACGAATAAGAAGATAGATGGGGGAGAATGTAGTAACAAAGATAATTGATGCCCGTCTCCCCCTTTAAGTAATAATGGAATGTTCTACATTCGTGTATATTTAGAGTGAATGTTAAAACACTATTTGTTGCAGTAAGTCACAAATGGTTAAATAAAGCTTATCCTTAAGTTATATTCGGCGTCCAGTTTTTATTACAGTGGTATCGTTTGAATTTGCATTTTTGCAAATTATAACTCTTAAAATAATTACAATATCAAGCTCTTTATTATATTTATTTTATGTTTATGATTTTTAAGCAGAACTTCAAATACAGAATTAGGGAAGAAACAATGAAAGTAAAAAAAGCAGAATTTTTATCAAAAATCTACTTAAAATTAATTTAAAAATCACTTTTGTAAAATTTATTAGAACAGAAAAGTAGAAACTATTTGGGTGCTTCTTTACTTTCTTAAGAAAAAAATAGCTAAAGAAATGTATAAACTTCGTTATGTACTTATGTGGTAGCTGAAAAGAAGATTGTACACGAAAAATTATGCAAATTCATCCAATATTTATTAAAATAAAATAAAAAAACACGATTTTATCTATCGGTCGAACCATTTCGGTTTCTGATTGGGCAAAGATGATAACTCACATTTTTGGATTTTCAAAATTCTATGGAAAACCACTAGAAAATCTACTTAAGAAAATTGCTGGACTGTATCCTGTATAAATTTATAAAAGTCCTACTTAAAATTTACTTTAGTTTAATAAAATGTTATGTTTTTATCTTATATCGTACTTATAAGTTGTTTTTCCGAAATTAGTAAAAAAATTTTTTTACTTATCTCCCGAGAAAGTTACTGATGCTCTCAGTTCAACATGTCTCGGATGACAGTTGATATTACCTTTAATCCCATCTGATGCACCTGTCAACTGGATTGCTTTGACACCAATGATAATTTCCTAAACAACTTGGCTTTCTGGCGCGACTGACATTTGAAGTGCAGTGTTGTCGGTTTTATGTGTCTCCCCAGAGTACAAAGAATGTCAAGCATAAGGCTTTTAAATGTGGGGAACTGCGACTCCCAAAAGGGTCACCATCGTTGTGCCACATAACTTTTTAACTGAAGGTAAAAGCGTAGTGGTCAATGTATCTTCCATCAGTGTATTGGTGATAGATACAGTAGAAAATGATAACCATTTGAAATCAATTTCTTTTTTTTCCAACTGACACCAGGTACAACACCTTTGGGTGCAAAACTCCTTAAAGGTGATTCAGCCATCACTATTTTAGACATATGTTGGAAGGGTGGACTTTCTACATAGTTACAATTCATCAAAGGAAAAGACAATGTCTCTACAGACACCATGTTCTGGTCTTTGATTAAAATCATTTGTGAAAAGCAGGAAAACAAACAGCAACTCCAGAAGTATTTAAAGGATTATGCTACATGTTTGAAATTTTCGAAGATACATGTCAATTTAGAAGTAGTTTGTGACACCAGCAAGGGAAGGCTATGCCTATTTGTTGCAGAATTATTACAGCAGATATTATTCTTCTCTCTACATAATTTGTCTCTTACCATGGCACTAATGCTCAATTTGATTATTCATCGACAGATTTGTCCGTCCTAAGTTCAAAATTCAAAGTTTGCCAACATCTTGTGTGCCATGTCAAAAGGCTATGGTCAGAAGACATACCTGCATATTTCCTGTGTTTTTCCCCCACATCCTGAGGAGCAGTTTGTGCATGTACATGTGGACATCAGTTGACCGCTCTCCACATGCAAGAGTAGAACTATTTACTGACATGTATAGATTGTTTCTCTTGTTGGTGTGGAGCTCTTCTCATCGCATACACGACAGCAAGAACTTTTATTTCTGGTTGGATATCTCGTTTTGTTATCATCACATTTGATCTTCTGCTTATTAGAGCTCTTCACTGAGCTATAAATATAAAAAACAAGACTTCATTTTCTTTCTCATTCAGACATGTAAAAATACAGCTAATAAAAGCATGAAGTGCATTCAATTAATTCCTGACTTCAGCATTGCTTTAATAAATTTCAGCCTATCAGAAGTGGAGAATCAGCAGAGACCTTTTACAACTCTCTTTCTCTCTATTCATTTAGCGTCACTTTTCTCTTATCCATTTTTTATATTTCTCAAGCTCACTCTCCAGTGTTCATGGATCAATTGTCTCAAAACTCCACTCTTTACAGTCTTGTCCAATTACTTGCTTCCAAGTTTTCCTCCGCTGGTCAACTTTCCTGTAATTCAAGACTTCTTTGCTTCTACAACGGTTTATCCAGAAGATGCAATGTTCCATGTGACTACCAACTCAATTGATTCGTCCTTAGGATAACATTTATGCAAATCCTTTGAGCTACTGTTTTGGGTTTGCCAACACTATTGTCTTGGACAGACAACATCGAAGAAAATTTCAAGACCGGGTTTCAGGAATTTGAATTATACATCGAGTCATCAGAAAAAAATGTTGAAGCCACTATCATTAAATGTGCACTCTTTTTACACATCATCGGCTGGTGGAAATGCAATTGAAGTGTACAATTCATTTTCATTCAGATACAAAAAAAGTAGCTACATTGCTTGCATTCGCAAGTTGTTAAAGTTTATTGTTAATTGTTAAGATAATTGCATGATGCCAGGCGAACATGGATTGCCACCTTCATAAATGCTGATGAAGAGAAAATTAAAACACAATCTTTCAGTCTTAGCCAGACAAAAAAAATGAGTGTAGGCCTCAATGAAAGACATGAACAGAGGTCAAAGCCAAACTACTATTCTAACAGATGAGGCACAAGAGAATTAGAACTGCTAAAAGCAAGGGATTTAGTTCGTATAGGAGAGCCGATTAACAAAAGGTAAATCAAGACTGACACAATACGCATTTACAATGTTGACAAGCTCAAGTGCACTCTTACAATGGAATCGTAAGGATTTGCTTAAAATATGCAAGCATAATATACTCGAAGAGAAAGTGAGAAAGCAGAATTCAGAGATGCAACGAGACTCAGCAGGACTACAGCGATGATCTGCTATGAAAGTACAACCCCAGAAAATGAACTTATGAAAAGAAAATTGAACTGTTATTTAGATTAGATTTTAGTAGTTAAAAATATATCAAATTAAATTTAAAAAATATGGTGTAAATGTAAAAAATCAGTTATAAATTATCTTTTATTCACAGATGTCACACCAGAAATAAAAACAATATTTTATCCTCTTTCTCATCATGCTATTCAGTTCAGACATGTAAAAACACAGCTAATAAAAGCCTGAAGTGAACACCACATGTTTTTGCTAAAGTCCTGATTTCAGTCTTGTTTCAATAATATATATATATATACTAGCAAAACCTACCCGCCCTCCAGGCAGCAATTAATTGGAATGGGAGGCCATTAATTAAAAAAAAAATGTTACTCAGAGAATTCCAAAATTTTAACAACAAACTTTGGTAAATGTGTAGATTAAAACACTCGGCTAAATTACACCCCCCTAAAAAATGAGATACTTTTTTTTACGGTCATTCTAAATTATTATGGCAGTTAACTAATATATTTTTAACACTAATCCCAAGTTCGACTGGCAAGGTTGTAAAACCACATGCAATCGCCCCAAAACAATAACATACAGAATTCATCTCCAATGGCAAAAAATGGTTAAGCGGCGGCGGCGGCGGCGGCGGCGGCGGCGGCGGCGGCGGCGGCGGCGGCGGCGGCGGCGGCGGCGGCGGCGGCGGCGGCGGCGGCGGCGGCGGCGGCGGCGGCGGCGGCGGCGGCGGCGGCGGCGGCGGCGGCGGCGGCGGCGGCGGCGGCGGCGGCGGCGGCGGCGGCGGCGGCGGCGGCGGCGGCGGCGGCGGCGGCGGCGGCGGCGGCGGCGGCGGCGGCGGCGGCGGCGGCGGCGGCGGCGGCGGCGGCGGCGGCGGCGGCGGCGGCGGCGGCGGCGGCGGCGGCGGCGGCGGCGGCGGCGGCGGCGGCGGCGGCGGCGGCGGCGGCGGCGGCGGCGGCGGCGGCGGCGGCGGCGGCGGCGGCGGCGGCGGCGGCGGCGGCGGCGGCGGCGGCGGCGGCGGCGGCGGCGGCGGCGGCGTCGTCGTCGTCGTCGTCGTCGTCACCATCATCATCATCATCATCACCATCACCATCATCATCATCATGATAATAATAATAGAATGGCTCGAAAATGGAGGATCATTTTACGTTAAATTTATTTGTGAAACTAATCCCCCAGGCTAAATTCTAAAATATTTTTGTTGTTTCGCTTTCCGCCAGCTTTTTTTATTTTTTTTATTCACACGTAATCGTCTAAAAAAGTAGAATCTCATTTTATCGGGAGATGGGTGTTCATCTACAATAATATCCAAACTTTTAATATTTTTATTTATACCATAAAAATAAGGTATTTAATTAGTTAGATAATTTTAAAGTTTTTTATTCAATGTTCATGGGAAAAGTAAACACAACTAAAATCAATTGCTTAAAATAAAAATAAAAAAAGTGACGTATAGTTAAAAAAATGTATAAGATTTTAAAAAATTAAATATGGGTAAATTTGCATATAAATACCTTCTTATATCCCCCCTCCCCGAAAAAATGACATTCTGCTTTTTTTAGGCAATTGCGTGTTAACACCGTGGAATACGGAGATAAAGAAAAATATTTTAGAATTTAGTGGGGGATCAGTTATATATATATATATATATATATATATATATATATATATATATATATATATATATATATATATATATATATATATATATATATATATATATATATATCAAACGTACTATGTTCCCAATTTCCGGGCCATTCTATCTTTGTAGGGAACTTACCAAAAGTTTTTACTACTAACCCTAAGTCCGAGTGGCAAGGTCATGAATTGACATGTAATCGCCTAAAAAAGTAGCTACCCCCCCCCCAAAAAAAAAAACGCAGCAGATTTAACTCCCATAGAAAAAAAAATTTGTTAACCGTCTTAAAACTGTCGCGAAAAATAGGGATTATTTTACATAAAATTTATATACCAAAAATTCCCCCCACTTTAAATTCCAAAATAATAATTTTTTTTTCTTTTCATCTGTCCGTGAAGTTTTTCAGGGTGTTCACACGTGATCACCTAAAACAGGTAGAATACTTTTGGGGGATAATTTCGCGGAGAATGTTAATCTTCAATCATACCAAAATACGAATCAATATTTTTTCGTAATTGGGACAGTGCTACTAAACTATTGTTTCAATTTGTCAATCAGAATAGTGATAAGGTCTTTGTAAACATTAAACACTAATTTTGTTGTTAAACTTTACAATAAAGGCATTAACTCAACTTAAGTTATTTGTTTTTAGTGAAAATGTAACAACTGAAAAAGGAGGACGAAAAAAGGGATCAGAAAGAAAGCTAGCGAGACAGCCACATTCTATTCTATTTCTATTCTAGATTATGCCTCGCTCGACCTTCAGGGTCGTGACGAGCGCTGGGTGTTGAAACTGAAAGTGTTTTAGTAATTTTTCCGATTTATTTATTAAATAACATTAAGTAATTACTGTTAATATGGACGAAACTATTCCATATAAATAACGAACATTAGCAAATGCAATTCCAAATCCATAATACTAAATGTTAATTAATTATGAACGGTTTAAAAAATAGTTATGCTAATTAGACAGTCAAAAGGTTCTTTCTTAATCTTTTATCTTCAGTTTGGTCTCGGCCTTTTGGCTAAGATCAAAGTGTAGTATCTGTTCCGATGGATACTGCACCCTATAGACTGGTATTGTCTTTGCCTTCGGGACTTGATTTATGCCGGTCTATGGGATTGTCCTGTGCAGTTCTAGGAGGTCTACCCTCCCAGGCTTTGCCTCCCCTCTTTGGGGAGGAGTAAGTTAATTGCTTACTGCTTGAGGCGCCCCTACCGGGGAATGCCGACGGGGCTGCCCAGGCAATTTTTGATGGTCAGAGTGCTCACCTCTCGGGCGCTGGCTTTTCAACCCCCACTTTCCGACCCGAGCTTGGGTCACATCTTACTTGTGGGAGTAGGATAAAAACTGGCCTTGTGCCTAACTCCTGGAGAGGAGTAAATTACTCAAAGTGTAGTATCTGTTCCGATGGATACTGCACGCCTGTTCTGTGCAGTTCTAGGAGGTCCACCCTCCCAGGCTTCGCCCCCCCTCTTTGGGGAGGAGTAAGTTTATTGCTTACTGTCTGAGGCGCCCCTACCGGGGAATGCCGACGGGGCTACCCAGGCAATTTTTAAATGGCCAGAGTGCTCACCTCTCGAGCGCTGGCTTTTAACCCCACTTGCTCGACCCGATCTTGGGTCACATCTTACTTGTGGGAGTAAGATAAAACTGGCCTTGTGCCTAACTCCGCGAGGAGTAAATAAATATCAACTGCTAAATTTTTGTAGTATTGATTAGAATAACAGTAAACTGTTTTGATTATTAGATAGTAGTTATAAATTAAAAAAAAATTTTGCATTTTAGATTTATATATATATTTATAATATTAAATTATATATTTTAAAAAATATTTTACCTACATACGACGTCGTTTCGAACTTACGGCTCTCATCAGCACAGGGAAATAACAATCTCAGATGGTCACAGGGCGTAAACCAGGTTCACAGAGACACCTTGAATCTGTAAGCGTTCACTTAGTTATTGGAGCCATGAAAGATTGTCATGTGATTACGGAGAAATTAAGTGATATTTACACTGAAAGCAGTGAGTATAAATATCTAGACATACGATAGAACTCAACCGCAGAGTCGTAGTATTGCACTGGGGCTTCAAGTGAATGTCTATTTTTAATCTCTCCGATAGCGTTCTACTTTCAATTTTACTTGAAAGGGGCTTCTATATATATGTTTTCAAATATATGGTACATTTATTAAATCATAATATATATATATATATATATATATATATATATATATATATATATATATATAGTGAAGCTAATGTTTTAAAATTTAAAAAAAGATATGTGATACTTAGAAGGCAATACAATGCAGAGGTGTGACGGATAGACACAAGTTGGAGCAAATAAGACATATAATGGTGGAATAAGTTAAATAGTTTCACCCTTAATACAATGTATACATACATATATATATATATATATATATATATATATATATATATATATATATATATATATATATATATATTATAATAATAATAATAATAATAATAATAATAATAATAATCCAAGTAAAACATCCACAGAGTAGTAATTCAAAGAATTTCAACCGGGTTTATAAAACGTGCTCAATATAGAGCTTTTATATATGATTATTTTTATTTACACAGACATGTACAAAATCTGCGACACTGGCATGTCGATGTTATCGATCAACATCTATTATAACTGAGATCTCATCAGGTAGAGTTAGAATCCGATCTTAACCTTAGATCATATTTGGAAAGAATGAAATGGAGAAAAAAGAAAAGAAATTCAAAATTTAAATTTTGGAAAGTCACGTGGTTGGGACTGTTAAGAATCAAAATCAAAAAAAAAAAAAAATAATGTAAAAAAAAAATTAATATAAAATATATAATATATAAAATAAAATAAAGTGAAAAGAGAGAGAAATAATAAAAGGTAGATAGATGAATAAAGAGATGGATAGATAGATGAATAGATAGGTAGAGATAAATAGAGATAAAATGAAATAAAATAAAACGGTACGGGATAAAATAAGATCATTTAGACAGAAGTGGGAGAGGAAGGGAAGGAAGACACATGCGATGGGACGTGTCAAAATCAGTCTAGGGTTAAAAAGGCATGTAGCATAAGTTTAAGTCAGCGATGATGTTAGTAGTCGCGCCAGTGTGTTTGCGTTGGGGGTGACAGGCGTCGTTAATACATTGGGCTACTGATTTTGTTTTTTTGTTCTTAGTTTTAACCGTTTTTTTTTAAACTTATCAAATTATCATTAATTAATAAATTAAACATATTCACTAACAAATTACTTTAGTTTACACAATAAGTGGTAATAATAATGATAATAATAATAAAAATAATAATAATACTAATATCGGTAATAATGTAGAAATGGCAAGTAATGATATTGATAAATATTAATGATAATAATAATAATAATAATAATAGTAATAATAATAATAATAATAATAATAATAATAATAATAATAATAATAATAATAATAATAATAATAATAATAGTAATAGTTGGATAAAAATAAAATTATCAGGAAATATTAGAAGATAATAATAATAATAAAAATAATTATAATATAGAAGATAGCAATAATATTAATCATAGTGGTTGTAAATATGATAATAGGAATAATTTTATTAATAATAGTAAAATTAGTGGTTGCAATAATACTACTACTAATAATAATGATGATAACAATGTTAACCATAATAATCCTAACAATAAAATAATAATAAAAAAAATAATAATAATAATAATAGTAGTAGTAATAATAATAATAATAGTAATAATAAAAATAAAAATAATGGAAATATCACTAATGGTAACACAACCATTGCTATCTAAAACTAATAATAACAATAGTAGTAAAAACTAGATGACGATGACTATGGTTATAGCAATAGTGTTGACAATAATAATAAAAATGGTTATATTGACATTGCTACTGCTACAAACAATAATAATTATAATAATAATAATAATAATAGTAAAAACATTATTAATAATAATATCGGTAATAGTGCAGAAATGGCAAGTAATGATATTGATAAATATTAATAATAATCAATAATAATCGATAATAATAAGCAATAGTGGTTGTAAATATGATAATAAAAATAATTTATTTGATAATAGAAGAATTATTGGTTGCAGTAATACTAATAATATTAATAATAGTAATAATAATAATGATAGCTATAATAATAATAATGATAACAATGGTAACCATAATAATCTTAATAATTATTATAATGATAATGATAATAATAAAAATAATAGTAGTAATAATGATAATAGTAATAATAATAATATTAATTTATAAAACTAATAATAATAGTATAATATAGTATAGATATAATTGTAGCCAAAAGTAGTAATGATAATAAATAATAAAATAAAATAATTATAATCAAAATAAAAAAGTAAAAATGAATATAGAAATAAATATAAAAATAATAATAACAATAATAATTAAAATAATGTTAATAATTATATATATACACATGCACGTACATGCATATATATATATACATATACATACATCCACACAAACATATATATATATATATATATATATATATATATATATATATATATATATATATATATATATATATATATATATATATATATATGCAATTGGTAATAATGTTAATGGTTTTGAGTGCAATACTTAGTGATGGACTCTAATTATGATTCTCATTAAATAGAAGATTGAATATAATAATTATATCAAGTATAGTATAGAATATGGTATAAAATGATAGTTATGTTGTCTAATTATTGTTAGTGGATAGGTAAAGTTCTTTTTCATGTTTGGAGGGGTAATTGTATATAGTTCTATAGTAGGTTTAGTTAGAGTTTATGTTTTTTTAAAAGGAATATTACCTTTTAAAAAAAAACATTAACTCTAACTAAACCTAAGTTTGAGGAGTTATGTGTGAATTACTGAGAAGGTGTGATCTATTGTGCCTACAGTTAATTGAGGTTTCTTGTTTTTTGTTTAGAAGTTTACCTCTATCACTAAATCTAATTATCTCAAGTTTTTCAGTTAGACATAAGTAACATGATGAGTTCAGGGAACTGCAGGTGCTGGTTTTTCTAATAGTGTTCCAAGTCACTGTTGGTGATTGATTACTGTGGGTTAATTCCCAGTAGTATATAGAGAGTGAGGTTCTTTTTTGTTAGAAATATATATATATATATATATATATATATATATTTATTTATTTTTTTTTTTCACAAACACACATATATCTGTCTATCTACACAATGTTACAATGTTATGTAATACCTGTATCACGATGGTCTGGTGGAAACTCTGTATGATATAATATTTCGGGAACTCTTCACTTCTTCAGAAACGTGCTCAACTCAAGTTCAAGCGTGCATATGAAGGAAGCAGTGAGGATGCAGTCTCGCAGAAAATACTGGTTAAATTTGAATTCTAACCAGAGTTTTAAAAAAAGTTTTTATTTTATTTATTTATTTTTACTTAATTTATTTATTTTTATAAAAAAATTTATACATTTTTTTTTAGAATCTATTTTAAATTTTAAATCTAAATTTAAACTAAGTTTATTAGTTTAAATTAATATGTCGGTTAATACTGCCATTAAACATTGCATTATCTGTTCGTTTTACATTATTGTGTATATTAATATTTAGTTTATTTATTTATTTTTATTTAAATATGTATATTTTATTAATTAATTTAATTCAAGCTAGTATTATCTGTTCATTCATCGCTCGTATCTGTCTAATGCTAATTACAACAATGGAAGGGAGGTAATTCAGCTGGGTCTGTTTAATGATGTTTAAGTCACTTTTAAATTTAGTTATTTCTAATTATGTTAGGCTAAAATATTGTTATTCTCATTTTTTTTTTCATTATTTTTATATTAATGATTAATGTTATAGGTATTATTCTTGTCGGGGTGATTCCAGTATACCCTCTTACTGTTGTTGTTGTTATTATTATTATTCATTTTTACTGTTATTATTATTTTTTTACTGTTATTATTATTAAAATTAAAATAAATAAATAATAATAATTTATTATTTATTTATTTATTTTAATTTTATTTTTTTAAAATTTTATTTTTATTTATTTATTTTCCCTTCAGCATGTAATGTCGATACTGTTAATGTTGTAAATTGAATGTTTACTCGTTGGCAGTCTCAACATTTCTTATCATTAATTCCTTATATTGTTTTAATAAGCTCTTTATTTTTATTTATTTAATTATTTATTCATTCAATGTCTTGCTGTATTATTATTTATATTATTAATATCATTATTATATATTATTATAGGTAATGTTTTTGGTAGGTTAAAAAAACACAAAAAACATTACCTATAATAATATATAATAATGATATTAATAATATAAATAATGACACCGCAAAACATTGAATGAATAAATAATTAAATAAATAAATAAATAAAAATAAAGAGATTATTAAAACAATATAAGGAATTAATGATAATAAATGTTGAGACTGCCCACGCGTGAACATTAAATTTACAACATTAACAGTTAATCGACATTACATGCTGAAGGGAAAATAAATAAATTAAAAAAAATAAATAAATAAAAATAAATAAATAATAATAAGGTGATTTGTGACTTTCATGCTTTCGTTTTCACTCAGCAGCAAATGATGCCGTTTATCATACACGGATGGCCATAAATTATATAAAAAAACTTTCTCCGCAATTAATACCAATTTCAGACTTGTCCAACGAATGTATTACTTTTATTTCGTAATAAACAAATAATTAACCGGATCTATTCTTTAAATAATTTATTTATTTTTGAACACTTTTTTTTGTTTTTGGTTTAAAATTCTTAAAACAAACATACTATTGTTTTTTTATGTTTTCACAAATTGTTTTTTTGTTTTAAATCTTAAAGTTTATTTTAAGTTTTAAACCTAAAAAACAATATAATGTATGTATTAAGAATTTTAAACTAAAAACAATTTGAGAAAACAATAAACTTTTTTATTGTTTTCTCAAATTGTTTTTAGTTGAAAATTCTTAATACAAACATTAAATAAATAAATAAATAAAAATAAAGAGATTATTAAAACAATATAAGGAAAGAAACAATTTGTGAAATTTTAAAATTTAAAACAACAAAAACAATTTGTGAATACATAAAAAAAAACAATATTATGTTGTATTTAAAATTTTAAACCAAAAACAATTTGTTGATAAATTGAGTGCAATAATCTGTTGATAAATGGAGTACAATAACCTGTTGATAAATGGAGTACAATAACCTGTTGATAAATGGAGTACAATAAATCGTTGATAAATGGAGTACAATAACCTATTGATAAATGGAGTACAATAACTCATTGATAAATTGAGTACCTGTTTATAAATTGAGTACAATAACCTGTTGATATATTGAGTACAATACGTTGTTATTAAATGTAGTACAATAATCTGTTTATAAATTAAATGCAATAAGCTGTTAATAAATGTAGTACATTAACCTGTTGATAAATTGAGTGCAATAACCTGATAATTTGTGGTTCAATAACCTGAAGATAAATTTAGTACAATAATCTGTTAATAAAATGAGTACATTAACCTGTTAATAAATGTAGTGCAATAACCTGTTTATAAATGTAATACAAAAACCTGTTAATAAATGTCGATGAATTGAGTACAAAATAAATGTCGATGAATTGAGTACAATAAACTGTTAATACATGTAGTACAATAACCTGTTGAAATGTTGAGTACAATAACATGTTGATAAATGTAGTATGATAACCTGTTTATAAATGTAGTACAATAACCTGTTGATAAATTGAGTATAAAAACTTGTTAATAAATTCAGTACAATAACCTGTTGAAAAATTCAGTACAAAGACCTGTTAATAAATGTAGTACAATAACTAGTCAGTAAATTAAGTACAATAAACTGTTGATAAATTGGGTACAATAACCCGTTTATAAATGTAGTACAATAACCTGTTGATAAATTATGTACAATAACCTGTTTATAAATTGGGTACAAAAAATCGTTAATAAAGGTAGTACAATAACCTGTTCATGAATTGGTACAATAACTTGTTGATGAATTTAATACAATAACCTGTTTATAAATGCAGTAAAATAATCTGTTGATCAACTGAGTACAATAACCTGTTGATAAATTGAGTACAATAACATGTTTATACATGTAGTAGGAAAACCCATTAATAAATGTAGTACAATAACCCGTTAACAATGCTTTTTAGTAAATTAAGTACAATAACCTGTTGATGAATTGGGTGTAAACTGTTAATAAATGGAGTACAATAACTTGTTCATGAATAGAGTACAATAACCGGTTTATGAATTTAATACAATAACCAGTTAATAAATGTAGTACAATAATCTGTTGATAGATTAAGTACAATAACTTGTTAATAAATGTAGAACAATAATCTGTTTATTAATTGAATACAATAATCTGTTTATTAATTGAGTACAATAATTTTTTTTATAAATTGAGTACAATAACTTGTTAGTAAATAACCTGTTTATAAATTGAGTACAATAACCTATTAATATATGTAGTACAATAACCTGTTTATAACTTTAGTACAATGACCTGTTAATAAATGTAGTACAATAACCATTTTAATTAATTGAGTACTATAACCTGTTAATAAATGTAGGACAATAACCTTTTGATAAATTTAGTACAATAACCTGTTGATAAATCAATATAACTTTGTAAGTAGTTATAAATGATAAAATAACCAGGAGTGTAAATGTCTTAAAATAGTATGGTGTATTTCAACGAATATATCTTGTACAAACAGTAGTAACTAAAAGTAATCCAATAGGATTTAACAGAATACAATCGAATGACTATACAATAGTAGTCGAATTTATTGTCCAGACTAGTTAACTTTTAAGTGACTGGGGGAGTTCAGTATCCCATCATAACATAAATTTAGTACAATAGCCTGTTGATAAATGTAGTACTATTGTTGCATAGCCCCTCTCCTGCCTGGACCGCGGCAGTTCTCTTAAACCACTTAAACAACTGGTTACGGTCCCAAAAAACGTATTTGTTACATAGTCCTTGGAAAGGGGCACGGCAACAAAAGAGAATTTGTTACATAACACTTGGAAATTAATCTTCTCGAAACCGAAAACAATACGAAGTCATACGAAAGTTTATGAAAAGTCTAGAAATCATATGAAAGTTTATGAAGCGTTTTCAAACTTTTTTAACACATTTCTTTAAGGCACTTTTAAGAGGCATTTTTAATAGGCATTTTTAATAGGCACTTTTAAACACATTTCTTTAGAGCGTTTTTAAGCCTTTAAACGGCCAGTCCTGTTACACATTACTTTTTAAACACTTCTTGTTAAGCACATTTTACCCACATCAAACATTGTTCGTTACATTAACCATTTTTCCTTACATTAAACATTTTACTTTAAAACATTGTTCTCTTTTTTACACATATCAAATTACGCATTGTTCTCATTTTCTTTCTGTTTTAAGTCTTTCGAAGTTTAACAGATTAGGACCCAAAAAATGTGCAACACATAAAAGTTACCGTACATTTTTTTTGTCATCTGGTTGTGATCGCCGTTGGTGCCGTCGGTTGCCATTGCGTATCTCTGGCCGTGATCGATGCTGGTGATATTTGATCGGTGGATACAACTTTATGGACAGGCAGAAGACAAACGCGGAGACAATTTTTCCTGAGAGAGAGATTCAAATCTTTTATTCTGGACTTCGTTGTGGAAGGGTTTTATCCATTCGTTCGCTCGATTCTCATTCATCCTTCTCGCTGTGGGATGCGACTATGCACGGGAATTTCTGCTGGATCTTGAAGAGATCCAGACCATACAACGAGCGACTACATCGTCGACTTGACGCTCTCACTTCCAACGCCCCTCTCTTTTCATTTGAGGACTCATAGAGAGGTCGACCATCCGGCTCGCTTCCAAACCCGTAACTATTTTAAAAACTTTAGTTTCTCACGAAGCAGGAGTGACGTCACAGTTCTTTGTCCTGTCATACAAATCATAACCAGAACTGGCCTGACCTTTATTGAACCTCGACTTTTGAAGTCGGCCAGGTTTCACCAGTTGTTATGACTTCTTGGGATTACTCATTCTGAGAACAAATCTATTTGTCCCAAAATGGATGTCATTTCGACCTGCACTTAACTCGAACAAAGTTCACCCCTCTCACAATCTAAACTAGTGGACCAACACGCTTTTAGGCATACAGGGCCCCTCATAATATAACACTATGACCCGCTAATAAATTGAGTACAATAACCTGTTGATTAATTTAATACAATAACTTGTTTACAAATTGATAACAATAATCTGTTTATAAATGTAGTACAATAACCTGTTGATAAATTGAGTACAATAAACTGTTAATATATGTTATACAATAACCTATTGAAATGTTGAGTACAATAGAATGTTGATAAATATAGTATGATAACCTATTAATAAATGTAATAAAAAAAACTGTTTTAAATTGAGTACAATACCTTGTTAATAAATGTAGTACAATAATTTGTTGATAAATTGAGTACAATAACCTGTTGATTAATGTAGTGCAATACAGTTATAATATTGTGGTTCAATAACCTGTAGATAAATTTAGTACAATAACCTTGTTATTAATGTAGTACAATAACCTGTTGATAAAATGAGTATATTAACCTGTAAATACATGTAGTACAATTACCTGTTGATAAATGTAATACAATAACCTGTTAATAAATGTAGTACAATAACTTGTTGTTAAATTGAGTAAGATAAACTGTTAACACACTGTTGATAAGTTGATTACGTTCAAATGTTAATACATGTAGTAAAATAACCTGTTTATGAATTTAGTACAATAAACTGTTTGTAAATGTAGTACAATAACCTGTCGATAAATTAAGTATGATTAACTGTTAATACATGTAGTACTAGAACCTGCTGATTAGTTGAGTACGATAACCTGTTGATAAATGTAGTATGATAACCTGTTAATAAATGTAGTACAATAACCTGTTGATAAATTGAGTACAATAACCTGTTGATAAATGTAGTGCAATAACCTTATAATATTGTGGTTCAATAACCCATAGATTAATTTAGTACAATAACCGGGTTATTAATGTAGTACAATAACCTGTTGATAAAAGTAGTACATTAACCTTTTAATAAATGTAGTACAATAACCTGTTTATAAATGTAATACAATAACCTGTTAATAAATGTAGTACAATAACCTGTTGATAAATTGAGTACAATAACCTGTTGATAAATGTAGTGCAATAACCTTATAATATTGTGGTTCAATAACCCATAGATTAATTTAGTACAATAACCGGGTTATTAATGTAGTACAATAACCTGTTGATAAAAGTAGTACATTAACCTTTTAATAAATGTAGTACAATAACCTGTTTATAAATGTAATACAATAACCTGTTTACAAATTGATAACAATAACCTGTTGATAAATGTAGTACAATATCCTGTTGATAAATGTAGTACAATAATCTGAGTATAATAACCATTTTTTTTTCGATTCTTCTCTTTATAGAAATATTGTTTATCTATATAATAAGGCATTTTCTGTTCATTCGTAAGTTATCATCTTGCACACACATTAAAAAAATGTAATCATTCGATCAGCAAAGATGATGATTGATGATTAATCTTATGTCGCTTAGCGACATAAGATTAATCATCAATCATTTTAAATGAATTGTTTCAAATTAAATTATGTTGTCCTATTGAGGACAACATAATTTTGATTTTAAATAAATAAATTTCAAGAAGTGAAATTTGTTTTATTAATTTGGAGAATATTTAGCTGACAATTATCTTTAAGATAAGACAAATAATCTTTATTGTTTTAAAAAGAATTAAATTCCTACAATTTTCAATAAATAAATAAAGAAGAAACATATTCATTTTATTTATTTAAATATTTAGCTGACAATGACAATTATTTTTACGGAAGAAGAAAGAGTAATTTTTATCTTAATAGTATTGACCCATACAGACAAAAGGAATATGATTATTAACAGTAAATTATACAGATTGATGTAGAAAGCACCGTGGAATTTCCACGAAGTTCCACTAGTGACAAATTAATTGACTTTTCTCTAACCTTTATCTGACAACAAGAGTTTGAATGTGACACAAAGTCGATTTAATGTAAGAAGTCCATCTTACCCTAAAATGGACCTCCAGCATTCCCCATTTATAGGAAACAATAAAGATTCTTTGTCTTATCTTAAAGATAATTGTCAGCTAAATATTCTCCAAATTAATAAAACAAATTTGTTTAAGAGAAGAGCATAGGGATAACTCTTTCACACCTTCGATGATACTTTCCTTTACTTGGATCTTGATCCTAAAGATATTCTAAAGTTGTTTTTGATGTAAAAATGTGATGCCGTTGTTTTCCAACAATAAAACTAATGTGAATTGCATTTTCCTACGAAGTTAACTTTTCCAAGGACTTTATACTAATGAGTCACCACTTACCAAGGCCAAAAGCCAATCAAGGATAAGAATTAATGAGATTTTCATTTAGACGATGAACAATACTATGAGATGATTGAAAACGATGAATGGAATGGACAAAATTTGATTACTTAAGAGGACGACTCGACAAGTATTTGTTGACACTGGACTTGAAGACGACCATGTTGTAGTCTGCTGGGTTGTAATCCCGTGGTAATGTATTTCATAGATGGGAAGATCTTGGAAAGAAACTCTTTGCATGGAAATTCCGTTTAGTATTAGGTGTACACATAGGAAAAAAGGAAATCTTTTTTCAGTGGTGGTAAGAAGACGAGTTCTTGCTGTAAATTTTTTACAAGAAGGAACCAGAGATTGCACTTTCCATGGAAATAACAATAGAGTAGAGAAAGGTTAGTAACGTCTTTTCTGTGAGAAAGAGGCTGCAGGGAAAAGAAGAGATCATCCCCCACTAGATTGCAAAGTCAATTTTGTACTCTGTTAAGGCAAAAAAGAGTGCTCCAAGTGGTACTTCCTCAGATATGGCAGCAGTATTCCATCTTAGGACGTATCTGACTCGTATACAGATAGAGGATTGCATCAGGAGTCAGATACTTTCTGGAGTGGTAGAATAATTCAACCATTTTTCCAGTGACCTTAGTAACAGATTTGATGTAAGCCTTCCATTTCAGGTCTGGAGTGAATCAGTCCTAGGAGCTTATCAAAGATGAGAGATTCCTCGAGAAGAGAGCTGTTCATTTCAATTGGGGCAAAACAAGGATCTGAGTATTGTTAGCGAAAGGAGAGATGTTTGATTTTAGAGGTGTTAAAAGTAATAAGACACTTTTTCCCCCATTGCACCAGGTCAGAAGAGAATCAGCAAGACTTGATCATCAATACTCTTCTGTGTTGTGTCGTTTGCATAGATGTCAACGAATGATCTCAGAAAAGGATTTGGAAGATCATTGATGATAAACAAGAAGAGAGTGTGACCCAGATTAGATCTTTGAAGCATATCAGCATGATACCATGTGCTTCAGACTTCTGCCCATCAAGATTATAAAGCTATTAAAAAGAATTTGATGGTTGAAAAGACATTTCTAGATATTCCATAGCTAGCAAGCTTGTGAAGCAAACCTTTGTGCCAGACCCTATCAAAGGCCTTTGATATGTCAAGAGCTATCGCCCTAGAAACGAAGACCCCCATCAATAAATTCACTGATTCTATGTGATATTACAGTCAGCACGTCAGCTGTTGATCTTGCAGGACGAAATCCATATTGCTTGTCGCTAAGTATATTATTTTTTACTGAGGTGATTGACAACTTCTTAATTTATCACAGATTCAAACAACTTACTCATGACGCACAGGAGAGATGCAGAAGACCAATCTCCAATATTTAATACACATATGGCTTCACATATTACTGCCAGTTTAGTTTGGAAACTCGCTAAAAATATATTATCCAACCAATAAAGACAATTTCTGCTAAATCTAAAAGCACTCATTTCTGACTCATTTTTGTTCTCTTCACAACTATAAATCAAACACTGACCATAGTAGTTTTGGACTGACTCTCCCTTCCATGTATTCTTGTTCTGCTGCTACTCACACACTCTCACTGCAAAGCTTGCTGAAAGCACCATGAAATATGCCACACACTTTGGAGCCACTCAGTAAGTAAGAACATTCTATCACATAAGCACATATACCAGAACTTTCTCTCATATATGCATACATGATTCATGCAAAGATTTATTCCTTTAAATTCTTTGATAGAACTGCGTGTCCCAGTTAATATACACTTTTCTTTTCATGTTTGTTTTCCCACTGACGACCTGAAAACATTGTAGATGCACAGAACAGGTTACCATAAAAAAAGTAAATTCATATGAATCAACATTAAAGTACGACTTCTTTGACCAACGTGATTGTGTTTTTGGTATGGGTTTCGTCAATTCTTTCTAGGATCAGGTACTTACAGGAGGGACCACATGAAGGTTGCCAGCATCCATAAGTGAACATCGTGCTATAGAACCGACTGGATTCGAACTTGGCACACCCAGCTCATCGTTATCCACTTCATCACTGCCACCTTCCGCATGCAACGATACATTTTTTACTTGAAATACTCGTGTTGTACGAAATCTCTTCTGCATGAAATAAATGCTATTACTTGAAATTATAATAAAATCTATTCAAAATGTCTTTTTAAAAATATCAATAAACTGAAAATGAAAATATTCATAAATTGCATTTTATCACCTGTTTTAGTTCAATTCAAAATTTCAGACACAAAAAAGAATTGCTATTTTACTTTACAGATTGAGACATAGCACAGGTCAGCAACACAAATGCTGCGTTCCTTTTTAATTTTTGGGTTATCACTTCACAATTGTTTCATCATCAAATTAAAGTTTTAAGTAAATGTTAATATAAAAACTCAAATATTTGCTAAATAAAAAAAAGAAATTTTATTTCTCACATAGAGTTTAAAAAAGAGAATTGCATTCTTTATTTTTGATTGGGTCTAAAGTCAATGTCTAGTGTTTAGATCGACAATCGTTCAATGTCACAATGGTGAGCATGTTAGTTCTTTTTTTTTTATCGAAATATACGGCAATTTACAATTGGTATGACTATTAGTTCTGCATTGGAAACTGGACAGACGGACAATTTTCGTGTTTTATTTCTATAGACTACCACCTGATGTACACCTGTTACAAAAGAATCGAAAGTTTACGGCCGCACCTCTGGTGTACAAAAGAATCGAAAGTTTACGTCCGCGCCTCTGGTGTACAAAAGAATCGTAGTTTATCAAAAGCGCCTCTGTATACAAAAGAATCAAAAGTTTACCTACACAATTAAATAAGCGTAAACCGAAATAAAAATAAACAATCACGATGCCCTCCCTGCTTCCCTCTCACAATGACGTCATTTCTGGAAGAATGAATTTGCAGTTTTCCAAATTAATTTCAAGTCTTTAAAAAATAAAAAATTCAATCTAAGACTAATCAATCAAGACTAATTAATAAATTTCATCCAAAATGTGTGCGAAAATCAAATGAAATAAGCGAACAAACACTCTCCCCACCCCAAAAAGGTAGGAGTTAATGCCTGGGATCATGACAACAGAATATTTAGTACACTACTTCTATATAAAAAAGAAGGTAATCCTAGGAGAATGGTATCGTGAGAAACGAACATATATTATAATGCCCCCTCCCCCGAAAAGTAGAGTTAATGCCTGGGAGGAATGTATCATGACGATTAAAAATATACTACACAGAATTAATAGACCGGATTAAATCGACTTATTTTTTAATGAAATAGTAGAAGTTAGTGTCTAGGAGCATATCATGACAATGAAAGTTTACGTACGTGCCTCTGGTTTAAGCGTAAACGGAAATAAAAATAAACAATATGGATGCCCCCAACCTCGCTTGCCTCTCACAATGACATAATTTCCGGGAGAATGAGTGCAGTTTTTGAAATTAATACATTGAAGTTTTCATGTAATTATATCCCTTGAAACAGAAAGTCTAATTCGGCTTTAAAAATGCGATAGTTTTTGTATAAAATTTCTTTAATTAATTGTATACATGATTTTTATTAATGTTACTATTGAGGAAAATGTTATAAATACATATGGAAATTTGACAATACCAGTTATAAGTGTATATTACCGAATATTAATTTATTAAAACTTTAAAATAAATGAATATTGTAAATTCGAAAAAAAGCATGTTGTTAGGGGCAATATATATATATATATATATATATATATATATATATATATATATATACACACACACACACACACACACACACACACACACACACGACCTGCAAGGATAGTATATCAGTAATCAAGGTTGGTGTTCGAATCGCAGTCTCTGCTTCAAATTTGTTTATTGTTTATTTATTTATTTATTATTTAAACTAAATTAAGTAGTTAGGGGTTTCCCCAATGTAATTCTTATGTTTACAAAAATTCTCCGGTCGTATATTTTAGCTAGGCCGCTGCGTCTCACCCTTCTGTGACTAAAGAGTTCCACACTCAACTGTGAATTGTTTAAGTGAGTTAATTTGAAAGAATTTTATAAGTTCAGTCAGTTTGCTCAAACAGCAGGCCTCAGATTCGCCGTTTCGATTCCAAATTTATTCAACTGGATCATACTTTGATTGTTTTTCAGACAGACAGAGATAGTGTTCATTGTATTATAAGTGGACTAGCAAAAATATACTCCCTACAATCGTATATTTTTGCTAGACTGCCGCGTCAGAAATGAACGCTCACCCATAAACCAATGGCGCCCCAGTCATATTTCTTGGGTGGTAAGATTTTTTCACCCATCCATAAAAAAGTTTTCACCCACGCCAACCTTCCTAAAAATATTTTTTTTTGTAAGAAAAAAACTTTTTTTTTCACCGTGGCCCCCTCAATTTATCTTTACATTCCCCCACCCAAATAAATATTTTTAGTTAAAAAATTAAAAAAAATTTTTTTTACCCCCCCCCCAAAAAACAAATTTTTACCCTCCCCACGTAAAGAAATATTTTTAGTTATGGACCCCCCCTCAATCTATTTTACCCTCCCCACCCAAAGAAATATTTTTAGTTATGGAAAAAAAAATGTTTTCCCCTCCCCACCCTCTCCGAGAAAAATATTGGAGGCACCTCGGACATATCAAAGAACCAGTTTTGATACTACTGTTCAAATATGCTATTGGATGCGTCTACGTCATAGCAAAGAACCAGTTTTGTTATTTTTCCAAAATATTTTCTTCTACCCCAACCCCCCAAACAATTGCTTTACCCTACCCCACCCAAAGAAATATTTTTATTTAAAATTTTTTTTTTTACCCTCCCCCACTCAAAGAAATATTTTTAGATGAAAAAAAAATCCCCCCCTCCCACTCCAAATTATTTACCCTCTCCCACCCCCAAAAATATTTGTATTACCCACATCCCCCGGCATATCAAAGAACCAGTTTTGTTATTCTTCTAAAATGGTCACCCATTTAGTAATGGCCTGTCGTCTATTTTTGCTACGCTGCCGCGTCAGAAATAAACACTCACCCGATGACGCCCCAAAGAACCAATTTTTATAGGCAGTTTGTAAGAAAATTTTTTTTTTCACCTTCTTCCCAAATGTTTTTTACCTCCTCCCCCACTAAAAGAAATATTTTTAGTTTAAAAAAAAAAATTAACCCATCCCCCAATTTTTTTACTCGCCCCCACCCGAAGAAATATTTTTAGTTCAAAAAAAAAAAAAAATTTCCCTCTCCATCCCTCCAAAAAATGTTACCCTCCCCACCCAATAATAAGAAATATTTTTAGTTAAACAAACTTTTTTTCAACCCCCAATTTTTTTACCCTCTCCCACCCAAAGAAATATTCTTAGTTAAAAAAAAAACTTTTTTTTTCACAACCCCCAAGACATTACCGGTCTACAGAGTGAGCATCCGTCGGAACAGAGACTGTGGCTGCCGCCAGATTCGTTTATTATGGGGCATACGGACATTTGTTAGTTGTTAACACTACGTGAATCCCAATGTAAAAATAACGAATCTAATGACACCTTTCGATAGATTTCTGACAATAAAATAGGTCCCAAGTATAGAATCGAAAAGATAAACAAAATAAAAAAAAAAACATCGTCCTTAGATAGAGTAATAAGTAATAATGATAATATGAAATACATGTAGATAGGATAAATAATTATTAATTTTATGTTTCTAAGTAGCTTTAGAAGTAAAATAAAATTGTGGTCCCTGGTTGTGCTTCGGTCAGTAAACTGGCCAATCCCTCAGACGACGCGATACAAGAAAAGGAATTGTCAAATGCTTTTGAGATACGACTCGTGTAGAGACAAGTTCAGCTGTTTTTCGTCCACATCGACACTGACCCAAATGTAGTCGCAGTTTGGTTTCTTCAGCCCCTGATGCCAACGAGGTAAAAGAATTTTATCTATATTTAAAGTTAAAGTAAATATATATACATATGTATAGCTTCGTTTTAATTTTAATAGAATTACTCCTATTTTGATATTTCTCGACATTTTCGTTGTTTAAATAAATATCTTTTGGCAGCCGCATTCCTCTTTCCTTTTTGGTCTTGAGAAAGCACATTTTGTCTCATGTAAATTTCGTGTCGCTGTCTTGGCTGCTTACTCTTTGTCCTTTTCTTATTTGTGATTTATTATACCCTTTTGATTTCGATGTACCTTTTTCCATTTTTTATTTTATTGTTAATCTTTTTCTTATTTGCAGTTTTCACAGCTGCATATGTACATTGGATAAATAAATATTCATATAAACATATTGTACGCAGTTGTCAGTTCTCTCACGCAAACAAAGTGGCGAAGAAATCACAGTGAAAACTCGAGGTAATTCATAGAAAAATTCGGTGCTTCAAGCTGAAGCCTGCACGTGTGTGAAACGTCCAGGTTAGTTTGAACACTTATTTCGAGAGACTCGAACCCACAACAAGAACTTTGACTGGCCCAAGCGGCAAATTCGTACACCAGTCTATTTATTGTGAAATAGATTTTGGGTGTAGCTTGTGTTGCATGAGGGACTGAATAAGAGTTTCACCGTCTGGAGTTACGCCCCTTTTACCGGGGCACTCGTGTTCTGCCTGATGTAAATAAAGGACGCCATTTTATGGAACCTGATATCTGTCGTTATGTTTTTATTCAATCCATTGACATCTTTTAAAATGACACATGGTGGCAGCAGGTGGGATGAAGATATGTCTAAGTAAGATGTACAAAAGGATAAGAAACAGATAAGTAACTTTACAATTCTTGTTTCAAATTGTAAATTCGTACGTACGTCACGTGGAGAAAAGAAAAAAAAATGTCGGAAGACACAAACAGACCAGTGGCTGGTATAAGACCACCAGCGCCCTTATGTATGGAAGATAATTTATCGGCGAACTGGAAGTTGTTTAAACTGAAATGGCATAACTACGCCATTATTACGTGTTTGACGAAACATTCATTGCAATATCAGACGGCACTTTTGCTTCACACGTTGGGAGATGACGCATTGAAAGTTTACTACGGATTTCAATTTCTAACACCTGAAGATGAAAGAACACCCACCGAAATTATTCAGGCATTTGATAAATACGCTATAGGGGAAACGAATGAAACCTACGAGCGTTACGTATTTCATTCTAGAAAGCAAGGAGGATCAGAGACTGTGGAATCCTTTATTACGGCACTTCGGACGTTAGTAAAAACGTGCAATTTTTGTGACAATTGCGTTTCATCAGTACTCAGAGATCAGGTAGTGCTGGGAATACACAACCCCCAGACACAAGCTGAATTATTGAAAATAAGACAGTTAGACTTACAAAAATGTATTGACATTTGTAAGCTATCTGAAAATGCCACGGTCCAGTCCAGAATCCTAAGGCCTGAAGGAGTGAATAAGGTTGATTTTAAACCCAGGAGAAAGACATCGGCACAAACTGACAGAGATTGCCGGGCATGTGTACTGCGGCACGGACCAAGAAAAGAGTTATGTCCTGCATTTGGCAAGACCTGTTATCAATGTAATGGGAAAAACCACTTTGCCGTGAAATGCAAAGTACCAAGGAAAAAGAAGGTGCAGGCTGTCAAAACCCAATATGAGGACCAGGAAAACGACAGTAGTAGTTGTTCAGACTATGGACAGGTAGACAACATAACGATTAGGGAAAAAGTGAATGCTGTGAGTCAAGAGGTGATAAAGGCAGAAATGAGGGTCAAGGGAAAACCAATTGCTTTTCAGCTCGATAGTGGAGCGTCCGTGAATATATTGAATGTGAAACACGTGATTGGAAAAACACTGGAACATTCAAATAAGACCCTTGTCATGTGGAATGGAGCAGAAGTGAAGCCGTTGGGAGAATGTCGAGTTAAAATGATAAACCCCAAAACTGGACAAAAATATGCGGTTAAGTTTGTCATTGTGAAAGAGGATTTCCATCCCTTACTGGGAGCAAATGCAATCCAGAAAATGGAACTCGTCACAATCAATAACAACAAATTCAAAATGGTCGCCAAAGTTTCCCAGATGAATGAATCCAGCAGCCAGTACTCGGACAGAATTATCTATGACTTCAGAGATGTGTTCAGGGAAGAATTGGGTCAATTACCAGGAGAGGTACATTTGCAGGTGGATCCAGGAGTAACACCAAATGTTGCAGCAACACGGAGAATACCAGTGGCACTTAAAGACAGGCTAAAAGTCGAGTTGGAAAAACTGGTTAAGAAGAATGTTATTGAACCAGTGAGCAACCCAACACCATGGGTAAGTGCGTTAGCACTGGTAACTAAGAAAAATGGAAACCTGCGGATATGTATAGACCCAAGACCACTGAATAAAGCTCTAAAAAGGGAACATTTTCAGTTACCTACACTGGACGATTTACTGCCAGAACTGGCTGACAGCAAGGTATTTTCTACCCTGGATCTACGAGATGGATTCTGGCATGTAAAATTAGACGAAGCCAGCAGTCGCTTAACAACATTTGCTACATCATATGGTAGGTTCCGGTGGAAGGTTTTACCGTTCGGTATTTCTCCAGCTCCAGAGATATTTCAAAAGACCCTTTTTAACAATGTGTCCGATTTGGAGGGGGTGGTTAACAAAGCGGATGATCTTCTGGTGATTGGGAAGGGTAAAACGATGGAAGAAGCAACAATTGATCATGACCGAAAACTCAGGAAACTGTTGCAGAGATGTCGTGATCGCGGGATGCGATTGAATGCTGAAAAATTGAACCTACGACAAACGTCTATATCTTTCCTGGGACACGTAATAACCAGTGATGGTTTACTTCCTGATCCTGGGAAAGTAAGTGCCATAAAAGAGATGCCGTGTCCAACAGATGTGAAAGGAGTGCAACGATTGGTTGGATTCGTGAATTACCTGGCAAAATTTCTACCACACATATCTGATGTGATGGCCCCAATTCGAAATTTGGTGAAGGCAGATGTGCCATGGACATGGTCCCAAATTCATGAAGAGGCTTTTGGAAAAATTAAAGAGGTAGTCAGTGAGGCACCAGTATTGAGGTACTATGACCCCAACAAATCTTTGGTCATCCAATGCGATGCAAGTGAGAAGGGCATGGGGGCTGCACTACTACAAGAAGGTCAACCCCTAGCCTATATCAGCCGTGCACTGACCGACACAGAAACTCGGTATGCACAGATTGAAAAGGAACTACTAGCAGTAGTCTACGCATGTGAACGGTTTCATCAATATACGTTTGGTCGACAGATAACAGTACTAACCGATCATAAGCCACTGGAAGCGATTATGAAAAAAGAATTGGTGAAATGCCCGAAACGACTTCAAAACATGCTGATGCGACTACAGGCTTACGACGCTACAGTTCTGTACCATCCAGGTAAGAAAATGTTCCTTGCAGACACGCTATCAAGAGCATACATCTATGGATTGGGCAGTGAAGATATGGACGATGAAGATGATGTCAAGGAAGCAGAATATATTCCTATAACAGAGAGAAGGCTGCTTGAACTGCGCTCAGCCACGAAGGAAGACAGAAGCTTGCAGCAGTTGCAGCAAGTAATTCTGGAAGGATGGCCAGAAGAAAAAATACATCTTGACCCAGAGGTGAGACCATATTTTAATATGCGGAATGAAATGACGGTGCAAGATGGCTTAATTTTCAGAGGAAACCGGGTAGTGGTTCCACTGACACAGCGAGCGGTGTTGAAAGAAAAACTGCATTCCACACACCTGGGAGTAGAAGGATGTTGCAGAAGAGCAAGAGAATGTTTGTATTGGCCAAATATGAACAGTGACATAAAAGACTATGTTTCAAAGTGCCCCATATGTAGAAAATATGAAGTGGCCAACCCGGCAGAACCATTAATGGTCCATGAAGTTCCTGACAGACCCTGGGCGAAAGTGGGAGTAGATCTCTTTAAGTTTGCAGATAGAGACTACCTGTGCACAGTTGATTACATGAGCAACTTCTGGGAAATCGATCATCTTCTCAATACACAAGCAAAGACAGTGATAACCAAACTTAAACACCATTTTGCACGTCATGGAATACCAGATCAGGTCGTAACTGATAATGGGCCTCAGTTTAGTAGCCAGGAATTTTCTGCCTTCGCAAAAAAGTGGTGTTTTACACATACACCTGTCAGTCCATACAATAGCAAAGCAAATGGCAAAGTGGAATCTGCGATAAAGATGGCAAAGAACCTTTTCCGGAAAGCGATGGACGATAAGGCTGATCCATACCTAGCAATGTTGGATCACAGGAATACGCCAGCCAAAGGTCTCTTATCACCAGCTCAGAAGCTGATGTCAAGGAGAACAAAAACACTTCTCCCAACCAGGGAGGATTTACTCAAGCCAGCATTGCCCAAAAATCTGAGAAAATCAGTGAAGCAAGATTGCAGGAGGCAAGAACGTTCTTTCAACCACAAAGTAAAACCACTTAAACCATTGTATCCTGGAGATGTAGTACGGATGAAACCACACATAAATGGTCAAAAAGAGTGGAGGAAAGCTGTTGTATGGGGGAGACTGGATGAGCGATCATACCATGTAAAAGTGGGTGGGGACTTATATCGACGGAATCGGGTAGATTTGAAGAAAACTGCAGAGACACCCCCACTCACATCAGTAATACAACAGCCATATGAAGTGCAGAGCGAGTTACCCAAGAATACAGGGCAGAGTACAGAAGAGATATGTAACTCAGAACCACCTCAATATGAAGGTGAAATAAGAGAAAACCTCAACCCGACCCCATTCCCAACAAAACCAAGTCCGGAAAGGTTGCGGACAACACGGTCGGGAAGGATAATAAGAGATCCTATGAGATTCAAGGATTTCACAACATAAGTGAAAGGGAAGAATAATCCCTGTTAGGTAGGAGGGTAGTCAGCCCAATGAATGCCTAGATCACTGTGTTTTGTAGACTCTGTTTTTAATTCTTATCAGACTTTTTGTTTTGTTTTTTTTTGTTTGTCTTTATCTTCTGTTTTTATTTATTGAGAAAAGGGAAGATGTTGCATGAGGGACTGAATAAGAGTTTCACCGTCTGGAGTTACGCCCCTTTTACCGGGGCACTCGTGTTCTGCCTGATGTAAATAAAGGACGCCATTTTATGGAACCTGATATCTGTCGTTATGTTTTTATTCAATCCATTGACATCTTTTAAAATGACACAGCTTGCACGTAAAAAAAAAGAAAAAAAAAAAAGAACTTTATCACATCGGCTGAATGATAAGAATAAGTTATCGTACAGTTTTGTTTTATTTTGTTTTTCGCACGCACAGGTTAGGTTTATTTTATGTTTTTTGTGAAAGTATAGTTATCGTGAAGCAAGTGACGAAATTCGTGCACCAGTCTATTTGGTTTGACATAGATCTCGGGTGTCGTTTTTTTTTTGCACGAGCTTCGAAAAAGGAACTGTAGATTCAATCCTTCTAGTAGTGTTTTGGCCTCTTTGAATTTTAGGTTATTTATAGTATTTTAATTGTTGTTATTATTATTATTATTATTATTATTATTATTATTTATTGTGTGGGATAAGAGAAAGGAAAGAAAATGAGGGATTAACTGGGCGAATTGTCGAATGTTATTCGTAGAAATGATATCAACAAAAACAAACAAAGTCAACTCTCAATTTACAAAAGGTAAAATACAGGGTGGGCCAAAATAAGGGTCCTATCTTTAAATTTGAATAACTTGAATTTGAATAACTTCCACAAAATAAAAGTTAAACTCACCAAACTTTATGTGTGTGTAGACTGACCCTTCCGAGAATTTTTGAAATAAACAAAACAAATTTTAGCCGAAAAACACTTCTTAAAACTTACAAAAACTAAAGTATTGTTTTTTACACTGTTTTGAGTTTTTTAAGCAAAAATAATGTTTTCTAAATGAGGGTACGTTCCTTAGGGCTAATACGGCCCATGCTTGCTTCGGAAGGGGTCCTTTACTTATTCTAAAAAAAAAAATTTAAAAAAATCAATAAATAAAAAAGTTATGAATTTTTAAAAATAGGACCCTTATTTTTGCCCACCCTATATTTATTGAGTTTGAAAGAAACATTTTCATTGAAAATGATAGTTAATTTAGAAGTGTATTTGCTGAAAAGGAGGGGAATTAGTTTATTGAGATATCGGAGGAGTCTGAATCGATAAATCAAGAGCTGTGAATAATTCACTGGTCTGAAAGAATCGAGAGTAAATTTCTCACTCAATTAGATGAAATAATTTTAGTTAAAAGTCTTTAAATAGAGTCAAATAATAATTATTGGAAGTTCAATGAAACATTTGAGAAGTTTTAAATTTAAAATAGATACATTTCGGTATTTTGACCAGACTCTCTGTGATCTCTTGAATATGGAGAAACGTAAGCTTTTTACAAAAATGTCTAGGAGAGAATCGTCTGTTTCTGATGGTTCTAGTTTCGTATCTAATGTGAAGACGTCCCAAAGAGAACCAACTTCGTCACAGAATCTGTTGAAGAATTACCAGTCTTCTGAGTCTTCGCAATTCGAATCCAAAGTTTCTTCGTCTAATGGTCAAAACACTCAAAAAGATTCTTATTCTACTTCTTATTTCTCCAAAGAAAACCAACAAGATTCTAATGTGTCATATTCTTCTGTGGAATCAAAGACGGATTCTGCCTACTATTCGTCTTTGGATAATGCCAAAAGCATTGAAAGAGCTGATTCGGACGTTTCTTTTACTGAAACACAAAGGAATTCCGAAACTTCAACGTCTTCTTCAGCCAGGAAAAGGCAATTGGATACTTTACAACAAAAATCAGCTGGAGTCGGAATCTAAAAGTGACGTCCACAGCACCTTTTCAGCTGAGGACTTTGACGTCTCCGCCTTTGGTAGAAGAAAAGCTGCTCAGGGATCAACGTGAGACACCATTACCAAAAGAGAATCTTCATCTAGTTATACCCCTCTTGAACAGATCCGGAGACGGGATTCCTCTTCATCAAACACACCCTGCGACTATGGCTCATATCGCTCCTCGGAGAGTCCGTTCTCTGACAAAAAAACTACGTACAGAGAGCCGTACTCTACTGGAGATTATAAGTCTAGAAGAGACTCCAATAGTTCGTTTATGTCTGATAACAGAAGCAAAAACAAAGACCCTTATTTTTATGGATCCGGAGATTACCGAAGAAGGGACTCTGGCCGTTCTTTTGCCTCGGACACAAAAGGCTCCTGATGGATATGTACGAAAAGCACGCATCTTGATGGGGGCGCCGGAACGCTCAAGGGAGGGTAAACGGACTGGAAAGCCAATTTTCCTGGATAGACTCGTCCATAAGTTGCTGTTGTTGATCCGCCCTGAAAGAAAAAGCGATGAGAAATAGTGGTCCTGAAGAAATGGTGGTGGCCGTAGCCTTGCTCGAAATGCTTTGGGCAGGACTGGATAGATTCTATGGAAATTCACAAAGGTAAATTTGGAGGGGGGTGTGACTGCCGCCAGATTCGTTTATTATGGGGCATACGGACATTTGTTAGTTGTTAACACTACGTGAATCCCAATGTAAAAATAACGAATCTAATGACACCTTTCGATAGATTTCTGACAATAAAATAGGTCCCAAGTATAGAATCGAAAAGATAAACAAAAAAAACAAAAAAACATCGTCCTTAGATAGAGTAATAAGTAATAATGATAATATGAAATACATGTAGATAGGATAAATAATTATTAATTTTATGTTTCTAAGTAGCTTTAGAAGTAAAATAAAATTGTGGTCCCTGGTTGTGCTTCGGTCAGTAAACTGGCCAATCCTTCAGACGACGCGATACAAGAAAAGGGATTGTCAAATGCTTTTGAGATACGACTCGTGTAGAGATAAGTTCAGCTGTTTTTCGTCCACATCGACACTGACCCAAATGTAGTCGCAGTTTGGTTTCTTCAGCCCCTGATGCCAACGAGGTAAAAGAATTTTATCTATATTTAAAGTTAAAGTAAATATATATACATATGTATAGCTTCGTTTTAATTTTAATAGAATTACTCCTATTTTGATATTTCTCGACATTTTCGTTGTTTAAATAAATATCTTTTGGCAGCCGCATTCCTCTTTCCTTTTTGGTCTTGAGAAAGCACATTTTGTCTCATGTAAATTTCGTGTCGCTGTCTTGGCTGCTTACTCTTTGTCCTTTTCTTATTTGTGATTTATTATACCCTTTTGATTTCGATGTACCTTTTTCCATTTTTTATTTTATTGTTAATCTTTTTCTTATTTGCAGTTTTCACAGCTGCATATGTACATTGGATAAATAAATATTCATATAAACATATTGTACGCAGTTGTCAGTTCTCTCACGCAAACAAAGTGGCGAAGAAATCACAGAGACTACACTTTTATTTTAACCAAAAGGCCGACGGGAATTATACTTAAATAATAAATCATTATCTAATGAAAAGTCGTCTACGCGTAGATGTTTACATGCTCAAATTGTCACGTGACGTACGCGCGTATTAATAAAAATTTGAATCCCATAAAAAATGAATTCTTAAAAATGTTAATTTTCACTGAGCACTTTAATATGGCTTTTTTAAAAATCTGCAATGAAAGAGGATGTCGAAACTGTCTACGTATAGCATTCAACGTTAGAAAGTGATTCTGAAACTTTTTAGATGATGATTGATAATTTGGATTATTCGGATTACTATTCTCATCTTGGTTGTGGTATTCACAACGTTTCGACCGATGTAAAATCCGACCGGCTTCGGGTTAATTTTTATGTTTTCAAAATTTGGAAACATTCTAGTTGAACTTTTTATATCGGGTACGAAATTAAAATCTAGTGGTTATGTTTTATTGTGATTTTTTTTCTATCTAGCGAATTAACGGTGATTTTTTTTTACATTTCATGTAAACAGTCAACGTTTGAAATGTAACAAAATAAAATTAAACAGAAAAGTAAAAGGTGCTTGTGCAGATGAGCGGCCGTACGAAAAAAATATTTTTTTATAAAAACAGTATTATGTACTTATTCAGTGTTATTTTCTTACTTAACCATTAGAACTTTAATTACAAGTATTTTTCCATTTTTCGTATCATAATTCAAGGGCAGATAATTCGCACGGAAAGATACCTAGTGAGAATATGAACATTTCGTTTTATTGCAATAAATTAATTTAATTTCGTTTATTTACTTTCATTTTGTTTTATTGGAATATATTTAATTTTTATATATGTAGTTGTTTTTTTTTAATTGCGTAATTATCTTCCTTGCGAATTATCTGCCCTCGAATTATTTTTAAGAAAAAAGATGGACGCTTACTGAACGAATCGCTGTTATGATACGAAAAATGGAAAAATACTTGTAATTAAAGTTCTAGTGGATAACTTTTTCTACCTTTTTCTTGTGAAAAAAGAGGTGACGATACTCACGCGGACAGAAGGAGTGAACCGGAAGGTGAAACCTGATGACTTCGAACCTTTTATGCGAGTAGAGAAGGCAGTCGATTGTTATAAAGCTTCCTCACTACTAGAGAGTGGCAGTTAAGATTAGGAGTTGCTCTCAGCCACACCTCGGTTAACCTATTCCAATACTATCTCTATTTCGGTGGGAAGTCGCGAATCGGCAGTATTTCGCAAGACTACAACCTTCACTAATTATGACTGCACTTCTACTATTCATCCCTTTCTACCAGTCGAAAGATTTTTTCGACACATTGCAAAATAATTCTGCAACAGTTTGAAGTCGGTTGGACCTCTTTTGGTTGTTGTCTACTTACTGCCTTTTCAGGGTATTTTTTCGAAGAATTACCGTTGCAGAAATTTTTCGAAATGGCGGAAAATATCGATACAGTACTCAACAAAATTTCAGTTATCAAGGATATGGTCCAGACGAAACTTGCAAGTTTACCTGCTGGAAGGACCTCTTCACTTACATTTTCGGTGTTCGAGGAACAAATCCTTACCTATCTGGTGGAGATTGACTCTCACATTAGTCATATCAGACTTCACGACCCCTCCTCCCGTGGAGAGATGGAGAGTATGTCTTCGGAATACGCAGGATTTTTTAATTCTCTCCACCAACTTCGCATAACTCATCCCCCCTCCAACTGATAACACATTTGGCCTGCCTTCACGCTCTCGACCATCTGATTCCTTTCCTCACAGGACTCGTTCTTCCTTTGTAGTGAACTCTCCTCAGGTACAAATAACAGTGCCTACCTTTAGTGGTCGAGAAATGGGAGAGGACGTTGTGAGCTTTCGTAGCTTTCTCTCTCAATTTGAGAATTGCGTCGCAGGAATGGCGAACGACGCTGAAAGACTAAACTTTCTCAAATGTTCGGTAACTGGCAGACCTCTTCTGCTCATCAAACACCTGAGTGTATGCGACTTGAATTACCAAACAGCAGTAGGCATTCTTAAGTCGGAGTATTTGGATGAAGAGGAAATCATCCAGCAGATATTCCAAGATATCCTGGATTATAAAGTCCAAGCGATGACCCCTCTACTGATTTAGGGGAATTCCTAGCCAAAACTACTGTCCTCCTCACAGAACTGGGAGATTTCTTTGACTGTGATTTTACAGATGATCACTCAGCAGGTGCTCGCTTAATGGCCCAGATTTGTTCATCAAGTTCCCCAAGGAGATAAAAAGTGAAATTATTCTGTTAACCGGACGAAGAATCCCTTCTTTGTCCTCTTTACTTCATGATACTGGAGAAGCAATCAAACGACTGTGTGTCAAGGAGGGCAGATCAACCCGTCCTATCTTCCCACGGTTCCATGGCTCTCAATGTACCTCCTCACGGAAAGCAGGAGGTTCTACCCCTCGTAAAGATACATCCCTTCTTACCTCGACTGATGCCACAGGAAGTATTCCTCCTGTCATGCGTGTCTCCTTCTCTTGGGGAAACAAGACCATACTTGTTAACTGCCTGCTGGACACCGGAAGCGGGCATACTTTTGTTTCGAAAGAAGCTCTATGACTCCTGCATATTCCTGATTATGAGGGTCGAGAGTATGAGCTTTCACTCACCACATTCCAGAGACAACATAGGAAGTGCTATCAAGAGATTTCTCTGAAGACCGGTCTAGGAATAGGACAAATATTGCTACTCCCCATTCTAATGCACGAGAATTAGGATCTTTCATCACGCTTGGAACATCTACATGACCTGTTGGACAATTTCTGGGGAATGGGATATACACTAGCCGGAGACTTTTCGAGGGGCACAAACCGAATTAAGATTCAAGGTATTCTTGGACTGGATGTTATTCAATATTTAAGAACCCTTCAAATTGTACCCTGCGCTCGGGGCCAGGCCTTTTCAGTGCCATCCGGGCTCATTCCCTTTGGAAGAGAGGATTCTTTCCTCCCCGATGAGAACCCATCTCTTCAGGAAAATGTAGGCCTCTCTTTCTGCAAGGTATTGGATTCTACGGAGAATGTTGAATCGTCCCTTTTGTGCTTTGCATTGGAGTCTAAATCCACTTATACAGATCCATTAGGGGATTTCTTCCCAGACAGCCAGGTGCAGAGAGGATTGGAGCTCATGTTCAGCATGGAATCACTGGGGCTTCCCGAAGAGGAATCTCTTGCTGAAATCGACCAGGAGAAGGTGAAATATTTTCAGGAGAACATTATTCTAAAGGACGGCAAATATTATGTGGAACTACCTTGGCATATTAATAAATTATCGCGTGTTCGTTCTCTCCGCATTTTGGACCGGGTGGTTCAGAAATTAACAAAAGATGGTGTGTACGAAGAGTACCGGGAGGTATTTCGTCAACAGGAACTGGATGGCACCATTGAGGAGATCAAGGTACTTCCTCACTAATTCAAAGATTACGTGTGGATTCCTCACTGACCCATCATGAAGATGGACCCAACTTCTACTACCAAGATTCGACCAGTCTTCAATTGTAGTTTAAAGGTTGGAAACTCTGTTTCGTTAAACAAAGCAGCCTACCCCGGGATTAATCTGACCGGTGATATGCTGAATCTCTTGCTTGCATTCAGGTCTAACAAATATGCGCTGTTAGCAGATATTAGAAAGGCATTTCTGATGATTCGTTTGAAACTGGATTCTGATAAGAACAGGTTTTGCTTCTTCCTTCGCGACGGAGATCGACTTCGTTGTTACAGGTATACGACAATCATTTTTGGTTATGTGTCAAGTCCCTTCATCCTAGGCTGTATTTTAAAATTCCATGCGGCACGATTTCCCCCGGACCGTTGTCGATCTATGATGGAGGAGCGATTTTACATGGACAACCTGGTAATGACAGAAGCAGAACCAGAAATCATTACCGAATTGTACTCCACCTCTAGAGCTCGCCTGCACGAGGGAGGTTTTGAGTTGCAGGCCTGCAATTCCAATTGTGCCCCCCTCAGAGAAAAAATGAGTCAGGACGGTACCCTCAGCACCCATGGAGGCAGTTGGGAGAGAGTATTAGGTTATCGCTATGCTCCACTAACAGAAGAAATGAATGTCAACCCGGTGAAATGCCAGCCGGATGCTTCGACCAAGCAAACAATACTGGCTGAATCTGCTAAAATCTTTGATCCCTTGTCCCTTTGCCTTCCTGTGACCCTGCGGAGCCGAGTACTAATGGCCAAATTATGGAAAAGAGGACTAGGATAGGATGAACAGATTCCAGATGAATATCAAATGCTATGGAGGAATCTTGCTCGGGACTTGTCTGACCTGAGTGACTTGCAGTTTGACCGTTGTGTCTTCCAGGGAGGTCAAGAGGGAGAATTATTCGTTTTTTGTGACGCCTCCGCTGAGGCGTATGGGTTTACAGCATATGTCTTGCAGCAAGATCGTCCCCGGTTGATTTTTGCTAAAGCCAAAGTGGCCCCCTCCAGGATGAAGTCGCTCCCGACATTGGAGCTAATGGCCATATACTTGGCTCTAAAGTGTTTGCCCTCAGTGTTGGTAGGCTGCAAGGGTTTGATCCCCACCAAGTTGTATATAGCACAGGTGGCCTTGTCATGGATTCTCTCACAATCTATGGCAAGTAAAAATATTTTTGCACAAAATCGGCTAAAGGATGTCCTTCATATGAGGAATCAACTTGCTACTCTCCACGGACTTGAACCGGTGTTCCGTTATATTCATACATCTCAAAACCCAGCTGATCTCATTACCAGAGGAATGTCTTTAAAGAAGTTCAGGTCGGTTTTCAAATTTTGGTATTATGGTCCCTCTTGGTTGGGGGAAGGAGGCTCTGCTTGGCCGGTACAGGATATGCCATGTCTCAGCAAGCATTCCCAGCAAATGGCATCAGCTTGTGTGGGTGTTTCCATGGCCCTTGAGACAGATTGTACTCCCTGCATCAACTTCAGACGTTTCTCCCAATTCTCCCGCCTCCTCAGAGTGGTGACCTTGGTGTTCATGTTCATTAATAGGCTTAGGGGACGCCATGAGGATGCGGGAGGAAGGGCCAAGATATATGTGATTAAGAATTTACAGGCACAATCCTGCTTGGTGGAACTAGATTTCTTACAAGATCCCTCTGGAAAATCAGTTTCTCCATTGATCCATTCTCTTGACTTGTTTCTAGACTAGGATGTCCTTATCCATTCTCGAGGCCAAATAGACAGATCACCGCACCTCAGTTTCGAGGTAAAAAGCCCCATCTTGTTGGGCAAGGTCAACCACATCACTAAACTTATCATTCTGGATTGTCATTACAGGAGCTCCCATTTAGGAGTGGGGTCTACTCTAGCGGAGGTCAGGCGTTGTGGTTTTTGGATTCCTCAAGGGAGACAGGCAGTCACTAAGGCCTTGGCATCTTGCCATTTATGTAGGAAATACAATTCAAGATCTGTTCTCCCCACTAATTCGGCTAGTCTTCCAGTGTCCCGGGTCGAGTTTGCAGAGCCCTTCCAAAACACTGGAGTGGATTTTATTGAACATTTTTGGATCAAGGGCGGGTCTACGGAAGAAAAGGTGTACCTTTTACTATTCACTTGCATGTCCATCAGAGCTATACATGTGGAGGTGGTGCCTGACATGGGAATGTTTCGTGCAAGCCTTGGTTAGGTTCACTAACCTTTATGGTGTGCCTCAAGCACTTTATTCAGATAATGCTAAGACATTTGTAGGCAGCGGCAAGCTGTTTGTCCGACTCGTTCTGTTTCACGAATACCAAGAGAAATTTGCCACCTCCAATATCCAGCTGCGCACTATTCCCCTGTATTCTCCCTGGTATGGAGGTATGTGGGAGAGATGCATTCAAACTGTCAAAGCATGCCCGCACAAAACCATAGGCAGAGGACGAGTGGATTACTTCTCGCTGCTGACTATCATTTCGGACATTCAGAGGGCAGTCAATAATCGTCCTCTCATCTACTTGGAATTTACAGACCGAGGACTAGAGGCCGTGACCCTAGTATGTTCCTGGGACCCAGGAAAAACCCTGGATTGATCTTGGAGTCCATCTTGGAACTTTTAGGATCCGACAGGGGTATCGTCAGGTCGGCACGTATCAGGCAGAGTGATGGTGCAGTAGTGGTGCATTCTCTGAAAAATCTATTTCCATTGGAGCTTTCCCTTTCACCAGAAGAGGCTGAGGAAGCTGGACAAACCGCAGACTCCTCTTCCCCATCCAATATTCCGAACAACCCCATGTGGTTATGCCCGAAATGCAATTCCCCTCAAGGGATGAGAACATGATTGCTTGCGATAGGTGCAACGAATGGTTCCATTTTAGATGCATGGGTGTGGAAAGGGCTCCGCCGGAGAGACAGAAATGGTACTGTCCTCAGTGCGCTTACTTCCGGCTTAAATTAAGGTCCTGGGTACGACTTCAAACTACCTCACATCACCTCTTTTTTCTTTCTTTTTTTTCTTTTCTCTTGTTCGGAAGTTTGTGAAAAAAGAGGTGACGATACTCACGCGGACAGAAGGAGTGAACCGGAAGGTGAAACCTGATGACTTCGAACCTTTTATGCGAGTAGAGAAGGCAGTCGATTGTTATAAAGCTTCCTCACTACTAGAGAGTGGCAGTTAAGATTAGGAGTTGCTCTCAGCCACACCTCGGTTAACCTATTCCAATACTATCTCTTTATTTTGTTACCAAGCTTACAGCTACCGCCCCCTCCCCCCAAGGATTATCCGTTACAACTGTTAATTGACTCCCCGATTTCGGTGGGAAGTCGCGAATCGGCAGTATTTCGCAAGACTACAACCTTCACTAATTATGACTGCACTTCTACTATTCATCTCTTTCTACCAGTCGAAAGTGAGTAAGAAAATAACACTGAATAAGTACATAATACTATTTTTATAAAAAAATATTTTTCCGTACGACCGCTCATCGGCACAAGCACCAAGAAAAATATTGTATTGGAGGGGGGGGGGGGCAATAAAATGACTATTCGATGTTTATTTTTAATAAAAGATTGAGAGTTTTCAAAACAAAACTCAGTTTTGTTTTGTAGGCCGAAAGTTGCCATCCTTAAACAAACGAAACGAAAAAAGCATTAAAACTGTCGAAGAGAACGAACTTTAAACTGGCATGAGGATTTATGGCCCCCATTGAAGTTAGTTTATTTATGGCGGGAGATTCGAAAGAACAAATGATTAACCACAGTGGCAAAGGATGCCGGACAAATGGTTATGCGTGAATGAATCCCCCGCCCATTAGGTTGCAAGAGAGATCCCTTTGTAACGGCGTTTCTCCCACTGTTTAAACGTGGCCGACCTCGTTGGCCCCTGGTCGAAGTGCCGGACCACGTGTGAATTGAATTAAGAGGTTTAGACAAAGAAAGAAAGAAGAAAACATTTTTATTTAAACTTATATTAAAAGAAAGCGAAGGAATGATAAAGCTAAACAACATAAGAATTGTAGAAAAAAAAGAAAGTGATACATACCGATTGCTGGTGCCGGCCTTCAAGGGGGGTGGCGATAAGACCAACATGAGCAGAGATTAAGAGGTGATATTTATATATGTTAAGAATGGGGGTGGCAGGTTGTTACAAGCCTATAAATTGAGGTTCTACCTCTCACCAAAGTGAGTTCAAAAGTTCTATGTTAGAAGTGTTATTGTGTTCCAGAGCTTGGTGGTGATCAGAATTAGTACAGAATTCGACTCACTATAGACCAGACACTGGATCGTTACTCCTGCAGAGAAATCCGTTCTCTGCCCCATTACATATTGTTACCGGACCTATTGGTTGGGTCGCTAAAGGAGCAATTCCTTTTGCAACCCACCCCCAACTGCTGCCTCGGCCCCTTTCAGGGTATTGACTTTGAATTGGATTTTTTCTTACATTTGGATTTATTCCTACATATTGCAAAAGGAATTGGTTTTGACTAAAAAAGGTTAGTTTGGGATTTGCAACCAACGGAAAAGAACGTTGCTGTGACACGAACTTGCCTTTCCCATAACCAACCAAATGGCGGACCCAGTCAGCATGAGGGAAATAGAGAAACGAAGGACTTATCTTCAACGGAAGATAAGATCGACCATAAAGAGTCTAGAAAAGGAACAAATGTCGATGAAAGTGTTTTTGTCCTTTGAAAAGGATATCGAAGGATGGCTAGAAGATCTAGAGGCAGTGTCATGGACAATGGAAGAACAACTGGCTGCCGAGGAGGAGTCTGAAGAGTTAGCCGAATTGTTTCAGACATCTTTCAAATTTAAGATAGATGTGCGTCAGCAAATGAATGATTTGAGGGAAACAAGAGAAGGAAAAACTCCAGTGGTCCCGTCTAAAAACCTACAATCTCCCAATGTAGACCAGCCATCAAAGTCAGGAAACAGCTGGTACCCCTGAACCAGGTAGATCCTTCCACTTCAACCCAACAGCCCATTCATCCTTTGTGGTAGAACCTTTTAAAATAAAGTTGAATGGGCCACATTTCAGTGGAAAGGAATTTGAAACAAATAAGAAAAGTTTCAAAGACTTTCTTACTAAGTTTGAGAACTGTGCAGCATCGATACCATCTGCCACTAGTAAGTTATATTTTTTTAGGTGTTCCCTAGTGTGGACACCTGCCTTCACATTAATGACTACCAGCACAGTTACATGTCTCCCGTAATCAGCGTGATGATAGGAACGAGAGAGAAAAGAATTGAAATAAACTGCATGCTGGATACGGGAAGCCAAAGAACCTACATGGACACCTCGGTTCTAGAAAGATTAAATTGCCTTTCTTCAGCAAAGGAAAGGGTGTTGGAAGTTAAAACTTTTTTAGGCTCGGCGACAAGGTCTTTTAAAGAAACCTCTTTGGATTTGAGGCTGGTTCCTGAAAGGGTTCACACCCTCCCAATTCTTTCCAGCAAATTGAACCTTTCATATAGATTGCAGGAGCTTCCTCAGATACTCAAGAATCTAAAGAGGCACAAACTGGCATCCCCTCTCATCTTTACTCAGACAATGCAAAAACTTTCGTGGCTGCTGCCAGAGTGATAGATGGGGGGGATGATTACAGAAGAATACAAAGAACAATTTGGGATCTATAACCTAAAACATTGCACTATACCCCTTTATTCAGCTTGGTATGGAGGCACTTGGGGGAGGACGATTAAGACTATCAAGAACTGTCTGTACAAGTCGATAGGAAGAGGGAAGATGGATTATTTTGGTCTACTGACCATATTATCAGATGTTCAGCGGGCCATTAATAGCCGCCCCCTGACTTATAGAAGCTCTGATAGTTTGGATGGGCTAACTCCGAATTCTCTGGTGGGTTCAAATATGAGTCAAGGATTGTTAATCCGACTGAATGATGATTTGGAAACAACAGAGCCTCTTAGCAGGACGCTCCATTATCGGGAAGAGAGTTTGGAGAAATTCAAGAAGATATGGCAGGAAGACTACCTTTTGAGTCTAAGAGAAAGAAATCTCAGGTTATCAGGCCCTTCTTTTGAGAACATCATCAAGAAGGGTGATATAGTGTTAATTAAGGACCCCCTCAAGACTAGGCCATTTTGGTCTATAGGCGAAGTCCTTGAACTGATCGAAGGTAGTGACGGATTGGTACGTTCCACCAAAGTGAGAAAGGGAAACGGTTCTGTACTTATTCATTCTATTAAGCACCTGTTTCCACTGGAAATCCATCCGCAATCAAAGGAACCCGCAGAGGAAGTCTTAAATGAAGAACCAGTTGACTCACAAGACCAAACCCTATCTTCCCAACCATATGAAAGCACCAGGATCTGGATATGTCCAACTTGCAACAGACCTGAAGATTCGAGATCAATGATTGCCTGTGATCAATGCAATGATTGGTTCCATTTTGACTGTGTGGGCTTAGTTGTTGCACCACCTGAAGAGGAACAGTAGTTCTGTCAATTTTGCAGGCCTCGGCGACCCAGTAGACCCAGTTTATTGGGGGTCTAAAAAGAAACCAGAATTTACTGACTAAAAAAGGGATGGATGTGTAAGAATTGTGAAATCCCCTCCCTTTTTTCCACCAAGTTAAAATTGGAGTTTGTATACGACTAGCGTTCCTCTCGACAGCGGGCAGTTCTGTTGTGTGAACATGACCCCAGAGAGCCGTTTTGCATGACTTACATTTTTATTTTTTCGCGTACCAGATTAGAGTTTGAAAGTTGAAAAATCGAGGATTTCGATACTTCTTTTTTTTCTTCTAACTTTTTATTTTGTCTTTTGTTGGGCGTGTGTAGAAAAAAAAGAAAGTGATACATACCGATTGCTGGTGCCGGCCTTCAAGGGGAGTGGCGATAAGACCAACATGAGCAGAGATTAAGAGGTGATATTTATATATGTTAAGAATGGGAGTGGCAGGTTGTTACAAGCCTATAAATTGAGGTTCTACCTCTCACCAAAGTGAGTTCAAAAGTTCTATGTTAGAAGTGTTATTGTGTTCCAGAGCTTGGTGGTGACCAGAATTAGTACAGAATTCGACTCACTATAGACCAGACACTGGATCGTTACTCCTGCAGAGAAATCCGTTCTCTGCCCCATTACATATTGTTGGGTCGCTAAGGGAGCAATTCCTTTTGCAACCCACCCCCAACTGCTGCCTCGGCCCCTTTCAGGGTATTGACTTTGAATTGGATTTTTTCTTACATTTGGATTTATTCCTACAGAATAGGCATTTTATAAAGTTAATAAAAAGAAAAACATTTATATTAACAAAAAAAAATTATTTACATAACATTTTTGTAAGCGATATATACGAGCGAGATGAATGTCTTTTTGTGAGTGTCGAATGCAATATGTATGTTTGACGGAAGAAGAGTCTGTTTGGCTAGAAAAATAGATTCTTGAATAAAAGAGATTACCTTTTTCTTCCTCTCTCACCTTCTCGGCCGAGGCCGTCGGTGGGGGTGGAGTTTGTCGACGAGAGTTCTTTGTGTGCGTTCGTCCCAGAACGCTGAGAGAAAAAGAGAGAGATAAAGAAGAAGCGTGCCCTTTTATTGACTTCAAATCTCGCGTGGTCAAGCTGGCCGGAATCCTTCGGCCAACGTGATTCTGCGAGGTTCTCTACTTTAGAGACGAAGAAGGACTAAACAAAGAAACAAAGAAAGAGGGTACCTAATTGTTGCGTTCGCCACAGATTTTCTAAGAATTTTCATGTAGTGAAAGATTGAAAGTTTTATATATTTTGTCGGCCGAAAATTATAGTCGCCATCTTTATAAACAATCTAAACGAAAGTAAGGATACGTAAATTTATAAAGGAAAGTGAAAAATCTTAAATCTCTAAAATCTAGAAAAAACATCAAATACATTTCGTCAAATGGAATGAATAAAAACTTAATTTTTAACGAAGAAATAAGTAAAATAAAGGGCGAAAAATGTAGTCGCCATCTTTATAAGCAATCGAAACTTCCTACCATAATTGGCCTTTTCGTTAGGAGCAAAGTGTAGTATTCGTTTTGTGTTTTGATACTACACCCTTCATCTGTTTTTTAATGAATGTTTTAAGTCGTATTTTCAGTCATCACACGTAAATTAATTCGAGTTTAATATCTAAAACTTATTTTAATTTTAACCCTGTTTTGTAAAAAACAGTAAGTTACACGTGAAACGCTAACGCAGAGATGTCTGTATATTACAGTACAGGGGGCACGTGACCCAAATGTAAGCGGGTGTCAAAAGAAAATTGAATCTGTTGAAAAGTGCAAACACAATAATTAAAATTTTCAGTCAGTGATTTAATCTAAAATTGCAATATAAAAAAATAAATTCTCATTAACCGTAAAAAAAACAAAACAAAAAACAACGGCGTGCAAATCACAATGACGTCATTTCCGGTTTAATGACTCGACATTTTTATATTGCTTTATATTCCAAGTATGGTTTAAAAACAGGCTGAATAAAATGTCTTTAATTAATTGTATGAATAATTTTTATTAATATTACTTTGGAGAAAAATATTGTAAATGCATATGTAAATTTGAGAATAGCAGTTATAAGTGTATATTTGTAAATATGAATTTATTAGAAGTTTAAAAGAAATGAATTATGTAAATTGCAAAACACGCCTGTTTGAGCAAGTTTTGGTAGCATTATATATAGTACTTGAAAAAGTCTTGTCCTTCGGGGCTTGATTCCGCCGGTCTGTGGGTTTGTCCTGTGCAGTTCTAGGAGGTCCACCCTCCCAGGCTTTGCTTCCCCTCTTTGGGGAGGAGTAAGTTTATTGCTTACTGCCTGAGGAATGCCGACGGAGCTGCCCAGGCAATTTTTAATGGCCAGAGTGCTCACCTTCTCGGGCGTTGGATTTTCAAGTCCCACTTTCCCGACCCGACCTTGGGTCACATCTTACCTTGTGGGAGTAAGATAAAACTGGCGTTGTGCCTAACCTCCTGGAGAGGAGGTAAATAAATATTAATGTAGATACTGAACATATTGTGTGTTCGAATCGCATGCTCGTCGTGAAAGTTGTTTATACTTTATTCATATGTTATCTAATCTAAATTAAGTAATTGGTAGTTACCCAATCTAATTCTTAGGTTTACAAAGATTCTCGCTCACTTGAAAATTAAGTTAATACAGACGCACATACAGACAGAGATCCTCTTCATTATATTATAAGTGAACTAGCGAAAATAGACCCTCTAACGGTCGTCTATTTTTGCTAGGCAGCCGCGTTCTTGGGTGTGAGACATTTTTAGTTAAAAAAAAATTTGTCTTTAAAAAGGAAAAAAAATAGGGGGGTGGGGGATTTTTTTCCCGCAAAAAAAAAATTGGGGGGGGGGGAATTTCATCGTGGTCCAGAGGTAGTGTATCGGACAAATTCGTTACAATTACTCTTTGACGTCATCGAAATTATTTATTGTTTATTTAGTCGTTAATATGTGCCCTAATGTATTTGTTATGTTTCTGACTTTGAAATCAATTAAATAGTAATTACCCGCCCCCCTCATCCCCTCCTCTCCCGTTTACAAAAATTCTCCAGGACGGACAGACAGACAGAGAAGGTGCTCGTTATATTATAAGTGGATTGCCATCTTTTTAAATAATAAAACAAGATGTGAAACAAGATCAGAATAATCTTAAGTGCAACTAGAAATCAAAGTCTTTTAACTTGAGCTTTGAACTTGTCATAAGAATTCTGTTTTGTTTTTGTTTTTTTGTTTGCTTATAACAGAGTTAAAAGTCCACAGAGTTAAAAGTCTTTGTTTATCTCTAGTTTCTCTGGTCGATATTGAGCTCACAGATAAAACAAAGAACTCTAGCCATATTTTCTAGGGATTTCAACAAAAATAAATAAATAAAACATCTCATGTTATACCTCGGTCTGAGAGAAAAAGGAAAAAAATGTATATTAGTAAAAATAAACAACAATAAAATTAATGAACATGTATACTGTTACTTTCATAGGATTAGTAATAAACGAGGACGATACACTTCTATCCCCTTCTTCACTGTGAGATGATGCCATTTCAACCACCCTCTAGTCGGCCACTCTAGATTTAACTGATTGGGCATAGGACACTTTAGTGTTTTCTATAACACTTACAGTGGTCATGGGCAGTTTTAAAGGAGGCTTTGGTTTCAAGGCATCTATTTCTCTGAAAACAATTGAAATAGTTGTTTCTGTGGCTAATAGCAGCGGCACATTCAGGAGTGTACCATGGCTGGCTGTTTGGTTCTGTTGGGAATTTTTTTAAGGTATAAAGCTTTCAATACCAACAACTAACCACTCAGTTGTATCTGATACGATGCAGGACACATTCTTCTTGAAAATGAATTTCAGAGGGATTTCAGATATGAAGGATCTTAAGCTGTCCCAATCAGTCCTTGAGTATTGATACACTCTGTGATGGAAAGGGACATCAGAGGACTCGCTGAGCTTGGCTTTGATCTTAATTGAGACAACTAAGTGATCGGAGGATCCCAGAGGAGACAGGACAGTAGAAGTGTACTTTTCTGACAATTGAGTCGACTTTCTCAATTATCAAGCATAATGCGTGCAAGTTATCCTGAATAGTCCTACCTTTGACAGCACAAGTCTATTCAGGACTGATCAAACCAGGCAGGACAACCTGCCAACGATTGGCTAAAATTCTGGCCCAAATCTTTAACTCTGTATTTAAGATCGTTAAAGGCCGAAAATAACCTATCCCATCCGCACCATCTTTGTTATTGCATACAAGCGTCACAATACCCCTGGTTAAGTAGTGAGGAATAGACCTGTTTCTAAACCAAGAGTTAAATAAAACTGTCAGCAAGGGTACAAAAATATGCGACAGCCTCAAATACACCTCATAGGGCAAACCATTGATCCCCTGAGACCGATCAAAGCCGACCTGACCCAAAGCTTCCAAGACTTCTTCCTCCTTTATGCAACCTTCGCACCTAGCCTCTTCGGTCGCCTCAAAGCGAGAAAAGTCGGATAAATAGGGGTCAAAATGCGCTAATGACAGATCGGACTCCCTGGTGAAAAGATCTTGAAAATGAAACCGAAACGCCTCCAAAATACTTTCGTTTGTGGTCACGGTTCGTCCATCCGGCAATGTGACATGTGCGATATATTGGTCCGCAGCACGTCGACACTCCTCTGCACACAATTCAGGTACCATATTTGTTGCTTCCTGAAGCATTCTTTTTAACCTAGCCCTAACTACTGCAGCTTGGTTCTCCTTGATAGCCAAAGAGGCCAGCTTCACCTTAATTAGCATTACATTAGTGCTATCCTCTGCCTCCCTCGCCCGATCTAATCTAGTATCTAGTGTTGCTTTTTATGCCCTAGATTCTACGTTGAGCTGTCGGCTAAAGTCGGCAGAAAAGGACCTAATTACTTTCTTAAGTTTAATCCACCGCGTATTCCCAATTATAGCACCCGTCGTTTCCCGCAATATAGTTAGTATTAGCTGTCCCCGGTAACCCTTCACATCGAACAACGACGTGTTAAGTTTCCAGTACCCAGCCATTCTAGGTTTAGGTCTAGCTAAGTTTACACAAACCCAAATAAGTCGGTGATCCGATTAAACTATATTATGAAAACTTGGACACTCTAATACTCCTATGCGACTTATTAAGAACCGGTCGATATAACTCGAAAGTTGTAACAAACCGGAGCCATCACGGCTAGCTGTCCAAGTCCATACTACTTCACGGGGCTTTTCATTTCGGAATTTATCAACAAAATTACGAAATGCTTTAGCATCCCTATTTTTGTTAGTACCCCTAGAACGATTACCCAAGTGATCTAAATCGAGATCTAGGACCGCATTCCAGTCTCCCGCTAAGATAACTGTCTGAGAAGTATTCATGAACTGCTCGATCTGCCGAAAGAAAGAAGTGAGCTCAAAATGGCAATTGGGCGCATAAACCCCAATGAATCGAAAACATCCAGAATGCAAAGCCTTCCTTCTGCATCCATGAAGCAAGGGACACACAACGCATCTAAAGTGCGCTTTACTAGCCAGGAATCTCCCCTCGAACGAGAAAAGAAGTACGCTGAATTGACACGAAAATCCCCAGTCAGCGCACCCAGATAATCACCTGGAATTAAGTGGGTCTCCTGAATACAGCATATATCCACTCCGAGCTGCTAAAGATCCTGTCGAACTAGAAATTTGCGAGAACCGGCCCTCATCCCCCGGACATTCACACTAGCTAGATTGAGTGCCATTAAGGTAAATTAGGGTTGAGTTTCAGAAAAGAACATTAATGGTGTCAGGTTGTCTATGTCCCATAGAATGTTGTCTCATTGGAATGTTGATGAGGCAATCCTGTGATACATCACCAACATACAGAGGGAAAGTTAATTTTGCTGCTCTGTACAGGGCGGGGTGAAGTCTAATGGGGACCCTCTCAACACAAGATTTGCATAAAACACGTAAATGAGGTTCTTTAAAAATACTAACAGGTCGCATAATATCAAAAGTTAAATTTGCCGCTTCCAGTATTCGCCATACTTAGCATCTTCCCGGGGACGAATCACAGTTGGAAATGGGGAATAATTGTCGTTTCTTCGCCATAGTGGGGCTATTTTATCTTTCGCATTAAATGGAGGTGGTGGAGGCAGAATGTTTAAATTGGTTTTCATAGGGGAGTAATTTTATGAGATTTTTGGAGGAATGAGAAAGGAGGAGAGAGCTCTGCAGACTTAGTAGGGGAGGAAGGAGGAGTGCATCTAGGTCGGTTTCTCTTTTTTTGTGTGTAGGCTTAGTGGAATCAGCTTGTATGCACATTCTTGAATTAGTGCGGTAACAGGTGGTGACATAGTTTTTGGTAAGGGTCTCGATTTTGACGGTTGAGGGTTGGTTGAAATGGATTTCAGGGGAGACTTGGGACTGGGTTTTTGTTTTGAAGTGGACGCTTTTGAGGTTGAGGGGCACTGGAGTTTCTTTAGGCTTTATTTAATTGTACTTAGAGATTCTTATTTTTTCTTCCTCCTCTCTCATTTCTTCTGGTGTCTTCTTCCCGGTAACCAGTACCCACTCGTTGTTCTTCCTTTCTTTGTTTAACCCATGTAGGTCGGGGAAAATAGGGGGCTCATCTTTTGTTGGTGTGCTTGCTGTAGAAATTGGCATCCCTACCCTGGATATAATTGGTTCCCTGACCTTAGAACCCTACTCTATTTTTGGGGTTCACAGGTGGACCTGCTGTTCTTTTAAGGTTTTGGGGACATTCTAAAGTGAAGTATCCCACTTCCTTGCAGATCCAAAACGAAGGGCTTCTTCCTGCGACGATGACTGGAATTTTTTTTCTCCAATTTCCAAATAGTAGGGAATCCTAAAGAATGCTTTCAAAGTTCCATATTGATAAATGTTCGTCGCAGGAAACCTCTGTAATGTCTCTGTATTTCATGAGGTAGGCTGCGAGATATTCTCCCTCAACATGAAAGATGACATGAAATACAGAGACAGAGGTCCTTCGTTTTCCCAAGTACTCCATTCTTAATATGTTGTTTTTTGTAATGACTTCTGTTTGTGAGAGCGTGACACATTATTCTAGGGTAGCAAACAGTGTATTCCATGTGTTATAACCCTGACATTTAATTATTCGTTGGGGACGATGCCCTGTTGTCAATATTAGTTTCGTTATTAAGTCGCTTGTTGCTCGTATAACTTTTTTTGACTTGCGGTCCCCTACAAATATTTGTAGTGCCCGTTTAGATATTTCAAGTTTTGGATCGATTAACAAGCCTTTACCAAATGTTGGCAGTTTCTTGCTTTTTCTAGAAAACATTTTACGTCTATAACCATCTTTGGGAGTTTAGTCCAGTCGGTAAGAGTAAGAGGAGCAGCCTCGACTGACCTATTAACTTCGGTTGGTTCTTGGGGCAGGTAGCTAACCGTTGCCATCGCCAGAACCGAAAAATAAAGTCAAGTTATCAAAACAGATAACAGAAAGAAAAAAAAGTCGTTGTAAACAAATAATCTGCCTCAACGCAAAAAGTTCAAAAGCAATAACAAACAGTAATAACAAACAGTAATAACAACAGCAACAATGGTAAAAATCCAAAAGGCAACAATACTCATAAGGAAAACAATATACTAACACTCTTTCTCGAACAGAATACAATCGAATGCCCATACTACTGTTCATAGTCATATTTATTGTCCAGACTAGTTCACTTATTTAGTGACTGAGGGGAGTCCGGTATCCCATCACAACAAAATCACTATGAGATTTCCAACTATGAAAACGACATGAACAAAATCATTATCTTTTTTAAAATACCAAACAATTACTAGATCAAAGATGAAATAATTTGAGACAGAAATGACCAGTCATATGTCCATGTGTTGGCGTGTAATAATCTTTCTCTTCGAGGCGTCTTGTTTATCTGCTTAGCATCTACCAACCGCTGTGATGTCAGCAGATAAACTCGACTTAGTGACCAGGCCTTCTTAACAACGGTTGTGACTAGCCATTCAACATTGTGAACATTAAAGTTTCCACAGACATGAATGCTAGTGGAAGGGTGAACAGACAGGATCTTTTCAATTTTTTCAGAGATTCGCTCAATAACAATAACTCCATCGGAGAGAGAGGACGATAGAAGGCAAAGATAAAAGTGATGATGTAAGTGCAACCCAGAAACACATATAGGGAAAATCAGGACCTTCGTCGGAAGTGTTCCTACCACATGGAAAACTGTCCCTGATGTAGGTGCAGATTCCATAACCATGTGGATCTTGGGTTTTGAGGATTGGGGTTATGTTTGAGTAACCTGTGATCACAGAGTCATCTGTAGAAACTGACAGGCCAATACCAGTTTCGCATAGAAACAGCAGGTCAGGTTTGGTCTCCTGTAAATTGATTTCAACCTCTGAAAAGTTAGAATGTAAACCCCTAATGTTGCAAAAGGAAACCTGGTAGTAGAGATCTACATTAGAAGTTGGGGTTCTGGGTTTATACTTGTGTTTTGTTGTATAATTTATCATGTTGGGATTGGAAGATTTGTGGAAGATTTGTGGAAGATGTCAGTGGAGGAATTAAGAGCAGGACACACAGATAATGAGTAAAAAAAAGATTATCTTTGTAAAACATTGAAGAAAGAAAAGCCGTAGCAGTTCCCACTAAGATGGTCTCCAGAGGCTCCATCGGAAACTACTGCATGGTCTACATGAAACCCCATTCTGGTCGCAGCACCAGAATGAAGCATTATTGCTCGCACAGCGCCGGTGAGGTCACCAATTTGGCCGTTCCTGAGTTTGGTTGGTCACCCGGCACTGTTCAAGACAAGTTGCCGCTCTGATGAAGGCCGCAGATGTCGAAAAGCCTGGTCCAGCGATTACGACACTCCTACGTTGTGATTGATTGATCAGTGGGTAATCATCCGGATTGGGTCAGCAACCTAGTACCGTCTTCAACAACTCGTATGTTGTTTTTTTTAGAAGAATAATTATTTGGTAAAGAGAATAGTAAACAAAAGAAAACTTGTATAATTTCAAGTCAAGAACTCTGTGTGGCTTTGGATCAACGTTCTAATTGTTAATGGGCGATTTTTAGTTAGTTTGGCGAGTTTGTCTGGGTCCTAGAGCGACGTGGATTCAGTGGGCAAGCAAGAACGAGTCCCTTCCAACTATGAGTCTCAGACCGGCAAAGCCCCAGCACCAGGTCTGGGGGAGGGGAGGTCCGCCTCCCACCGACGTGGACACCGGTGGCGAGCAAAAGCGAGTTACTAAAATCTACCATGCATCGAGTTATATTGAGATTAACCGAAGTCAGTCAGCGAGTAAAGTAAAAGAAATGTCTTCATCATTCTCTGTTTCCCTGGGTAATTGGTATACCCCCCCATCTCCCACCGCTTACTGATAACCCAGCGAATGTAATTCCACCAGTGGCCGTAGATTCTCTTAACCTGCGTCCACCCTCTCTCCCAATAGAATTTAATCAGAGAACAAAAGGAAAGAAATGTCTTTCTCTTCATTGCCCCTCTTCTTTGCCATGGTTGAGGTTCTCAATCGCCCCCTCCCATCTCTGTCATATTCGGATTTCTCAGAATGTAGATAACCGAGTAAAATGTAATTCCATCCCTGGCCGTAGGTTCTCTTAACCTACGTCCACCAAAACCAACTCGTTCGCAAGCGCCTGGGAGGGTCTTTAATTGTCACAAATCACACCTGTGTCATATCCAACCTCCCAACCTAGAGAGAAAATGACATTCTTCCTGATGAAGCCAGACACAGCAGTGTCAACTCCATAATATTAGTGTTCGTTTATCAATTCTTATTTCTCCCAACATCTGGTCTATGCATTAATCGCTACCTCCATACACTGACAATTTAAGATGAAATTCTAGCCAGCTCAACGCCACTGTCTACCCCCATCGGTTTTTGGTTTTAATGAAGATATCTATGCCTTTCCCTGTTAATTCACACTAGCACGATACTCTGATCGCCGGCCTTTGTGGCCTCACTTCTAATTCATACTAGCGTGTATTTTGGCTCCATCTTCCGTAGGGCTGCTCAACATTATCACATATACTCCATTCACCAAATGGCAATATAGCAGCTCCGGTATTATGCACTTACTAATAAGACAACCTCCTTGGTGGTTACTCCAAGATTCAGTCCTTTGACTATCAGGCGGATCATCTCAGCCCAGGTAAAACGTTTACCTCCAGCACCCTTATTGGTGAAATTGCAACAGAAATAGAAAGAGAGAATTACCTATGTCAGATTCAAATACCACTCACACTAAACAACTGCCAACTAAGAGAACGGCATTTATTTCCTCTTTTGTTAGAAACATCCCCTATGGAAAATGAGGACTGAGGGACAAAGTAGGGGAAGCGAGAGTTACAGGGGTGCCGAAAATGCATCTACAATGCATTTTATACTCTTCATCAGTTTGGTCGAACATAAAGATTGTATAGATTGTATGATAAAAAAAAAACTCACTAATTATGTAATTAAGTTTTTTTTAACCTTTCTGGAAATTTTGGAGATATGTTCTCCTTCCATGGGCTAAAACAGTAAGATGAAGGAGAGTGGGAGAGTGGACGGGTGGGGCGAACTTTTTTTCTTAAACTTTTTGTAGCTTTTAGTTCTATGAGGACATGATTTAAATTCAAGCATATTACTTAAAATGTCGTTTTTTTTAGCTGGCTTTGATATAAAAATGGTTTCCCACAGCTGAAGCAAAAACAACTGCAATAAGAATTATAGCTTCTGTGAGGTTATCAAAAACAAATGAACATTTTATAATATGTTAGCAAGAAATGTATACAGGAATTCAATTCCTTTCACGTTTGTCTTTGCCAAACTGTTTATTTGTGAATAAATGTATGCGTATGTAAATCCAATTGTTTTTTTGCTACTGTCCTTTCTTCTTTCTTCGAAACATGTGCCTATTATCTATGATAGCACAGCACACATAATTGCGACCTCATGTACGGGAAAGATGTACCAGAACATGTGGTCGCTAAAAACGTAAAAGTCAAAATATAAAATATTTGTTAGCTTTTGAAATCTTTTTAAATATCTCTGTTTGGCGCCTATTTCTCTAAAAGCCCGCCAAAGATGAGGCATGCTCATTACAATATTTAGTGGACTCTATCAATGGGGTACTGGCCGAAAATACTTTTCATATAAAGGGAGACAAGTCATATTTTTATATTAGTTGACTATTATTTCTATTCGTACTCCATAACCTCATCCTCAATCCTATCTAACAGATAATCTCATGTTGTTACCCTGTTTTATCACCATTTGCATGTATCCTGCTTTTAGAACAAGATGGCCTTCTTTGAACGATATCATAGGTTGTCTCAGGCGATTAGCAATATACTAACCCCTTCTCAAAGAGAAGGTAAAGCCTGGGAGGATGGACCTCCTAGAACTGAACAGAACCATACCTTAACCCGACAACAACAAAGCCACTGTCGGACTGATTGTCAAGAACGTATCTCCGACTTGTATAAACAACACCTACTCAATAAACCAATTATTTTAAATATCAATTTAAATCGGCATATATATTTTGAAGGAACCACATCTAAATTCATCACTTAATACAAATACTTGTTCCAATTTTATTTAGAGAAAGGAATGCCATGCACAGGCTTGTATCACACGCACTTGTAGTAGTTGTAAGAAGAGATTGCACATCTAATAGTTGCAGAAATGAAATTTGCATGTAGTTGTGAAAAAGAACTGCCCATGTAGAAGTGCTGAGAAGAACAGCCATGTATTACTTGTAAACAGGAACTTACCATATAGTAGCTGCGAGAATGAATTTTGCATGTTCTGAGAAGAACAGTTTTGTTGTCAGTGAAAAACACAATCTCTGGGCAGGCGAACGTAAAGTGACGGATAAACTGACGGGTAAAGTGACTAGCTACTTTGTAGGCGATATTGACGGCTGAGTTGTCACTGATGCTGACAGAGATACTACACTATCATCCTAGAGCTTCCATCTTCACACGTCTTGAAAAGTAAATATTATTTATTGCATAAGACAGAATTAGGCACATGGCCATAAAGTTGGCGAATGAAGGTCGATTGATCTTCTTATATAAAACACATCCTAACTTAACTAAACACATCCATTGAACCATACAAACTTCCAATTCCATTTAGTATAATCAAGTGTGGAATATGTGATGTTTGTCCATCACCCTGGCATCCGTAAGAAACACATGACTATTTTTCACTTTAGTAAATACAAATGATATATTAGAGGCAGTGGATTGAGAGAATAGTTGAAAAAGAAAATGGTGAGGCATGCTTAATGTGATGTGCGTGAGAAGATGTACACATGTAAAAAGAATTGGAAGAGAAATGTTGTTACATATATTTTGGTTTTGGTTAATTGCTAAGAAGTGGGAGAAAAAATGTATATATGCGAATAAAGACTGGGTACAAAGGGTCTGTTGATAGGATGTGTGAAAATATCCAACTCCGAGGATGCAAGAATGTCACATTTTGTCAGGCTGAAAGAACCTGGTGAAAAGAGGAGAATGTCGGGCGAAAGGTTTTTTACCTCGCCTGTCCGTGAGAAAGATAGTCATGTGACTGACGTCACACCGTTCACATGTAGATACGGGATATTCAAATTTGTGCGTATTTTCTTATTGTCCACTACAAGTAAAAGTATTTATCTTACACACACTTTCAATCACCATACTACCACATTTACTTAATGGAATACTTCGAATATCCCCAATATAAAGTAGGTTCTTTTATTTGCTTCTTTACGAGAGAAAAGTGTGACACAAGGTCGATTTTGATGTGGAGAGAATTCCAAAAGGGACACTGTATGTGTTGTATTATTTGTATTATTTGAATTACTGTTCTCATCTTAGATATCATACTCACTGTAATGTTATCGGCTGGGTTAAATAAGTAGTAAGACGGAGAGAAGTATAGGATAAGTAACAAGGTTTATTGGCGGTCAAAATACATTCTAACTAAGTCATCGCCAGGGGCCGTAACTCGTCCCCTTACCGGTGAATCTGGTGCAGTAACACTACATTCCCCTTTCGGTTGTAAAGTTCTTTACAAGGACAGTATTTTAGGTGGTCGAACTTGTCGACCGCTTCTTGTATATTTCCCTTGGTCAGGACCTCTGGAACTCTCTAGTGGGATGTTTCTTTGGTTACTGGGAAGATCTGTTGAGTTATCATCACAGCTATACATATATCCATATCGAGGGGAACATGGTAAGGTGTTTGCTTCCTGTGGGGTAGCCACCTGAGAGAAGCTGGTTTCTCCGTTCCTTAGGCACAGATTACTTTTGTTGCGTCGGTGTAGTCCTGAATCTGTCTTAACTAGGACTGACCTTGGTGACAGAGTTTTGCTTACTACAGCTGTACTGGTCTTAGGTATCTTGACCCAGACTGGTTGTCCTTTTTCAAAGGCAGGACGATCTTTAGCCCGATGACGTTTGTCATAGTTTTGCTTTTGTCTGGCTTTGAGCCGGGTGTCTGCCGTTCTATGTTCCTCGATGTTTTGCTGATCAAATGAATTTCTTTGAGGAATGGAAGGGATCCGTGTTCTTAGTTTTCTATTCATTAACAACTCTGCAGGACTCTTGCCGTGTTGCAGAGGAGTGCTGCGATAATTTAGCAGTGCTATGTATGGGTCACTTGCTTTCTTCAATAAGTTTTTTATTGTCTGGACTGCACGTTCAGCTTCTCCGTTTCCTTGCGGATGATGGGGGCTACTTGTGAGGTGCAGGAAGTCAAAAACATTTGAAAAGTTCCTGAATTCACTAGAACTGAATTGGGGACTGTTGTCAGATATGATTGTCTCTGGGATCCCATGCCTAGCGAATATTGATTTGCAATGCTCTATTGCGCTGGCTGAGGTGGTTGTCCGTAAATGGGCTATTTCAATCCACCTGGAAAAATAATCGACAATCAGAAGATATCGGTGTCCCATGAATTCGAACAGATCCATTCCTATTTTCTGCCATGGATATGCAGGTAATTTGGTGGGTTGTAGTGGTTCTGGTGGATATTTTCGTTCTTTTTCACAGATACCACATTTCCCAACTTTGTCTGCAATTTGTTTAGAGAGGCCAGGCCACCACACACTTTCACGAGCTAGTGCTCGGCATTTGACAATACCTTGGTGTCTCTCATGTAGACGCTCTAGTATGTCTTTTTGAAGTACATTAGGAATGACAAGTCGGCTCTGGTACATTAGAAGTCCCTGGTAAACTGTTAGGTCCTGGTTGACAAACCAGTACTGTTTTAGTTCAGGGTCCCGCCTTGCTCTTTCGGGCCAGTGGTCCATCTCATAATATTTGAGTATCTAACTGCAGACCTGGTCAGTATTTTGTTTTAGTCGGATATCCTCCAATCGTTTATCGCTCGCCGAGATATTTCCTATGACTGAGCAGATAAATGAGTCGGTCTCTGTCTCCTGCTGGATATCCTGTATAAGGGGACTACTCCCAGGTGCTCGGGACAAAGCGTCTGCTGTTGTGAGGTCTTTTCCCGCTGTGTATATGACTTCATAGGAGAATCTCATTAACCTCATGCAGAAACGTTGAATTCTTGGAGTCAATTCGTCGAGTCGCTTCGACTTCAACAGTGGTTTGTGGTCTGTTTCGACTGTGAATTTTAGCATTCCGACCAAGTAGTCCGCAAATTTTCACAACACCAAGTGACTGCTAGTGCCTCCTTCTCAACCTGTGCATATCTCTGCTCTGTTTCTGTTAGAGATCGTAAAGCATAAAATACCGGTCTCCAGTCATTTTCTTGCTTCTGCAGTAGTACACCGCCTAGGCCATAGCTAGATGAATCTGCTGATACCCTTGTCGGCTTGTTGGAATTGTAATGAGTCAGTACTGGTGCAGAACTCAGTTGCTTCTTCAGGGTCTGGAATGCTACTTTCTGAGGCTCATCCCAGATCCATTCTGACTCTTTCCTAAGAAGCTCTCGGAGTGGTTTGGTGGTTTCGGCTAGATTCCTAGCAAATTTTCCGACCTGGTTTGCCATGCCCAGTAAGCGTCGTAATTCGGACACATTCTCAGGTCTGGGCAAGTCCATAATTGCTGCTACTTTTTCGGGATCTATTTGTATTCCCTCTTTTGATATAATGTGACCCAGGAACTTTATGTTTCTGACAGAAAATACACATTTATCGTTGAGTGTAGCTCCTGCAGCCTTCATTTTCTGCAGTACTGCTTTTAGTCGCTGGTCGTGCTCCTGCTGGTTTCTTCCACTTATTAGGACGTCATCTATATCACAGATGACTCCTGGTATTCCGGACAAAATGTGTGTCATCTCCCTATGAAAGATTTCTGGCCCCGAACTTATCCCGAATGGAAGTCGTTTGAAACAGTACCTCCCATAAGGTGTTATAAATGTAGTAAGGACCTGCAATTTTTCGTGTAGGACGATTTGGTAGAAACCGTTGTTGCAGTCGAGCTTGCTAAACACTGTGGCTCCATCGAGCTCGGCCAGTAATTGGTCTGTGGTGGGTAAAGGAAATTTTTCCCGCTTCACACTCTCGTTTAGCTTGGTAAAGTCGATGCATAACCTAACTTTACCGTTAGCTTTTTGGACGGCGACTATTGGGGCACACCAATCAGTTGGTGCTTTGACTGGACGGATTATGTCCTCGTTCTCCAGATGTTTCAGTTCTTCCTGAACCTTCTGTTTCATAGGCAACGGCAATCTTCTAGGGGTAGCAATGGAAAAGGGCTGAGCTCCTGCATCCAAACGTATCTGGTACACATGTTCCAGTTTCCCTAGGCCTGTGAACAGTTCTGGGAACTCTTTCTTATACTGGTGCCCTTCGCTTGTCACTCTATTAACTGCTTTCAGCAGGTTGAGGGCTTTGATTACTGTTCCTCCCAGTACAGGTTCTTGCAGACTCTCTATAACATAAAGGTCTTGTTGCAAGCTTACTTTTTCTGTGGCCAGTTTGGCCTTTACACATCCTATGAGGTTTATCTCATGATGACCCGGTCCGTACAGTCTTTTGTTTGTGGGTTGGATGAGTGGGGAATTTTTCCTGAAGAACCGGTCCGGGATTACGGTCACATCTGCACCTGTATCCAGCCTAAAATTTATAATTTTGGTACAGGTCTTAGTGGTGACCTTAATTTTAGCCTGCCAATTTGTATTATCCTCAGTGGTAATTGTACCTATATTTTCGAGAGTGACAGAACCTAAAAAATGATTTTCTTCTTCCTCTCTTATTTCTCTAACCTTCGCCTTATCGGTTCTGCAAAATTTTGCATAATGCCCTTTCTGCGAACAAATTCTGCAGCGCAGTCATTTCTATTGTGGAATGGAAATTTCCCGCAGCGTGTGCATTTGCTAGGCATTTTCGATTTCGGATGTGGTTGTTTGGTGAAGTTTGTCTTGTAGGTTCGCTTCGTAACCCGGTTGATTTGAGGATCCGCTGCATCGGCACCGGAGGAAATGGTCTGCGTCTGTTGTTTCAAAGTTTCGTAGGCTCTACCTATTTGTAGGCACTTGTCTAGAGTAAGCTGTTTATCAGACAGTAACTTTTCTCTGACGGTATCGCTTCAAACTCTGACAACGACTTGGTCTCGAATAAGCCTATCCTGTAGCTGTCCGAAATTACAGTTCTTTGCAAGTTGTCGAAGAGCAGCTATATAGGTCTCGATACCTTCCGATACTTCTTGCTTGCGAAGATGGAATGTATAGTATTCGTAAGCTTCGTGTGTTTCGCCCACGAAAAAAAACTCAAACTTCTTCATCACCTTCTCTAGGTTCGTCTTTTCTTCCTCAGAGTTAAACTTCAACCCTTCATATATATCGTAACCATCCTACCCGATAGTTGCTAAAAATACCGATGTCTGATATGAAGTATCTGCTTCTTTAGACAATCTACTAGCGATCGAATAATTGAGAAAATTTCGTTTAAATTTTCGCCAGTTATTAGCAACATTTCCAACGAGACTCATTCGTTCGTGGGGTGGTATATTAGCAGAATATTGCTTTATGTCCGTGTGAGGCATTTTTCAAAAGTATACGATATATATGAAAAAACTAATTTCTGTACTCACTGTTCTCTCTTTTCTTACTTTTTTTTTGTTTGTTTGTGGGACCGTTTTCCGTAAGTCGTTTGTTTATCGATAGTAGAATTTTCTTTCTCTTAGAAATCCTTTGTTTTTCTTACTACGATATCCGTTTTTGTTTTGTTTTTGGTCTCCACAAATTGTATCCTACTTCTGACACCATGTAATGTTATCGGCTGGGTTAAATACGTAGTAAGACGGAGAGAAGTATAGGATAAGTAACAAGGTTTATTGGCGGTCAAAATTACATTCTAACTGAGTCCTCGTCAGGGGCTGTAACTCGTCCCCTTACCGGTGAATCCGGTGCAGTAACACTACACTCACAACGTCTTTGTCAATGTCATCTCCGATTTTCTCCAGGTGGCGCTTAGAACTGATTATTACTTAGCACTTATATCCGTTGCTCCAATATTCTGGAGGTTGATGGTTCAATCCTCAGTATGGAGTCTGGTGGGTAGGCATGCATACATCTGCCCAGGTTACAACTGGCCATATCAAGTCTTTTTCGACTAGGACGAGAACACTACTCTTCCGTTCACTTTAAAATTTATTATTTGACTAGTGAAAAGCGATGGAAAAGTGTACAAACAGTTCAGTGGAAGTGCCTTCCAATCAAAGCCTTCTGATTGGATAATGTATCAATCACTCCGTGTGAAAAAGTTGGTCCATATAACTGCTACACATTCATTCATTTCTCTTTTTTTAAGATGCAAAGTAAAGTAAGCATTATATTCATTTAATCAAAGTTTCATTTATTTTTAAAATAACATTTTTTACAAAAGTTTCTTCTTTTTAATTTAAATAAAGAATATTATTCTGAAGCGAATTTGTTTTTATTGATGTTTTTAAAATTCTACAAATCGTTCAAAACACCAAAGTTGTCTTTATTACTGATTTTGTTTGAATTCTGAGGAATATTATTGATTAATCACTAAATTTTCAAATTATATGTATACATTTTTTTATTTTGTTCAATTTTTCTGATGGTCTTTTTTGTATTAAAATCAAAAAAATTAATAAATGTCCCGTAGGTTTCACGAACATTTTCGATTCTTCGTCGAATCATCAGGTGTCAAAAGCAAATGAACAAAAAAGCTGGAGAAAGAAGAGAATTGTGATGTATTAAAGATAATATTGAAATTTTTAAGTGATTCGGTAAACAATTGATGAGATACTTTTTTGTAGATTAGATGCTGATTGAGAAATAACTTAAGAAGTTTTTTTTGTAAATTTAGGTTGTCACAATAAGAAATTGTGTCAAGTCTATTTTACTCCCTTTGAACCTGACTTATTGATAAACTAATTTTTAAAACAGCATTAAGTGTGTGACACAGTGAGCAAACTATCTTTCAACATCCACAGGTTGTCGTTATCGACGCCACAAGCACAACACAGCTTTATAAACAAATAAAGGTCTTTCTTTATTAGCTGTTTCTACAAAACTGGAAACAGATACAACAACCATAAACCCTATACTAAAACACCAAACGGCTTTGTCTAAACATTATTGGAGAGAGAGACAGAGACAGAGACAGAGAGATCAATTTTACATCTATAATTGCTTGGTCGTTTATTTTGTAAGTCCAACACACCTAAAAAGCTTTAATAAAAGATGCAACCTATGTCTGGAGGGAAAAATAAGAACTATATGATATTTAAATCATCAACGACTTTCCTAGAACAATGCGAAAAATGTTCTCTGCGCGTTTCTCTGCAGTCTTTTTTTAAATTCTCTTCTTTCTCCAGCTTTTTTTTTATAACAATAACATATTGAATCAGTGGAGCGAGTTAATTTTGAGATGTTGATACAAAAATAAATTTAAAATAGTATACCAGACAATTCCTCCTCTAAATAGGACTTTTAGATTTTATAAAAATTAATTTTCAATTATAGATCAAAATATAGGAATCTTTTAGACAAGTATTTTTATGTGTGTAAGTATGTCCATAAGTATTATTGGAATATCAGTACAGCCAAACCCTAGAAACTAAAAATGGCAGAACAGCATCGTTAATCAGGATAGTGTTTTTCACTTTTAATTGTTAATTATTCATTTAAATTACGATTACAAGAAGTAGGGTGTAGGTTTTGGGTGTCATCCTAAGTTGGAAGTTGTGTAGCGATATGTCTGTTTACATTAGTTTTAAACCTCTACATGTCGGTACAGTCGGGGAAACAGGGAGCAGGGATGGAGTTCCAGAGGCCGGCAGTACGAGGAAAGAAGCTATTGAAGTAGAAGGCCCTCCAGCATCTGGGGACCTTCACAGTAAATGGATGGGATTTAGCTGATTTCTAAATCGAATAAATTACGTTTGGATTACTGTAAGTAAGGATTAATGAATAAAAAAATTAATGAAAAATAATATTTATTGTTGAAAAAGAGGAAAAGAAAAATGAAAATGAACAAGCTCAATGATCAGCACAGTAAACATTATTAGAATTTATAAATGGACTATTGAATTATAGTTTTAAGTGAACAACAAAAAAAGGAAGATTTTGTTAAAAAGAAAAAATATATTTACATATACATAATTTTGGCCAATTTAAATGTTTTGATGGACTTTGTCAGTACAAATACAAAGGAAAATATCGAAGGAATGGGAAGCCTTGACACCAATAATATATATATATCGGTGTCAAGGCTTCCCATTTCTTATATATTTTCCTTTTTATTTGTCAGTAGTCCATCAAAACAATATATATATATATATATATATATATATATATATATATATATATATGTGTGGAAATGAATCCTGCTGCCATAAGATTACGATAGACAATCCCCCCTTTTAATAATAGACTTTTGTTTTTATAAACATATTTGTCCCCTTTCTAGTATCCTATAAATAAATATTGTTTACATTTTGTCTTGGCATTCGTTTTGTTGTTTTTGTGCATGCACCGGTCTTAAATAGGAGAAATACCCAGCCCCCGCATTCTGTCATTGATTATAGAACCTGGGATCATCATATGAGCCAAATTTCCAGACTTTTATTTTACTTTTAATTATCTTTGTTACGTGCGCGTTTCCCAGCCTGTCGTGACAATATATATATATATATATATATATATATATATATATATATATATATATATATATGTGACAGAGTAATCAGGGCCGACAGGGATCGGGTACCCTAGTGGCGCACTAGTATGCATCTTGCTGATGATGCTAGACCCTACGTAGAAACAAGGTGGAGATATAAGACTAGTACATATATTCAACACAAATCGACTATCCAAACACAGAGAGAAAATAGCGTCAGTTGTCTGGCAAAAGTCGTGTTGGGTGTCAATTGCGATTAAAGCTACACATGGCAATAAGCTTTCCAGATGGAAGATTGGAATTTGGGCAAGATCTTAATCACCAATAGGCTAATAAAATGTCAACACTTGGGCGATCGCGAGCGAACAAGATAATCATATAACCCGTTCCTTTTGATGGAGACAGAGAAAGCGAGTAATTGTTTTTATAATAAAATCTAAAAGGGAAATCCCATTTATCTGTGTCATCGAGTGGGGGCCGCCCCCCACCCCAAACTCCCGAGAGGAAGAAAGATACAGAGAAAGGGATGGGAGAGGGAGAGAGCAAGCGATGGACATTCTCAGTAAGAGAAAAGTCAGTTAGTGAGAACCTGGACACAGAATGGACGAGTCGTGTCTGGAACACGCACGCCGATTCAAAGGCGTGCGTGGAAAAGAAAAACCCACCGTTTTCCTTAAACATAGATTAATGACTTAATTGATAACTTGCAATCGTAAATGAATTCACACACGCACAGAGAGACGACGAAATAGTTGAACGCCAAGGACATTATCAAAAGATAGACTTTACTTCAAAGTTATTTCATACAAAAAGACCTCGCCGATGTTGTTGCATTATTTCTATTATTGATTTGTGCCGCTTGAATAACCTTTGCCTTCACGAGATCGACTAAGTCATCATCACCATCGTCGTCATCCCGCCCCAGAAGAATTTCGACCAACATATTTTTTATTGCCACTACGACGATCGGCTGTGTTCACGGTCTGGCAAGATCTCCGTGTAGAGATCCAGAGTCGTGAGCAGCGAGACAGAGACACGAGTGGAGTACCATGTTATAAGTGGCTCCGTGACGCAGGAACAGAGTGGGGTATCTGTTTACAAGTGGCACCACGACCAGGATATATAACACCTGTGCGTGAGTGGCCGACGATACCCACGGGGTCAGAAAGAGGCGTGTGGAGTCGTATGTTATATCTGATGCCATGACGCAGGATCAGAGTGGGGTACCTTTACATATATATATATATATATATATATATATATATATATATATCTGCAAACATGGTTAAAAATAACAGAATTCGTCTGTTTAAATATACATTTTTTATTTTGTTCAATTTTTCTGATACAAAAAGTATTAAAATCAAAAAAATTAATAAATGTCCCGTAGGTTTCACGAACGTTTTTGATTCTTCGTCGAATCATCCTCAGCTGTCAAAAACAAATGAACAAAAACACTGGAGAAAGAAGAGAATTTTAAAAAGACTGCAGAGAAACGCATAAAGAATGTTTTTCGCATTATTCCAGGAAAGTCGTTGATGATTTAAATTCAGCAACGCTGGAGTGGCATCACAGAATAAAATTGCATTATGTTAAGCATTTTAAAATGTTGCCACTGGTTTTATATGTGATGTTATTAATTATAGGTTGTTGTGTTTTTATGTAGATAGCTTCCAGTATTTTTAATTTTTTTAATTGATTTCAGAATGTATTATTTTAGAATTTGTCTTTAATCAGAGGGAGGGCTGTTATGTTTTTGTAGATGTTGGTAAATTGAGCTAGAGTTTACAAGATGTATGGTGAGACGGCGGGATAGGGTAGTGGTTGTAAAACCAATGTAGCTATTAACTTTATTATTGTTATGGGAGTTACATTCTCCCAAAGGGCATTTAAACTTATAAATAACATTGGTTCTTTCTAGTGGTTTTGGAGTTGGGGAGGAGTTGCTTTTACTACAAGATTTTGGGTTTTAAATTTCTTATAGTAAATAATGCGATCCCGGTTAAAGTAACTTTCCTTTTTATCATCCATATTTCCCATTTCTTTTTCTTCTCTTCCACCGCTTTCCCATTTTAACGTTTCTGCCACATGCGTCTCATTATTCTTTCTTTTTACAAATAGTTAAACAATAACATCCTGTTCTACGTTCTGTTATCGAATAAATTTAAAATCTTCACACTTATGAAAACGTTCGTTGATCTGAACGAAACCAGTAAAATCTCTCGTTTCTTGATGATTTATTCCTTGATGATTTATTCCTGTATTTAATTTGTTTTTTTCCGTTTGTCTTTTTCACACATCGTGTCTTTCACAGCATTTCATTTTATGATATATCATGCATTTTATCTTCATATATATATATATATAAAGGGTGGGAAGAAAAATTTACAATATTGTGAGGTAGGGATTGAAAGACGGTGTATGATCAATTAGTTCATTGAAAATCATGAGAATTTATTGTCCACAATAAAATTTACATAATAGAAAATATTTTTATTCTATGTGTGTCCTCCTTCTTTCACAATAACTGCCTTCACACGCTTCCTGAAACTTGCACAAGTGTTTCTTAAAAATTCAGGAGACAACTTCTCCAATTCTTCTTTAATAGTATCTTTAAGAGAGTCAACATTGCTGCTATTGGTAGCATGTTCTAAAACATCCCAAATAGTATAAATCAGAGGGGTTAGATCTGGGCTAGAAGGCGGCTATAAACATGATTCCCCAAGATTGCTAAAGTTGGATTTGCAGAAATCAGCAGTATTTTTCTAGCTTGGTATCTCAGAGTCTTGTAGTAAGTATTAACATTTTCATCAGCTTCATAGGATTTTATAGGCATTTATTTTCCATCGGAAACCACAACACCAAAAGCCATAACTTGAGCAGGATGTTTTGTTCTGAATGCCCTTTAACCTCAGTTGTCGATTTTGCAATAAATCTGTAATTTCTACGGTTCAGAACAGCATCGACAGTGAAGATATTTTCATCTGAAAAGATCTTTTATTGAACCATATAATAATTTAATGGCACCTTTCCAATCTCTTTTCCTTCATTTGAGAGCTTTAATAAAATTGTTGATTCTACCACTTCTAGACTTTCTCGTAATAGTTTTGCACATAGTCATTCTATTCTTTCCATTATAAACAATCTTTATAGACACTCCAACTATTCTTGAAATCTCCTTTGGCGTGACGAGTGCATTCAGCAAGTCACACACTCTTTGACGTTTGCTTTCCTGATTACTCATATGGGCAAAGGTTTCTGAAAAGGTAAGGATAATAGTGTTACGTATGGTTATGACATCAATATATGCTAAGTTTCAAAACAATTGACTTAGTGCCTGCTGAGAAAAAACAATAACATTCATTGTAAATTTTGCTTCCCCATCCTGTATATGTTTACTAAAAATTGTTACCACTTATCAGGCCCCAAAACTACTCAAGAATAAGAGTTAATGAGATGGAAGGATTGTCAGGACCAAGTTCAAATACAGTTGACATTGGATTTGAAGACAACCATGTTGTAATCTGCAGGGAAGAATTCCTGCGGTAATGTCTTCCACAGTCCTGTTCATGGAAATGTCTTATATAATGTCTTCCACAGTCCTGTTCATGGAAATGTCTTATATAATGTCTTCCACAGTCCTGTTCATGGAAATGTCTTATATAATGTCTTCCACAGTCCTGTTCATGGAAATGTCTTATATAATGTCTTCCACAGCCCTGTTCATGGAGATTACGCCTGATGCAGAGAAAAGAAGGATAGTTTTTATCATTGAGGTAGCAAGATCAGTTCTTGCTGTGAAGAGGAACCAGAGATTAGAGCTCAGTCGAGCACATTCCATGGAAGTAAAGATAGAATAGAAAGAGGCTAGTAACATTTCTTCTGTAAGAAAGGGGCTGTAAGGAACAAAAGAGATCATCCCCTACTAGATTTCAGAATCAATTTTGAAATCTGTCAAGGCAACGATGTGACATCATAGGACGTATCTGACTCTTATATAATTAGAGAATAGCATCAGGAGTCAGATACTTTCTGGAGTGGTAGAATGATCCAACCATTTTTCCAGTGACCAACAGATTGGGTGTAAGCTTTCCATTTTCGGTTTGGAGTGAAAGTCAGTCTTAAGAGCTTATCAAAGTAAGGGGCTTCCTCAAGGAGAGAGCCATTCATTTCGTCTAGGGCAAAACAAGGATCCAAACGTTGATGATGGAAAGAGAGAAACTTGGGTTTAGAAGTGTTAAAAGTAACAAGCTACTTTTTCCCCCATTGTATCACATGTTCAAGATCAGAAGAGAGAATCAGCAAGAGTTGTGTCATCTGTATATATATATATATATATATATATATATATATATATATATCAGGGCCGGCGGGACAGTTATAAAAGTAGGGGGGCGTCTCCTAAAAAGTGGGGGGGCCCGGTTAAACACATGCATATCAACTTAATTATTGATGACCGTAAAGTGGGGGAGGGCCCCAAGTCAAAAAGTGAGGGGGCTTGAGCCCCCTCTGCCCCCCCCCCCCCGGTGCTGCCGTCCATGTATATATATATCCATGCTGTGCCAGTATAAAATAGAGCGTTTTGAGGTGCCGCATAGAGCGGATTTCAAAAACTATTTGAAAATTTTGGAATCTGTCTCTATCGCTTCCTTGTGCTGGTAGAAGAAGTTTGTAAAAGTGCTAACTCTCTTTTGAGAACTTTGACCCAACCCCCGTTTTTTTATATATTTTTTTCCATCCCACACTGTGCCCTTTTAATCGTTTTTAAACGACTATTTAATTGAAATTTATTTTAATCGCATATTAGTATTCACTGACACTTCAATTTCCATCTTTGCTCTTTATTTTCACTAATATTATTGATTCATTTATGCTATCGGTTTCTCCTGACGAGATGATAGTCGAAAGAGCTCTAGAGAGTTTTCTGCAAATCATTTTCAAAAGTATATATATATATATACAGGACCGGCGGGACAGTTATAAAAGTGGGTTGGGGGGACTCTCTTAAAAAGTATATAACTTCATTATTGATGACCGTAAAGTGCGGTGGCCAAGTCAAAAAGTGGGGGGGCTTGAGCCCCTCCTGCCCCCTGGTGCAGCCGTCCATGATATATATGTCTGTGAACGGGGTTCGTGCCCTATGACCGTCTGAGATTGTTATTTCCCTGCGCTGATGAGAGCCATAAGATCGAAACGACGTCATATATTTTTTAAAATATTAAAAATAATTTAATATTATTATAAACCCATTCCAAGTAAAATTGAAAGTTGAGCACTATCAGAAAGAGTAAAAATAAATATTCACCTAAAAGCTTCAGTGTAATGCTCCGATCCTGTCGTTGAGTGCTATCGAATGTTTAGGTGTCAACATTCGCCTCTTTCAGTGTAAACATCACTTAATTTCTCCGTTATTACGTGACAATCCCTCATGGCCTAATGGGACTAGGTGAATGCCTACAGATTGAAGATGTATCTGTGAACGGGGTTCACACCCTATGACCGTCTGAGATTGTTATTTCCCTGCACTGATGAGAGCCATAAGCTTGAAACGACGTCGTACGTTGGTAAAAATATTTTTTTTAAATATTAAAAATAATTTATTATTATATATATATATATATATATATTGTTAAAGAGGAAAGAAAAAAAATAAGATAATGTTCTTTTTCAGCAGATCTGAGTGAAATGTTTGCAACATTTTAAGAGGGATGGAAGGCATGTAAAATAGTGCACTTGATGCTCATGTGCACATTTTTTTTTTATATGCAGGGATATACTCCCCCTCTACGGCTTTTTCAACTCTTGTCTTTTGGAAGATACCACCCAGAAAATAGAAGACAAGATTATTTCTAAAAGAGATATATTTTCATGTTCAAAATACAGCTTACTGCTGACGTTATAGTTTCCCTTCTTTTAATGCCACCTGGTGTTTCAGAGAGTTTGGAGATCTTGGGGTGAAATAATTAAGCACATCAAAATCAAAGTGCAGTATCTGTTATTTCCCCTCTCTCAGCTTCCAGGAACTCATCGGCTCATATCTGATTTGGTACTGTATTAAATGACTGGGCCGATTTATTTTTGTCTGACAACAGGATGCTTGTTGCAGTTTGGCTAACTACACTAACCCACATGTCCGGTTATTGATTAGAACTGCTTGATTCAACTGTTAACTCGATCAGCTGCTCTTTCTGATGTGCTAGTGACTTGGTCTGGCTATCACCTAACTTGTCAAGCCATTGACTCGATCAGCCCAAACGACATTTAATACCTCATTTGCAGTCTGGTTATCACACTCCACCAGCCCTGAACCGAGCACATTAACTGAAATTCTTTTTTTCTGACCAGACGCTTGCAATCTATCTGTTATTCTCAGGACAAACTCTGTCCTTTTCAGGACAATCTGCAAAACTATAAGAGTTGTAATTTATAGGTCTTTCCCAGGATAAATCTTGTCCTTTTCAGGACAATTTCTCTTTCAGCCTGCCAAGCTATTCTTCAGCTCCAACTAGTGTCATTGGAGAAGTAACCAGATCTACCAAGCAGTCCTTTAACCTCAGTGCGATGTTGGAGAAGCAAGCCGACTAGGAACTCAACATCAGTGTTCCTGCGACATCAGAGACTGAACTTAACATCTCACAATTGTAGATTCTGGCTAAATGAAACTGTTTTTATATACAACTTAATTTCTGTGTTTGTCAACCTGCTTTGTGTCTCTCAACAAATTACAGAGGTGATCTTCACAAACTGTCCCCAAAATGAAACGTATATGTATGTAGTACCCACCTCTGCATGGTACCACTAAAACTGTACCTCTTTCTGTGGGGCACCATTAAAATGCCACACTCCTGGTCGTGGCGACATTAAAATGTACCCCGGCTTCCCATGATATCCCCGAAGTTGGCCATTCCTGGTTTTCTGTTGGTCACTCGGTACCTGTCTGCAGAAAAGGTTGCTGCACTGATGAAGACCGTCGGTGTTGAAAAGTCCTTTGATTACCACTCTTCCCACATTGTGATTTGATCAAGAGGGTAATCGACTGGTGCTGGTCTCCAAAGTTTGTACCTCTGAGGAGTGAAGGCAATTTCAAGCAAAAAAAATGATGGACAAATTCGGATGTGTATTTTTGTATAAAAGAATAATTATAAGGGTAAAATATACAAAACTATGTTTGCTCAAAAACTTCTAAAGTCTGTGTTTTGGACTGGCAATATTACTAAATTTGGGTGATGTTGGTTTTGGGCGATTTTAACCAGAATGCACTTCTGAATGATGTGGATTCAATGGGCAAACAAAGTGGAGTCTTTGAATATCTGTTACACTTTCCTTTTAGGTGTGTTGAGACTGGGTAGAACCTCGGCCCCCTCCTCCAACAGAATGCAATTCAACAACGAAATAAATATTCTTATTAGCATTACTTTCTATATTAGGGATTTTCCCATTCACTCTTATAACTCAGAATTGGCCAAGTGTACGTTTAATCAGCCCCCTCCCCCACTTCATTTTCTTCTTTATCCGTCTCCATCTACCACTGTTACCTGAGTGGGAGGGAGGAAATCCCTCACTCCTTTGAAACTCATTCACAGAAAAAACACTTCTTCTTCATCTGTTTTCATCTCACACCGTTACCTGAGTGGGAGGGAAAAGATCACCCCTCCTTTGAAACTTATTCACAGAGAAGAAAATATATTTTCATTAACAGGGAATGTCATTCTATAGACACCTCACCTCCCCATCATCCCACACGGCCACACTGGCTGGCGATGTGGGGGGTCCCTGTAGAACAATTCAATTATTATCTGTTTGCAAAATATGTGTCCATTCCCGGACGCTCGTTATCTTAACCTACATCCATTCAAATGTCAGGAATGTTAACAACTCGATGTCCACTTCCCTGTCACAGTGACCACATGGCTCATTCCCCATCCAAATTCTCTTCGGCAGAGACAATAATAATATTCCAAGAAAAAACCCTTTAATTCTTTTGGCATAAACGATTTAAGAAAAATATTTCGTTCTTATGTTCAGCTGATTATATCTTCCCGAGTCGCCATTACGTGTTGTCATTGCACTATGGGGAACTTTTAATCTCCTCAAAATGTTAACAAGAGAAATTTCATCTGGCAATGATGGATGATATCCTCTTTGTATCTCTATCATAAATTATTTCTCATCCACCAACTCCCAAGAAGAAAACAATTCTTTTCTCTCTTATCGGAGATCGACTTAAGTTAAAAATAAAAAAAAACAACTAAAATTCCCCAAAAGCAAAACCACGGTCTTGAGTTTGAATCTAACTAATAGGCAATCAGCAATATTGTCACATGTAGATAATAATTAAAAATATTTATTATTATTATTATTATATATATATATATATATATATATATATATATATATATATATATATATATGATAAGGAATGGAAAAATGTTCCGACGTAATGGAAAATGAAATAAGGAAGACCAAAATATTAATTAAATATCCATCTACGTTTCACCTTTATAAGAAGGTTTCATCAGGACCGGAGATTGAAGAAAAGAAAAAATACAGCAACAAATACCAAAGTCTGAAAAATAAATGTGAGGAAGCGCTCAGCAATGAGAAATGTGCTACGGCAGAACAGCCGATAAAAGTTTGAAAAGTGAGCGTTCAAAAGTCAACAGTACATATCGGTTGTAATGTTCTATGGAACGTTATATATACCATTGACTTTTGAACGCTCACTTTTCAAACCTGTATCGGCTGTACTGTTGTAGCACATTTCTCATGCTTCTAACTACTGAGCGCTTCCACACATTTACTTTTTAGACTTTGGTACTTGTTGCTGTATTTTTTCTTTTTCTTTAATCTCCCACCCTGATGAAACCTTCTAATAAAGGTGAACATAGATGGATATTTAATTAATATTTTGGTTTTCCTCATTTCATTTTCCATATATATATATATATATATATATATACTCTCAATGTCACTCGTTTTTTTCACACTGATTTTCTCTTTATTTTTTCTCCTGTTGCTGGCTCCTTCTTGACACTCCCTATTTCCCATTGTTTTTCAAAGAACTTTTCAGCAAATTCTACTCTTTGCGATCAGGGCCACCCACCCCCAGAATTACCCTCTATGAACGAAAAAAAACTCTAAGTGACATCCAAATAACTGTCTGCAATGTCACCAAACTTATCAAGAACCTTGATGCCAACAACATTCCGGTTAAGAAACTGTAACCTGAAATAGCTCCTATCTGAAATGAATGGCTCTCTCTTCAAGGAAGCCCCCTTCTTTGATAAGCTTCTATGACTGACTTTCATCCCAGACCTGAAATGGAAGATTTACACTAAACCTGCTGCTTAAGTTGCTCTAGGAAGTACCTCACTACTAATGCAATCCGTTACCTGTATAAGAGCCAGTTTGGTTTTAGAGGCATTAAAAGTAACAAGCTACTTTTTCCTCGCATTGCATCACGTGCTCCAAGTCAGAAGAGAGAGAGAGAGAGAGAGAGAGAGAGAGAGAGAGAGAGAGAGAGAGAGATCATCAATGCTCTTCGAAGTGCTGCCATAGATAGTTGTGTCATCTGCATAGATGGAGTACTGCTGTCATATCTGAGGAGATGCTATTTAGAACACTCTTTCTTGTCTTGACAGAGTACACAATTGACTTTGCAATCTTGTGGGGGATGATCTCTTCTCTCTCTTCCCTTCAGCCTTGTTTTTGGTCCTCTCATAGTTCAACTGACAATCTCTTTAACCTTTATCCTCAAGTGGTCCTCGAGCCTTGATACATGATGACCCTTCAGTAAAAGAAAAGTGCTACCATTAAGCAAAATTAACAACAAAAATGAGTTGGACATTTTATATAAAATTGGCTACGAATTAAAATAATATAAAATAAAGAAAGAAGAGAAAATAATTTTTTTGGCTCAGTAGAAGAGATAAAAATATTTCCACCAAAGATCGTTAAATATTTGGCGGGACCTGTCTCACCTTATATCTCCTCCTCCTCCCCCTCCCCATCATCATCATCATCATCATCATCATCATCATCATCATCATCATCATCATCATCATCATCATCATCATCAGTTTAACATCTATTATATATGCTATCTCTGCCAGGTTTTTTTCTCTCAAATCCATCCTTATCACACCTTCCCATGTTTTCCTTGGCCTTTCTCTATAAACATGCACCAGGCAGCATGTTTAGTGTGTTGCATGTTTGCAATGCATGCGGAAATATTGTGAAATATTTAACTCAGAGAAAAGAAATCACCCAAGAAATGAGTAAAATATTTGGTTTGGGATTGACCACCCAGAATTATATTTGTCCACTTGGAAAAATAATGGTTCTGCAGTTGTGGTTATGATCCACTCGAGGTATTCCAAAATTAATGGCCGTCCAGATACGAGACCCCCTAGGTTTTTATGGCCATAGATTGGCAGCAGATTAGCCTTTTGAAGTAGATACTTGGGTGGTCTACCACAAAGGACCAGAATATCTATATATATTCCAGCAGAGGGCAGTTTATTTTCTGTGCATCTTACAGGCAGTTGGTTAGCTTTGTGTCTCACAGTCAGTTGGTTTTTGGGGCATCTCACAGTCATTTGAGGTTTGTGTATATCTCCAAGCAAGATGAGCTTTGGTCTCTAAGCTAAGGGTTTGTCTTGATTTGCAAGTCTGTTGCTCAATAGAAGAAAACTAGTATCATTGTAACATCCCTCAAAATAAAAGCTTGTTAATTGTTTTAAACTAGAGTTGTAATTTTTTGAGAGGGAATTTTTCTCTTGCAGCACTGACTGAAATGAAATTGATCATGAGCGGACGATCATGGCCTGTGCAGTAGAAGCACACAGATGCACGTTCACACCTCTGCTACCTCAATTGTTGTACATCTACTAACCCCAAAACTAATCCTTTTTTTCAATGTGACCAAACTAGTGAAGTCTCCGGTTATGCCCACATGTCCAGATTTAATCTTCTTATGGGGTCACTAGATTTAAGCCTCTCTTTAAGACCCACATTACACATCCATCGTATCATTCTCATATAACTTCTCTCCATGTAACACATGTTCTCATCTGGCCAGGTTTCACTTCAGTACATCATCATGTATACACATACCTGATAGACTCTTCCCTTGGTCGATGGTGGTAACACTCTGCTGGTTAGTAATAGCAAAAGTTCCATGAACTTACCCCATCCACACCTAACTCTTGCAATCACACTAGCACAAGTATAGTATCACCAAGTTAATGAAACTTCTAAACAACTACAATAGCATCACTATTTAAATATACTTTCTCAACATCTGAATTCTCATTCATCGCTATTGTCTTACACTTATTGCACACAAACTGCTTATTATCTCTCAACGTACCTACAATTCCACTGCCCTTTTTGTGTACCTAATGTTTACAAGTACCATAAAAAATTAAGTTGCTCCCTTTCCACAGACTGGGGAGGGGAACTTTTCTTTTTCTGCAGGATTTCCACCATTACAACCACTTATCATCACTTTTGGTAACGTTCACTTTCAGGTCTTTATTTTTCATAGCATTCCTCCAAGTAGACCTTCCATTGTTTCACAGATAAGCACTAAATCATCAATATAAAGCATCTTTTCCGGTCAACCCATATGAAACTCCCTGGACAACGCTTCTAAGAGACAAATGAAAAGCAACAGACTCAGTACAGATCCCTGATGTACTCTCACTTTAACATTAAAGCTGTCGCTAAATGTGCCATTAATTCTGACATGACTTTAAGCATTTCTGTATGTTGCTTGAACAACCTTCAACAACCACTGCTTGTCCCAAATTAATGCAAACCCCACCAGACGACATCTCTTAGAACTTCATCAAAAGCTTTCTTCAAGTCAACAAAAGAAATATAGGTTCTTGTTTTTACCAAGATACTTCTCTTACGTTTGTCTCAAAATAAATATAGCATCAATGGTATCTCACTATAAAACCTAACTGCATTTCAGCTGCTTACGTTCTGAATAAAAAACAATTTTCCTGCATTTCTCTATCTATGACAGCTTTCCCATGAATTATTACATGTTTACAATGCATACTAAATGATTTATTTGTTCAACTTAATTGTATAGCACTACAATAGGTACAAAAATTATTTTTATTACATTATCTGTGGTCAACATGGAATTACATAAGCAAACTTTTGGTCTGAGACTTATTATTCATAGTAACTTGATCTGTGAAATAGTAGCAGTTACACAGATCCAGTGTCGCTATGGCAAAATGATCATTGTGTGTTTATCTGCAGTCTTGCTATAAGAGATAGTAGTATTTTAACAAGTATTATGTTGTCATGGCAACATTGAAAAGTGTGCATATGCATTTGGCTACACTATCATCAAAGTGCCACATTTCCTTGCTTTGCTTTTTTATCGTTTGTTAAAGCAGAGACACTATAATATCTATTGACGTATTTTCTTTTAAAATAAATAAACGACACTCAGTACCAGCATTAACCCAGCGACGATAGAATAGCATTAGAAGTAGCTCCACTCTCATCGAGCGATGATTATCATGATCATGATGATCATCAATTACATCATTTTTTCCCATTGTTACGGATGACAGTGAGATGTCACACAAAGAGATGTGTTATCTCCAGATACAAACAAATGATTTTTCCAGATTCAAATGGAAATTAAAAAAATATTTAAGTGGTTATCCATTCTCGAAGTCCATTTTGGGTTTCAGAGAAAATATCAATGCTGAAGAAGCAACAATGACATAGAAGATTGTATAAAATATGTAATTTATTAACAGGGATATTAATAAGGCAGCAGGTACGAAAATAAAAGAAGAAAATAAACAAGACATTGATGGGGAAAAAGGATAATGTTCTGGCTTGGAATAGATTAAAGTTTTGGGGAATTAAATTAATTAAAAAACATCAAAATGTTTGCATGAGAATGAAATAATACTTTGACTTGGAATGAACAAAGTTTCTATAAATGAAAATAAAAACATTAAAAAGGTACTTATTCTTTTTGGAGGAGATGGGCACTGGTTGCTGAAAAATTAATATTTCTACAGTCAAGAAAAAGGTACAATTTTTAATTATGTGGTTGAGATAGTCATCGAAAAAGTTTGAAGTTCGAAGAGTAATATATATATACATATACATATATATATATATATATATATATATATATATATAATAATAATAATAATAATAATCCAGGCAAGGTAAACACCCACAAGATAGTAATCCAAAGAATTTCAACCGAACTTAAGGTTAAGATCGGATTCTAACTCTGCCTGATGAGATCTCAGTTTATAACAGCTGTTGATCGATAACATCGACATGCCAGTGTCGCAGATTTTGTACATGTCTGCGTAAATAAAAATAATCATATACAGTATACCGTCACCTAATCGCAGTTTCCCATTCGCGGCCCCGCATATTCGCGGGTTAGGCTCTGACACAGAATGTATCAAGTCACGAGACGATTTATCCCCCCTTAGATTAGTTCAACCAGAGTTGCTTCCCTTGCTTAGTAGTGAAACGTAAACAGAGAGCAGTTTGAAAGAGCCACTCGAGTAATTACCTAAAGTGCTGTAAAGCAGCAGCTAAGTTGTGCCATACTGTACAGTAGTGTTATCATCATCATCGTATGGCACAGCAAATTTCATCATCATTTTATTATTATGCACAAACAATATTAAATTTGTTTTCAATTGTTGTAATACAGTACATATTTTTTTATAAATGCATACACTGTATGTACAGTGCATATTTTTTGTGACCGTGTATTAATAATGTTTTTAATTGCATATTATTATTGAATTGTACTGTACTGTATTATTATTACCTGAACTGTGAGTACTGTATTTATTTAAGTTTGCCTTTAAATTTGTTCCACCTTCTGTCAATGTTGTATGCATAGAAAATGACTTTACAGTACAGTGATACAGTATGGGTAACTATGCTTTACGGCGTTACTGTCATCCTGTACTTACGTTTCTTTTTGATTAAAATATTGTTGCAGTACAAAATTCAAATGTGTTTACATTATCATTACTACATTAGTGAAATACATAACTGCATGCAATATTACTACATTATTACTGTATTAATGAGTAAGAGTGTCTGTAGAAAGTGTTTGGGAAGCATTTAGTACCGTATATAATCTCATACATAGACGTTTTAAAACTGCATCCAATATTCGCGTTTTTTTCACTATTTGGAGGTAAAAAACGTAACCCCCGCAAATAGCGAGGGAATACTATATATATATATATATATATATATATATATATATATATATATATATATATATATATATATATATTTTAATTGAAAATGCAAAGATAAATATTTTATCTTTACCTTAGATCCTATCGTAATAAGGGAATGCCCGATATTATAGATAGAGCAAAAAATGAAATGATGACAAAAAAAAAAATACAATATGTATTAATTTAGTCTTTGTTTATGTCTGTCTCCCCGGAAACAGATCCAATATTGACATAATAATGTTGTTTGGTTCACTTTAAGCGAAACAATTCGTAAAATAATTTGCATTTATTTTTTGAAAAATCTTGGCTTTTGGAATGTAAATAAACTTTGCTTACTTTCGTGGGATTTCCAAAATTAATTGGTTTTCAGAACGAGAAGATCAATGATTTCTCTTGATTAAAAATAAGATACAGATTTAGATTATGTTGAGCAGTTCTGGGATGATGACTTTGAGAATAGATGAAAAGCCATGAATGAAAACTGAATTTCATTAGGCTGAGAATCGTATATGTGATAGATCCTCCCCTCCGTCCCAGTCACGTGACCCGGCAACATTTCTAATTTCATCTGTTCTTTTTCTTTTGCCAAAATGATAAGATGATATTCGTTTTGACATAAGGTACTGAAGGTGTCGTCTGTGACGTTTCTTTGATGTCTCAGACATTGTGTTGCCAGCCACTTGAAAAGATTTTAGTATCAGTTTTCGGACAGGATTTTGGCCTTATGAGTCTAGGTTCATGGATTGGGAGATGGATTTAGAATTTCACATGGAAGGGTGGGGAAGAGATCTTAGTTTCCAAGCCATATGATTAATCTTTGGATCTACTGAATTTATATCAGGGAGGGGGAAAAATGGTGATTTTGATATTTTAAAGAAGCCAGAAAATGTTTTAGCTTTTAATAAATTTTTGAGGGATGTGACAAGACTAATTTAAAACTGATAAAGAATTCTCATATACAAGGTCCACCACACATGACACTATCTACAACTAGCAGCAGCGACCCTTCCTTCTATGACTAGAAGCAGCCTTCGACCCTGCCCGCAGCTCCACCATCATCATCATCATTTATGGCAATTAAGCTACTCAGGTTGCATTTCATCACAGAGATGAAATGCGGACGCTTCTGTGTAGCTCAATTGCCATAAATATATGTTCATACTTTACTACTACTATATATATATGTATGAAAAAGACAAATGAAAAACACTTAAACACAGGAAGAAATAAAAACCAAACGTTTGATTTTTATTTCTTCCTGTATTTAATTGTTTTTCTTTGTCTTTTTCATACATTCTGTCTCCACAACATTCCATTTTATGATATATTATGCATTTATATATATATATATATATATATATATATATATATATATATATATATATATATACATATATATATATAGTATAAATTCCTTTATTTATACAAACATTATTGGCTACATATGTGCATACATGTTTCAGCTGCGATCTCATTTGAAATCCAGCCTTTCAGTTTTTAGAATGGCCCGATGAAGCTGAATTTCGAACGAGATCACAGCTGAAATATGTATGCACATATGTAACCAATAATGTTTGTATAAATAAAACATTCATACTATAATACAGCTATACCTGTATCTTATAAGCACTGGAGTGTCATTGGATTAACATCTAGGAAACAACAACAATACAGGGATCAGGTACCCTGGTGACACGCTAGTATGCATCTTTGTGGTGATGCTACGCCGACTGAGGACCCTGCGACAAGACGAAGTAGAGATATAAAACTAGTATATATTTGACATAGAAATGAACTTATTCGGATGACAGAACGAGATGCCAGCTAGTCTCACGGAATCGTGTAAGATATTCAAAATCAATTACCACCAGAGGCGAGGAGACAGTTGCCAGCTGGAAGGTGGAGATTAGAGAATTCCATATTGCAATTTTAATTCTGAAATATCAATAACACGATATTATTGGCACATTTTCTTTTAGCCACAGGTCTTTTACAGTTGTTTTGAAGATGTCACGACCAAACCACTCTTCAGTGGGTTACAGGGAAATCCCATTTATTTTAAGAAAAAATGAGTGAGACGCTCGTCTCCACCCTACCTGAGAGAGGAGGACAAGCAGAAAGCAAGATGGCGGAGAAGGGGTGTGTACGACTATAGACGCACGAGAAAGAGAGATAACAAATATGCTGCCGCTTCTATAAAAGAATGTGGTTTTTTCACGCACGAGCCAGAGTTGAACTGACGCCCGGGAGAGACTGAAGTGGCGTGCGTCGAAGAACCAAACCAGACGAAATTCTAGCCACCGCCTTCGCCCGTTAAGTTTGTGACTTAGACAACCACTTGTGTAAAGAATTCGCACACACAGAGAACTAGCGAAATAACTTAACGAAAAAAAAACAACCCTTGCTAAAGACATTTGCGGGCACGGTGGACATTAATCCTACCATTGACCAATGTAAAATCAATTTTTAAATTTTATTAATAATTACTCTTGTATACACAAAAAACCCAGACCGAGTTGTTGAACATTGTTCTTTTCCTTTTGTTCTGCTTTGAATGATCCTTCACTCCCACAGAGCCAACCGGTTGCTGTTCGCCCAGTGATTGCTCGCTGCTATAAACAGTTTAAACATGGGAGTGTGTTTGTAGCTGGACGAGACGACCAGATCGGCGACATCATCATCATTATCATCATCATCGCCATCCCGGCCTAGAGGAACTTGGATCTATTTTTTTTTATTGCCACGACGATCTGCACGGCTGGGGGTTTACATATATATATATATATATATATATATATATATATATATGAATTTAGGTAAAAACGACGCAGGTAAAAGTGAATAAATATAAATAGAAAAATATGGCACATGGGAAAATATAGATGAGTTTAGCAAAATCTAGGATACAATGCATAAAGGGAAAACATCAAAAAGTTGGTAACTTTTAGATGAGGGTGTTCACATGTAATCACTTAAAAAAGCAGAATCTATATTTTTGTAGGCGAGGGGGTAAAAAATGCAATTCTACTTTTGTTTAACGATTACATGTGAACACCCTGAAAAACTTGGGAGGAAAAAACAAATATATATATATTCTTTAGAATTTAGTGTGAGGATCAGTTTCGCATGTAAATTTAACATCAAATGATCAGACATATAACCAGAATACTTTTTTGTTAAGAGAGATAAATTGTGTGTTTCTTTTAGGGGAAGGGCTCCTGCTGAAAAGTTAGTAATAAAAATTAAAAAAATAAACAAACCTTCCTTAACCTAAGTCCAGGTGGCAACAGGAACCCTCCCTTAACCCTACTACTAACCCTAAGTCCCTGTGGCCCCCAAAAGACCCTTCCTTAACCCTACCACTAACCCCAAGTCCTGATGGCAGCATCCCCCCCCCCCTAAAAAAAACCTTTCCCCTAGCAAGAATATGTAAGATTTAACTAAAATGGTTACATGTAGTTCGAACGCTATCTGGTCGTAAAGGAAAGTGGGTGATAATTTTAAGTTACATTTATATGCGAAACTGATCCCTAACTGTTAATTCTAAAATAATTTTTATTGTTTTATTTCCCCATTTTTTTGCAAAAAAAAAAGTAGAATCTCATTTTTTGGAGGGGTGATTTAGCTGGGGATCCTTATCTACAATAATATCATTATTTTTATAGTTCCTTCGCCTTTTGGTTAAGATCAAATGTTCTTTGCATCTCAGCAACATCAGATGTTTTACTATCGACGAATCTATTGCATATACATAAGAAAATATGACAATGCAAATGTATATTAATTTATTAGAAACTGTTTAAACACTGAATATGCAAATTAGGAATATCTAAAGCTGTTTGTGAATGTTTGCTGATTATTATATATACGGTATTACAAATACTTTGTATCATTAGAATTAAATAAGCATAACCCGTTTTGATGCTAATATAGTTAGGATGCGTGGAAAAAAATTGTTCGCATATATATACAGGGTGGGCAAAAATAAGGGTCCTATTTTTAAAAATTCATAACTTTTTTATTTATTGATTTTTTTATATATTTTTTTTAGAATAAGTAAAGGACCCCTTCCGAAGCAAGCATGAGCCGTATTAGCCCTAAGGAACGTACCCTCATTTAGAAAACATTATTTTTGCTTAAAAAACTCAAAACAGTGTAAAAAACAATACTTTAGTTTTTGTAAGTTTTAAGAAGTGTTTTTCGGCTAAAATTTGTTTTGTTTATTTCAAAAAATCTCGGAAGGGTCAGTCTACACACACATAAAGTTTGGTGAGTTTAACTTTTATTTTGTGGAAGTTATTCAAATTCAAGTTATTCAAATTTAAAGATAGGACCCTTATTTTGGCCCACCCTGTATATATATTTAATATATATATATATATATATATATATATATATATCCACATACAGACTGTTTCGCTGTATCACAACTCTTCAATGCGGCTAGTGTGTGTGTGTAATTTAGAAATATCAGAGTGCTCAATTACTTCTGCAAGAGCGTATTTTGATCTTCCATCGATACCTTCGGTTTCACGGAAACATTGGAAACTGAGCACGTACATGAAACTATAGCACTTTCATCGTTAAACGCACAGAATTTTCAATCGATTCTTGTTTGTTTGTTCGATTCTTGTTTTGTTTCGAATAATAACTCAAAATGCAACGTATATTGCCCACAACACAGGCGATTAGTTCTTCCTAGAAAGGAAAAAGATAATAAGGAACACTGGGAAATTCCAACATTGCACCGCCGGGCTTCTTTCAATATAGAGCTACACAGTGCGCATAAAGTAAACATGAATCACCAGGAAGAGAGACTATTTTGCTGTAACTTGCAATGTAGGGTCTTTCTCAGCCGTCAGGCCATTTCACTTTTCTACCGAACAGACTGCACAACGCGCGACCGCATACACATTGTTTTATTACAGGTGCGCGTTTTATGCCCCCTCCCCTCTCATTCATGTAGAAGCTTTTGGTGCACATTAATGTCTATCTTCGTAACGGTAGAAAAAAAGTAGCGAGAATTAATCTTGCGTGTTTGTTTGTGATGAAGATAAGAAGCCGACGCCGGGGTGGGTGGACTATTTTTAGCTGGGGAAGTCAGTCAGTGTCGTCATATTGACGAACCTGTGAGTGCGCATTTATTTAGCTGATGTAATTGTTGCATTGATCAGTAGCAGGTTCTCACCATCAGGTGGATAACTTGTATCTGTTATGAAGAAATCCCCGGAAAATCATAAACCAATCACAACTTATCTACGGAGGAGTGCGTGTCTTCAAAGACGGGAAGACAACATATCAGGAGACGAAACAGAAGACCTCCGTGTTGTTTGACGTGAAGAAATATACGCATTTCAATCCTTTTTCTCGTCACAGAGAAATTATTGAACAGGAATGACAATGGCATCAACACTGACAAGTCGCTTTGCAACGTGTTGTGCGCGAGCTACTAACAACAATAATAATACGGCTAAAACAGTATTGCGACATTTGAAAGAATGGACGTTTAGTTCTTATTTTAATGTTTTAGGGACGACGCAATCTGCTCGTTCAATACATTTAGTGCGGTCAAGAAGGCAAGTCCAACAAATCGGTTTGGTCGGAGTCCCTTTTCGAAAAGGACAGGTAAGACCTCCTTCTCCCTCTTTCCTGTCTTCTGCTTTTTTTTTCTATTAAAACTTGAAAATTGTTATAAAATAATTAAACTGATTTTCATACTCATAATATGTGGAATAATCTTGATTCAATTGTACTATAGAGACCGTTCGGATATCTCCATATTTCGCCCACACGGTTGATAAAATTGATATTGCATTCGTGTCCTAAAATAAAATGCACTTTTTAATTGTAATGCACTGTTTTAATCGCTGGCGGCCATCGCTTTTTTTCATGCACGAAAAATATTTTTGCTGTTTAAAAAAATTATTATATATATATTTTGATACAAAAAATTATTATATATATATTTTGATACAAAAAATAAACTTTTAACATTTTTACACAAAATAGTTTTAACGAACTTAAAAACAAATAATGAAATTTAATCGCAGTCGATAATTTAAGAATAACAGATTATCGAAAATTGCCGCGATGTGTACAATTCTCTGTATATCACTATAAGAATTCTTGGCACTTGTGTAGTTTAGTAAACATCGTCAGATAATCCACAGGAAGTAACGACCAATAGATTAACACATTTTAATAAATTAATTTATTTAATAAAGTATAGTTTCTGAAAGAAAAACATTGTAATAAAATAAAGTTTATTTTCAATAAAGTAACATTTTGGCCAAAACATTGTAATAAAATATAGTTTTATTATTATTATATTCGTTTTATAACATTTTAAATTATAAAAACAATCGCTGTCAATTTCAGAAACTATATTTTATTACAATGTTTTGGCCCAAATGTTACTTTATTGAAAATAAACTTTATTTTATTACAATGTTTCTCTTTTGGTGTCAGAAACTATATTTTATTAAATAAATACATTTATTAAAATGTTTTAATATATTGGTCGTTATTATCTGCCGCTGTTTACTAAACTGTACAAGTGTCGAATTCTTTTAGGACAGGACACAAATATCATTTTAAAGCATTAGAATCGGTGTCATTCAACATGTGGACAAAATGGGCAGGATATTCCAAAAGTCCATATAGTACAATTGAATCCGAAAAGCAAACTTTTGAAACAAACACTTTATAATTTGAGCGTTTTTTTTGTTGTTTTTTGTTTGTTTTTTGTACAAGGTTTTAATGGAATTTAAAAGCAATAATGAAGAGGTTATAATATACTTGTCGATAATAATTAGGTAATGGAGAAAAAAAAGGATTATCGAGAACACTTTTGAATAGAAGTTCAAATTTATAAAGGAAAAAATATATTTTTTATTTTAGGACAGGACATTAAATATAATTTAAGTGCAAGTGTAATTTAGTGAAAAATAGGTGAAATTGATTCCAATGCCAATCACTATAGTTGAAAAAATGTTAATCAAATATTGTTAACAATATTTAGAAGGATAAAATAAAGAAAAAATGTTTTGTAGATAATTCTTTATCAAAACGAATAATTAACGCAACGAATAATTAACAAAATCATTAAATTAAAGATTTTGTTTTCAAATAGTTCTTTTAGCGATCTAAAAATTCTTTTAACAACAACAAAAAAATACAGATTCAATAATTACCACGTTTAGAGCAGCATGAGAGGGCGATCACTTCACTATTATATCTTTATAGTATAAAATGGACACTGACTTTATAGTCGACGTAACTGAAATCCCTAATTTCTACGTTAAATACAGCGCAAATGAAAAAGTATCACTGATATTCATACTTTTGAATATAAAACGACTGTAAGTAAGTGGCACTTACTTTTGCCCCATGTTTTACAAGATAAACGTAAGTGAAGTGTATGAAAATAATGTTTTCAATCTGTTTTCTGATAATTCTGTTCGAAAATACAATCTGCAGTTTTTTTAAAAGATTTTTTCGCCAAAACACGATGCGGCCTCTATTCCAAATCTCTGCCAAAGATTTTTCGACGCTATTTATTTTTTGTGTGTGCTGTTATAAATAATTTGGTTATGTACTACTTTCTTTGTATTACGGCATATCAACTTCAGTGTGTGATTTAATGCAGACGAAAGTAAAAATAGAATTCTCTGGTGGAAAGATTGGAATAAGACGGGGCGCCGCTGCTGAAAAAAGCCTCACATGAGAGGTTGTAGAAAAGAGTCACATGGCGTAACTGGCGTCACGCTTTCGGGGGCGAGAGATGGCTGTGGTGAGTCGCGGCTTATTTAATTCCGTAATAATGTAAGTACGCGAGAGCTTTAAGATTTATTAGGGAAGGAAATGCGTGTAACTTCTACCCCCCCCTCCTCCTCTATACTCTATTAACATTTTTGTTAGCGAAATTTACGCATGTAAACATGACTCAATCGCAGTTATTTAAAAATAAAGAATAGTCTTCAATATTAAAAAATAAGCATATAATTGCCCCCCCCCCACCCTCGAATACATTTTTTTCGGTTTATTTTTATTTTTCTACTTTTCCACCCGCCGCCAGTGGCCGCCAAATCGCTCAAGTCATTTAAAAATAAAGAATAGTCTTCATTATGGGTTTCTAATGGGTTTCTAAATAATAACGTTATTATTTCAGCGCGGTCCTTGAATTGCAAAATATTAAGTATAACATAAAACATGGACGGCGGCACACTTTTTGACTTGCCCTCCCTCCACTTTACGGTCATCAATAATGAAGTTATATATGCATGTGTTTAACCGCCCCTCCCCACACTTTTTAGGAGAGCCCCACTTTTATAACTGTCCCGCCGGTCCTGAAAGATATATTTGTGCAGGAAAGTTAATAGTCGAAAAATTAAAAAGAAAAAGTAACAATAGCATTAACAAGACTTATACCAAACGCAGTAGAGTCTAATTATCTACCGACCTGTATATTTTATCGTGCTGAAACTGTCTAAGTGTTTTTTTAATTTAGATATGCTATTATTGTGATGTTTAATTTGTAATATATATATATATTTTTTTAAGAAATCAAAATATAAATGAAAAGAACAAGTTAGTTTATGTATTAATGAGTCAAACATTTATTAAAAACAAATTGCAATATTCTTTTTTTTTTGCTTGTGGGAAACTTTCTTTGTATTTTGTTTTTTAAAGTTCCTTTTCAATTTTTATCACAAAACAATAGTCAATATTTGGGAATAAACAAATTTTATAATTTAGTACAAATAAATTTTTAAAAAATTATTTAGAAAAAGTTTGAGTTTTTGATGATTTGACTCTTTTTCTTTGTCCAGGTTTCTGCGCAACATTTATCAATTTTTTTTGTATGGCAATTTCGTCATTTTTGGAATATAATTTTTCATGTCGATTTAAGAGATAGTTTATAAATATCAATTGTTTTCTTTCATTTCCATAATTCTGCCATAGTGTTTGATTTATTGGTATAAAATTGCTTAAAAGGTAATCTCCTTGTCCATATAGACCTTTTCTTATATTTAAGTAATGTATTTCAACATTTTCTCTCAATGTATCTATCAATTCATGAGTTCGCAATATTTTCCAATTTGATGAATTCTTCACAACATTATTCATTGACTCAGCATTATTGTTAGTCTAATTGTTTTTGATTCCAAGTTTCCATTTAGGCAAACAAACATAATTGTCAATTTTGTAAACCATTTCTAAAATGTATTGCGAACCCAAGTAGTTATTCAAATGTTCAATTTCATCGAGCAAATTTTTATTTTTCGATTCAAATTCCGTAATTGATTGTGAATCTATCAAATTACCATCATAAAACAGAAGCTTTTTATATTTAAATACAGTCTTCCAATCCAAGTTGCAGTTCTCACTCAAATATCTAGTCAAATTTTCCTTTAAATGCCTTGTACAAAGAAAAGAGAGTGAATTTTTGAAGACCGCTTTAACTGCTCTCACGGTTGCCTTTTCTTGATCATTGCCAAAATTAATTCTGCTGACATCGATTTCAAAATGTATATCATTTTGAAGCATTGCTGCAACATGACTGAAGAAATAATGATAGATCTCAAATGTAGCCTTTTTGTATAGCGGAATTGGACCAAAGAATATCGGATGATCTCCTGTTTTCTTTCTAATAATTCTTTGATTTTTATATGTAAACATAGTAAGAAAGTAGAGTCCTAGATTAAAAGTCCTGTCTATACCAACAATTATATATTTCTCCTTACAATTCGTTTTAAAATCAGCAATTTGGTCATCAGTATAGCAGATAATAGGCGGCAAATCGTCTGCAATATTTATGACTGATCTCAGAAATCCATCTCCGATTTTATTCATGCACTCAAGAATATCATCAGAGATATTTGTTACATGACTTTTTGATTTTTTCTCTGTATTACACGTTTTCAATTTGTTTTAAATTTCGAATCTCTTCAGCTTTGGCTAAAATCTTCTTATTTGGTAATTCCATAGTCGATTTTATTCTGGCCAGGTTCTTTTGATTTGTAGAAAAAAAATTGCTATTCATTGGTTGAACGCCGATATATTGATAAAGAATTTTGTTAGAAAATTCAGGATTTTTCATAGAAATTATTGAAAATATAAATCTGCAGAAATCATTATTAACATTTTTGACTGTAGACTTTTTGAAGATGAACACTTCCTTTTCTGTAGGCTGAGAAGTAAGTTTTACGAATTTTCGGATGCCATCAACTTGTTTTCATCACACTTATAAATAAGCTTAAACGTTTCTTCAACATAGTAAGCAATATGGCAGTTATACGTCTTGAAATTCCAGTCTCCAACATTGTCCACAAATTTTGATGTTAGATTCTTACGAATCCTTTTCAAATTTGAATGATTATCGCAAAAGAAATAGCAGTTTGATTTATCAAGAATAGGGAGAGATTGAAGAACCATAGTGGAGTTTTCAAACAGTTTATAAATTTGCAAAATATAAAAAAATTGATTTGATTCTTCCACACCATCAATAGATATGCCCCTTTCTAGTTGATCATCCATTGGCTGATTAGTTTTTTTTGTTGCGTCATCAATGCTACTATTGCTCAAAGAATTCTGGTCAGTCTCTCGTTGTAAGCTTATTGTTGGCAAAAAACTTCCTGATTCCTCATTAGAAATATTGATGTTTACATTGTCAAAAGTTCGACCTGCACATTCAATAATTGCAACAAAATGATTTGGTTGCCAAAGATTTTTCCAACATTTCTCGGATAGCATACAGCTAGTCCACATTAATGCGATGCTTTTAGAGCTGTTTTTTTTAAATTAAATTCAGTATTCAAATGTACAAATTCCAAATCAAGTAATCCATTAATTGGAGGATAAATACTCCTTATACATATTGCATATGCATGAGCAGCAGATGCCATTGTTAATGCATCTGACCAATCTGACGCTGTAGCACAATCTGTTAGAGATATTTTATAGTCTCTTGAAAGATTTTTAATGGTGCTGCTAACTGTTTCATCAATTTGTTCCCAATTCAATGCCATGCACAGACATGTTCTTACCCTTATCTCTTCACAAAATTCGTTCGAGCTATATAAGGCTAAAGATATTGCTGAAAACAAATAATTTCCATCGGCTAATGAGTATTAAATTTGGTTAAAATTTTGTTACTGTCATGGCAAGTATGTATAATCAAAGTTTGATGAAACAAAATTTTGAATATTGTAAAATGGTTGCGATTTCATTAAAACCAAAAAAGGTTTTAATGAAATCGCAACCATTTTACAATATTCTAAAAACTCATCAAAACTGATTTGTAATTTTATCTGACAAATCAGCTAAAACTAAATGAAAAAAAAATTTAATTTTATGCAATTTGGACAATAAAAATGTGAATCAAAGATCGATCCATTGATAAATCTTATTTCAAGAGCTGAAAGTTGCAAGCATTCAAAGTGAATCCAATGTTCACATGAGTGACACTCAACCGTATTGAAGAGTGCTGTTTGAAAACTGAAGCTACACTTTTAGGAGGAAAAAAGGCCAAAAGGAGCCAAATTAAAAATGGTATATTATAAAAAAAAAATTGACTATATTGAAGTTGTTAACTCCCAAATGTCTCGTTGTGTCTATGTGTGTGCAAGTGTCTAGCACTAACCTTTGTTGCTGATAGTAGTAGTAATTAGTTTCTCTCAGTCGATTGTATCCTTCTGAACTGTCATATTTGGTCAGGTTGTGATGGTTTATATTGGGATCTATTGGCTCCCACAGGGACATTCTCATTGGTTAAGAATTTGTGATTTCATACCTATCTGGTTGTAAACTTGTGTTCTACCATTTCTACTTACTATGAGGGTCTACTTTTTATGAAGGGGTGCCTCATAAATATCGATTTGATAGTAATTATAGAAAACGTTATACTTAAATAATTTTTGACTTAAAATAATTTTAATTCACATAATTATTTACGTTTTTAATACTTTTAAGTTCTGTTTTTAAACTCTTAAATTTATTATTTATAAATTAGTAGAATTTAAAAAAGACCGTTTTAGTTTTATCTTTAATTTTTTCATTTCAATAAATATTTGATTAATTGTAAATGATATATATATATATATATATATATATATATATATATATATATATATTTATATAATTATGAAGGTTATGTCCGACACAACGATGTTTACTGCGTTCGTGAAAATTGAATGTGTTTTTTTTTTATCTAAAAAAAATAGATACAATATAGTTACATTCGTAAAACAAATATTTAACATTTAAACAACATTTCTTAGCCTTTTGGCTTGGAACAAAGTGCAGTATCTGTTCTGATGTTGCACTTACTTTATTCTGTCCTCGGTCAATAAAGAAGTAGTCCTTCTAGACTGAGGCAGGAGAAGTCCTTCTAGACTGAGGCAGGAGAAGTCCTTCTAGACTGAGGCATTTTATTTTTGTTCCAATCCAGAGTGTCCGTTTTCTCCAGATTAAAAACCGACCTTGTGTCTAACTCACTAAGGTTAATAAACAATAGATATCGTAAAAATTGAATTTAACTTGAAAATCTTATCTAAAAAATAGCCCGGTTCGTAAACTGCAAAAGTACCAAAAACATAATACAAGAAGTGTTCTTCATTGAGGGGGGGGGTAGCTCCGTATTTACAAGTATATCTCCTGCAAGAACGGTTCTAAAATCTATTTTCAATCGATATTTATTCGATAATTACCGAATTTTCCTACTTTGCCAAAATTGCCGAATTTTCCATTGCCGAGTTTTCCTTTGTCCAGTTTTCCTAAATTCACACACACACACACACACATATATATATATATATATATATATATATATATATATATATATATATATATAGTCCAGTTATGCTGACCCACCTTTTTTTTATCATAGTTTACCAATAAAAAAAAGAGTGGCAATGCTAAATCTGGGAGTGTGATCCCCTCATTAGTCTTCTTAGAACAAGATAAATATCTGATGTTTGTTTTTTTTTTAAATGAGAAATGTTCACAGATATTTATGTCAAGGGCTGAAGATAAGACTGGGAAAGGCACTCTCGGCTGTAGGGTCTGATTATGTTGTCCTTAATGTACTTGGTATGGAAAAGCTCCCTGTACTGGTCGGAGACAGCTTTGATTGAGGTCTGCTTGCTGGAACGAGCTTCTGTTGTTATACGGCCGAGATTTATTGCCACTTTTTGTCCATTCTGGCTGAAACATATTTGGGCTTTTGGGGTTGGCTGTGCTCGACTATGTTTCAATCCACATGTATGGGCGAGTTGGACGGCCCTCTCCTGTTTGAACTGCTTTCCTTTGGGTTGATAGCAGCACTCACAGCTCTCTTTCTGCTCTGATGAGCTGCTTATCTCTGAGCAGTGCACAACGTTTTATCACCCCCTTGGAGGGCTGTTTGTAGCCGCTCTCTGCATCGATATCAAACTCGTCATGGAATCTAGAGGATTAATTGCAACAACCCTTCTCAATCGCGGGATATGTTTGTGGCGGTCCTCTGCACCAAACCAGACACAAATTTGGTAGAGGTTGGTCATGGCTTCCTGCTTTGTCCGGGCTTAGGGCCTCCACAACCCTCTTGCTATTTAATTTGAGCAGGAGATTGATATTTAGGTCAGACATGAAAGTTATGGCTGGTCATTTACAAAAATAGAAAGTAAAAAAGAATTAATAGCTGAAGAGGGGCGAAAACAAGTCTCAAAAAGGCTAGAAAAATAATACCCAAAAGAGGTAGAAGAAAGTGTTCAAGAGGGACTAAACATGGAAGAGAGAATCTCACAAAACAGGCCTGACTATCCAATCAGATTATCTCTCTTGCGAGAAACCACACAGTTTGCTTTTGCAAATCAAAGTGTATAAATAACAGAACAGATACTACATTTTTTTATCTTAGTACGAAGACTGCTTCATATTTTTTTCAGCTGTCTATTACTTTCTTTTAAAGTTTGCTGACCTCGTATTTGTTCAATGTCTACAAGAGCAGGCAAGACATATCCTCGAGTAGCTTTTGGGCCTTGATAAGCGGTGACTCATTAGTGCAAAAAAGCATGTATCACAAGTTAGTTGAAAGAAACAATAAAGTACTTGTAGTAACAAAGATAATTGATGCCCGTCTCCCCCTTTAAGTAATAATGGAATGTTCTACATTCGTGTATATTAAGAGTGAATGTTAAAACACTATTTGTCGCAGTAAGCCACAAATGGTTAAATAAAGCTTATCCTTAAGTTATATTCGGCGTCCAGTTTTTATTACAATTTATTTAACCATTCGTTATGGAACGTTACTTGAAACCCGATCGTCTAGACCTTGATACGGCCGACTCGGAATCTACTGACAAATGGCGGCATTGGAGAAAAATGTTCGAAGGATTTCTTACAGCTCTACAGTTATCTTCAAACGCGGCTTTAACAGGTACTGAAAAATATACCCTTCTTTTACATCATGTCTCTACTGCTATTTTAGAAATTTATCTGAATGTGAAAATTATGAAACTGCGGTGGACATTTTAGAAGCCATGTTTGTCAAGAAAAAAAATACTATTTTTGCTAGACATTTACTTGCTACCCGGCGTCAACAACCAGAAGAAAGCCTTGAACAATACCTTCAGATTCTAAAGACGTTAAGTCGCGAGTGTGAATTTACAGCCTTAACTGCGAACCAAGCGAGAGATGTTTTTATCAGGGATGCATTTATTAATGGAATACAGTCCAACCAAATAAGACAAAGACTACTAGAGAATAAAGACCTAGACTTACCAACAGCTTATGAACAAGCTCTAACGTTGGACATGGCACAGAAGCAGTCTGTCTTCTATTTACAACCCGATATTTGGGGAGCTGCTATCGTAGCCCCTCCTCTGCATGTTCAAAATTCTTCCATTGTTCAAGATGCTGCCGCCCCCCTTTCTAACGATCACGAACAACTTATCACTGCCGCCTCAGCTGGATCCACATGCTACTTTTGTGGCCTTCGTATACATGCTCGTTCGTCCTGCCCGGCTCGAGATGTTAGATGCCACAAGTGTGATAAGCAGGGACATTTTTCGAAAGTTTGCCGGTCAGCTTCTCAAAAAAAACGTTCGGCTACTCTTGCTACTGTAGCACCAATTACAATAGCAGCTGCATTCCCCGGCTGCCTCTCAAAAACAATCGTGAGGGTAAAAATCAATGGATTGACTATTCATGCGCTTATTGATACAGGCAGTTCCGAAAGTTTTATTAATGCCAGTATTGTAAAAGCGAATAAATGGGAAATATTTCCTTGTTCCAACCAAATATCAATGGCAAATTCATCTTTATCGTCCCATGTAATTGGATATTGCATGGTTAACCTGAAACTAAAAGGAAACTCCTATCAAGGGATCGAATTATCAGTAATGAAAAACCTCTGCTGCGAAGTGATTTTGGGTCACAATTTTCTAAAACAACATTCATGCGTTGAAATTCCTTTTGGTGGCCCCAAGCCGGTCCTAAGCGTATGTGGACTAGCAGCTGTCAAAGTGCGGCACCCGTCACTTTTTACAAACTTAACTCCTGACTGCAAACCAGTAGCAATAAAATCAAGACGCTATTCAGAAACGGACAAACAGTTCATAGCAGCAGAAGTAACAAAACTACTTAAGGAAGGAATTATAGAGCCAAGTGAATCTCCATGGCGAGCCCAGGTCCTCGTAACAGCCACTGAAAATCACAAGAAAAGGATGGTCATTGACTATTCCCAGACCATCAACAGATACACATTACTCGATGCCTATCCACTGCCTCGTATTGACGAAATGATTTCTAATATTGCAAAATATCACACTTTCAGTACTTTGGATCTCAGAAGTGCCTACCATCAGGTACCTATCAAGCCAGAGGATAAGCCCTACACGGCATTCGAGGCCTGCGGTCGCCTATATCAGTTCTGCCGAATTCCTTTTGGGATAACAAATGGTGTGGCTAGCTTCCAGAGGGTAATAGATGTAATAATTTCCAATGAAAAATTGAAGGGTACTGTTGCATATATAGACAATGTCACAGTATGCGGACATAACCAAGCTGAACATGACCACAACCTTAAACGATTCATGGCTGCCGTCAAGAAATATAATCTGACTTTGAACAGTGAAAAATGTTCCTACAACTTGAAAAGCATCAAATTATTGGGATACATTATCAAAAATGGCACCATGACGCCGGATCCCGAGCGACTGAAACCGCTAATGGAATTACCAATCCCTGGAAACATGCCCTCTTTACGACGAGCCCTCGGTATGTTTGCTCACTACTCCCAATGGGTTGCGTCTTTTTCAGAAAAAATACACCCATTGACGCAAGTATCTACTTTTCCGTTGTCCTGTTCCGCCATCAGAGCATTTCAAAACATGAAAAGGAACATTGCTCAGTCTGCCATTTCTGCTGTGGATCCTTTTATCCCTCTATTAGTTGAGACGGATGCCTCCGACTGTGCGATAGCTGCCTCACTGAGACAATTCGGTCGTCCTGTAGCTTTTTTTTCAAGAACACTTTCGAGATCCGAGCGACGACACTCGGCAATAGAAAAAGAAGCGTACGCCATAGTTGAGGCATTATGAAAATGGAGGCATTACTTAATCGGCCGACATTTTGAATTAATCACTGACCAAAAGTCGGTCTCGTTTATGTTTAACCCAAAAACAACGAGTAAAATAAAAAACGAGAAAATAGCGAGATGGAGAATGGAGCTTTCTTGCTACTCCTTTGACGTCACTTACCGCCCTGGTAAGGAGAATGCCGCGGTCGACGCGCTTTCAAGGGTATGTGGCCTGGTAACTGGCTCAGATGATCTTCAGTATATACACAGGGAATTGTGTCACCCAGGTATCACAAGAATGATCCACGTAGTCAGGAGCAGAAACTTGCCATATTCTGTTGAAGACGTAAAAAGAATTACGAACTCTTGTCGGATATGCGCAGAAAATAAGCCCAGATTCTACAAACCTCCTCCAGCAACACTCATTAAGGCCATACAGCCTTTTGAAAGACTTATCCTGGATTTTAAGGGCCCTTTACCCTCTAAAACTAAAAATAAATACATGCTCACAATAATAGACGAGTACTCAAGATTTCCGTTCGTCATCCCCTGCCCAGACGTAACGGCTGCAACAGTAATTCAAGGCCTCTGCTCCATTTTTGCCGTTTTTGGAGTGCCTGCATATATACATTCAGATCGTGGGTCTGCTTTTATGTCGGACGAACTCAAGCAGTTTCTGCATGAACGAAGAGTAGCTGTAAGTAGAACAACTCCTCACAATCCTCAAGGAAACGGACAGTGCGAAAGATACAATGGTATAATATGGAAGACAGTACAGTTGGCGGCAGCAAATCGCAATAGTCCGATCTCCGATTGGGAAAGTCTCATCCCCATGGCCTTATACGCTATTAGGACTCTATTATGTACAGCGACAAACGCTACCCCACATGAGAGATTCTTCTCGTTCCCACGACGAAGCTCAGCAGGCACATCACTTCCCTCATGGCTTGCACAACCTGGCACAGTTTTATTAAAACGCCATGTTCGTCATAGTAAACATGACCCATTGGTAAGCGAGGTAGAATTAATCGAAGCGAACCCTCAGTATGCACTGGTCAGAAATTCAGAAGGAAGGCAATCTACTGTCTCCTTAAGGGATCTAGCCCCAGCAGGAAATGTATATGAACGTAGAACTGCTTCAGATGGGTATACAGCTCCGGTTCGTGGAACAAGTCCGACCCACTTAGGTGATCATGTGCCAGATACGTCAAGTTCAGAGTCCCAACAAAACGAATCTGAATATACTAACAGAGTCTAGTTCGGACGACAGATGGGTACCACGAAAGCGGTTTCACCCAATATCTGAGACAGATACTCAATCTTCCGACACCAAGCGACCGAAGCGCCGTAGAAAACGAGAGCGATTTGGAGCAAGATATTTTAGCCCTAAACCAGCCACACAAGACAGTCCCGAAACGTCGTCAGGTCCCGAGGAGCCTAGATTAGAAATGGATGTCGGGCACGAACAACCAAGACACCCTCAAAGAACCCGCAAGAGGCCAGGTCGATGGGATGATTTTGTTCCCTACGAATAAGAAGATAGATGGGGGAGAATGTAGTAACAAAGATAATTGATGCCCGTCTCCCCCTTTAAGTAATAATGGAATGTTCTACATTCGTGTATATTAAGAGTGAATGTTAAAACACTATTTATCGCAGTAAGCCACAAATGTTTAAATAAAGCTTATCCTTAAGTTATATTCGGCGTCCAGTTTTTATTACAGTACTCGATCGTAGATTCTACCAGGGCTAATATAAAGTATTTTATTTACAAACTATACAGAGTCTCTCTAAATATATACATTACAGTGTCATATATATATAAGGAGCCAGATATAAACAAAGGCTGAAGAGAGTTCAGTAAAGGTCCCCTTTCTTTGGATTTGAAACTGATGGTAACAATGTTTTTTGATCTCAGTAATACATAAATAAATATTACGCTCTTATTTTTGCATTTTTTTAATAATCAAGCACTTTGATGGGGTTCTACCTTATATATATATATATATATATATATATATATATATATATATATATATATTTATTAATAAAATACAGAAATTCAATGTAACATCAGTACCGTCGGTTTCAAAGCGGGAGGTTGATCCCGATTATCGTCAGCTGATAAACATATTCAGGAATGGTGGGACTTATTCGGTCACGTCTGAGATCACGTAGGACGTGATTTGTGTAAAATGGGGGGGGGGGGGTTACATATGTGTGCATGAGGGGTTAAATTTAGATTCTAATATTTAAATTGTTAATGTATATAGAATTGTTATTAATTAAAATAAAGCAGAAGAAAGTTTTTCATAGTAAAATGAATGAAACCCTGCAATATATCCACAAAGGTTCATGCCACCCCCCTACCGTTTTTAAGAACACGGTGAATAACATCAGCCAGAGAATTTCTAATCTGTCATCCAGCCAAGAAATCTTCACACAAGCGGCGCCTTACTACAACAGAGCACTGAGAGACAGTGGCTTTAGAGAAGATATTAAATTCACACCCCCCAGAAACCCAGCACAAAGCAGACGTAATAGGGGGGAGATCGATTATCTGGTTCTCACCTCCTTTTTCACTAAACACCAGAACGAGGGTAGGCCATGCCTTTCTCCGTTTACTCGATAAGCATTTCCCTCCCACACACAGCCTGCACAAACTCTTCAACAGGAACACAGTCAAGGTGAGCTATTCCACCGCCCCATCCATAAGGAAAATCATCTCCACAGAATCCAAGACACCAGACCCCACAGGATGCTCGTGCCATAACAAGAACGACTGCCCTTTAGAGGGGAATTGCAAAGTCAGCTCCCTAATTTATGAGGCTAATGTTACAAGCCTCCCCAGCGGGTTAACAGAAAAATATATCGGAATGACACAAGGACCCTTTAAAAACAGACTATATGTACATAGGCATACATTCAAATACAGAGCCAGAGCCAACACCAGCCTTGCAACCCGAATATGGCAACTGAAAGACGACGGGACCCCATTCACCATTAAATGGAAGAACATCGAGAGAAGACCATCTTTCTCCCCAGCCATCAACAAGTGCCCCTTGTGCGATGCGGAAAAATACCACATATTACGAGCCATTATGGACCCGCATATCACCTGCTTAAACTCAAGAGATGAGGTATTCCGGGGCAGTATCCACAGACGCAAAGCACTCCTCATAAACTGGACTGACCGACACAATAATGACTAAGACAAACCCATCTCGCACACCCTGCCTTGACCCACCACTCTATTTCTCAACCCCATATGGCCCTTACCCCCTCACCTAACCCTAGATATAAACGCAATTCCCTAAATTTTTTAAATTTTTATTTTTCAATTTTTAAATTTTATTTTCTTAATACCCTTTTTATATATTTTTAACATTTTTTATTTTTATTTTTTATTTCTTCTTATTTTTTTATTTTTTTATTTTTTATTAGTGTGTTTTTTTATTATTGATTTATTATATTTTTCTATATATTTTTTTATTTTCTTATATATTTTTTTATATATTTTTTTATATTTTTTTATATATTTCTTATTAAGTTATCCACCCACCCCAAGCAACCCCAATTATTAGAATCAGACACCTACCTTCATCGATTAATTATCTCCCCCCCCCCCACCCCTCGACGACGAAGAACTACCTGTTTTGTAAACATCACCCCTTTGTAAACACCGACTTTAGATAATGCCATAGACAGCCGTTAGACAGACATCCAATTTCCATTTTTTTTTTCTTCTGCTTTATTTTAATTAATAACAATTCTATATACATTAACAATTTAAATATTAGAATCTAAATTTAACCCCTCATGCACACATATGTAACCCCCCCCCCCCATTTTACACAAATCACGTCCTACGTGATCTCAGACGTGACCGAATAAGTCCCACCATTCCTGAATATGTTTATCAGCTGACGATAATCGGGATCAACCTCCCGCTTTGAAACCGACGGTACTGATGTTACATTGAATTTCTGTATTTTATTAATAAATATTTACGCTCTTAATCCTCCGAAATCTCGGATTTCTTAATTAATCGAGCACTCTGCTGGTTTTTCCTGCCCTACCACACAGTACTTATATATATATATATATATATATATATATATATATATATATATATATATATATATATATATATATTGTTAAAATTTAGAAATTTCTACGTACTTAATAGTTTACCCCCAAATGCACCCCCCTCATCAACACAGTTTCTAAGAGCTAGAAACACAAACACCAGTAATTCTTACATTGTTATTGCAACTTTTTCTATCGTATCAAAACAAGGTAAGTGCATCTGCACTGTTAAAAAACAAAGGTTACCGATTCTTACGTTTGCCGTTTGCATTCCAAGCAAGCAATGACATGCTGAACGCAGAACGGTACAATTCCTGGCTTGATTGGCCTCAACGAAAAAAGAAAAGAGTCCGACACAAAAAAAGAACAAAAGAGTAAGAAAAGTACGTAGAAAGTTCTAAACAAATTGTGAGTTGTAATTCGTTCATTCCATCATTTAATCAAATAAGACAAACATTTGATCAGTACAACATCCTTTTCAAATGTCTAACAAACTAAAGGTAAATAATAAAAAAATAAAATTCCAAAGAACATAACATGATATGTGGAAAATTTGTATATACTTTACAGCCTGACTTATGTACTTATGTTCGAATATTGGATGCTTCTTAACAATAACCGCCATGAAGAACATCTTATTATCCTATAAATATAGTATCGTTGTCTGTCTGTCCAGCTATACACTTGAAAACAAAGTCTTATACGAAGATCTAATAGAACATTTCTTGAGCAAAATTTTATATTAGGAGGGTTTATAATAATAGCGTGGGGTCTTCGTTCGCGCCAGGTATCCATAAATAGCAAATACAACGTTTTACTTTATTTCATGAAAACTAGCAGGGGTACCCGGCGTTGCCCGGGGATCTCTCTTCTCTGGTCACTCCATTTCACAGCCCCCTCTCTCCATTGCCCCCCCCCTCTCCCCGTTGCCTTGGCCAAAAGCTGTCTCTTCCTTGGTCGCCCCCTCATCTCTGCCCTCTCTCCCTGTTGCCCAGAGCAAAAGCTGTCTCTTCCCCGGTCGCCTCCATTCCGCCACCCCCTCCCCTTTCCGTTGCCCGGGGTAAAAGTGTGACATATTTCTATTAAAAGTACCATCTTTGTCTTCGCTCTCACCCCCTTCGATGTATATGTAAGTTGTTATTAAAAAAAATTCTTATGGGTCAGTTGCCTGATCTCCTGATCGTCGTTCTTTATCTGTAACCGTTATGCTACCGATGCAGAGAACCAAATCCATAGGAAAATAGGACACTTTAACGTTGTGTTCATTTTTTTGCAAACTGCACAAACGCACAACGTACAGATAACTGGAAAACGAAGAAATTTGGTACCCCCCCCCTCCCACGAGACTTTCCGTGTCGGTTCGGTGCGAAGGAATCAACGTTTCTTTTCCAATTTTTCGATATTTCTGTCGAGTATCTCATCAGCCTTTTGCAGACATACAAACATAAGTACACACACACACATACACACACACAGACAACTCTTCTTTATATTATATAATAGACCTAGCAAAATATCCTCCCTACGGTCGTATATTTTTGCTAAGCTGTCACGTCAGCCTCTTCTGCCTGGGAGGAATGTATCATGACGAATGCAAATATACTACACAGACCTGATTAAATCGAGTTATAAGAAATTACAACATGGCCGCTAGCAACTGAGGCATTGCATTAAAGTTTGATTTTAATGTCTTTAAAAAATAAATTAGAATTTAATTTCGGGATAAAATATACAATTGAAACTAATTAATAAATTTCATCAAAAACGTGTGCGAAAATAAAGCGAAATAAGCGATCGAACACTCCCCTCACCCTAAAAAATGACTGGGAGCATATGATGACAACAGAATATTTAGTACACTACTCCTTGATAAAAAAAGAGGAGAATGTTATCGTGAGGTACGAACGTATATTATAATGCCCCCCCCCTTCTCTGAAAAGTGTAGCTAATGCCTGGGAGGAAAGTATCATGACGAATGAAAATATACTACACAAAATTATTAGACCGAATTCAATCGAGTTATTTTTTAATGAAAAAGTAGGAGTTAATGCCTGGGAGCATGATATCACGACAATGAAAGTTTATGGCCTCACCTCTGTTGTACAAAAGAGTCGATAGTTTACGGCCTCGCCTCTGTTGTACAAAATAGTCAACAGTTTACGACCTCGCCTCTATTGCACAAAAGAGTCGACAGTTCACGACCTTGCCTCTATTGTACAAAAAAGTCAGCAGTTCATGGCTGCGCCTCTGTTGTACCAAAGAGCTGACAGTTCATGGCCTCGCCTCTGTTGTACAAAAGAGTTGACAGTTCACGGCCTTGCCTTTGTTGTACATAAGACTCGACAGTTCACGGCCGCGCCTCTGTTGTACCAAAGAGTCGACAGTTCACAGCCACTTTTCTGTTGTACCAAAGAGTCGACAGTTCATAGCCGTTCCTCTGTTGCACCAAGGAGTCGACAGTTTACTGCCGCGCCTCTATTGTACAAAAGAGTCGACAGTTTACAGTCTCACATCTGTTGTACAAAAGAGTCGACAGTTTATGGCCTCTGTTGTACAGAAGAAGAAGAAGAAGAAGAAACTCTATCTCCAAAATCCTTGTAAGACTTTGTGACATATCTCTATTCTATGAAGGTCCGACGCGAAAGCAGACTTTATGATATTATTATACAATCTTTGTACAAACTCAACCATACTTATCTAATTACTCAGGTTAATGAACTTTCAGAAATATTAAACGTTTGTGCATATATAATGCACAAACGTTTTTCTTAAATTAAAATCCTGTAATGGTTCGAAACTCATATGACCATCATATTAAAAATTGTCAGCAAATTTTGTGGAAAAAAAATTCAAAGTGTAGTATCTGTTCCGATGCTACACTCTGTAACCCAAAATCATCATTTCATTGACAACTTTCTCACCCTTACGGCGAATGCTACACTCTGCCACTCTTCACTTTATTCGCCTGATGCACCCCTAACAAGATGTGGCGACACTCTCTCAGGTTTTTGCCTGAAGCGCATCTACTGGTAAATTCCCAGACTCTCCCAGACTTTTGCCTGAGGTGCCCCTACCAGTGAATGCCGACATTCTCCCAGGCTTTACCATAATCGCCTGATGCGCCCCTAGCGGCGAATGCCAACACTCCCAGTCGTTACCTTATGCGAAAAAGAAGAAAAAGAAATAAGACCTAGTCCTCTCTAAATCATCACCCATTTAGTACTGGGCAGTATAGGCATTGCTTAACTTTGATTGCACATGACGTCATGTCTGAAAGTATAAATCGGCAGTTCGTCTACCTCTCACTGTGACGTCATGTGCGCAAGAATGAGTCAGCAAAATTACTACATATTACATTGATTTATTTTCAAATTACTACATAATACTGTTAATTTTACAAAACTCGGCCCAGTTGACTCTCAAAGAATAAATATTTTTTCTGAATTTTCGATATTATGTACCGAGGTGACGCTGTTTAAGAAAATATTAACTTTATGGATCTGTCGAGTATCTTGGGGGCCTTTTCCAGACATACAAATAGACAACTCTCCTTTACATAGGAGAAGATTAAAAACATATAAATTTCAATAGAAAAATAAGAGTTAAGCATTATTATATACTAGTGTACACTCTACGTCAAAAGTGACGAGAAAACAATTTATGCTCTGCTGTACACGGTTAACACTAATATCTATATACAGTTATAGTAATTCAATGTTCATATATAATTTATTATCATTTCTGATGACCTAAAGAAAAATAAACACCTAACATTGACTTTTTATCTAGAGTGAAGGATTTCTTTTCGAATTTATTTCAGACAGCGAGGGTTGTCTGACTCGCTATTTACTTTCTTGCTCCCTCTTCACCACTTGAAATGGTTTCAAGGCACTTTTTTTACTCGCGACAGTTTGTATGGCGGGACGTATATATTTATTTATATAAAAATATACAAATTACACATTCATCTTTATTATAGAATGGAATAATTTCTTTTGCATTTTATTTATTTATTTTTTAATCAGGACTTAAATAATAAAGTAAATATTTATTTAAGTGTATATGTTTACTTGTGTTTTTATGTTATTTATTTATTTCATATTTATTTTGAATAGTTGCTTTTATATATATACTACGGAATCTGTGACCCAGCATTGCCCAGGACAATTGAAGAGACTGTTGATCCCATCCCTGAATCCATAAAAATATGTGTTTACTTTCTATAAGTAGCTAATTTCAAGTTAGTAAAATGTTTTATTGACTGTTTCTGGATGTCCTGAGCGAACACAAGAAACACCAAATCGTCAGTGTTAACAAAATGATACAGTTCTGCTGACAACAAAAAGCAAAGACCCCCTTCCTCTTCCTCCTTCTCCTCTTCTTGCTTCTTCTTCAATCAGACATTGGAAGTCGCTTAACTTGTTAAACTTCAACTAAGTATTAGTATTACTATTATTACTTTTTGTATTAGTAGAATCATAGGCGATCAAACGGAAGGCGTCAAAAACATCATCAACATTTAAATGAAATAAAGTTAGAAACATGGTATAAGAAAAAAAACGAAATGCTATAATGATGATGATGATGATGATGATGATGATGATGATGATGATGATGATGATGAAAACATTGTGTAAAGTGCTCTGGTGCGCTACAACTCATCAAAAGTAAATGTACAGTGCTTCCGCAATTCTGAGCATGAAAAAATGTTTCCGAACGTCATGGGAGCTGTGCTTTTTTCTAACCTTGTAGGCATGTCCACGTGTGTTAGACACATGGAAATCAGAAAGGTGTTGTTGACGAGATGGTTAATAATAAGTGAGTTGCTAGACGCTAGAGCTGGAATGAATCTAAACCCAGGGAAGCAATGCGTTCAGGATATGGCAGGTGTCTGATTGACGATATTTGTAGCAGCAGTACAACAGACAACAACAGCAGCAACATGTTGCGATGAAAGATTTTTAATCTATGCTTACTTTCTAAGCTCAGCGTTGATTTGTGCAAGCATTTAACTTCCTTTCTGGCTTGTCCAATCAAAGGCCATCTCTCAGGTGAGCTGAGTACCTGACAAGAGATTATAAAAGGGATCGCCCACTGTTTACTTTTTCTTCCTTGGCCAGGACACGACACTGTTAACCACTCATCCACATTGCTCGGATCGACCACAAAACTTCTGTCTTGGCCTGCAACCTTCCCACCGAGCCTACGGGTTCTGACGTCAACAATACCTAAGAATCCAACATGGCTACAACCGCACACATGTAAACTTAATAATGTAACATACACATACATACCTACATACACACATAGACATAACCTGACTTTAATGTACATACAGACTTTCTCATACAAACTTTCTCATATATGAACTCTTCTCTATTCCCTACTTAAGGGACACTTATTCCACACACCACATGGACTCTCTAACCTTTTGTCCTCGTCCGTACTTATGGACTTATTCAAGTACTAACACCCTTCTCTTTTATTCTCTTAACAAAGAGATGACCTCTGATTCGGAAAGTCAGAAAAGAAGTTAAATGCTTGCACTAATTAACACCGAACTTAGAAATTAAGCATAGATTCAAACTCGTTAACCACGACCTATCGTTGCTGTTGTTGTCTGTAGCTGCTACAAATACCTCCCTGTCTCGATTGATTTTTGGTAGAAAAAAAAAGTTTATCAAAATAAAAGAAAGGTTTTTCTTTTGAATTTATCTGCTGGTGACAGTAGTTTTGACGAAATAGGAAGTAGTAAGGATGTTTTTAATCGCCGCTAGTGACGGTAGTTTGGTTAATTCACACCTTGAACATGATGCAAGTATAAGTGACCATATTCAAATTTATTTTCGTAGAATTTCTGTATACAATTTCTTAAAATTTGAACTGTTCCAGTGGAATTTGAGGTTGTTGATGCTCGTCGTTGCTTGACGTCGATGACAAAATGATTTGTTACTTCAGATAATCTTTTCTGGTTTCATAACAGGGGGGGGGGGGGTAAAGATTTTTCACATGTGTATGTTTATGTATCTATATGTTAACGTGAATATGTGTATGTGTGCTCATATGTATAGGGATGCCATATGTGAACACCCTACCGAGCCCTGACCATGTTTTGCTCGTCTCCACCGCCCTAGCCCCCTTAATCTCCTACACTCTCCTAAAATATAACCTAGACAATCTTTGCCCTCAACATTTTTGTTTTCTCTTTCAAAGATAAATTAATAAATTGATTCAAATAGCATTTCACCCCCCCACCCCCTTCAAAATTTAACTTCATCCCGGTTAACCATAGCTCGCCTCCTACATTTTTTTCCATTTTCACTATATTCACCATTTCCACTTCCTAATAATCCTACGCCCATAACTGCCACCTCTTAATTGTTTCTCATATTTTTATTTTCTTGCTAATATCGTCCGCAAAAATGTTTGTACGTGTATGATTTTTTTCTTCAAACAAATCATCCTGAGGAAGTCTGACAATAAAGACGAAACGTTGATGAATACATAAATATTCTTTTGATTTTCCTTTTTCATTTTCCATTACGTTGGAACATTTTATTCCTGTCTTTATCATGTATATATATATATATATATATATATGAAAAATGGAAAAAAAAAAGCCAAAAACTATATTATTTATGTATTTATCAACGTTTTGTCTTTATTGTGAGACTTCCACAGAATGAAGAAAAATGCCGAAAAAATCATTATACAAACATCAATTTTGATCTGCCCGAGAGTGACAAGCCTCGGTTTGACTATGAGTGAAAGAATAAAAATGGAGAAAGGCAATTTGACTGTGTGTTAGCAGCAGCAGTTTAATGGAGTGTTATGGGTAAGGGATGAATTGGTTAAATATGAGTTTATTATCTTTAACATTGAAAGAAAGATATTGTCTGAGTTATCGCGTTATAATGAGCGTAGGGTCCGGTGATAGATGGGAGAGGGGGTCTGACCTCATGCCACGTTTCGAATTAAAAAGGAAGGGAAGGAAAAATAAATGTCTATGTGAATGTAATTGCGTGAAAGATTTTAGAAATGCAAATTTTGATGAAAACCGAAAATGTGGTAAAAAAGAGAGAAGAAAGAAATAATATCTATTAGTTTATTTATTTATCTGTGAATGTATTTATTTATTCCTATTTAATTATTTTTCTATTATTAATTAATCAATAAATATTAAATTATTTATGAGCATATAAGTATATGCATATGCAATATGTGTATATATGTGTGTCAGAGAGAGATGGAAATAATGTCTGCTAGTTTATTTATTATGTGTGAATGTATTTATTTATTCCTATTTAGTTAATTATTTGTGTATTATTAATTAATCAATAATTATTCAATTATTTATGAGCATATAAGTATATGTATATGTATATATATGTTTGTGAGAGATAGATGGAAATAATATCTACTGGTTTATTTACTTATGTGTGAATGTATTTATTTATTCTTATTTAATTAATTATTTGTGTATTAATCAATAATCATTAAATTATATCCACATATTTTGCCCCATAAAGCATAAAAAGAAGAGTAGGTTGGCACATGTTACCCTACAATAAAAAAAAGTAAGGACCCATTTGCCAAGAAGTGAACAAATTACCGGATGTAGTCTGAACAGCTAGAGGCCAAGATCGGAAGATCAGCCCACGCAGTTTGCAGGGGCAGAAGTAGGGCAACCAATCAAATTGGAGGAAAGGCTTTAGAAAATAGATGGAAAACCTCGGCAAGTGGAAACATGAAGAAACGGATTTCAGAGAGAGGATGTGTCAAGATTTGGTGCTCACACAGCACTTCAAATCGAAACAATATATCCCTGCATACAAAAAAAAGTGGAATTCAAAATTTATCGGCTGAGAAAATACAGTGATGCTCTTACCGCCGTCTATCGGACATCACAAGGAAAAACAAAAACCCAGTCCGACAAAGCTGACCACATAAACAAAGTCAACAGTTTCCTTTCTGGATACGAGATTACCTATAACTCCACACTAAAAACTATCCGTGAAGAACGGACATCAGGATCTAAAATTCTGTGATAATATCCTTCATGTAGCCAACAACTCCACACTAAAAACTATCCGAGAAAGACGGACATAAGAATTTAAAAAATTCTGCGATAATATCTTCCACACAGCATGTCAACTATCACACACACAAAAACACTATAAAAGGTATGTGCCTTATGAAAAAAAAAAATTCCATATTTTAATTTGTCCTAATTTGAACTTTCGTAATTGCTTTTTTTTTTTACTCCTGACTGATCAACCATTCTCGGTCTTAACAAAACCAGCCCCTCTGTCAAGAACTCCCCTAGAGCTGAGCAGAACTTTTAGTTAATCATTTTGGAATAATAAACACTTGTTATGTTTGCATGATATCGCCTTTGTTGATTCTTGCAAGTGTCTTATTTTTTATGTTTATAAATTGTGATTCTAATGCGTCCCGTTCTTTTCTCTCCCTTTCATTGTTTTAATGAGAAAAAATAAATAAATAAAAGTCGTTTTCACTAACAACAAGTCTAACATGTGATTCGCAGGCCCTGATTAGAACACAAAGGATAGGATACACATAGTGTGAGAGGAGCAGGGATGTTTTCAACCATACACATTATTAACATTCGTGGCTGATTTACACATTGGTAACATTAGTGTCAAAGTGTCACATTTATAACATTGGTGTCAGAAGTTACAGACTCTTCACAAAAGAGTAACGTACCCGCAGTGAAAGGCATAAAGCTGGTTTCCAAGACAGAAAATACAGAGCTGGTAAACTCTTAACTCATCAAGCAGTGAGACAAAAAAAGAAAAGAAAAATCAAATTTTAATAAGGGATTACACAAAAATAGATTACTTTGGACTCAGCAAAGCACAATTATTGAGTCTTATTAAAGACCAAAAAGCTGAGCTATTCAGACTCAAACAGGATCTATCACCAAGCATCAGACGAGAAATGGCGGATGATTTGAATAATCTACTGATAGCGATGAAATCAACAACCCCGACGCTAGCACAGTCAAGTCGTCCAACTGATTATGATTTGCTCTTAAAGCAACAGTTGTTGCGTGACTCTATGCGTCACATTCACCCATTTCAACCGGGTGTCAACGTGAACAAATTCATTACCAACCTAAACAAGGCATATGCTATTCATGTGCGACCCGAGCGACAAGAATACCCCAAATTGGAGGAGGAATTTTTAAAAGTGGCTAAGCAACTGTTAATGAAGGAATATTTCAGCAAATGGAGAACTCAGCACATGAGACAGCCTGATTCGACTAATTAAAGGCTTACCTGTTATTCGCACATGGTAGCCACATATTGAATTTTCAGCACTTGAGCTTTGCATGGGATCTTCAGCATAAGGAGGGCGAAAGGCTAACGGATTTCGCAGGAAGACTTGAAAGCACAGTTAGAGAGGTGGCAGTCCACATAAAGGACAAATGTAAGAAGGAAAATCAGACTGAAATGTCGGCAGACACGTTTTTGTGCAAAGATGGGCAAAGCCAAGAAATGGCTATTCTAGCCGTTTAATAAACAGGCGCACCCACAGAACAAGGGACAAATATCGACAGCCAAATACCCCAAACAGGCGGTACAATACAGAAACACGAGCGACTAACAGAACATCTAATAGTGGTAGATACCAGTAAACAGTACAGGCCAGCACCGCCATAGCAAGGGACAATAGTCAAATTAACACCCGCAATCATTCAGATGAGGAGGATTTTCTTTAGGACATGGACAAGAAATGATACTGCGATCCCCGCCTAAGATAGACAATAAAATTCATTACGTATACAATATTCAGCAGGATAGGGGACCAGGTTCCCCATTCACAAAAATATCAGTCGACATTCGAGGACATACAATCTATGCAATAGCAATGATCGACTCAGGGTGTTCAGTAACAATAATACCCAGTCACCTTATCCCTTGCAACTAGAAGAAGCACATGACTACAACGTCAGTGGACATAGCGGGCATAAAAGGAAATATTCAGGTGAGCGCCGAGATTTCATGTCGCCTATGGTAATATCGATCCCCGAAGTTGGAGGAGATAAAAATTCTCGTTGTTTCTGTTGATATTCTGATTTTACTGGGTCAAGATATTCTAAGGCACAAGTCTGTAAGAGAATATAGCATCAACAATGCTGAAAACAATATATCTTTCACTCGCATTACAAGTAATGGGCGGATAACTCACAAGGCATTCTACGACGATGCAAGGGAAGTAACTCAACACACTGCTACGATCACAGTAGTAAGTCCAGCAATTAATACTTCATTGCCTCAGAAGTTGAGATGGCTGCGAGAGCATTTGAATATACAACTGCCACTGCATCTGAATGCAGAAGAATTAGAACGAGTTTCGGGCCTGTTAATGGATTTTCAGGACATTATATAGGCACAGAGGGATCCGAAAAAGGCACGTTCATCAGACCGGTCCGAATACCAATGACTGGCACATCAAAATGCCAAGAGCAACATCTGATAACTCAGGCAATGGAAGCGGACGTCAATGCTGAGATCCAACGAATGCTGTCGGAGAGCATAGTAGAGCTGTGCAAGGACCCGAAAGGCTTCAACAGCCCCGTTTTCATAATAAGGAAGAAAAACGGCATGGTCAGAGTAGTGGTGAACTTTAAACGCACTCTAAATACAGTCCTAAAGGACTAGGACCCTTACCCAATGCCCCTGATGGACCAGCTCTTCTACAAAATAGGGGAAGGGAACAAATATTTTGCCAGTTTAGACCTGAAGAGTGGCTACTACCCACATATTCTCATGGTATATAGCTGAAGCACTGGACACATTCAACTCCAGGGGCAACATATCATCATACATTGATGACAGCTTGGTGCACGTTCACATATTCAACGAGTATATAACAGCGATGACACAGCTGTTTGCGGCACTTAGAGCATACGGATTGAAGTTAAACCCTGAGAAATGTATTTTCATGGTAAGCGAGGACAAATTTTTGGTTCGGATCGTCAACACAAACAGATTTAAGGCAGATCCGGAATATATAAGGGTAATTCGTGAAATGAAACCCCCAACCACAAGATAAGAGTGTAGAAGTCTGATCAGACACCTGGTATGGATCAGACAGTTCCTTGAGACCCAGCTTCACGGTTCCATAAGGACTGACACTTTCTGTCAGCTATTGGCTCCAATACACGCTTTGAACATGGAAAGATCAAATTCAGTTGGACAATTGACACTAACTTCGTGTTTGAAAAAATCATAAAACGATTATCCTCACAACCTGTCATATCATTCCCGGACTTTACAAATCAGTTCACCTTAACAACAGATGCGAGCAACACAGAAGAGCCTGACGGCAAGAAAAAAATAATTGCCACTGCATCACACACATTCAGTGCCACGGAAAACAACTGGGCGACAACATAGAGAGGCATTCACCATTAAATGGACGATTCTAAACTACGATTATTTCTTCACAGTCACGCATTCATTATTTTCACAGACCATAAATCCCTGATATACCTCGATCAAAGGGAGTTCAATAGCGCCAAAATTCAGTGATTGCAGAAGGAAATCTCATTCTATAAGATCATCCTGGAATACATTCAGGGTTAAACGAATGTGTGGGCCGACATGCTTAGCAGAAGCTGAGATGCTGATAAGGCCAAATGTGTGCCAGACAGCTCACCAGCTGGATGGACATTCAGATTATGGAATACAGGCTATGTATACATACCATCCTGGTGCAAGGAGGACATTGATAACGCACAGCTCACACGAGTCCACCACACGTGGCAGAACACAGAGGAATGTAAGAATTTTAGAGGAGCATTTTTAGCCCTTAGCTCCGAAATAGATACAGTGGCCGACAACCTATGTGAATGAGTCAACATAGCTACAGAACAGTCATCAGACGAGACACTGGCAAGCATAATTAAGTCTCTGCACAATGGGAAGTTGGACAGCAGTTTCAAGATTGATAAACAGGACCATAGAGCCGATATGTTTATGAAACACATCAGCCAATTCTATCAGTTCTCATGATACGAGATAGTAAAATGAAGCCTAAGCTGGTGGTACCTCACCGAACAAGCAGTTCATATCTACACCAGGCCCACTAACCACTTAGGAATATCGCGCATGTGAGACCATCTAAAAGATTTCTGGTGGGAATACAAGAACAGAGACATCCAGGTGTATGCACGACTTGCGGAAAGGGAAATACGGTCGTCATGGTCACACACAACCTGGCCACTGTAAAAGGCGCAAAAGACCTTTTGAGGTAATGTACACCGATTTTGTGGATATGCTTTCATCGAAGGGCAAACGGTACATTTCAACAATTCTTGACAGTTTTAGTCGCCACCTGACGGTGATACCATGCGCAAGGGACCGCACACTGGATGCGGCGACGGCGAGAGGCCTGTACAGTTGTTTCCTGTGACACCGGGAAATTTCAAGGATAATATCATCCGACCGAGGTACACACTTCACAGGCTAGTGACCAAGAGAGCTGAAAAAAAAACAATGTAACAGACGATAGGGCTTACAAAAACGTACTGTTTTTCTTGCTTGTTGGTTTATTTGAGTGCAACATTTTTCAGCCGCATGCGTTTGTAGAGGAATCAACATTAAATAACTAATTCATAAAAATTAAAATATATACATTTATTTACAAACATCAGAAAGTATAGAGAATTTAAAAGTTTGCCAGAATATTTCGGTTGAAATAAACTCAGCAAGTGTCCGGCTCCTGCTGATTGTGTGAGTATGAACAGTTCAGCTTGTGTGTATTTATTGGTGAATGTAGTGGTGACATGAGGAGTGTGTGTGTTGTTCAAACTGCTAAACATCATCATGTATTATCATGGTGATGAGTTACTGAATACTGGACCGAAGGAAAAGATATGTTTATTTAACGGATTCTTTTTATGCTTTTGGTGGAAATATTTTTAGCTCTTCTCCTTGGCTGAAAAATATTTTTATCTCTTCTATTTTATTTGAATTTGGAGCCGATTTTGCACAAAATATGAAACTAGTTTTTTTTTTGTTCATTTTTTGTAGTAATCGCACAAGTTTTTAATATCAAGATCATAGGTGAATGTGTACATGAAATAAACTAAAAAAAAAAGCAAACGCTTTTGATACACTATAATAATGCTGAACATTTCATGTCTAATATTGTCTCGTTGGGTTGTAAGCTTGGCTCCTCATTTTGTTGCATATTCGTCCTCACATGTTATACACCTCATATTGTTGTCATGTTTTCTCTCAGTAGCTGGAATTTGTATGGGATAAATGACTATGGGAGTGAGGAATGCCTTTTCAGATATTAATCTATTTACAGAAATCACTTAACCGGTTGGTTGGTGCATCATACATTTGTAGGATATTTTATCATTTTTTAGGCTGCCATGTTAGCTCTCTGTCTCACTCACTGGGTATTTCAAATTTGTTCGGCCAATCAAGGCTATTTCTTTTACTATGTAACAGATTTCCAGTTTCTCTTGCATGTTCTGTAATAGGGTTTGTGCCAGAATGCATGCAGAAAATCCTTGAATTTAGTTAAGGATTTGACATTTACAACTCATTTTGGCAAACTATTCCAAATGCATATTTCCTAATGTTCAACCTTCCCAGTCTCACCTCTAATATTTTTATCTTCTCTCATCCTACTCAGACTCATTTTGTGGCAAAGATGATAATAATACAGTCGAATCTTTGAGTATACAAAATAAATGTGTCAAAATTAAAAAAATATTTCGAAGTTTTGATTAAGAATTGTTTTTATCATGCAGTAAAACATTTGGAAGTTCAAAGTTCAGAATAATCACATATACAAGTTTATATAACCTTTTGACTTCTGCCAATAATTTTACAAGTTGGATTACTGATTCACACTTCTTTGTGATTATCAATCAAAACATTTCAGAAAAGAATTAACATCTTTTATCTATGCAATATCAACAGATTCTGTTGACAAATGGTGTCAGGAGGATTTAGTAAGTATGTGACCCCCTCCGCCCAAAAAACAACATAAAAATAATAATACTCTTCTTTGCAGTTTCAATGTTCTTGCTAATCAGTTCGTCTACCTTGACTAACTTTTGCTTTTTGCAGACAATATACAATTGTTATCTCATAAAAACATCTGTATATTTAACCTGACTATTTTAATTGATTCAAGACATATTCAAACTGTTTAACTTAATAATGATGATGGGATGAATAGTATCTGTTCTCCATTATAATTACAGTAGGCTGTAATAATAGACTCCAAAGATGAATTAACAGACAACACGGAAGTCTACATAGAAATACCTAAGCTAAGAGTCAATCGTTATAAAGGGCATTATGTGACTTGATAGATATCATTGGTGATTTGGGGAAACCAATGAAATACGTCTTGCCCAGACGATATACTCGTTCCAACTGGTGCAGGCAGGAAACCGAAATGACGTGGGCGCTGTATTAAGTCCAACGCTTCTTGTAGTCCTACACCATGGTCTTTAATTGACTGGTGAGCCAATCACTCGAGTGGTACATCTGTAAAGTAAAAAAAAGTACATAAAAATATGTGACTGCTACAAACTACAAAAATATGTTATGAAAAAGTTATTTTGGATCAAATGTTTGTTCTAAATATTGTTTAATTAGTAAAATTAAAGAAAATCTTATTACCCTCCCCACCCTCTTTCGCCGAACCTGAGAAGGGTGATTGCAATGAGGTCTTGTTGTTCCTACGTTTTACCTGTGCAAAACTGCAGTCATATTGTCGAATGGTTAGACGAACTGTTTCATTTTCATTTCGATGACGCTCGTGAATAAGCTTCTCTTTCTGTAACTTTCTTTAATAATAAAAAAACTGACAACTTGTTTCAAATAGCTCCGCAATGCTTTCATTTTTATTTCGAATAGTTTCATATACAATCGTATTAACATTTAAAACTGAGCTGATGATATCTAATTTGCACAAAAAATTGTAATGCAAGTTATTCATGGAGTGGGAGTAGAGGTAAATGTTTAATTTCGTAATTAAATTATTTTTTTAAATAGGATTTTTTTAAAGTTAATTTCTTTTGGTGGTGTCCCCCCAGAAAATAATTGCTACCCAATGTTAGTAGGGGGTGGGTGGGTGTTAAACAGCTTCAAAACGTTCAATATTTTAATACGTGTATCTGCTAAGAATTTTAATGGCAGTTTAAATGACTTTCTATTCGACATTGGAAGTATTTGAATATACTTCCAATTTCCTTTCAAAATTCTAAAGATAATGAAGTAATGCATTCTTTTATGTAACTTATTAACAAAAGAATAAAATAACTGACTTTTTTGCCTGGGCAATGGTGTGTGTGTCGGTGGGTAGGGGTGGGGCTTGTTTATAACTTACAATTTAGAAGTGGATAGCAACTTGTTGATTAATGGAGTTAGTCCGGCAGCAGCAATTTTGTTAAAAATAACTTTTGAACACAAATTGTAAGTATTTCTCCACGAAATAAAACAGTATTTATAACGAATGTATGTGTTTTATTAATATAAAAACAATCACTGAATTTAAAAACAATAAGAAAGAATAGTTAATTAATGAAATGTCTTTTTGCAAATTAGTTGACCTTATGACATAGATCGCATATAACCTAAGAAGTGTATCAGAAAAATTGTTTTTCTAGTGTGACTCTGAAAAAAGCATTTTAACGTCACTGTTAGTGTGAGAAATCTCACAACTTTATATATTTATTATACTAAATGTGAGTTAATCATGTACGGCATAATCACGTTGACACACCGGTTTCGGTTTGATCACCCAAGTTAAGCGACGTTGAGTCTGGTCAGTACTAAAATGGATGACCATTTGGGAATACCAGATGGTGTATGTGCTCTTCGCTTAGAATTGTTTCTAGTCGTCTTGGACTTTTCCTTGCCACTGGAATCAAGCAGTGCCGACACAAAGAGGTGTGGTTGGAGATTGTGCAACTCTTGCTTCACAATTACACATGCAACCACCCTTACAAGGGTATCCACTGTCTCTCAAGACTGAACGGAGGCCATGAGTTAATCAACGTTTGTGTCCCTAAGGCTTTTTTCCTATATACTTTAATAACACAAAATATAAACTAAATTATACCTAAGTTCTGGAATTGAGTTATGTTTGAAAGACAATTCTGTTTCAACCATTGTAATTAGTCGTAATTTATAATTAACTGGACAAGTCACCCATCTCTCTCTTAGCTATCTATGTATTTCTCTCACTACCTCTCACTCTGTGTTGATTCAACCAATCTCCCCCCCCCCCCTCTCTCTCTCTCTCTCTCTATATATATATATATATATATATATATATATATATATATATATGTATATATATATATATATATATATATATATATCATAGATGTGTTTATTTAGGTATGTAAATATGTGTGTGAGTGCATACATATGAATACATGCATCTATCTCTATGTAGGTGTAAAGATATATATGTGTGAGGCATATGCAAACCCAGATGATTAAAAGTCTGTCAACACTTTATTACCATGAACTGATCATATCATCATTCTCTCAGCAGGATGGAACTTCAGTCAGAATTCCAAAGCGTTTTGCAGATTATGAAGCAATATCACCTTCGTTCTAACATGTCTCTCTGGAATGAACACAATGATAACAAGAATTTCTAAAATGTTTGCACATCATTCCTATTCTCACCTTCTCTGTAAATTGTCCTATAGAAAATGAATACACACGTGGGTTCACTTATGAAATACTCATGCAATTTAGTTGGGTTTGATTTGTTTGTTTTACGGCATATCAACCAGTTTGAGGACAACCGCAATACCTATTGGAAACAATTCTTTGATTGGTTCAATATATCAACACTTCGGGGTTATTTAATGTCGAAAGTCGTGTAGCTTAGTGGACATGCATGACATTTGCTTATTGTCAGTTTTGGAATCATCGAGTGGTGTTTTGAACTACCATTTCGTTTTTTATTAGTAGTAGTAGTCATCTGCTACTTTTGACGATAGTATATATATATATATATATATATATAATAATAAGTAAGAAACTAAAAGTAAACTTTTAGTAGAAAGAACCTATAGTGAAATGGTAAAAGCTCAATATACGAGATAGAACAATTATAAAGAAAGATTGTCGAAGAGTGATAAACATGCACGGATGTCCAAATTTATTTCAAACTTCAAATGTTCAATACAAGGTATATTCTGTAATAAAATTATGTTTATACGTTTATAGTTCTTTCCTTAAGCCAAGGCTTTTCAAAGATCGAAATCTTATCATCAGAGGAATTTTACAGATAGATAAGTTGGCAATAG